>CM040971.1:15392517-16118648 GCA_022985045.1 Macadamia tetraphylla | reverse complement strand
GGTCACCCCTAGTGGATGAGTTGTATCTCGTGGGTGTTTGCAAGTGAATATACACCCAAAATTCAGAATAAACAAATCCCAACCTTGGCTAAAGGTAAGGCTCATACGATCCGAGCAAAGATAATTTCTCTTACAAGGACCCCCACACTTGAACTTTTATTACCCTTTATCAATTCCAGGCACTAGCATATTTCTTAATTTGGAACTCACCTCGTCTCTTCCAAAACATCCTTATCTTAAGGCAAAACCACTTGTGAAGAAATAGGGAACCAATGACTAAGGCGTTGGAGTGTTATTGACCAAATATGTTACCAAGCAATAATGACATTTGTACTTTTTTTTTTTTTGAATAATAAACTCTATTCTACTCCACTACTTTTGGCCTAAATGACATGGTGGAGCAAACACCAGACACCCAAGTTACTATGTAGCTTCGCTTTTTGTATATGCCCACAAAGGCAGTGATGCTAGAGTTACTTCAGAAGTTTCCTCCCAAGGAATTTCGATCAAGACACCACGCCTCGAGGCGCAATGCCCTGTCTAGTTCCAAGGGAATCAACTCTTATTCTTCTTTATACCACATTTCACATTTCATTTAAAATTGTGCATTTATCAACCCATGCCAAATTAAAAAGAAGGTCTCAACTCCAAATCAAAAGTACAAGGAACCCACAGACTTCCATATGGTCCATCACCATAAAACAGGGGTCTCTTATTTTTCAAAAGAAAGTCCCATCTCAAGACACATGCTTGTTTCTTTCTTCTCAACAGGGTTTTATACGTTCAAAATGGGTACCTTAGTTAAAACTTTTATTTTCATACATTAAGCAACCGAATGGTATGATCATTAGCCAAAAGCCAAAGTAGGACTTCATCCTTAGCAAGCTCAAAAAAAAAAAAAAAACAAAAAGAAAAACAAATAAAACATAGTGGAGAAAAAAAAAAGAAACTAGTTTTCCTCCCCCACACTTAAGTCATGCAATGTCCTCAATGCATGGAAAGAATTAAACGCAAAGACAATGCAAGGGGGTCATACCTGATTAAAAGTTAGTCATCAGTGTAAAGAAGTTCATGGAGATTCATGTCCTCTTCACTACTAGTAATAGGAAACTCGAGGAATGGCTTCAAACGCTGACCATTAACCTTCGAAATTACCCCTGTTCCTCGATTCAAAATCTCCACAGTCCCATGGGGATATACATTATGGACAATAAACGGGCCATCCCATCGGGATTTAAGTTTACCAGAAAAAAAATGCAATCGAGAGTTGTACAATAAGACCTTATCACCAATTGTAAAAGATTTACGCAGAATGTGTTTATCATGGAAAGCTTTGGTCTTTTCCTTGTAAATCTTAGAACTTTCATAGGCATCATTCCTAAGTTCCTCCAACTCAGATAGTTGGAGCCTACGGTGAATTCCCGCATCAGACAAATCAAAGTTGAGCTTCTTGATGGCCCAAAAGGCCTTATGCTCCAACTCAACTGGTAAGTGACAAGCTTTCCCATACACCAAACAAGGGAGACTGACCAAGGTCGGTCTTGAATGCATCCGATGGGCCCACAAGGCATCAATGAGCCTAAGGGACCAATCTCACGGTTGGATTACAGCTTTCCAAGATTTGTTTGATCTCGCCTATTAGACATCTCCACTTGGCCACTAGTTTGGGGGTGATAAGGGAAGATAACTTATGAGTGATCCCGCATTTTTCATTAAGGCCTCCAAAGGTCGATTACAAAAATGAGTACCCTATCACTAATTATTGCGCTGGTGCACCAAAGGGAAAAATGTTCTCTTTGAGAACTGGACCACCACTTTGTGGTCATTAGATTTACAAGGTATGACCTCTATCCATTTAGAAACATAATCAATGGCCAGTATGTACAAATTCCCAAAGGAATTAGGAATGGTCCCATAAAATCGATGTCCCAAACATCAAAGATCTTAACTACCAAAATAGGGTTGAGGGGCATCATATTCCTCTTATTGATACGCCAAAAGACGCAAAAGGGTAAGCCTTGTAAAATCAAAAGCATCTCTAAAAAGGGGCCAATAAAATCCGCATTGGAGAACCTTTGCGGTAGTCTTCTTAGGTCCAAAGTGTCCACCACATGCATGATCATGACAAAAGAGAGAATGGAATGTTGCTCATGATCGGAACACATCGCCGGATAACTGATCCGACATATCTTAAACAAATAAGGATCATCCCGTAAAAAGTGCTTAACTTGGGAATGAAACCTATACTTATCTTGGGTGACCAAGGATCCGAGTCACACCTAAACTAAGAAGTTGACAATGTCAGAAACCATGGTTCACGGACATTACAAATAATTGTTCATCCGGAAAGTTCTCGTGATCGAGAATCAATAGTCAAGGAATTGGGAAGTCGATAAATGGTCTGCAACTAGGTTTTCAACTCCTTTCTTATCCCTAATTTCTAAATCAAACTCTTGTAAAAGTAAAACCCACCTAATGAGACGGGCTTTGGCATCCTTCTTCCAACTAGGTATCCGAGGGCGTAATGATCAAGATACACCACCACATGTAAACCAACTAAGTAAGACCAAACTTTTCTAATGCAAACACAACAGCTAAAAATTCTTTTTCAAAGGGTTGTATAATTGAGTTGTGCATCATTTAAGGTCCTACTAGCATAGTAAATGACAAAGGTAACTTATTAATCCTTTGAACCAAAACAGCTCCTATGGCAAAATCCAAGCATCACACATCGCTCAAAAGGTTCACCAAACAGTGGTTAAACAATGGGTGCATTGGTCAACTCCTTCTTAAGTTGCTTGAAGGATTCTAGGCACTCTTGGAAAACTCAAAAGTCTGATCTTTGGCAAGTAATGAGGTGAGAGGTCGAGCTAATCGACTATAGTTCTTAATAAACCTTCGAGAAGCCTGATGCCCTAGAAAGGACCGAACATCCTTAATGATTGAGGAGGTGGTAAATTATCAATGAAATTCACTTTGGCTCTATCTACCTTAATTCCTCCTTGGATATTACATGGCCTAAAACAATACCAGATTTAACCATAAAATGACATTTCTCCCAATTCAAAACCAAATTTTTAGATATGCACCTTTTAAAACTAGGGAAAGATGATGAAGACATTCGTAATAGGAATTCCATGAATTGAAAAGTCATCCATAAATACTTCTAAGAATTTTTCGACCATGTCGAAAAAATGCTCATCATGCATCGTTGGAACGTAGGTGGGCATTGCAAAGCCTAAAGGGCATACCCGTAAGCAAATGTTCCATATGGGCATGTAAAAGTGGTCTTATGTTGGTCCTCTAAAGCAATTGGGATTTGGTTATAGCCGAATATCCATCAAGAAAGCAATAGTATTCATGTCCACCTAACCTCTCTAACATCCGGTCAATGAATGGCAATGGAAGTGGTCCTTCCGTGTTACCGCTTAACTTCCGTAGTCTATGCACACTCTCAACCCGATTGGACACGGGTTGGAATTAGTTCATTATTGGCATTGGGAACGATGAGGAAAATATGTCACATTCTCAAGACGGTAAGCATGTACGCAGAACCGAAAGGATCGAGTCGCCGCCCGGCATCCATCAGCCGTGCTTCGCTCGCATCCATCGTCGGCTCCACCTCGGCCTCAATCATGCCATGCATCGCCTCGAATCCATCGGCCGCAATCGCTCGCTTCAACATGCCGTACACGCCTGGCATCCATCGTCGTGCTCCACCTCGCCTCCATCATGTCGGGCACCCGGCATTTATTAGGCCGTCTTGCCACCGGTCTCCATCAGCCGCACGCTCGGCCTCAATCTTACCGGCGCTACCTCGGCCTCAATCATGCCGTGTTATTACCTCGGTGTCCAACAGACATTCTCCACTCGCACCAATCAGCCGGCTCCACCGCCTCAATCATGTCGCCGCACCTCGGCACCAATTAGGCCGGCTCCACCGCCTCAATCATATCGGCTATTGCCTCGGCATCCAACAAGTTGTGCCCACCGCCTCCATCGTGCCATGCTCCACCTCCTCCATCAGCCGCGCATCGCCTGCCTCCAACATGTCGGCTACCGTCCTCGCATCCATTAGGCCGCATCCACCTCGGTCTCCATCGGCCGGCTCCACATCGGCCTCCATCGGCCGCCTCCACCTCGGCCTCAATCATGCCGTGCTCCACCTTGGTAAAATTCAGGCCGTGCTCCACCTCGCCTCAATCATGCCGTGATATTACCTCGCATCCAACAGCCGTGCTCCACCTCGCCTCCAACAGCCGTGTCACATCGCGCTCCATCGGCCGCGCATTACCTCGGTTCATCTGGCCGAGCTACCACCTCGGCCCAACGTCAACAACAAGGATTCCAGAAATGTGTTTTCGTCCACCCCTACATTCAAGGAACATAGTCTATTCCGGAGGTCAAGAGTCTATCCACTACACGTCATCATGACGTCACACGATTGATCTCTCCTAGTTAAGAGGGGAATATTCCAGGAATATTCTCAGAATCACAATGCCACTCTCCTTGAGGACTCCACTCTCCTTGAGGACTCCACGCCTAAGCAGGACTCTTCACAATCGTCTCCCACTTGCCCTCCATGAGCAGCCTATAAATACCAAGGTAAGCCTCCATCACAAGGGATGGATTACTCACTTCTCATACCGTAAAGCTCTCTTGAGCATCTGTTGTGGAAAGGTCTAACTTAGGCATCGTAGAGTCCCCCGTCGGGTCAGCCCGGCTCTCCTTGTCATCTCTTCTGTGCAGGTCGGCCAAAGCACCAGGAACAGTAGGAGAGATAGTTCGGTTAAATTTTTTCGCATCAGATTGGCGCCGTCCGTGGGAAACTGTTACAAAAAGTCACCTTGGAACAATGCAATTAAGGAGTGAGAAGGTCATTTCTTCAATGACAACGCGTGCAAGATCCACTCGGGAAGTACCACTTGGACGTTCCCATTCACCACCAGTGGCAGGGCAGGAAAACGTCCCGGTAGAGACCCCTCCAGAAGGCCCCCAGCAAACCAGGTCCGATCCACAGGTTGCCCAGGGAGAGGGGGATCAGTGAGAGCAGAACCCTCAGCTATCCCGCCATGTCCCATCGTCCCGGATAACTCATCCGAATATGGAAGAACAGATGCAGAGCTTGTAGCTGCAGGTATTAGCCACGAACGCACTGGTGAGGGATTTCATACGACAGTTCAGCCGACTTCCAAGACTACAGAACCGCCCCATGCCAAGGCTCGCCCGAGAAATCCCAATGATGAATCTCCGACAACAGCCACCCCCAATCAACAAAGAAGAAGGGGTCAGCAGACTTCACAGACTGCTCATTCTATACCACCGCGATCTCTTCCTGAGGGGCGCAGGCGAGGTCCCATCCTTGCTCGGATCGGGAGAGTAGGTTGTTCTGAACATCATCGGAGCGCTGAGACAGATGATACTCGTAGATCCCCACACCGTGCAGGAGGATGCCAACCGTCGCCTCAAAGACACACTAGAAGCACTCGTCCTCACAGAGAAGAACATGAGAACTACCAGAGGCAAGCTCGTCGAGATCGACCCCATCCTGGTCAGAGCTCACCCATCGGTCCTACCAGAGGTGCACCACGGCAGGGTCACCAAGGCCGAGGAAGAAGCCCCAGGAGAGAAGGGTCACACTAATCAACAGATGGCCGAGCCGAGGAGAGAAGAGCTGACCTTGAGAGCCGAATCCAGCGACTCACAGAGTGAATTAAGGGAATGCAGAGGCAGGAGCACTCGGCCGACATGACAGTAACCCCGGCCCATAATGCACTTTTCGATGAATTGATTGAAGCCGAGCTGCCCTTAAATTTTGTGATACTTGTTTTCAACGTATATGACGGCACCACAGATCCCTACGACCATCTACTGTACTATAGCTCAGCCATGGCAGTGCATGGTAGGTCAGACGCCGTTCTCTGCCGCGCTTTCGTAGCCTCATTAAAAGGAGCCGCGCTGGTCTGGATGTCACACTTACGGCCATGGTCCATCCGCAGCTATGAAGAACTGACAAGAGCGTTCCTCACACGTTTCCAAGCAAGTATGAAGCAGAAGCAAACTACGCAAAACGTGATGAACATGAGGCAAGGGGCGAGGGAGACAATAAGAGAATTCCTTGCCCGATTCACAAAGGTGACATTGGAGGTAAAAAACTTACCAGAAGGAGTGGCGTATAGCACATTGTGCAATGGGGTAATGCACCCCGATCTGGTTCAGTCCCTGGCCCTCGACTTATCGGAAACGATGCCCGCACTATTGAGACGGTGCAATCAATACGCCAACATGGAGAAAGTTCTGGCAGCCCGAGGAATAGCTGACAGGGTTGATCAGGCAGAGAAGGAGAAGAAAAGGGCTCTGAGACATAGGGATGACTCCCGTGAGCCGAAGAAAAACAGAACAGATCGGCCCTTGGACACAGCTGAACTTGAGCGATATGAACTTGATCGTTCACGAACAAACCTGCTCTTGGAGATCCAAAATCAGAAGTACTTTCACTGACCCAGGCCAATGGCAGGTAAACCAGAAGAGAGGAACCTCAACAGGTATTGCCGATACCACCGAGACCATGGACATGACACTGAAGACTGTAAGTCTCTGAAAAGGGAAATTGATGAGCTCATCAAGGCCGGATACCTCAGCCAGTATCTGAAACAGAAATATGGTGGGAACTGGCCCGAGCCGAGGAGAGAAGATGCCCAGTCGAGCCGAGGTAAGGCCAAACCGACAATGGATCCAGCCACGAACCGATCTGTCACATACGACAACCAGCCCGTGGGTCCGGCCATCCTAACAATCATGGGCGGACCTACGGCGGAACCAGTTTAACAGCTGCCAATAGTCTGAATCACTGAGGCCAGTAGACAATCTATCAGTAGAGAGTTTTATCAGTAGATTGCCTTGAAATCCCATCGATTGGGTGTTAGTCTTGAAGATTTTATACTATCAGCACCTTAGCAGTTATTCAATTTCAATCACATAGCAGATTAGATTCTATTATGAAGCAATGTATTTGTCCCAAGTGCATACAACACGTCAATATACTATAAAGCTTCTCGCAAATATCTAACTTTTCTAACATTGTGTACAGCTCGGCAGCAAATAAGACCGAGCTCCAGCTTGGCACTTTAAGACCAGACCCTAGTTTGGCAATTCAAAGACCTTAATCAATGAGGCACAAAGACCGAGCTCAAGCTCAGCACCATAAGACCAGACCTTAGTCGGGCGACACAAAGACCTTAATCAATGAGGCACAAAGATCGGGCCCCAGCTCGGCAGCAAATAAGATCGAGCTCCAGCTCGGCACCTCAAGACTAGACCCTAGTCTGGCGATTCAAAGACCTTAATCAATGAGGCACAAAGACCAACCTCAAGCTCGGCACTTCAAGACCAGACCCTAGTTTGGCGATTCAAAGACCTTAATCAATGAGGCACAAAGACCGAGCTGAAGCTCGGCACCATAAGACCAGACCCTAGTCGGGCGACACAAAGACCTTAATCAATGAGGCACAAAGACTGGGCCCCAGCTCAGTAGCAAATAAGACCAAGCTCCAGCTCGGCACCTCAAGACCAGACCCTAGTCTGGCAATTCAAAGACCTTAATCAATGAGGCACAAAGACCAAGCTCAAGCTCGGCACCACAAGACCAGACCCTAGTCTGGCGACACAAAGACCTTAACCAATGAGGCACAAAGACCGGGCCCTAGCTCGGTAATACTAAGACCGAGCTCTAGCTCGGTGCCACAAGACCAGACCCTAGTCTGGCGACTCAAAGACCTTAACCAATGAGGCACAAAGACCGGCTCTAGCTCGGCACCACAAGACCAGTGCCCTCGTCTAGCGACTAAAAGACCTTAACCAATGAGGCACAAAGACCGAGCTCAAGCTCAGCACCATAAGACTAGACCCTCGTCTGGCGACTCAAAGACCTTAACCAATGAGGCACAAAGCCCGGGGCTCTAGCTCGGCACCACAAGACCAGGCCCTCGTCTGCGACTCAAAGACCTTAACCAATGAGGCACAAAGACGAGCTCAAGCTCGGCACCATAAGACAGACCCTCGTCGCACTCCAAGACCTTAACCGATGAGGCACAAAGACCGGGCTCTAGCTCGGCACCACAAGACCAGACCCTAGTCTGGCGACTCAAAGACCTTAACCAATGAGGCACAAAGACCGAGTTCCAGCTCGGCACCTCAAGTACAGACCCTCGTCTGGCGACTCAAAGACCCTAATCAATGAGGCACATAATCAATGAGGCACAAAGACCGATCTCTAGCTCGGCACCACAAGACCAGACCCCAGTCAGGCAACTCAAAGACCTTAACCAATGAGGCACAAAGACAGCACTCTAGCTCGGTAGCAACTAGACCGAGCTCGGGTGGTTAATCCACGAGCCCTCAAAATACATCACTACCGAGGGATACATCCACATAAATATGGATCTATATATATATGAGGCTAATCTCGGGGGGCTGATCCACAAGCCTAGCTCAGTATAAGAAAATCCTTCGAGTCGGACCATTTCTTCACCAAAATCGATCGAGCCGTAGGGCTGTTCCAGAGTAGCATGGACTAGAATGCGCCGCGCATAGTCCATCGGATTGTAGCCGAGCATCTTATCCTGAAGGAACAAGATGACATCGTCTGAGCCGCCCTTAAACGAAGAAATGTTAACGTCATCCAACAACTCCTGGTTGGGCTAAGGGATCAGCCACCTAGGGCCATTTCTTCTCGACCCCCATGAAGACACTTTGCTTCCTTCGTCCTCGAACTGATGAGCAGTCTCGGCTGAGAAAGTGAAGCAGTGCATCTCGAATCGGATTAAATGCTCTAGCAGGTTGATTCGAACTGCTAGAGTGGGGGGCTGGTGATGAGCAAAATATGTCACATTCCTCGGACGGTAAGCATGTCGCAGACCGAAAGGATCGAGTTCGCCTCGGCATCCATCGGCCGTGCTCGCCGGCATCCATCAGGCCGTGCTCCACCTCGGCCTCAATCATGCCGTGCTACTGCCTCGGAATCCATCAGACCGTGCTACTGCCTCGGCTTCAACATGCCGTGCTACTGCCTCGGCATCCATCAGGTCGTGCTCCACCTCAGCCTCCATCATGCCGGGCTACTTCCTCGGCATTTATTAGGCCGTGCTGTCACCTCGGTCTCCATCATGCCGTGCTATTGCCTCGGTGTCCAGCAAATCGGCGTTCTCCTCATCTCGCGCACCAATCGGGCCGTGCTCCACCTCGGCCTCCAACATGCCCCCGCTCCAAATCTTGCCTCGCATCCATTAGGCCGTCTTGTCACCTCGGTCTCCATCGAGGCCGTGCTCCACGTCGGCCTCCATCAGCGCTCTCCACCTCGGCCTCAATCATGCCGTGCTCCACCTCGGTAAAAATCAGGCCGTGCTCCACCTCGGCCTCAATCATGCCGTGCTCCACCTCGGCACCAATCAGCGTGCTCCACCTCGGCCTCAATCATGCCGTGCTATTGTCTCGGCATCCAACAGGCCGTGCTCCACCTCGGCCTCCAGCAGCGTCTTGTTACATCGGTGTCCATCGGGCGTGCTATTACCTCGGCCTCATCTGGCCGAGCCCACCTCGGCCCGCGTCAACAACAAGGATTCGAAGCGTGTTTCCGTCCACCCCTACATTCAAGGAACGTAGTCTATTCCGGAGGTCGAGTCTATCCACTACCGTCATCATGGCGCCCACACGATTGATCTCTCCTAGTTAAGAGGAATATTCCAGAATATTCTCGAATCCTGAGCCACTCTCCTTGAGGACTCCACTCTCCTTGAGGACTTCACGCCTAAGGGACTCTTCACAATCATCTCCACTTGCCCTCCATGAGCAGCCTATAAATACCAAGGTAAGCCTCCATCACAAGGGATGGATTACTCACTTCTCATACCGTAAAGCTCTCTTGAGCATCTTATGGAAAGGTCTAACTTAGGCATCGGAGAGTCCCCGTCGGGTCAGCCGCTCTCCTTGTCATCTCTTCATGCGGCGGCCAAAGCACCGGGGCAATGGGAGAGAGAGTCCGGTCAAATTTTTCCGCATCAGGAACTACAGTCACCCCAGACTTCTTAGGCACTACGTGAACTGGGCTTACCCATTGGCTGTCAGAAATAAGACAAATTATTCCATGATCCAAACACTTTAGGATCTCTTTCTTAATGGCTTCCATCATCACTGGGTTAGCTCTTCTTTGGGGTTCCGTGGATGGTTTGGAATCCTCCATAAGATGTATATGATGTTGCATAATAGAAGGGCTTATACCCTTGATATCAGCCATGGTCCAACCTAGGGCTTCCTTATTGTCTTTTAACACTTTAAGTAACTCCTCTTCCTGGCTAGAAGTCAAATTTGAAGAAATTATTACAGGAAGAGTCTGGTCAGGCCCTAGGAAAGCATACCTCAAATTAGATGGCAACTCCTTAAGATCTAACTTAGGGGGCTCAACTATGGAAGGTTTGGGAATGGAATTGGAAAGGGGTCCTAAGGGCTCCATAGGTGTGTGAAGACTCAAAACTTCAGAAAAGAAATTTTCACTATCATCATCTAACTCATCCATACACTCTTGGAATTCTGAATCAAAATCAATATCAAAGTTGGTAACTAAATCATCAGAAAAATCTAGAAAATCCTCAAGCATATTGATCTCTTCTTCCATATGTGGTTGCTTGCCAATCCTAAACATGTTAAACTCAACAGTTTGGTTACCAAAAGATAATCTATGCCAATCCTAAACATGTTAAACTCAACAGTTTGGTTACCAAAAGATAATCTTAGAAAACCATTCCGGTAATTGATTAATGCATTACTGGTAGTCAAGAATGGTCTTCCTAGAATTATTGGGATCTCATCCTTGGTTGAGAAGGGCTTAGTATCTAACACAATGAAATCAACAGGGAAAATAAATTCCCCCACCTTTAGTAAGACATCCTCAACCATCCCTTTAGGAATCTTACGACCTATCCCCAAACCAAGAGTAGTTCCATGGCTTTCAATTCTCCTAATCCTAGTTACTTGTACACATGGTAAGGTAAAAGATTCACACTTGCACCAAGGTCAAGTAAGGCATGCTCAATATAGGTGTTTCCTATGACACAAGATATGGTAGGGCTCCCTGGATCCTTATACTTGGCTGCTATAGGCTGAGTAATTATGAAACTAATGTTACATGCCAAGACGCCTTTTTGGGCACACTAGTGATACATTTATGAGTACACAAATCTTTTAATACCTTTGCATAGTCGGGGATCTAGGATATGGCATCCAAAAGAGGGATGTTCACTTCTACCTTTTTGAAGACTTCTAAAATTTTATCCATGGAAGCAGTCTTCTTTTTGTTTACCAAGTGATTAGGAAATGGGACAGGATGAACATAAGGACTGTTAGGGATTTGTCCCTGTTCAGAAGAATCATTTTTGGTTTCCTCAACCAAATCATCTTTAGTTTCAGAAAAATCTTTAGGTTCATCAGACGAACCTGGAACAAGAGACACACTTGTGTCCTCAACTGAAGAAGAGTTAACAGGAGTAATAGAAGGGGAAGATTTAGAAACACTCTGTTGGTACTCTTTACCACTCCTAAGGGCATAAACAACATTACATTGGTTAGAGGGCCCTTGTTGGGTCTGACCTTGTACTATATTCAGTGGTGCATTAGTTGGTCCTTGTGAACTAACAGGATGATGATGCCTAGGGTTAGGCTCTGGTTGACTGGGTAAAGTTCCGTTCTCCCTCTCACGTATAATTGAGACAACTTGGATAAGTTCTCTCGTAAGATTTTGATGGCTTGTCATAAGGAGGCCCATATTTTTTTCCAAGTCACTTATTCTACTTGCCTTTCCAGTGTTGGTAAATCCGGGGTTCGATAAGATGATAGGAGAGGGGCCCTAGGAAAACTACCTGAGGTCCTACATTTGACCTAGGAAAAGTATTTTGGGAAAAAGATTGTTGTGCAAAGGGAGGCCTTTGGGGTCCAGGTTGACCTTGATTATAGAAATTGGAAGGTCCTGCTTGGTTGCCCTGATTCCAAGAGAAATTTGGGTGATTTCTCCATCCTGGATTGTAGGTATTACTATATGGATTATTCTGGTATAAGGCATTAACACTATCATTAGAAGTACCCCCAGAGGTGTTGGGGCATTCTTCTATGAGATGTCTAGGGGACTGGCACCAAGCACAAATCTTAACCAAATTGACTGATGATGGCTCTCTAGGAACAATAGCCTCAATTCTCTTGATTAGGCTATCCAAATGGGCTTCCTTGGCTACTATCCCATCCACAAAATATCCTTTTCCTCCTATGGTTCTTTCACTCTCTTGGGTTGATTCCCACTCACGGGTTTTATCAGCTAAGTCAAGTAAGAATTCCCATGCCTTTCCTTCATCTGTAAAGGATGTGAATCCCTCAGGGCACATAGACTCTATCATTTGTTTAGTTGGATAATCAATACCCTCATAAATTATTTGACATAAATGCCATAGGTCTAGGCCATGGTGAGGGCATTCTTGGAGTAGATCCTTGAATCTCTCCATAAGTTTGGAAAATGACTCACTAGGCTTTTGCCTAAACTGAAGGATATCACTTCTAAGCTTATTGGTCTTGTGAGTTGGAAAAAACTTCTTAAGGAAGACAACTGTAAACTGTTCCCATGAGGTTATGGAATTTGTGGGTAACCCATACAACCACTTCTTAGCTTGGTCTTTCAATGTAAAAGTGATAAACCTAAGCTTAACAACATCATCAGAAAGCTGTTGGATCTTAATTAGAACACATACCTCTTCAAATTCCCTTAGAAATAGGTATGCATCCTCAGAGGTCAACCTATGGAAGTGGGGCAACATAGTGATGTATTGAGATTTGAGTTCAAAATTATTGCCCTGGGCTTGTGGTAGAACTATGCAGGAAGGTTGGGCTGTTCTAGCAGGGTAGAACCTATCTTTCAGAGACTTAGGTGAAGGGTTTTGTTGTTGGTCTCCCATATTGAAGGGTTTTAAAGAGAGCAAGGGTATATGATCACTACTTGTTGGATCTCTTCTTTCTAACCGATTTTTAGTATTACGTACCCACTTAACACTCATGCAACAGAAAACTACCCACAACTAAAGTAAGACAAGCACAAAAGAATGGATAGCAAAACTTTTTTTTTAATGATTTTTTGATTTTTTTGATTTTTTTGATTTTTTTGATATTTTTTTTTTGGCTTCTTGGGAGCTTACCGGCAAGGATCCGGGGTTGCTCAAGTCAATTCTGAGGTACTGCTACAGGGCGAAACCTGTCTTTATCATACTGTGAGGCATGACGACCTCCACCGATATAACTATTATTGCAAGTTGTTCTTCTCAGGAATTCAATAAAAGAAAAGGAAAAATAAAACAAAGCAAACAAAACACTCCAATTTACCAAAAGAAAGTGAAAAATAACATGGAACTGTCTCCCCGGCAACGGCACCAAAAACTTGTTTGAGATTTAAAATGTAACCGCAAGCGTACGGATCAGTGTAGCTACGGGTCGAACACAGGGAGAGCAGCCATTTTATTTTTTTATTTCTTTTAATAATGCGAAAGTGAACCGATTAATGGTTGTGATCTAATTCTAATTACCATCCTAAACATATGTATCTAAAATAACGTCCTAACCAT
The DNA here is from genome assembly GCA_022985045.1 of Macadamia tetraphylla. NCBI lineage: Eukaryota > Viridiplantae > Streptophyta > Magnoliopsida > Proteales > Proteaceae > Macadamia > Macadamia tetraphylla. The sequence continues at coordinate 16,104,999 of CM040971.1, read as the reverse complement.
TCGTCATCTAAGAATTTAAAGACGCAAGCCACGCAATTAAAATTAAATAAATAAATAACTGAAAATAAACAACCCACACAATTAAAAAAAATAAAGGAAAAAAATACTGAAATAAAAATAAAGTAAAAGAAATGGGAGAAAGCTAGAGAGAGACTCACAAGTAGGTTTTTCTACTTAGCCCGAGGGATGCATCATAATATGAGCTTCCCTACTTGACCAAAGAGTCACTCTTACAAGGGTTACTCTACTTGGCTTTAGGAAAATGGAGACAGTTAAAATAAAAGCAATAAATTGATGGTTCTATGGCTAGGAGGGGTAAAGCCAACACATACACTAGCCATGAACCTTGGGGGAAAGGGATAGCAATAATATAACGACTGAAAATAAAAATCCTAAATTAAGAAGGAAAGGGTAGTCAGAAGAGGGAATGAGAGGGGGGAGAGAAGACTACTGAAGGAGACTACTTACTTGAATCCATGCTTAAACTTGAAAAAAAAATTGCTCCACGGCTCATGATTTTGTCACCTAGATCTAAGCCTAGAACTATAACTTAAAAAATTACAACTCAATTGCATAAATCATAAACATAAAAAGGCTGAATAAAAATGAAAGAGTGCTTGCATTAATTGACATAAAAAACTATTACAAAAGTGATTAAAGGAAAAATAGAGAAGAACTAAAACTAAAGAGTGAGAGAGGGAGAGAGAGAGCAACTAAAAAAAAAACTAGAAGAAGAATGAATTGTCTCCCCTCCTCTTGCATGAGTTGTATTTATAGGGAATGGGGAGGTAGGGTGACAAATTTCTCTTTCCTAAAAGAGAGAAACCACAATTGATTGTGAGATCTTTTGAGACCAAAAGTGCTAAGGTGGAGGAGAGAGAAGAGAGAAATAAATTTCCTATAATTTTTTTGCTTATTTTCTTTCCTTTTTTTTTTAATTTATTTCTCTTCTTTTCCTCCCTCCAAGGGACGATTTTCTTCTTGCTTTGTGTGATTTGGACAATATTTTGGTGATGATGTGGAGGAGAGAGAAGATTTGGACAATCTTTATTTCTCCCCTTTTTCTTTTCTTTCCCTTTTTTTTTTTCTTCTTTTCTTGCGCAGGAACCCTTCCACGATTTTCCTTGCTTCTAATTTGATGTGGAAATCTCCTCCATGCCCTTAGTGCTTTAAGTGAGTGAAAAGCAGGAAATCTTCAACAAAATTCTCTAAATAAAAAACAACCATGAGATTCAAACTTGAGGCCTCTTGGTGAGCAAGGGAATTTTGCACACCATAGCTCACCAACTACACTAGGTAGTTGTTGTTACTAAAAACGAATCTTCAATCGCCTAAGGATGTGGTCCATCGATCCTTGTTGGCATTTGAAATATTTCTTGTACCTCTGGGACAACTGCAAATGGGCTGTTCTGCATCTCAGTTCAGTTCTAATCCATTATTCTTTTTCTGGCCCGAAAAGAATAATCATTTGTACGGGTGACCAAACGAATGTGTACTTTTAATTGAACATGACCATCTTGCTCAGAATTTCATCCTCTTCGTAACCATGAAAAGAAATAGGACTTCTTTACGTGTAAAATTGAAGATATAGCATCCGATAGTCCTTAAGGCCTTGATAATATAAAACCTGCAAAAAGAGAGTAAAACCCAAGGTAGCTCCATTCTAAATATGTAAAATGCATGTTTTACTACCCTAGATTTCACACATAAATGTGCTCATCAGGTGGACTTCAATATCTGACATAAATCTGCAACTCATAATGACCAAGTAACATCATAAGTCATAAGTAATATGGAATACCAATGTACATATTATCTATTACAAGAATTAAATCAAAACAACATCCACATTCATCTTAATAAAAAATCCAATGATATTCAAGTTTATAGGAATTACAAATACAAACCCATAACTACAAATAGTTGTGTGGAAATTTTTGTACATTAATCAAATCATGTTGTAACACTTATCTATTACCATCTGATTTGCAATTCGTGTCATTAGCTCATTCACCTATTTTCCTCATGTATCCCCATCTTCTTGTTCCTTGTGAACATTGACTACCCTGACTCTCTCTTCCTCTTGATAGACAATGTTGTTATCTCCAAATCATTGAAAAAATTTATCTGTCGCATGTTCAAATTTAATGTAGTTATAAAGTCCACAACAAAACATCACAATGTAACTTTGGTATATAAGGGAGAATTGATGCATGTTTCTTAAAATAAAGAACATTGATTTTAAAATCCCAAAATAATGTTCAATGTTATTCCTTAAAGAGAAATATTTATAATTGAACAACACTTTAGTACTTGTCGGTTGTCTTCTCCCACCATCATTATGTGGTGTATAACATATTTCTTCTTTAAACGATGTCAAATACCAATTTATACTCACATATCCTATGTCCACTACATAATACTTCCCTATAATATGATAAAACAAGACATTAGAAATGCATACGCGATAGTCATTTGCATACGTGATAGTTTGGGTATTTATATACCTTGAAGAGGATGAGGAAATTGTAAGGTGAGATCTTTTAAGGCTCTGTTGAATACATGATAGTCATTTGCACTACTTACCAATCCGCATATACGAATGTGAATTTCATATCAAACAAGCCGGCACTCATCACATTCTGAGTTGTTATCATAGTTAATAAGTTCAAGAATGACAATGATATGGGAACGAATGTTCAATAATTGAACGGACCAAATAACAATAATATGTTTCAAAAATTCAGCTTAACAAAATGTGTATGAAAATTATACGGTATGTGTTTAATACGGCCACTCTGTAAGCAAAAATGTAAATATATTATTAAACATGTATATATATATATATATTAAACACATATGTTTAAACATTTTTTTAGTGTTTGCTTCTGTGGATAGAAATTAAAATAAGAGCAATATGTCTTATGGTGTAGAGCCAGTGTTCCTCATTCAGACCAAAATACCCCTAACTTATATGTAGTGTTTATAATTAGTTATCACAATCCTAGCTTATAATGTCACCCAATGACTAAAATTATCAAAATCAAAACAAACACAAAAACATTAATCACATAGATAATTTGACTTTAAGGAAGTAGTAGAGAAATTGATGTAACAAAATCTATTTCAAGGGAAAACACATAGGAATAAATATTTTAACAATGTATAATTTTGTAGCATTTAAACTATGTAAGATTCTATAAGGTTTGACGTAATTAGCGACTGAATCTTTTACACTTCTAAATGGCATGAGAGAGAGAGAGAGTGCAAATCAAGCTCTAATGATACAACACGGATAAAACAAAGGCATCACAAAGAAATTATGTAGTAAAAATTATAAAATAACCAAAATACGTCCAATCAAAATTAGATTAGGATTAAATTTTGTAACCTATTGGATTTTCTATATTATGAAATACTAAATCTTATGATAATACTATTGAAATTAAAATAAAAATAAAGATAAGGGACTTGATGGATTTGAACACCACCATCCTCTTGAATATGGAATAATTTTTCACACATCAAGTACTCTGCCAATTGAGCTAAAGACCTATATAAAAATTATAAAAGTTCTGATCAAAGAAAGAGAAAAATAAAAAATTGAATTGTAATATTTATAGCTAATAAAATACATGTTCTTTTTCATGTAAGATGCTTTTATTAGGAGGAGCATGAAGATACAATTAAAAGTAGTTAATTTATTACCCTATACCCATAAAAAGATATAACAAGCATCCACAACCACTATTAAGTGGTTCTAAAATTTGATTGATTGAACACAAAAACAATATCTATCATTTGATACTTGTGAAATCAATAAAAGAAAAGAAAAAAAGAGTGCTTATTACCCAATCAAATATTTCCTCTTCTTTAGAAATGGAACAACAACCCATAAGAATAAAAATAAATAAATCTTAATAAGTAATTTAGCTTAGAAAATTATGTATCTTTATAAAATTTCAACAACAAGAAGAAATATTAAGATGAAAAATTATCGAACACTCCTAAGGCGGTACATCATATTCCTTTCATTTGATCTTCCTCTAAAAGTAGTTCTTCAGTGATGTTTCCTCTGCTTCCAATGGTATTAAAACATGACATAATAAAGTATTACTATTATTGTTAAATAACTTTTCTATCAAAGCTATAGCTGAATGATAGCCTTTATGAGCCCATTAACTGAACTTTTTTTTCCACCTCTTCACTCGTTTTATGTTGTAGATGAGAATAACAAACAAAGAAGGAAACAACAAAGCGAATAAAAATAAAAAATAATAATTTACAGGATCAAAGAATGAGTGGAATAGATAATCATTAGAATACAACAGTGATCTAATGATCCAATTAAAATTGGAGAATAGTCAAAAGATTAAACACAAGTTCAAGGAAATGGGATATTTCTAATCACTCAAAATCAAAGATCCCAAACAACCTAAGATTTAAGATGATTATCATTTTTAGATAGATTAATCAATTCCCAAAAATCAGGAGGAATCTAATAGTAGCAGATTAGAAAAACTGGTCCACTCCAAACCCTGGTTAAAGATTTATTTTGTAGATCTTAAACGCCCCAAAAGAAGTCTTTAATGAATATTATTTTTGACAAAAAAGGGGTAAAAAATAGGATCCTGCTCGTCTCCAACGACTGACGCGGGGGGTTTTGAACTTCGACTCGTCTCCCTCTACTCTGTTCTTCCTTATTTCTCTCTTCATACCACACTAGAACCCTAACGTTCCTCAATGTTTGAAATCGATCTCGCAGACTCGTCTCCCTCTTTCTCTCTTCATAACACAGTAAAGCCCTAACTTGCAGAGGAATAGAAATCGATCTCGTGGACTCATCTCCCTCTTTCTCTCTTCACACCACAGTAAAGCCCTAACTTGCAAAAGGGTTTGAAATCTATCTCGCAGAGTCATCTTCTCTACTCTAATGGCAGGATCGTTGAGCACTAAGCAAGAGATTCAAAGTCGCAGGGACTTTCAGAGGGGTTGGAGTCGGCTAGCTTCAGGATCGTAGAGCTTCACATCCTCAAAGCTACGTATCAAGGTATGCTCCATCTCTATTTCTCTCTCTCTCTCATATTGTCGGTACTTCCATAAAGTTTTTAATGTTTCAAATAAATGTATCTGATCTTACAAACTATCCAATAGAATTCTTGTTCTGTAGACAGCCTCTTTAGTTTGACCTGTTTTTGTTGAAGTTGAGTGAAATACTTAATGACTTTATTTGGTTAAAAATTTTTTACTGTGCTACAGATTACCTTACACATGCGGGCAAATGATGAAAGTATGAAACTATATTTTGTTTGGTTAAAACTAAAAATGTTGCTTGGATTTCTCTTGGTTTTGGTTTGTAGCTATTGGGTTTCTTCTCCAAGTGACCATACCATAATACTATTCAGCAACAAACACTTAGGTGACTGCCCATCAAACAGTTTGTGCCTTTCCCTTAAGGGTGCAACAAATACTATGTTTAGGATTTAAGATTGGGTTTCAGTATTCACTCAGTAGCTGTAGCACATGTTTAATGGTAGGGTTATAGTTAAGGTCTTTGGTGGAATGTATGTTACATATGGATTTCGGGGGAAGATTGAGGCATTCTTGATGGAGTGGTTTCCCTTGCAAAATTGTATTTGTTGCACCCTTAAGGAAAAAGAGTTGGGTTCACTAGGTTATGTAGTTATGATATGTTTTCTTAAATTTCCAAATCCTGGGGTCCTGTTTATAGTAGCAAGTGTTGTGTGCCATTTGTTCTCATAGGAGCCCTTTAATTCTGGTTGGTTCATTCAATTTTTCTTCTGTATGTAAGTCATGATGTATGTATTGTGGCATTCCAGTGATAACAACATATGTTCAATCTTGTAGCCATGAAGGTGAAAATATAATAATAAGTGTGGAAAGGATTTTGGATCATTTTATATCCCTACATCTACAGTTGATTGTTCAATCTAACCTGTCAATACACCCAAAACCCTTCATTCCTACACGGATATAAGATCAATGGGCACGATGGGTTTGGTCTTTCCTACACAGATATAAGACTGATGGGTCAATGATTCCCAAATAAACATCAGACTATTAATGTGGTAAACCATGCCTTTCTCTTTTCCATAAGAGGTGTTCCTTGGAGAAATTACAGGTGTTTAGTGTGATTTCTTCTCTCCTAATTCCTTTATAAACTTGTAAGTATAAGCATTTAGGTTGGATTGGCCATTTATAGTGGTTGAAACTGCTTTTGGAGAAGCATGTAAATCTCATGTGATATCTGTGTAGACCAATTTTTGCTTCTTCTGGTTTATAATTCCTTGATACACTCTGAAATACATGACCATCATATTTATTACATTCTTTGGAAATGAACTGAGGCTCAGTATTTCCTTCTCTTCTCAAGGAGAATGCATGGGATGGGTATGTTTTCTATTGGTTGAAGGTATTTAACATTCTAAGGACTACTCTCACTGTTCTATCTTTATGGGATAAGTGTTAAAGATGGATGAACTTAAAATTCAATCAGCCAAAAGGGTTGTAAAGATTGTGTTTTTGGTGGACATTATGAGAAAATACTTTTGGGCTTATGTCTTCTTGTCTCTTTTGTTTATCTTTGACAGCAACCTTTGCATTCACCATATGTGTGGCTGATTGACATCTGTATTTTTATTTTGCAGATCAAATGTCTATCTCAAGTGTTAATTGTAGTAATCCCGATGTACTTAAGTATAGATGCATCATGTGTCAATGTAATCGGAAAGCTGCAATTAGGATCTCAGAGAGTACGGATAATCCAAATAGACTCTTTTACGGGTGCTCAGAGTTTACATGTAACTACTTTGGTGCGATCTTATAAATGCACCAATAACTGAGTCTCCACGTAAAGAAGTAAACAATCGCAAAAACTTTCGAAAGATGCAAAAAGAGCTGCAGGGGTTGCGAGAGGATGTGCGAGAGTTGTGAGAAGAGGTGCCGGTGTTATGAGAGGAGGTGCGGGTGTTGCGAGAGGAGATGCGAGGGTTGCAAGAGGAGGTGCATAGTGAAAAAATTATAATGGATGAAGTGGAGAAATTTATAGGATCGGTGAAGGTTGTAGCTACTTTGTATTTGTTTTTCAAGTTGGTGTGTTTGTAGCAATTGTGATTGGTAGAAGAATGTGACAATGTTATGCAACTGAAAGAGATGTTAGTAATGAAATGGTGTTTTCCTTTTTGGTGTTTTATTTTGGATTCTCTCTTATTTGATGAATTATTTTTATTAAATGGATTATTAGTAATGAAAGGAGATGCAAGCAATGTTTCAAATAAAATTGGCACTAATTATATGCTCAATAATAGATATTGAGTCTTGGTGGATTCGAACCATCATCCCATGGATGCAACCCCATGTGCTCTTCCGATTAAGCTAAAGACTCACCTAGGGGCATAAACCATGTTAGTTTCAAAATTTAATAAAAAAATCAGCAGTGTCACATATAATGGAAATATAACAAAAAGAAATCAATTTCAAACACATATTTGAATTCCAGAAATGCAACTGAGGCCTATGTTCCCATAAGTAAGAAATGAAACTTAACAACTAAGATTGATCAGACACTATTTGAATGGGGGAAAAGATGTTGCTATTTGTTGAAGCTTGGGATGATATTCCTTGCAAGCATGGTTTAAAGTATCTCCGATACCGATACGATACCCTCCGATACGTATCTTAAATTTAGCCAACCGATACGATACACACCGATACGATACATAAAATTTTTAAAATCCTTTCGTATCGATATATATCCTATGATACATATCGATATGCAACAATACACTATCGATACGTACTGATACTCTATGAAAAATATAAAATCAAGGTGAAATATTCGTTTCAGTATGTATCAGTACGTATAGGTGAGTATTTGTCTGTATCGATCGATACGTATCGATGAGTATCAATATGTATCAGTGAGTATCGGTATGTATCGGTGAGTATCAGTATGCACCGATATAGTGCGCTACGGTCATATAATGGCCAAGATGAGTATTTTTTTCAGAAAACACGAATTTTTGAGGGGTTTTTGTTCCAAAGTTGCTATCAGTCATATTTCTCTCTAACTAAAGTGGAAATCAAGGTTGGGAACAAGGATTTTACATTTATGGGACAACTACAAACCTTGAATTCTTAGTGCGATACCCTCAATTTAGTGTTTATGCATAATACATGTTATCAATAGCTTTTTTTAACAAATTTTTTATGCAAAAGTGTTTAAAAAGGTGTTTCATATTCATTTATGTGCGTATCTTTAGCGTATCTCCGATACGATACGATACCCTCCGATACATATCTTAATTTTGACCGACCGATAAGGCAACCGATACCGATACTTTAATCCTTGCTTGCAAGTCATAAGTACCCTGCAAGAAGGTAACCACATTGTCCAATACATCAATAGTGAATAAACAACATGATTGCAATGGAAAATATACTAATACATTTGAAACATACTAGCAATATAGATCTGAAACTTTGATTGCCATTCAGTTGGTCAGGTTCAAAAGGTGAACGAGCTTGTTACGTTTGAAAAGGTGGAATCAAATAGTGTGTTTCAAAAGGTGCACAAGCTTGTTGCATTTCCTGTGAAGAATCACCCATCATTCCCTTATCAATTTTTTCTCTCTTTCCTTGATTTCCCACTCAATTCTTCTTACATCTACCACCTTCTTTTGGATCATCTTTTTCTTGAGAGTTACACCATTGTTGACAACAGTATCTTTAACTAGAACCCTTTCATCATCTTGCCCATCAAAGCTAATATTTATACTTTCCAGATGTTTACAAATCTCATCAGTAACATTGTCCACATAAGCATAACCCTCCGATGAATTTGATGCTATTGCTGCAATCCTAACCAGTATATGACAGATATGCCTATACCTTTGTGAACAATCCAAGTGGACATCTTCCACAACAACTTTTCCTTTGGTATCATGTACAACTGTATTTCTTGCTATCCGTGTCCATCTCCTCAATATATATGCATTTGGAATATATTTGAAATCATTGACATCTAGAACTTTAAAAACATGCCGACAAAGAATGCTGAATGTCTCAAATTTTCTACAACTACAACGAATCATATATTCCTTTAGGTTGCACGACACTGCACATTCATCTTCTTTTCCAAATGTTGAGACTACATATTCATAATAGGTGGCATTCTGAATAATTTTCTTAATGTAGCATGCTGGAATCCATTCATACTGTTTCTGAAGTTTTTCAAATATTTTAGGAGTGTAAACTCTTGCTGCTTGATTCATAACAGATGACTTTATGAATAAATTTCTTCGAAGCTTATTTCTCGCATCAAACTTTGCCTTTAACTCGTTAGCACGCTTGTCAACCACAACCCTTTCGAAGTGCTTGAAAAATGGTACAAGGTCAAGAGTTGAACTTAAGTAATCTTTCATGTCACCATTTATACTTTCACTTAGTTGTGTACTCCGCATTCCTATAGTCCATGTTTCCTTCATGTAACACTTGGCCCATTTATATTTAAGACAATAAATACGGTCTAACCATGAATTTTCTTCAACTTGATGATCACTCTTTAGTTTATCCCATGCAATTTCAAATTGTGATTCATCATCATAATGAAACATACACTTCTTCAAATCTGCTAAAAATTTTGAGCCATCTTTCATCATGTTGCCCATATGCTTTATGCTATTTTACACTAGGTGCCATGTACACAAGCTATGCCTTGTCTCAGGCAACACCTCAATCAAAGCCTTTCCCATTGCAGCATCTTGATCTGTGAAAATAGTTATGGGCTTCTTTTGTCCATGAGCTTCTACAAAAACCTCAAACAACCATTTGAACGAATCAACCATCTCATCATACAAAAGTGCAGCCCCAAATATGACGATTCCCCTATGATGAGTGAATCCAGCAAATATCCCAAAAGGTCTAGACTCTTTGTTCGTAGAAAATGTTGTATCAAGCTAACAACATCACCAAACTGTGCATAATCAATTCTCATTTTTGGATTGGCCCAAAATATATTAGTATCTATTCATCATTATCCAACTGCAATGAGTAAGTAAATGATGGATTTATCCTAACTTGATTTTCAAAATACAGTAGCAAACTTCTGGCTTCACCATAACAAAGGTCTCGTTGACGCTTAGTTCGAAGATAATTCTTTTAATCTTCCTTCAGGTGCCCAATGCTTTGTTTACCACCTGCATGCCTACTCATGTACTCAAACATGTCCTTAGGTCTAATACCATAGTCATCTGCCAGATCAATTTCAAATGTATGAAATTTAGAAACACTCCTTTGTGACTTCATCATATGACTAGTAGATGGCAAGTGAAGTTCATAATTGTGTTCTTCAACAAATTCAATGCAATTGTACATCCCATCATTATTCAGTTTAATTCTCATCCGTGCAAGACAATTAGTTCTTGTCTCCGCTCAAGGCTTGACAATATTATCATCTCTTGTCTAGTTTCCTTTTTCTTTGTTTATTACATACAAATACCCTTGATGTAATGGTCTTGTTATCTTTGATACTCTTATGTACTCAATCTCTTCTGACACTAAACCCCTTTGTTGTTCCATATCCATTGTAGAAATCATATGCCTCTTGCTCAGAATTAAACACCATACTAACATGAGACTTAATCTCACTATGTGCAGTCATTGGATCTTCCATTTTTTTGCCTAAATATTGAGCAATTGAAGTAAAGAAGAAACATAGATTTAACCTGGAAAATAAAGAAGAGGGTATAGTATGAGAACACTTTACAGTATACTCCCAAAAAAATATGGGGGGGGGGAATAAAGGAAAGTATCAAACACCATGCAAAAATTGTATGTTTAGTCTCTTTTCTCACTTCTATTTGAGCTAAATAGATATTACAATATCCAATAGTCTTTAATTCAAATATTTCAAAAGATGAAACAAACATTCACTTTTGATGCTTTGAACTATGGCTTTTTCCCCCAAGGAAACATTATAAATACAGTAAAAAATATATATTTAATGTGGCTGTGAAGTAGATGCAATGAAGTAGATACAAAGATATACTTAAAAGAACAAAAACACTAAATTTATATCATTCCCTTAACAGATATATAATTCCAGTAAAACTTGCTCCCACAAGAACAAACACATTGAAAGTCGTGAATCATTTGACCCAACTTCAACAAAAGCATGTCAAACTAAAGAGGCTGTCTAGAATAAGAATTCTATTGGATAGTTTGTAAGTAAATTTGAAGAGTGTATCAACTACGACATGAGCTATCATAGAGAAGGTTTCAAGATTGGAGTTTGGTGATTTGACCTTGATATACAATTATTATGAACAATCCAACCTTATGACTGGATGTAAGATCATATGCATTTATTTGAAACATTAAAAACTTCATGGAAGTACCGACAATATGAGAGAGAGAGAGAGAGAGAGAAATAGAGAAGGACCCTACCTTGATACGTAGCTTTGCGGATGTGAAGCTCTGTGATCCTAAAGCTAGTTGACTCCAACCCCTCTAAAAGTCCTTGCGACTCTGAATCTCTTTCTTAGTGCTCAACGATCCTACCGTTGGAGTAGAGGGAGACGAGTCCGCAAGATCGATTTCAAACCCCTCTGCAAGTGAGGGCTTTACTATAATTAAAAATGCTTTAGATCGGTCAAGTAAAACATCAAAAAAATAGTTCAAACCAAAATCGAGGACCAAATCACAGTTTAAATCAAACATTGAACCAAAAAAGACAAACGAACTCAATGATTTCATATGTGAAATGATAAAAAATGAAAATGAACTTACTTCGACGGTAGGGTTTCCACGGCTGTCGATAATCTACCTAGCTTTAACTGCCTTGATCGTTGCCATTGTTAGTTCAGTTGAGCAAAACTGCTTCCTTGTCTAAAATTCTGAATGACCACTACACTCTCCTCCATTAACCACCGAAGTAAAGAGTAGTTGAGGGGGGTACTATGGTGTGAAGAGAGAAAGAGGGAGAGGAGTCCGCGAGATCGATTTCAAACATTGAGGAACATTAGGGCTTTAGTGAAGTATGAAGAGAGAAAGAAGGAAGGACAAAGTAGAGGGAGACGAGTCGAAGTTCAAAACCCCTAGCGTCAGTCGTCGAGGTCGTTCAGCAAGAGAAGTTCGTTGGAGCCGTCGGATTGCTCGTCTCCACGTATTGACTATCCGAGAGGTCGTTGGATGCTCGTTGGAGCGACAGTCGTTGTAGACAACCCAATCCAAAAAAATAAAGTATTCGTCAGGTCTATTTAGAAGGGTTCTTGCTATGATTTCATTCCCAGTATGAACAACATATAAACAATATTAAAAGGAGATGAAAATCCCTCTTAATCTCAAGTTCAATTGAATTTCATAAAGCACAAATAATAGATGATGACAATACTTAAATACAAGAGAAAAATATAAGAAGGAGAATAGATAGATAATGGCTTCTACCAACAAGGAACAAAATCTCACTACCCTCCAAGGATATCTCACCCTCTTGAATTGCACAACACGTTGAAGAAAACTTCAAACTTTCATTCATCTCAATCATATGTCAGCATTGCCTCTTACAATATATTTAAAGAAAAACTGAATAACAATCCTGAAATGAATAGGAAAGTAAAAAATCTTACTGCTAAATAACATAAATAAGCATAGTAAAGAAACGCTATCCTATAATGCCCAAAGTTTGGAACTATAGGATATATTTTTCTTTAACTTCTTTAAATATTTGTTTTATCAATTAAGTTAATAATTGAGTGTTAGCCTAGTAGTTGCAACTTAAGTTGGTGAGAGGTTAGGGGTTCAAATCTTACAAGTTTCAAAAAGAGGTGATGAAAGCTAATTTAATATCTTATTTTAGTAGAAATAAGCTTTGGTGTGATTATATATGCGTTGGGCTTTAGTTTACCTTTCCTTTTTAGTCTCTAAGTCTATTTTTGAGTCTTCTATGTAAGTTTTTAAAGGGGTCAAGCATTGTATATGAATTTTATTAGTACAAGTTTCTGTTTTTACTGCTTCCCTTTATGTGTGAAGACTTCCTTGTGTTTGGTCAAACTGACTAAATCGATGTTTGATCCAATTGATTAATTTTCTTTAGAAGCTATTGTTATCTCATTACTATTGTTGGTTCTTCTCCATATTCAATTCCTGATTTCTGCCATCAGCAAGTAAGTATAGTTTTTCAAGTTCTTCACTTAAGATTTCTTTTTCTAAAGGTTGGATATAAGATTTTTTTTTTTTTTAAATTAATCAATTCAGCCATCCGATCAATCTGAAATTTTGAGCACATGTTCATCATCCTTAGATTAAGACTTGATTCAAATCTGAGATAATTTTGACAATATCTTTTGGTATTTTTTATTCTACCCTTGCCTATTAATGAAATCTATAAAATTTTAAGATATGAATCTATATTTCTTTAGTTAATTTTAATCTAGTTGTCAGATTGCAATCATCTTTTGAGGGTTAGTAAAGCTACCTTATGGGAGGTTACAATTTGAATTTGAGGATCACCTGACCTCGAATTGACAGTAAATTCAGATTTATTGAAATCTGAAAATTTCATCCTAAACTGTAATTATTTAATTAGTTTGAACTAGAATTGAGAGTAAAATCAGTTTACTTCATCTTTTGAAGGATGATAATACGTGTCAAGGGGGATTGATTTCTAGAGTTTGACCTCCATTTGAGAGGGTTGACTTTTTGGGTGACTTTTGACTTTAGTTGACTTTTAGGGAAAGTGGGGTATTTAATTAGTTTTGAATTAGGAGCTTAATGGGAGGCATACCTATTGTAGATGGTGCTTGATTTGAGCATTCAAAGTTCAGAGGGTGGAAGTAGGAGACTTGTAGGCTAAGATAAGTGGATTATAGTGATATTACAGTACATGTGTGTGGTTTGATTGTATGATGTGATGTTTGGTATGCTTGTATCATTGAGACGTATTGACCTATGCATATTTGAATTATGTTTATGTGTGACATGAGTTTATGGAAGTGGTTTGTACCATATTGTCAAATGTCATGGCACAACCTATCATATCCTTAATTCTATATATTTTTTAGGTTCGTGATGTTGTATTTGGTGTTTATCGTCAATGTGATCGATTGAATTTTCTACGGTATAAGATAAGTATTATTTCCCCCATTTTATTTCAGATTAATTTCAACAATTTATTGTTGTCCTTCATTGAGGGAGCTCACTTTTCCTCCAGCCTCTCCAAACGTTGCTCTATTCCCCGACTTTGATAACAAGGTGGTAGATATGTGGATGAACCCTTCCTTCCTATGTTTACAAGATGGACTTTTGGAGAGAAAATAGGTCTAAGTCAAAGAAGTAGGATAAGAGTTTGAGATACTCACAACTAGTAATCAATGGCTTTATCGAAGAAGCCAATACCTCCATACTTAAGAGCAAATTTTTTGAAGTTCAAAAGTCTATCTTCATCATCCATAATTTACATATTCATCCCTAGATAACTAACTCTTTCACACCTCACTACTCTCCTATAACCACTCTTAACATAACTCCCTCTATCCAATAACAATAACTTTCCATAATAACACAACATTTTATCTCATAGTTAATAACTTCCTCATAATAACACAACATATTATCTAGTGGAATAACTACATAAATTAACAACATAACTAAACAATAACTTCCCTATAACCCTATGTAGGATAGAGTCCATGTAAACCATGCATGCATGTATTTGTGGCCTCTCCTTGTTGAATGCATCAAGTTTCAGTAAATATACTAGCCTTGTATTCCTGCAGCGTGAGGCCTATGCTATTGGTGTTGGAAACGTGTAGTTGGAAGACCTATATGTGGAGGAGGAGAGGAAGCTGCCAAAGAGGGAGGGGAGGGGAGGGAGGGAGGGGGTGGGGTGGGGGAGGAGGAGCCCACTCATCGTACTACCTTCGATCATTTCGAACCCTCTAGAGGCATCTATCAAGGTTGTCCTCTAAGTCCTTACTTACTTATCACTGTCATGGAAGTGTTATCTAGACTGTTGTCCGCTTACAGAGATTTAAATCTGTTTCGAGGAATTAAGGTGGCTTGAAATGCCCCGAAAATTAATCACCTCCTGTTCGCAGATGATACATTCATTTTTTGCTAAGCTACCCCAGAAGACTTGTCCACCATTAAAGAGGTTTTTGACCTGTTTTGTGATCTGACAGGATTAACTTTGAAACAAGTGAAGTGTTCTTCAGTAAAAATGTTCCTGCGCATGATCGACGCAATCTATGTTCGCTCATCGGGATAAAAGAAATGGCTACGAATTCCAAATACCTTGGGACCAATATTCTACACCCTCGATCCCAATTAGCTAGCCTTCAAAATGTTGTGGACAGTATGGAAAATCGCCTATCCACATGGAAAGCTAAGTTTTTATCCTATGTAGGAAGGAAGATTCTAACACAATCGGCTCTCTACTCAATCCCGATTCACCTAATGTCTTGCTTTGCTTTCCCAGAAAACACTTGCAAAAAAATTGATTCTATTTGTGCAAGTTATGGAATGGGAATGTATCCAAGGAAGGGAAAAATTCCACCTCATCGCTTGGAAAAAGATTTGCAAACCAACTTATCAAGGTGGACTTGGTCTACGAGATGCCTTAACCCAGAACAAAGCTCTTCTCCTGAAATTGGGGTGGCGACTTCTATCTGAACCAAACGCTATGTAGAGTAAGATTTTTTGGGCAAAATACTACCATCAGAAATCTATTTTCGACCCACAGGTCTACAACAGACGCGGGTCTTTGATTTGGAAGAGCCTTACCTCAATTATCCCGATTCTCAAGAATTGCATTCTCTCATGGATAGGAAATGGACAAAATACCTTTTTGTGACATGATTCATGGCTTCGTCACACATTGAACTCAGCGAACCAAGGATAGGTAGGAGTAATGCCCAAAAGGTAAGTAGCCTAATCTCAAATGATTCCTAGAATAGGGAGTTGGTAAGTAATATCTTTTCTACCACTATAGTCAATAAGATTTTGCAAATCAATCCACACCCCAAGATGACACATGGTTGTGCATATTACAGCCTAATGGGAAATTCGCCACAAGCGGAGCCAAATTTCTTGGCTCCATCAATAAGCCTTATGATTCTACAACTTCCCTAAATGGGAAATGGTGAAAACTAATCTAGAAATTGAAATCTCACCTCAAATTCAAAATATTTTTATGAAGAATCTCACATAAGGGCATTCTTGTCCGATCAATTCTAAAGAAATGGCTGAATATTAACACAACATGTGTCTTCTGTAATCAACAGGAAGAAACTATATCCCACCTGTTTTTCTCTTGTGATTTTGCATCACATATCTGGGCTGCAGGGCCTCTAGGATTTCGACCTCATCTCCTAAATCTACCCTCCCATGAACAAATCTTTAACCACATTATAAATGATAGGAACTTCTCCCAATCCCAAAAAAAATGGGTAATTAGTATACTCTCCATTACTTTATACTTTATATGGAAGCACAGAAATGACATCATTGCTTCCACCACTTGCTCCAACCCATATTCTGTTTTGCACAATATAAATAATTGGATTGCTCATCTTCAATTATCTAAGTGTGTTGCATTTCCCTAATACACATGATCCAACAAGCCTAACTATAAGATGCCATAACCCTTTTTTGTCGTACCCGGTTTTGATTTGTAATGGTGCTACTAATATTTTGACATCAGCCTCAAGATGGGCTTATGGAATTCTGTTCCAAGGTGAGCTTAGGTTCATCAGCTCAAATTCTTCTACAACATTTCAGAAGGAAGAGGTTAAAGCAGAAGCAATCTTAGCAGGCATGCAAATGGCGGTAAAAAATAACTGGAAGCTGAAAGAAGTGTTGTTCTCAGATAAGAAACTCTTACATCTTCTTCCAAAATCGGATGGTGAAGTATGACCGCTCTTCAGCTTGGCAACTTTTTGGGAAATCCACAAACTATTAGATGGGATGATCTTTCATTGTAAAAATGTTAATAGTAGCCCAACTATGACTTATCTACTATCCCTAGCCACTGATGGCTATACAAACTCAAACCTATATACTAACAGGAAATGTAATATCTCCTAATGTTATCTTTCTTTTTCTTATGATAAAAAAAAAAAAAAAAAAATGAGAGTTTAGGTTGTTTGGTCTTAGGTGGTGAGATTTAGAATAGACAATCTCAGAGTTGTCAAATTTCCTGTCGAGTAGTTGCTTTCTTTGGCCTAGCTCTCTCAAAGTCCCACCGATTTGGTGGGACTCTTGTAGGGAAGTTGAGGGAAATTCGAGCAACGATCATTTTTAGTGTTCAAGTTGTGCGGTGGAGATGGGTTTTAGATAACAAAGGTGGGAGGGGATCGTGGGTAAAAGGAGTAACTCAAACTTTAGATCACGAAGGCTAACGGGGAATTGGAGTAGCATGGAGTAGGTGGCTCATGGTGAAGGGGAGTACCAAGGGGCAGAGGAACACAGGGAAGATGGGTAGGCGGAATGGTGGTTGATGCAAATGCGTGGTAAGAAATGAAGAGACCAACAGTAAAAAAAAAGAAGATAAAACATGTTCCTCATAGCCTAGGTTTTCAATTTATTGGAAAATAAAAGATTGTAGCAGTGAGATGATAAAGGAAAGAAGCAATTGAGAATATGAATTTTTCGTTTTGTTCTATTTTTTTTTGGTAGAGAGAAAAGAGAAAAGAAAAGAACCATTGAGAATGAAAAGGGAACCCAATTTTTTGGTTCTCTTCAACAATTTGATTGAACATGGAGATATAAATCATACTACTCAGTCCTTACATCCCTTGAATTGAAGAAATTACAATTCCGTGACTAAGCCTAAACACTCTAGATCAATGAAACAAAACAGATATATTTTCCACCTTAATCTTCAGAGAGTCACTCGTCTCTATGAATTGTAGAAACCCCCTATTTGTAAGCTTCAACTGTTGGGCCATTTGAAGGTATTTTCCTCTCCCTCATCGCACTCTGTTCACTTCACTCTCCTCCTAAAATTGAACGGATAGATGCAATTATACTATTCTCTCTCGTCAACCCGAACCATGTGTTTTGAATCCCAACCAAACATAGTGGGCTGAGATACTAGAGTAACCCTCCTCCACTTTTCCCTTTCAGTCTTATCCCAGTACCATGTGGGACTCATATGTCAGAAAAACCCACCCCATATTTCCCATGAAACAAACAGGGCCTAAAATTGCCTTTTCTTAGAAAATTAGAGAAGGATAAAAAAGAAAAAGAAAAATTAGATCGAAGTTTAGAAAAGGGATTTGATTGAAGCATAAAGTCATAAACCAAGAGAAAAACCCCAAGAACGTAATGTTTAGATTCTAGAGTCTAGACTCCTAGAGAGATTAGAGGGCACAGAGGTGAACTCGACTTGGCCGGTCGTCTGTTGGAGAGGGAGCAGTGAAAAACTTTTCATTATCCCCTCGATGTCTTTCTTAAGAGATCTTTAAGGCTTTCAGCATTTATTTATTTTTTGTTCTAGCGATCCATCGCTCGAAAAATTCTTCAAATCCGATCGTTGCGCCGAAAGAATGAGTCTTTTGGGGAAGAGGGCAAGGACGACATCTGAGAAATCTGTCCTGTGGCTTCATCAGCGAGAGATCGGCGAGCTATTGCCGCGGACCTTTATTCATACTGCTGGGGCCTCTGAGGTAATCTCATGGATACATCCAGTCGTCCTCTCTCTCTCTCTCTTTCAATCCTTCTCCCATTCGATGTTTTGTTCATTTTGTTTTCATGTCACTGTATTTGTCTCTTTCATCAATCGTGGTTCAATCTTTTTTTTTTTTTTTTTTGGGGGGCTTGTTTTAAATCTCTCATGTGTTTGTACTTTTCCGATGGAAGTATGGATGTCTAGCTTTCATACTCTGATTTCTTTTCGGATTTGTGTCCAAGTCCAAACTTACCCAAAAGGGTGACTAAGAAAGGGGAAAAAAGATTATCCCTTGAACAATTGAATTTATGTTGGTATGCTTCTCATTGTCGATCCTGCTGTTCCTCCCCCTTCCCCTTCCATATGGTTTAATGGTGGTAAAAGGAGCAACTTTCAGTGTATGATGAATTGATGAGTTAGACATTTTTCTCGGAGTAGAGGATAATCACAAAATTCAGTGACTGTTGGACAAGTTGTTCAAAAAGTGGGAAATCGGATCAAATGGCTGATGATGTCGCATTATGCAAGGTTGTTTATGCATGTTTGTATGATGCTGAGGTAGGAAATAGGCTTTGTAAATATTAAACAATGGAGGGCTAGGGCTGTGTGGTCTTTATTGGAAGTTTGGTGCCAATGTAAGTTGTATTCAGCATTAAGAAGTCAACATAACATGGTAGAAAGGATATGGAAGACGCAAAGAAAGCACCAGAAGATAATGCCATTATATCTCAAAGGGAACTATGGATAATAAACTACCTTAACCTGTCCGGGATCCCACAAATCACTGTTTACCAAGTCTGTCGGAAATCTCATTGGCTGGAAAACAATGCTCATTTGCGACATCTGGAAGACAAGAATCTAGCTTGCCTTAGAGACATGTGAATTTCCAAAGCCCACCATCCACTAACATTACCCGATGAACATCCCTGGAGCCATTCTCATCAATTATAATTCATATACTGCCTTTGAGATAGCCCACCTAAGGCTAAATAACAAGAAAGTTGGCTTTGATGTAGATGAACTTGACTGGTTGGACCAGCATGACTGGCTTTGGAAGCCAAGATTCAAGAAGAACTGGTTGTGCTTGCCACTGTACTCTTTCAACTCCAACTTCAACTTTATGAGAGTCATTAACACGTCAGTTAGGTGAACCAGTTTCAAATTAAGCATGAACGTGTTTCTCAAAGGAGGGTTGCAGTGTGGGATCTTATGTGGTTCTCTCTCAAAAAATCTCTTCAGTGTTATTATTGGCGGTGTAATGTACTTATGCCTCTTCATCAGCCCTAAATGGTGCAGAATTCCCAAGCATACGATCAATCGCTGATGTTCTTTAGGATCCACACAGGGGGTTAACTTCTGATCATATCAGTGGGTTGGTGTAAGGATTATTGAAGGCTGGCTGGGTCAGAAAAGTGTGGCTTACTGCTAGCCATGAGCTCTGATACCAATTGATGCATTTCTATAACTTGTTAGTCAGATTTAGAAAGCCAAAGTCACAGGACGGAGTCACAGTGAACTAGAGTAAACTAGAATTGAGAGAAATTAAATAAAACACAATTAGGGAGTCTGATCAAATCCCAAAGCTCGTCGTAGGTTGCTGATAACCTAAGAAGCTAATTCCAAATTCCAAGGAGATCCAATGGTTGGATATAAGATGGCAGAATGGGACGGACAGAAAATAGAAACTGGAAGAATCGCAAATTTGGAGGGATCAGAAAGTCCAACTGGCTTCAACTTCTAGTTGAATGGAGCTTTTGTAGAGAAGAAATTACTCTCAAAGTTTGAATCAGATACGGTGGTTACATCTGCTGTTATAGCCTGGTCTTTGCTGCACTTGACATTTTGCATCTGGAGTGTTGTGTGATCGACGAATTCCTCTAAATCTTAAAGGATAATTATACAGAACTGTCATAAGACCAGCTATGATGTATGGTGCAAAATGTTGGGCAATCAAGAAGTAACATAGATAAGCTGGGTGTTGCAGAGATGAAGATGTTGAGATGGATGTGCGGCAAACTAGGAGAGATAGGGTAAGGAATGACCGGGTTAGAGATGATTTGGGGGTAGCCCCGATTGAGGATAAGCTTCGAGAATGTTGTTTAAGGTGGTATGGCCATGTTCAACAGAGGCCTTTGGACGCCCCAGTTAGGAGACGAGTGATTAGATCTGGATGGAAGGAGCTGAAAGGCTAGGGGCAGACCTAAAAAGGCCTTAGATGAGGTTGTAAGGAAAAATATGCAGAAGCTAGGTTTGGACTCTAGTATGACTGTTAACAAAGTGGCTTGGAGGGCAAAGATCCATGTGGCCAATCACTTGTAGGTGGGATGTTCTTGTGTGATTTATTTTTTACTTTTTTGTGGATCCACGTAGCCGACTCCATTTAATTGGGAAAAGGCTGAGTTGTTGTAAGAAACTAAGAAAACAGGGTATCACAGGCCTTCTTAACAGAGAAAAAACAGGGTCCGAATTGAGAGTTATGTTGGAGATAACGACAGTCATATGGTCCAGAATTGTAGATAAGAGATAGCCCAATCTTAGAATCAAATTCGGCAGAATACTAACAGGCCATGCAGAGAACTACCTGGTTTGAAGAGAAAACGGAAGTAAAAACCAGAATAGAAGTTCAGGTTGGAGATATCTGAACCAATCTGCTTAACATTCAGGTTTCAAAGCAGCTACTCAGATCCTCTGATCCCGAATTTATATTGTTCTGATTAGTTTTCTTTGGACTAGATTCAGTTGTCTACAAAGAAAAAGATTTCCCTTTTTTTTTTTGATCTAAATCTTTGATCAGAAATAAAGATTTGTTGTTTTTTGGTGGAAATTCAATGACCTTGGGTTGGCCACTCTCAGATTTGGGACTTTGGATTGTGTCCTGTTGGATTTTCAGTGGAACAGGGAAGGATTTTGGTTCAAGGGATCTAGATCGAGTTGTGATTCACCTTCCATAATGTCTCCTGTATCCTCCGGGGGTACGAAGTCCCGGCAACCCTCCTCCTTCGCTGTGTAATAACAACCCCAATGTGCAGAGAACTCATGCTGATTCTATATCTGATGGCATGCAGAACCTGCAAGTCAATCAACCCATTTAATGCCCAATCAACCAGTTCGTTGACCACCCCCATTTGCGCCTTCACCATTCGCTGCCTCTTCTGCTTCTCCTTCAGCTCCAGTTTCTGGTTTTGCACCTGTTGCACGCTCTGGCCCTCGTCCTGCTGGGTTCACCAGACCAGGGCCTCCTCTAACTGGTCCTCCAAATGCTGCTACCTCTCCCTTTTCACATATTCAACTTTCTGTATTTCTAAGCATTAGAATGCACATTCGGCTGAGCACCCGACATCTGATCCATCAACCAAGGCTATTTGATTAACAAAATAAAATTACAAAGAGACAAGCAAAATTTGATCAATCCTCTGCCCCTCTCTTTCGTTTGGTTTATCCTCCATTAACAGAACAACACACATACTTCCTACGCAATATATTTTTAATAAAGGTTGCATAATTTATTTGCACTTACACATACCAAATCTATTTCTTATTATATAATCTATTATATCTAGTAGTAACCAAACGATTATTTATAGCCCATAACTTTTATCTTAATTAATTTCACATAAATAGATCATAAACATAGATATAAATTATGTCAAAGAGAGCCTTAGTGATTAGCCTTCAATTTTTTATATGTTAGACACTGTAGGCCGATCTACGACTTCATGGAGTCGAACTTAATTTTTGTTTTATATATATATTTTTTAAATTTCTGGAAAAAATTCATATTCTTGCAACAAATTTTTTGGAAAAAAAAATATTTTCTGATTTTATGTTTGTTCGTTCCTAATGCATATTTTAGTTATTTTAATTGAATTATGTTTGTTCTAGTTCTAAATTCTGTGTAGAATAGGTTATATTAGAGAAAGTAATACAACAAGTGTCAACAACATATATTACCAATCTAGAGTCTGAAGCTAAACTACCATTTTGGGTGTGTGCACGCGCGGCCGCGTGTGTGTGTGTTTTAAACAATCTAAGGGTTTTACTATGTTTATAGAGCCTAAAATAAGGTTTCCTAGAAGATTCGGGACTTAATTTGGCTATTTGGGTCTTGAAACCAGCCTTCAAACCTGCAGCCAAAACTTACCAGGTTTCGACCTGGCTCAGACCTGAAACTTTGAACCTTGGGGAAGTCGAACCAAGGGCAAGGCATGCGAGTATATTTATTTAGATGTATTTTAATTCATTTTAGTAAAGTAAATCAAAGGAAACAATCTATAGGAAAATTAGGTTTGAAAGGAAATATCTGAGTAGAACCATGTTGAGCTAGGTTAAATGAAAAAAAAAAATGACAGCAGTGTTAGTTAGTGCTTATCTGTGTACGTATAGGTGTTGGACACAAGTGTGGACTTACATTAAATTTGTGAGAGATAACGTAAACAAATAATAGGGTGAAGGACAGCATTTTAGCCATTGACCACCTCTTCCAGGGACGTGTATACCAAATTCTTGCTTTCTAAGCTTGGGGGATCTTGAAATGGTGCTATACATGATGATCAGTTAAACTTTCTCATTTGATCCATGGACCGTAAATTTTTAACAAATGAGCATAAAACTCTAATTGGATCATGCACACTGAATGGGCACTTTATTGTGAGATTTGAGAAATCCTCCTTTTAGTTAATAAGTAGATGAGGGAGGTTGTTTTGGAAGTTTATCCCAGCTGCAGTTGCTTGGAAGGAAATAGAAGTGCTTTCTGAGGACTATGAACTGGCATATGCTATATGTTGAAGGTAAGGACAAGGTTGTCTTTCTGGAATTTGGCCACATGGGAGTTTTAGGGGTTAAAGAACAAATACATTTGCAGGAACTGGATGATTTTTTTTTTTCTATTACATACTGTGTCACCCCTCTCTCCTCTCCTTCCTTTTCTCTCTTATAGAAGGCCTTTTTCTTTTTTAATCAAGTTGCTTTCCTGGCTTACTGGAAAGCATCTTGCGATCATTCTAATGATATTTTCAGTTTATTCTGGGCTTGGCACTTAATTGCCTTTGGCAAGGGAGAAATCACTTTAAATATTTGCTATTATAATTGGAATTCCCCCTCCCTTCCCACCTTCTTCAAGTCTATTTTTATTGAATGTTCTCACCCTATGGTGTTCTGGTATTTTTACAGCAAACCATAAAGTCGTTTCCCTTTGGGTAGTTTCCCAGCCCTACTTATAGTCCACCTAAAAATGTTGCCTTTTTGGGGAACATTTTTAATTCAGTAGGTGGACCACCTTATGGAGTGTTCATATTTGAAGCCTAGAGGGATGGCAGGAATTTTAAAGGTCTGATGCATCCTAAATGGAAAAGGCTAGGTTTTGTACTGGGATAGCCTCTCTCTATGAGATGTAGGATCTTATCTCTGTGAGTCATTGTCCTCTTGATGTAAGATTAATTACAAAGCTAATCAGTTCCAATAGATTAAACAACAAGCTCCAATAAAAATCAGAACAGGTTCAGATTCAGCAGAACAGACAGATCTGGAAATAGAGCCAAAGTTAGGTCAAAATAGCTTCAACTAATAACTCACAAAGCAAGATGATGTAGATCCACACTTTGGAAGGACCTATCACAGGAAGAAAGGCCCAGCCAAAAGGGGCCTATCGATCCACACTTAAGTCCACTTGAGTGACTGAATTAGTTGTTAGAATAAGGGCCCATTGGGCCCATCGATTCTAGCAATGGTTATTTATTTAATTGTTTAATAAGTGAGGCCCATTGGGCCCATCAGTTGAAATGTCCTAAATGGGCTCTTAGTTAAGTAGCTTACTCCGTGTTGGAGTTATAGTCCTAGTCCTATTATTAGTCCAAGTCCTACTAGCATAGTTTTTAAGGCACTGTTAAGGCGTCGCCTTACCAGCGCCTTGGCGCTAATGCGGTCTAGAGATGGTAAGGCAGTGCTCCGCCTTATGTGAAGTGGCGCCTTATGGGTTTTTTTTTTTAAACACATTTTAAAATTACTTGATGAAGATTCCAAATATAGATTTTTTATTGGCAGGTATATGGTTTTGTTAACACTTGAGATGAATGAGATCAATTTTACTCCACCAAAAATAACCAAAACAAACAAAATAAAAACACGATTCACAAACAAGGTTTGGATTTTGTCAAGGGTTTTAAAAAAGGGCTTTGAGAAGGAATCAAGGAACAAAGAAGAACCACTGATCCAGGCGACCATTTTGCTCCAGCAGCGGTGAGCTTGCTTCGGCAGTGATGAGCTTCATTCTTCTTTGACAGGAGTAGAAATATAGTGGATGACCTTAGGGCTTAGGCACTCATTTTGGCATCATAGAGGTAAGTATAATAAATACTTGTATTTTTTTGTCTTCTTTTCTTTATATTTATAATTTTGTTTCATAATTATGTATTTATATTATATGTTAATATGTTATGATGATTGATGATTGATGAAGATGAAATTAGTTTATTCACTTTATTGATTTGTTTTCTTGATGAATATCTTATATTGGTATGCATATGAACCTTTAATATTTATTTAACATATGAGTAATAGGATTCAACTAGGATTTAAGCCAAATAGATTAGTTTTATAAAAAAATTACACAGGAACGCTTTAGTTGATAAGGCGACGCTTTATGCCCGCCTTATCGTTAAGGCTCTCCGAAAGACCCTTAAACGCCTCAGTCGCCTTACCACCTTAAAACTATGCCTACTAGGTGTGTCTAGTCCTATTTGGAAACTAGCTTCTTGTTATGATATGATTGTTATTCTGCCATTTTTAAAGAGAGAAGCCTATGTACTCATGATTTCAGATTTGAATAAAGAAAAGTTACAATCAATTGCTTAGAACAGCTGGGATGGCTGTGAGTGAGAAGCCGAGGCTGAGATAGCCACTCCTCTCCCACTTTACTTGTTTCTTCTTTACTTTCCTGCATCTAATTTCTGTTCTACTGTTGATACTGTGAGAATTCCCCAAAGAGTGTTAATTCTGTCCAGCCCCTACTTCTCTCAATCGATCAGCCAAGAAGTCCAGAATTGAAGACCAATCGACCTCAAGGATCTCCTCAACTTGAAGTCAGATTTTCCAAGCATTGTTAGGGATTCACCAGAGGACCCATCGTTCCTCTTTGAAGACCATTCAGGACTGCTAGTTGCTGTTCTGCAGAATCTTGGGATTTTCTCTCTCCTAGGTCTGAAATTCAAGAAAGCTTGTAACTTCGCAACCAGCCATCCTAATCTTCTCAACTTTGGGGGTTTTTGTAACCTCCTAGGGACCCTCCATCGACCAGCTCTACAGCTCCATTGGAGCCACACAGGTCCAGCCGCACTTCTCCCCTCTTTCCCCAATCACAGGTTTTTCTCTCTTCTCCTGGGTTGAATTTGGGTTGGGTTTTGTTCCCGTTTCAGATTAAAGTCTTGGGGATTACTTGCTGGTTATTTTCCTATTGTTCTCTTGGGTTTATTTCTGTTATTGTGAAGAGTAGTCTTGTGAGCATTGTTTGTCTTGTTTGGGGTTTATAAATTGTGGGGGTTAGCTTCTTGTAATATAATCCTACATTACAAGGCTCAGTAGAGCCTAAAAACCTGGTTGAGTGGAGGACTTGTGGTGATGGTCGAATCTCTCTCTTAGGCCCTTCAATAAACCTCTAAAGGGTGGCTGTGGCTGTGGCTGTGGCTGCAACAGGCTTCAGAGGTGAGAGGAACAGAGTATGAACAGTGGGCCAAAACCCTAGCAGAAAACAGGTATCGATCTGGCAGCATGCTGTCTTCTGGTCTTCAAATTGTTGCTGATTTTTGGCAATGGGGCTTCCACAGGGCTTGAATGGGTCTTCAATACTCAAATAGAATGATAAACAAAAGGGAAAACAGAAGTGATGAAGGAATGAGAAAGGGGAAGAAAAAGAAGGAATTGGATAAGGCCTCTCACCCTCAAATTGGTTTTTGGGCATTTCACCCCTCAACTGACTCTACCAGCCATAGAATATAACTTCAACCTTTCATTAATCAAAATCTCTGCCCTTGTACAATCGATTCTGGCCTTTATATAGCTTTGGCCAAAATTACAATAATAGAAAGTCTTAGAAACTAAACTGGAAATAATTATTTATTTATTTTATTTTATTTTTTTTACAAGAAGGAAAGTTTTGGACTAGAATCTCCTATCTAAGGAAATAGAAGACTTCCTAAATTACATTGCTTACTTGTTAAAACTTAAACAAAGGAATCAAAATAGAAACTAAACTTTCCACCAAACTGGAATCGATTCTTGCAGTCAGTCTTCATTAAAAGACAAAAATCAACCTTGGTGTAGAAATTGATAGGAATATTTGGAGGCTTCTAGAAGGGTGCAAACACTCAATTGATAGTTGGCTAGATAGGCTTCACAAAGGACAAAGTTGGAGACCCAAAGGCTGCTGGAACTAGAACACAAACCAGCCAAAAAGGCTGCTGGTCCAATGGAACAAAACTGGACCAGAACTGTGCCTTTGTCGTAGCAGCTTGATCTGCATCACCTCTTTCTTGTTTCAGGGGGAGTTAGCTCTCTCTTTTTGTATTTTGTATATTTTAGGAACATCAATAAAGTTGCTATTATATATATATATATATATATATATATATAAAAGAACAAGAAAAAAAAAATTTCTTACGTGTTCTGATGTTTAAAACAAGCTATTTATGGTGCAAATGTTAAATTTCTTTTGGTTTGTTCATTTTCTTGAAAGTTGCATTGCAAAAGCTAAAAATCTGAAAGGAAAGATAATTATCGCTGTTTTTGGTTTCTGATTGGAATGAAATCATATTATTTTGAGCTCCCTATGCATTCTATTGCAGTAGGTTTTTCTTCTAAATGAACTGTATCAAGCTTTGCTTCTTTTTAGAGTAGGAAATTCATTCTAGGTCTGTATGAGCTGAAAAGATTTGTGTTTATTTATGAATAGGGATGAATCCATCATTGGTGAAGACCATATCACACGTGTGCTCTATATATGCATGTATAACATATGAACTAAAATTAAGGGAAGGGGAGGGGGAGGGGGAGGGGGAGGGGGAGGTGGAAGGGGGGGTGAAGAGACATGCTGTGGCGATACCAAAATACAGTGACATACTCTTTCCTATAAGAAGTGACGATTACGGTTTCTCTTGTAATTCTATTATTGCTCTGTTCACTTGGCCTTCCAGCCTTCAAATCCAAGGTGCAAATGCTTTTGCTGAACATTAATATCCTATTAAAATGAATAAATCCTTCAGTACTTGCTTATTTATTGTTGTTGTTGATCCTTTAAAAATGTTCTTCGTCCAGTAAATATTTACAGTTACAAACTTGCTTTGTCATTTGGTACTGATACCATTTATTCCTCTGGGATTCTCAAGTTTCTCAGCTGTAGTTCTTAACTTCCGATGATTCTTTCTTGTATCAGAGTCTTGTGCTGCAACTTGATCTCTACAAAAAGCTGGAAAAGCACAGAGGTTGCGTAAACACTGTTAGCTTTAATGCGCTTGGTGACATTCTTGTGTCAGGCTCAGATGATAGGATGGTTAAGCTGTGGGATTGGGAGGCTGGACATGTCAAACTCTCTTTCCACTCAGGGCACACTAACAACGTTTTCCAAGCAAAGATCATGCCTTTCACAGATGACCGAAGCATCGTGACATGTGCTGCTGATGGGCAGGTAATTTTGGCTTTGGGAAGATTTTCAATTTAGAACAGAAAAATAGGAAAGAGCTATTCCACCACCTTCTGCTGTGTCTGGCACCTATGCCTGCAGTTCCAAGCCCCATCTGCATTAAAAAGGGGAGACCTTAAACGAGAACCATTTCTATTTTTCCTCATAATTTTATTTTATCCTAGCTCTCCATTGGATCATAACTTGTATCACTAGTCAGTGTCTCAAAACATTCTGGGAAGTGCTATAAATTGAATGGTTTAGGCTAGGAAATCTCAGTTAACAACCTGTAGTATGTGCCTCAAACTGCTTGTGCACTTCACTGGTAGAGTAGCCTCTATTTTATTCTGTTTGAAAGAATTTAATTTCATATTGCTTCGGAAAATTCTGTTCTTGCAAAGGATTTTTTTTTTGAATATTCGTGGACTGGATTCCTAACGGGAACTTGGTTTTATCCTTGTTAAATTTATAAGGTGAGACATGCTAAGATACCAGAACGTGGAAAAGTAGAGACAGTAATGCTTGGGAAGCATCAGGGAAGAGCTCATAAATTAGCTATTGAGCGTGGAAGTCCTCACATATTTTACACCTGTGGTGAAGATGGATTGGTCCAGCATGTGAGTTGTGTTCATTGTAGCTCTTTGCTTGTTGGTTCTATTTTGTTTTTCTTTGTGAGGGAAATCTATGGCAACTGTCTGTTAGACCTTAATGACTAAAGTGTGGCATAGTTTTTTTTTGGTGGGGGGTGAATAAGAAATTCATCACCAAGGGAAAAGAACATACATACAAGCCCCAAATAAAAGGGAGGGAGAAGAGAAAGAGAAACAAAAGACCACAGATTTCAAAGGGAATCCGGGTTTCTGATCACAGAGCTTTAATGGGTCCCAGAAATCATTTGATTGGGTGTAAGAATCAAACCATTTGAGTTAGGTGTAAGAGTCAAACCATTTGATGGGTCCCAGAAACCAGATCTCTTAATGTGGGATTGCTTGCCAGGACCCATTCTCCCCCCCCTCTCCCCCACTTCAACCCCCTCAAAGAAAGAAAGTTCATATTTCCTCTCAACTGCCAAAGTAAAACAAAAGGTGGGAGGATAAATAACCTAGAATTGGGTTGTTCCTTGGCCTTAGATATCTTCTTGGTGTACCCAAGGTTCTAAATCTCAGTTTTGAGGCAGATTTTGGTAGTCCCAAACCAAGACAATTCGAATCTTGTTTTGAGGTTTTGACAATGGGTTTCAACCCCCTGGGTTCAACCCAGGATCAAAACCAAGTTTCAACCATGGGTTTAGACCCTGCTTTCGTTTCGGCCCTTGGACTCCCTGGGTTGAAACCCATGGTCGAGACTTGGGTTTCGACTGTGGCTTTTGTTTCAGCCAGGCCTGAAACCGAAACAACTCAGAGTTTTAGTCAGTTTCGATCGAGATTTAGTTCCATGGGTGTACCTTGACTCGCAACATCCATTTTCTTTAATTTTATCATGTTGTTCGTGGACCTTCCTGGATTATCCACCTTGAATTATGCCTTAGATTTCCTCTTTTGTGCATCATAATCTATTTCACCCTAACATTAGACTTCTTACAGTTTGATCTGAGAACTGGAACTGCTACCGAGCTCTTCACATGCAAATCTTTCCATGATAAATCAAGATTGGATGGCATTGTCCATCTAAACACAATTGCAATGGATCCAAGAAATCCAAATTTCTTTGCTGTTGGGGGATCTGATGAATATGCAAGGATTTATGACATCCGCAAGTACAAGTGGGATGGATCAACTGATTTTGGTCAACCTGCAGATTCCTTCTGCCCCACACATCAGATCAGCAATAGGGAGGTGGGAATAACAGGCTTGTCCTTCTCCTATCAAAGTGAGCTTCTTGTTTCTTACAACGATGGGCATATCTATCTTTTCACGAGGGATATGGGGCTGGGACCTGATCCAATTGCAGCATCATCATTATCTGGAGATGGTGAAGCCACTGGACCAGAATCTGATTCAGTCTCCATAGCATCTCCATCGACCCAGAATTGTAATAAGAGATACATGCCCCAAGTCTATAGTGGGCATAAGAATTGTGATACGGTGAAGGGTGTTGGCTTCTTCGGCCCCAACTGTGACTATGTGGTGAGTGGATCTGACTGTGGTCGGATCTTCATTTGGAGGAAGAAAGATGGACAACTTCTGCGTGCTATGGAAGGAGACAAGGAAGTTGTTAACTGTATTGAGCCGCACCCTCATGCTACCTTTCTTGCTAGTAGTGGCATTGATAAAGATGTCAAGATATGGATTCCCAAGGCCTCTGAACGATCTTCCCTGCCAGTGAACCTGGAACAGGTATGCCCTTTTATTTTGGAGAATGTAGAGGCTTATACTGAGTTATGCCTTATGGTATTGTCTCTTGAAGCTTGAACATGGGAAAGCTCGAAATTTTGTTTCTTGTTAACACCTTTGTTCATTGTGTTTGCCATAGTTACATTTAAATATTTTGGGGAATATAGTTATATGTGGGGTAGATAGATTGTTATGACATGTCTATGAAGGCTGTTGCTTGACTTGGTAGACTTGCTAGTTCTGGGGACTCAAAGTTGATAACCACCACTTGGACCTGGGATATCTCTACCGAAAATATCCCTCTTAGATGGTCGTAGTCATCCAATCTGTTATTTTACCTAAACCTGCATCTTTTACACTATGTTTGGTTGTAAGGGAAATTAAAGGGAAGGGAAGTGAAATTTTCTTACTCAAAAAAGAAATATATGTAATCATTATCCATGTGACTTTAACATTAACTTCAAATCATTCCATATTTGGTTATAAAATTTCACTTTACTTTGCATCCCAAACCCTTTGCTATAATATGTAAAAGAAAAATTACATGTAAAATATATCATTACTAAATATGGTTAAAAAAATTAATTAGTTTATACAATCATATTGGGTAATGATTATAAACATTTCTTTTTAAAGTATGAAGATTTCACTTCCTTTCCCTTTAAATTCCCATTGCAACCAAGCGGAGCCTTAAGATTGTCCAAAGCAAATGCGTTCAATTGGATGGCTATTATCATCAGAAAGGGTATTCATGTGGCTGAGGTATCCACATGAAGATCTAGACGATGGTTATTAAATCTATTCTGCACACTGTTTGTGGGATGTCCTTGTCATCCACTGGAAAGTTTCTTTTATACTTATTTTTAGGCTATAACTACTTCCGCAATGAGTTCAATTGGATTTGTGACCTTGTTGTCATTTTTTATTTAATACTTTATTTATTAAAATAAAAAATTTTCCTACTATTCACATTCGAATTTTTCCACCTAACAAAAATTTATTCGATATTTTGATTACTTTATCTATTGTGTCAAAAGTGTTGTGCCTGTTTATCCTTTCTGAACGTACATTTAATTTGGCAATTGTTTTTTAATGTATAATTTTTATTTTTGAAAAATGGTTGTATTTTTGTGGTGCTTTGAGTATTGGCAAATCTAGTCTATGGGCTGTAGGCATTTGCTGCTGTCTATAAGCGTCATGGCTAAATAAAATTGTGAAAAATGGCAGCTGAAACATGCTATTTGATTTCTAGTGGCTTATTCGGTTTTTATTGTTAACCATTTATTGTGATCAATTATCTCGTACATTCTTAGGGACAGAATATTTGGACATTTTTGGTCCACACAATAGAGACTGGACAAATAGGATAACAGAACTAGGAGACCTGTTTAGTGTGTTTCCTTTCCCCCACTTCAAGAGCCAGTCTGGCACAAGGTCATGGTCAGCAGCAGAGGAAGTTCTAATTTCTCTGCTGTTGAAAGGTTCAGAAAACTGGTCGAATTACTTGCTTCCTCCGCATTGATGATTATTATTACAACGACAATGATGATAACTTTGTTGTTGATGAGATGACGATGCGATGACGATGACGATGACGATGACGATGATGATGACGACGACTGATGATCTCAATGATTGTGCTGTTGGTGCTGCTGTACCCAGTTGAAACGTCCAAGAAGGCGCTTGCTGTATAGGATATCATCTCCTCAAGAGTTTATGTTTCAGATTTTGTCATTGCAAAGGCAGAGATCTAGACCAGATTCTGAAGAAGAAGATAGTGCACCAAGCGGG
The DNA here is from genome assembly GCA_022985045.1 of Macadamia tetraphylla. NCBI lineage: Eukaryota > Viridiplantae > Streptophyta > Magnoliopsida > Proteales > Proteaceae > Macadamia > Macadamia tetraphylla. The sequence continues at coordinate 16,072,520 of CM040971.1, read as the reverse complement.
GAATTGTTAGAGCTTGTGATGTCCTTTAACAACCGTGATGGTTCATCTGATGATGATAATGATGATGCAGGAGATTCCTCCAACAATACCGGCAGTGGGGACTGTATAGTTAACTGATGTGGCGGGTTCAACCGTCTTACTGGGAGGACGATGGGAATTGTACATACATCAGGGAATAAAATCAATATCTGGTATTGTGGCTGGTTAACCGTCTTACTGGGAGAACAATGGAAGCTGTACATACATCAGGGAATAAAATCGATGTTATTTGTTGATTCTATATTGTTTCTTGTTTCAAACCATCCTACTGGGTTTGTATATAAAATTGTAGGTAATTTTTAGCATCCGAAGTACTAGTTCTGGTGCTTTGAATTCTCCAGACAAGATGGTATGACTGGTTAAATTTTGGAGCTATGGCCATGTCGTCAGGTAGTTTTGGAGTGGGAGTTTGTGGTAATTGCATTAGTGGCATTTTATGGTAAGTGCAAAGAAATCAAAAAATCTCTTGAGTTTTTGATGAAATTTCTAACAAGGATCTTGTAAGGTGCACTTTCAGGTTGTGCCGAAGCATCTTCCAACCAAGAAGGATGCTTGGACACTGCCTGACAGAAACACAGTGGTGTGGGATGGATGGCCTTGCAGAGACTTGGGGATTGACATGTTCTCAACACTGGTGGAGATTGGTGTAAACCCTGATGGTATCAAAATGTGGGATGGTCGATGAAGCCTGAAAAGTTTTTCACAAGATGGGGATTATGTAATTGAAAAGAACGATAAGCATTATGCTTGCGTGGTGGATCTTTTGGGCTGAACAAAGGTTTGAGAACAAAACCAGAGAGTTCGAGCATATTTGCAGAAGATTAAGACTCGAAATTTTCTTACTTCTGGATCTGTGAAGCCAATGTTAGGAAGCATTCTGAATGCCTCTTGTACTGAACAAAGGTTTGGGAACCAAACCAAAGATTAGCATACTTGTAAAATAATGGAAAATTATTGAACTTATCTCTTATACGGGAAAAGCTAAGCACACCGCTAGTGTACCGTAAATGGGGTGTCAATCTCGAGCCTGCACTGATTTGACTGTTCGCGTTCAACCGTTTAAAGATCGGCCAAACCTGCACTGATTGTTAAACTTGTCGGGCCTAAGCCTGACTCATTTATAAACAGGTAGTACACGGTGCAAGGGGTAAGCCCGATGGGCATCCAACAAGCTCAGCGCATTTACAAGCCCGATTAGGCTCGACACGTTTAGTTTGACTGTTTATATGTATATTTTGAATTTTTAAAGGATAGAATAGGATATTTATTTATATTTTTATCAATTATTGAATGTAATTAAGTGTAATATCTTTTCAAAATTATTGATGATGTAATAAAATAGATTAAAGTATCTTAAATCTAAGAAAATTACGAACAATTGAAAGCTCATTTAAGGTTTTATTAGTACATTATCCCATTTAAGGCCCGATTATGTCTGATTAGCCCAATTAGGAGAAGCCCAATTAAAGCGCAGAACCCGACAGAGCTCGACATAAGATCGATTGAGATAGACTCATTCCTTAAATAGGTAGGTCACTGTCCAAGGACATAGGCCCGATCGATTGACACCCCTAACCGTAAACTAGTATCCTATGTGTGTCTTTCTGTTTTCCTCCCTTTGAAATGATCCCTACTCCACTATCTTCCTGCACTTGGCCGGTGTGCATATCCCTTCCCTAATTTAATTCATAAAACGTTTGAATAAAAACTCTAAAAATATTATAGAATTTTATTTTTTCTTTTTAATTTCAATTTTTGACGTGTTGATTGATTTTGGCAGATTCTGACAGATTTTGATGATCACAATTTTTGTTTTTGGGTTTGCTAACTACGGTGTCAAGACCTTTGGCTCAACTAACCCCTAAATATACATGTACATCGATATATGAATCAATTGACCCCATGCAGAATTTAGTTGTTTAGAAATTTTCAATTATGTAAGAGTTATAGGCTATAATAGTAGTTATTAGAGAAGTGATGTTAGTGGAGTAAGATGTTATAACTCTTTGTAACTATTACCCTATCCTATTTAAGAGGAAGGACAAAAAAAAAAAAAAAGGCAACTAATGAAATCCTAAATTATTTCTTGATTTTATCTGGACAAGAGGTCGACTACCTCCCAATAGGTCAAGACCGCATGGCTTCGTCTGTAAAAGTCAACTATATCTTTTATTATATTGTATTTGTTTCTTTTATCTAAATCCCTCTCTCGTCTTAATTTTTCTATTTTCTTTCTATGAAATCGCTGCACGCATCACATGCCTAATTCCTATCTTTAAACTTTGTCAAGCTGTCAAGCTTAAGGTGTTCAGGTCGGATTCATCATAAGGCAATTGCACCCTTGAAACCGGCTGTGATGCATAAATTAGCATCTAACTGTTCTCTTTTCTTCCACAATAAAGGATAAATATATCATTGTCATAAAAGAGAGGAAAGAGATAAATTACGACCAAGGATTAAAGTATCGGTATCGGTCGCCATATCGGTCGGCCAAAATTAAGATACGTATCGGAGGGTATCGTATCGTATCGGAGATACACTAAGATACGCTAAAGATACACATAAATGGATAGAAACATTTTTAAACATTTTGTATAAAGAATTTGTTAAAAAGCTATTGATAACATGTATTATGCATAAACACTAAATTGAGGGTATCGATAAGAATTCAAGGTCTAGAGTTGTCCCATAAATGTAAAATCCTTGTTCCCAACCTTGATTTCCATTTTAGTTAGAGAGAAATATGGCTGATAGCAACTTTGGAACAAAAACCCTTCAAAAATCGTTTTTCGAAAAATTACCCATAATGACCATTATATGACCGTAGCGTACGATATCGATACTCACCGATACGCATCGATATATATATATATATCGATACTCACCGATACGTCTGATATATACCGATACGCATCGATCGATACATACCGATACTCACCGATCACGTACAATACATACCGAAACGTACATTTTACCTCAATTTTATATTTTTCATAGAGTCGTATCGAGGGATGTCGCATCATATCGATGTGTATTAGTGGTGTATTGATGCATATCTGTATGTATTGTAGGATATATATCGATACAAAATGATTTAAAAAATTCAATGTATCGTATCGGTGTGTATCGTATCGACTGACTAAATTTAAGATACGTATCGGAGGGTATCGTATCGGTATCGGAGATACTTAAAACCATGATTACGACACACCAGAACATGCTAGCATATGCTATGAGACACCCAATTGTTTCGACCGGAATTTCCTTCTAGACTTAAGCTTTTTTTGGTACATCTTCTAGACTTAACCTGGACAAAGTCCACTATTAGCAAAAACGCGTTTCAAACACGTTCTCGTTTTTTACCGTTTAAAACACATTTTCCTGTATGCTTCTCAAAGATACTTAAAAACAGCAAACGACAAACATTTCCTTTCTAAAACACATTTAAAATGCGTTTAAGCATGTTTAAAACTCGTTTAAACACGTTTTCGTTTTTGGCCTTTTTAAGACTTAACTTGTTGAACATAATGTCTACTTAATTGACCATATCTTTCTCTCCCAAACTCTGATCCATTTTATTCTTTTGCCGACTTGAAGCTCACTCAATGGCCTATATTTCTCATGATATCACCTTTAACTCAATATCAATGTATGGATCCCAAAATTGAGATACAAATTGATGCATTTGCTAAAAAATATTTCTAAAGTGATGACTCCTAACTCAAATTGAACATACATTACTCCAAGAGTGTGTTGACTATGTTGACAACAATGAACAACATCATAGCCAAGCCACATTGCTCAATAAAACTTGGACATGTGTTGTAATACCCTACTTCTTAAACCCGGTCTGATTACTCGGTTGACCCGGTTTAACTATGCAGGACCCGAACCGGAGAGAGTTAGAGCGGGCTCCTTATGGACTATGATGGCAAGGGTGACCTTAAACACCGGCTGGCCCGACAAGTCCGAGCCAGTGCCAGAAGAGACGGGAGTACCCAAGCCATGTACATGCACCTATCATAAGGCCATGTACGGATAAAGCAGGTATTGTAGCCATATATTAAGGTGTATACATATATTACATCGTATGTCAGGGGTGGGGTTCGCGCCAAGACCCGAACTCTGTCAAAATCCCAAGTTTTGGACCTCAGGTGGGCGGACAGGTGGGCGCACCCACCCACCTGAGTGACCCATCCATGTGAACTATTTAGTTATTTAGGAAGTATATATATAGCATTTATGATTTTCTTTTCTTTTCATTTATGACACCCATACGTTGGTAAGGATAGTAAAGAGGAGAGAGAAAAGAAAGGGAAGAAGAAGGGAAGAGAAGGAAGAGGAAGAGAGAAGATTTCAGCGGCGCCAAGCTTGATCTTCCCATTCCGGCCGAAGAGTGATCTTCAACACTAGATCTACATTTAGAGGTAAGCAAGGTGTGGTTCCTTAAACATTCACCATACCCAAGTAAAACCCTTGATTCGAGTAGGGTTTCTTGAGATCTTGTAAATCCCCTTTGAAATGTTGAATCTAAGGTTTAATAGATGATTTATGTGTTGATCTTGAAGGATTTGAAGAGGTATTGACAAGGTTGGAGAAGCATTGTGGGTTTGAAGTGATTGTGAGGGTTTGAAGGTGTTCTTGAGCAAAGAAGGTAAGATGGTTTCCCATCACTTGAATCTAACCTAGATCTAGGTTAGAACCATCCTATAAGACATTGAAAGTGTGAAGAATGGGTTGGGAAAAGCCCCATTTGAATCCCAAAGAATGGAGGAAGTTGGGAAGAACAGAGTTTTCCCTAAACGGTGGGCCATCGCCGCTGTGGGCTACCGAGAGGGGGGCCTTCGGCACAACCGGGCCAGACGATGGCTAACGGGCCACCCCCCGATCTTAAGACTTCTGCCCAACCAAAGGCTAGCCTACCTCGGTCGCCGATGGCGAAAGCGTTCGACCAACCTGTGAGGCCCCGAATGTGATTTTTACGTCCGATTGGACCCAAATCGGACATGTGACTTTCTTTTAGGATTCTAAACATGATCATGTCATTGGATCGTGTTAATTTTGATTCTAAAATGATGAAGTACTAACCCCGCTCAATCATGTTAGGTTCACCAAATCCTACGCTTAGACCGGATCTCACCGCACTAACGAGAATCCTTGTACACTACAGGTAAGTGGGGAGAGGACATTTGGCCTTGTTTCAAGGCATTGTTTGGCATTCATTTACTTGTATCTAGTCTAGTCATGCCATCACGAATATGCTACGTAGATTAGTCATCCTCACATTGTTATGCATGTGTGCTATGTTTACTTCCTAAATGCCAAGTGATGAGATGCTTATGTGATGAATGCCGACATCATTGTGTATAATGCATTAATAGACTAGATGCCATAGTCGGCTTGGAAACGAGTGCATTGGTGGCCCGTGGTATGGGACGCGGTGGCACTATGCAATCGTACTATTATCATATAGGAGCATGCGGTATTAGGAGTCTCACCGTCCCGTGCTACGACCCTTCCCAACAAGGGTTAAGGTGTTGGGTTACCATTTGGGGGGAAGTAGTGGTCGCGGTTGTCGTGTCACGTAGTTAGACATAACGACGGTCATTAGGACATGAAAACCCGTGGTATATTCAAGAGGGCCAATCGATCGCTTTTAAATTGCGGAGTCGACTTTAATTTTCAGTCATTTACTTTTCTGTTGAGAGCCGGTGGTCGGCATTGTTTTTACTTTCTGAGTACTCACGGTGGGCCTTCTCCGACAGCCCTATGGGTGTATCGCGGGATGGAGTTCACGGCTGCATGAGTATACGCGACGTGGGTCAGAGTAGCACTATACCAAAGACTTAGTAATGTTGCTTAGGTGGATGTGATTTAAAATGTATTGTATGGCATGTAGTGCATATGATTGTGTTTTGATGTGTGGACTGTTGTGTGGTCCATCGTCTCACTTGCTGAGCTAGTGAGCTCATCCCACGTGTGCACCCCCTTTTTAGATGATTTTACAGGTCATACATCTGAGGAGCACGGGGTGGGTCCCTAATGAGTTCCCAAGAGGACTAGTGGGCCCCGAGGAGTTAGAACACTTGACCGATCATGCGAGAGTTGTGTCTTGGGACCCAGTTATGATGCCGATGAGCTCCATTTTGTAGGCCGAATGAGCTCTACCATGTGATGCCGAAATGGGCTCAACCCTTGATGCAAGTGAGCTCTAGCCTTTGATACCGAGCATGTGTACTCGATTATTTTGATGGTTTCCTTTATGTACTTGATATGTGAATTGTACTTTTATTGTGTAAATATCATGCCTTCGGCCCACATGTATATAAGTATTGTATCACAATTCGGTATCAAGTATTATGGAATATTCACGCTAAAACTTAGTCTTCCGCTGATCCGATAAGTTTTATTAGTTGTGTGTATTGTGGTGGAATACTGATCGATGATCTCGCGTGTTTGGGTTAACTGTGTTAACCTTGGTCAACGCGTTCGTGTGAACGGGGTGTGACATGTGTAGTGTATGATTTTTTTGTTGGATATTGTAGTTATTTTGAACATTAGATGCAAGTATTCATGCAATAATTCCTTAATTTATATGAGTATAGTACCATTTTTTTGGTCCCGTTTGTTTAAAATCTATACGTTTAAAACTTGTACAGTCCATTTTTCATTTTGGCCGTTCTTTGTTCTTTCGACCGTATCGTTTAAAAAATTTTACTGTTTAAAACCCATATCGTCCGTTTCTTTTTTTTTTTTTGCCGTTCCCGTTTTTTCTAACAGGGGGACAAACTCGTTTTGGGTGTTCGTGTGACGATTGTGGACGATCTACTGGTCCGCAGCTCCAGGTGTTGCTTCGCTATTACTAGCAGTGCAAGTTTGGCCCTGACGGCCTGAATCGGCCGTTGGCCCACCCTAATCCCGAACAAGTACTGATCCAAAAATTTTGGCCCTGAAGGCTGGGCCGACCCTGAAATTTCTAACCTTAAGTCAGGGTCAGGGCGGGTAAGGGTTGATGTCTTCTGGACATCAGCTAGTGTTTTACAAATTTTGCTTCTAGATGCTGGAGAGGGTAGAAGTTTTTGTTGTTGATTGTGCCATATTTATTAATTGTTCCGTGGATTAAATTGAGCAGACTGAGATCAACAGGATTTTTTGTGATGTCATAATTCTTGACCATGTATCCTCTTCACTCCATTCTCAGACAAGGTTCAAAGCATAGAAGGAGAAATTATTATTCTCAACCTGTTTCTGAAGGTCGTTTATTACTGCCTGCCATTTTGGCAACTCGAGTTCAGGTTGCTGAATTATGTTCATTTGATGACATCAGAGAGCCATGGTCAAGTTGGAGTTGAATTGCAATCAGAAATGAAAAGGATTGTACTTCGTGAAATAATAAGTTCGGTTTTCCAAACCAATTTCATGTTCTCTTGACATGGTATTTAACAAACATAAGCTGGGAATTGATTTACCTAGGAATAACATATAGTAGGTTTGAGATTCAGATTGAAATTCCTGTGAATCATGAACTGTATGATTTTGACAAATATTCAGCTCCTTATTGTAGTTTCTATGTTGGTTACAGAAGACTGAGGGTGCTGTTTTATGTGCACCTACTAGTAGTGCAAAATGCTAGTTTCCTGTAGTAGTGAATTTGTTTTATTGTATAGGGCATAATTGATCATATTAAGTTTCCTGGAAATTTTGGATATGCTTGTACTATTTATACGAGAGGTGGATTCTCTTTTAGTGGATAAAGTAAGATGACATATTAAAGAGCTGTTGTTTTTGGTATAAAGTTTTGTGGGTTATATCCATTTATTGTGTGCTGTTCATTTTCTCCTTCTGCCATTCCTTTCTTAATAAAAAGAATAAATAAACGAAGGTCCAAACTTGTGCAGCTGGCAATTGGAGAGTGCTTCTGCTTTGATCATTAGTACTATGAAAGTACCAGTACTAAGTGCGTATTCACCCAAAAAAAGTACTAAGTGCTTGTTTCTGTCAGCTGTGTCGATAGATTGGGGCCTTTGGGTTCCAAGTGCAATCCAGAAATCATAGGGGCGACTTTATGTTGTTTGATTAGCCGTTTTATCTGGTTTGTGTTCGGTTTTATATATTGTTGACGAAATGTTTTCTGATGCTTTTTAGTGCACACTTCATTTTAGATGTTCTAGGAGGTCCAGTAATACTGTTATAGGCATGTCATGATCTGGTGGAGTATTATCTATGCGTGGTTCAGAAATATTTCAATATACTTGGGTGCAATGTGATGGATTTGAAATTAATGTCAATATTTTGCTAACATTTCCCCTAAAGCCTCTTTGTTAGTTTCCGTGACAACCTGGAGGAAATGTTATGGATATCGTGTCTTACTTGGAATGTGCTTGCTAATTACTTTCTGGTACTGATTGTCATCGTGGCAATGATGATTTCTATATATAGACTGATTGAACAATCTCACATGACCAGGATTCACTTATAGGATCAGGAAGTAGATGCTAAAGAGAAGAATTTTTTTCAGTTTTAGGATTGAGCAGTTTGGTGCAAAAGCGTGATAGTCATGAACCTTGGGAGTTGGGACCATGGTTGCTTGTGTGGGTTTGGATCCAAGATAGTCTATGGAACATGACAATACTTTTTCTAATGCGATTGTTGTTTGTAGTGTGCTTATTGTTTCATGTTAGCCTTTTATCCATGATATTGTTGGTAGTATATTTCAATTTTATTGGATAACCCTCTTACGTGGCATAACCCAATGAAGTTATCAAGAAAAGGTTGGGTGTGACGTGTTAGAGGTTTGCCATGAGACTTCTTTTATCGGACCAGTGTCCTTTGGCTATGAAAAGAATTGAGGAGTGTGGGTGACTTCTATTTAAAGAAGAGAGGAATTCGTGTAAAGGATTTGACATCAACACAACAAACAAAACCAGTATATCTTCTTCTTTCCTTTTTATTATAGACTTTATTCATCAATAAGTTTCCTTACTATTGAAACTCTTTGGTTGTAGTTCCAAATTTCTTCTTAATGCAATTATCGTTTTTCCTTTGTTTATCATTTAAACTTAGTTTCTTATCTCTTGATTCTTCATTAGTCTTTAATTTTAAGATTTAAAGTGTCTGGAGCAATCGGGTCACAAGAGGACTTGTTCGCCTTTACCAAAGTCAGATTTTACATTGAACCCATCAAAAGGGGATTATGGCACGCCTGCACGAAAGAATTATTGCAAATTGAAAGGGGTTTGTTGCCAACAGATACCAAGGTGAAAGAAAATCTTGTATTCTCATATTAACTATGTAGGTTAGTAAAAGGGCAGTTGGTTTCTGGTGTTGGGACAGGTTTTGAAAACTAATTATCCATACGAAACGGTAGGACTGTGAAAGGTATCCAACTCAAGTATCTCAGCAGACGTGCAGAAATTCTTTTTTGGTGAAGAAAATGTTGAAAGTACAACCATACAAGGATAATTTAATAGAAGAAATATGATAGATATTGACCATCCTTTGTTGTCTCACGGGTTTAAATGCTTTGAGTAAGTGTTGAATCAGTACCCAACTACATCGATTGTGTCCTTAAGGCCTGCTTGTTGGTAGAACAATATCCAAGGTATTTAGGGGCTAAGTCGAGACAAAATTGGAAAATTCGGTAAGCAATTTAGCAATAATCAAGTAAAAGCAAGTAGGGAAATTTGGGTTTCTTGGAGATTGGCCAAGGAGGGTCAAGGGAATTTGAAAGGCTAATCTTTCATCATAATCATCTTATTCTAGCCAAATAGGTATGATTTTTTGGGGTTTATGGGTTGAAAGAACATATGTGCGGTTTTAAAAAAAAATGGAGCTTAGAGAAATAATGGAGCGAACGATAAAGGATTTAAGGATTGAACATGGATGGTTTGCTGTAAATATAGAGTTTGAAAGAGAGGAGTGGATAGAAGATAGAGAAGAAGAAAGAAATAGATTTGTGCCTTAGCTTTTCACCATCTTGGAGTCACTCCAAGAATTGCATATAGTCATTGTAATACCCCTGATTTTTATTTGACTCAGTCCAACACTGATCTGAAGTGTTGAGTTAGTTGATGGTGGGGCAGTCAAAGTCAATGTTTTTAATGGATGACGTGGCGGTCAAAATATACACTTGTTGACCAAAGTTCAAGATTCTTTGGCCTTATCACCACTCTATTCTTGGTAAGATTTTAAATGTTTTTGAATTGTAAAATTCCTTTCTTGGACTCATACCTTTATGGTAACTATGTGGTGAGGTAAAACTGCATTTTTGGTTGTCTGCCACTTATAGAAACTCCTAATTTGCCTTACCAATATTTGCCTATTATAAACCATATTAAATATTATATTTTATCTCCCCACCTCACATTATTTCTTATTTGGTTTATAAATTTATGGTTGATTTTCAAACCATCATACCTATTATGCTAATTATTCAAATTCATGCAATTATGATTTGACACCTAAATTACTATCATTTTAATTATACTAACTTAGTGATGTATTTTTTCCCCTTCCTTGTGAGATTCTAATCACAAGGAATTTCAGCCTCCTTTGAACATTTCATACATTTTTTGCATAATTAAATCAAATGTGCTGACATGATACGAATATTTTTCTCAGTCCTACTAAAAATCAAAATGCAATCAGAAACACATGATTTACTTATAGACCAACGTCCACATCATATAACCCTTCTTCCATGCCCTCCAACTTCTTGTTCTCTGACAAAGTTTCTACAATGTTGCCCAAATGTTGCAAATGTTAAATTAATTAAGGATGAATGTCTCTCTCTCTCTCTCTCTCTCTCTCTGGGTGTTCATGCCTGATTTATTCCACAATACATCAGTATATGGGGGTGGCTCATGAAGTAGTTTGGACTTGAATTCCGGTTGCATCTGGTTTATCCTGATTCCTTTTGTTATGCAAATTGTGTAGTGCTATGGGCTGGATGTGGATGGAGGCCTCTGTAACAGGGAAGATATTCTCCAGACCACCCACTAATGTGGTCTACACTCTATGGCTTGTGGACTGTAACTTGGGTATAATGACCAACCAATTAGTCAAGGCATCACTCAAAGAAGTGGGAGTGGCGGTTGTCGTTACTGCCGCAAGCGCAATGCTTGCCAGCAATGCCATGGCGATCGAAGTCTTGCATGGCGGAGACGATGGTTCATTGGCTTTCGTGCCCAACAGCTTCACCGTCAGTGCAGGAGAGAAGATCACCTTAAAGAACAACGCTGGGTTTCCCCACAATGTGGTGTTCGATGAGGATGAGATCCCTTCTGGTGTCGACGCTTCAGCCATCTCCATGAGTGAAGAAGACCTCCTCAATGGCCCTGGTGAGGCCTATTCCGTCACCCTCAAAGAAAAGGGTATCTACTCTTTCTACTGTTCTCCTCACCAAGGAGCTGGCATGGTCGGCAAAGTGACCGTTAATTAATTTAATGAGCTTTCCATCACCCCCCCCCCCCCCCAAAAAAAATAAAATAAAAATGATGAGCTTTTATTAAGGATTTGTTCATAATGTCTGATTATTGTTTACCGCGAGTGCGGCGGTGCAGTGAGCATCAGATGACTGAGACAACATCGACATCCGATGCTCGCCACACTGCCACACTGCCACACTATAGAGGATGTTTTCACCTCTCATTTATTTTTTTTTTTTTCTGAAACCAAAGGCTATGTGGGCTTTGCGGTTTTCTATCCTCTCGTTGGGGTCGTAGACTTATAAAGAGTTACATAAAGAGGGCTCATACTTATAGCTTCCATGGGGGTGCCTAAAGAGGAAGAGGAAGAGTGGGAAACAAAAAAGAAAAAAAAAAACAAACGGTTGATGGGAGAGCTAGGATAAGAGGGGAAATAGAGTCATCGAAAGCAAGGTTTCTCTCAATCGTTGGATGTGGAATGGACAATTGTCGATTTATGGTGAAGAATTGACAAAGAATGTTAAGAATTAGAGACGAGCCAAATCATGGGCTTGGTGGTTTTCAGTCCTCTAGTTTTGGGGTTTTAGACTTGTAAGAGTCACAAAAAGAGGGCTAACACTCATAGGTTGCATCGAGAGGTGCCTGATAAACAAGGAGCTGGCATGGTCGGCAAAGTGACCGTTAATTAATTTAATGAGCTTTCCATCACCCCTCCCCCACCCCCCCCCAAAAAAAAATAAAATAAAAATGATGAGCTTTTATTAAGGATTTGTTCATAATGTCTGATTATTGTTTACCGCGAGTGCGGCGGTGCAGTGAGCATCAGATGACTGAGACAACATCGACATCCGATGCTCGCCACACTGCCACACTGCCACACTATAGAGGATGTTTTCACCTCTCATTTCTTTTTTTTTTTTCTGAAACCAAAGGCTATGTGGGCTTTGCGGTTTTCTATCCTCTCGTTGGGGTCGTAGACTTATAAAGAGTTACATAAGAGGGCTCATACTTATAGCTTCCATGGGGGTGCCTAAAGAGGAAGAGGAAGAGGGGGAAAAAAAAAAGAAAAAAAAGAAAAGAAAAAAAACAAACGGTTGATGGGAGAGCTAGGATAAGAGGGGAAATAGAGTCATCGAAAGCAAGGTTTCTCTCAATCGTTGGATGTGGAATGGACAATTGTCGATTTATGGTGAAGAATTGACAAAGAATGTTAAGAATTAGAGACGAGCCAAATCATGGGCTTGGTGGTTTTCAGTCCTCTAGTTTTGGGGTTTTAGACTTGTAAGAGTCACAAAAAGAGGGCTAACACTCATAGGTTGCATCGAGAGGTGCCTGATAAACAATTGCTGATTTGTAGGTTGATTGGTTAGTTTCGGTCACCTAGAATTTTTATTCAACGTAAATCGATTTTTTCAATTATGCTCATGAATATTTGGTTACCATATTCATTTTTCTTTCCTTTATTTATTTAAGGGGAAGGGGGAGGGGGAGGGGGAGGTGGTGGTGGTGAGGGGTTGAAGATTGGTGGGGATTGGGGAGAGAGGTTCTTAAATTAAGGGCCCGTTTGATAACGTTTCAAGAAATGCGTCATTGCTTCGCTTTCTAGAAAGCAAAAGCAGTAAAAGCGCTTGATAAACTGTTTCGTTTCACTTATTTTTAGAAATAGAAATAGAAATTTTTACTTATTTATGGTTCAAGAAATGACCCAGGCGAAACAAGTTCAACTTGTTTTGCCGTTTTTGAAAATGACTTGTGGTAATTTTTTCACTGGTTACCATCGACTTCTAAAAACATGACTTATCAAACACCTTCAATTCCGTTTTTGTTTCTAGAACGGAATTTATGTTTCGCGTTCTGAAAGTAAACGATGAAACGTTATCAAACGGGCCCTAAGAATCAATTCTTTTAAGGAAATATACATGTATCACCCCTAAAACACTCCCAAATGACAAGTGAGAGAACGTTTTACAAAATCACAACCGCTCCCACTTTTTGCAAGGGTGTCAACTTTTAAAGATTTAGACAAAAGAAAAGACAACATTAGCCTGTTATACATCCTCTATAAGTATATAACCCATTCCAAATGTTTGAAAGCCAAACATTCTCCATTGAAGACCTGCAACACCATCGCCCATTGAAGAAGATGGTCAACGCCATTGAAATAGAGAAGAACTACATTTTCTCCATTTAAGACCTGCAACACCTAGCGGCAACCTTAGCAGTGACCTTGTTTGGAATTAACATAAGAGGAACTAAAACAATCTAGCACAGGAGTAGTAACAAAAGCCAAGCTTACATCAATATAATAGGATTCCCCTGAAATTTTGGTCAAGTAGCTAGCCCTCTGATAGGATCACACACACCAAAACTAGACAAAATTCCTTAATTGTTTGAGGAGTTTGATTAGCTTTGATGTTGGTTTCAACAAGAATAAAATAGGGTTTCTGTTAGTGGGTAAAAGAAGTACAAGGGTGGTTGGGATCGAAAACGAATGAGAATAAATAAATAAGATGGGATACCAAATTTGAAGGTGAAGGGGATGTTGGAAAAATAAACTGGAGAAACTTCCTTCTCCGTGCTTAGAACACATGAATATTGGAAAGTTACAAAGATTCCATGGGGTATTTAATAGGACTGAAACATACCGAATGTTGGTTGAGAAGCCTCCACTGTCACGGCCCATCCACATAGAACCGGATCGTGACTGGGTTCCCTCTAGGTAACAAAAAAACCACCAGGATCATCTGATACAGTAACCACAGCACAACAAATCACACGTGATCAATGGAATGTAATAACATAATACAGCAGAAGTCTTGTCATCGTTAATAACCTATAATTCCCACATACTCTTGATACCCAAATTGTTATACATAAAATATTTACATGTGGGCCCGTAGCATGATAATTATACAAAAATAACAATTTAAATATTGTGAGCACAAAAAGGGAATATACCAAAAGAATAAAAAAGTACAGCAAACCGAATCTATCACTCTTGCCTAGCAACACAAATCTCACACGGGCAACCTTCACAGTGTTCAAATTCTTCGGGGACTCACCAATCCCCCACTGGGGTTTCATCAGTGAGACCCAGCATGGGCTCTTCTACTGAATAGCTTACAAAATCATCTAAAAAGGTGTGTACATGAGGGGTGAGCTCACTAGCTCAATAAATGGAAAGAAAGACACACATAAGCTAATGCAATTCAACTGAATACTATATGTGTGCAATTCATTTTAATCCTTGTCCACTTAAACAATCATTCTAGATCATAGATAACGTGCTACTCACAACCATAGTGTGCGTATGCCCTAGGTCCAAGACGTGTTCTCCATCCCGCAGTACGCCCATAGGGTTGTCAAAGAAGGCCCACCGTGAACACTCAAAAAGGTAAATCGTGGTCGAACCATAGTAAAAAAATAAATCGTGACCGAACCACAGCAGAAATTAAAAGCAGTACGATTGACCTTCTAAATATATCACCAAGGTTTCCAACTGTCCTAATGATCAGCCAGGTGTACTTTTAACCACCACGGCAGTCCGTGACCGACGCTTCTCCCAGTGATAACCCAATACATAAACCCCTGTTGGGAAGGGTTGTAGCACGAGGGTTTATCAAATCATAACCACATGCACCTACATGAGATAGAACAATTACATAGTTCTTCTGTGTCCCATTCCACGGTGAACCAATGCATTTGTTTTCAAGCCAACTACGACATTTATTCTAGAAAATTCCACACATTTTCGGAAAACTGGCATCATATACATCACATGATAAATCCATTCTTAAGATGCAAAATATAATAATGCATATAGAATTTAAAATATAACATGTTCAGTTCTAACTGCATTATTCATTCATCAACTATATGTATGAGAATGACAATCGGAATGTCAATATAGTTCATGAGTGCAAAGGATGCCAAAAACATTCCATAAATTAAGAATCAAAGTCCTCTCCCCACTTACCTATTTTCATAGGAGAATCGGCACTCGCGGTATGGGTAAGATCCGGAGTGAGAGGATGAGTTTTTTGAATCCTACCATAGATAAAGGATTTAGAAATATGTATAAATCAGGATTATAAATGACATAGGATATGATCACTACGCTAATAATAGCGTAAGGAAGGTTGTCGAATTTGGATTCAATTGGAGCTCATTTGAGCTATAGGTAGGTCATCAGTGGGTCAGGGAACCCACCAGTGAAATCTGTAAGACCAACAGGTCATACAGGTGGGTCAGGGACCCACCGATCTTACCCGTCGGTAGAACTAGAGGCGTAGGAGTGACTGGTAGGTCACACCGGTGGGTCAGGTCTATCTCACCCATCGGTAGAACCGAAGGGCTCAAGTGTGACTGGTAGGTCTTCACCGGCGGGTCAGGCACCCACCGGTCTTACGCATCGGTTTTCTCGGATTTTACTATTTTTCTTCCTTCTTCCATTCCAACACTTGGAACTCCAATGAGGTGATTCCCACATCATCCCCCACACCATCTAAGCTTTATCTACTAGATTTCATCATGGATCTAAGACAAATACAAGATTTGGGGGAAGAATCATACATTTGCTTGTAAAAACCCCAAATCTTGAAACCCTTTTCCCCAAACTCAAATGCCACTTCAATAACCTCCAATCTTTGTTCCTCTCCTCAAATACTTCAAAGAAAATCACACACAATGGCTTTGTTACCCTCTAGACCAAACATATACAAAGAGAGTTTCATCAAACCTCAAGATTCATGGTGTTACTTACCTCAAAATGAAGATCTCAAGTCACCGGATACTATTCTGGCGACAGAAAGGCGAGGTGCGGCTCCAAATCCAAGGGGTGAGCCTCCTTTCCCTTCCTTCTCTCCTTCTTCCTCTTTCTCCCTCTTCTTTACTCCTCTCACCCACTTTTGCTAACAATATAAATGAGGGAGAGAGAGTGTTATAGCTATTTATACCCTAGTGTTATAAATATCTTGTAAGGCCTGTTTGGTTTTGCCCATTTATGGACCAAAACATATTAAATCACGTTTTCGGGCGATGTAGCTAACATCTTTAGGCATACAAGACCTCATTACGATGAGGAGGTCAAAATGCACGAGCTCATCCAAGTCGGGCATGCTGGGGTCCACAAAACCCCAACAAGTGGGTCACACTGGTGGGTCTCGCACCTACCAGTGACACCCACCAGTTGGCCAGACAAGCTAACTTGCTGTATTTTGGAGTAAAACGGAGTCTTCACACATATTTCTCTCCCGCCACATGTTGTGGGTCAAGTTCCTATCATTCAAGTACGATAGCGTACCTTTCCTATTCATACATGACCTTGTGATATGTGCAAGGGCAAGGCTTAGACATGCGGATCATCTCAGGTACCGACTTAATCTAATCTGGCCACCCAGCATTTGAAGTCACCCTTGCCATCATGTACCACAAGGCACCGACATCAACCCGTTTCGGTTCAGACCCTGCAAGACCATATCGAACCAACTGATCAATAAATCGGGGTTTAAAGAGCAGGGCTCTACATCTACCCCCCCTCTTTAAAAATTTTGTCCTCAAAATTGAAGTTACATTGCAGTCTGAAAAGCTAAGGATATTTAGCCTGGATATCAACTTCTTTCTCCCAGGATGCTTCCTCAAGTGACCGATTGGCCCATCACACCTTTACAAAAGCAATGGATCGGTTGCTCATAGTCTTTATCTTTTGGTCCAAGATTTCAGCAGGTTGCTCCTCATAAGTCATATCAACCTCTAAGTACTCTGGTTCCATGGTTAGCACGTGTGATGGATCATGTACATACCGTTTTAGCATTGAAACATAAAACACATTGTGCACATTGCTGAAAGATGGCGGAAGGCCCAGCATATATGCTACTGGGCCATCTCATTTTAAGATATTAAACGGCTAACATATCTTGGACTCATCTTGCCCTTCCTGTGAAACCTGTGCAAGCCCTTGGTAGGAGAGATTTTCAGAAACACTTTCTCCCATTCCTGAATTCAATGTATTTTCAATGGTTGTCCGCATAGCTCTTTTGATGGGATTGAGCAGCTTTGATCTTCTTACGAATCACATCAACTTTATCGCAAGTCATCTGTATCACAGCTCTCTGGCCTAAGCATTTGTCGTTCTCCTACATCATCCCAATATAAGGGAGTTCTGCACCTTTACCATGCAATGCATCATATGGGCCATTCCGATCGTTGATTGATAGCTGTTGTTATAAGCAAATTCCATAAGAGATATGTTTTCTTCCCAACTACCACTCATTTCCATTGCACAGGCTCTGAGCATATCTTCTAGTATTTGTATGGTTCATTCAAATTTCCAGTCAATCTGTGGATGAAAGGCAGTGCTTAGGTTCACTTGTGTTCCCATAGCATACTGGAGGCTCTTCCAAAATTTAGATATGAACCTTGGGTCTCTATCTGATACTATACTGATTGGTACTCCATATAAGCGAACAATATTCTCCATGTAAAGTTGTGCTAGCTTAACCATAGAGTAGGTAGTCTTGATTGGAATGAAATGGGCAATTTTAGTAAGTCTATCAACTATCACCCAAATTGTATCCATTCCCTTGGGTGAACGGGGTAGCCTGGTGACAAAGTTTATAATAATCATATCCCATTTCCATTCCGATACTGGGAGTGGTTGAAGAGTACCATATGGCCAATGTCGCTCCGTCTTGACCTTCTGACACATAAGACACTGTGCAATATATAGGGCTACTGTAGTCTTCATCCCTGGCCATCAATAACTTTGCTTAAGATCTTTGTACATCTTAGTGCTTCCGGGGTGAAGCGTGTACTCAAAACTATATGCTTCCTTAATTATCTTGTCTTGGATCCCCATGTCATTGGGTATACACAATCTACCTTGAAACAATAGTGCTTCGTCCTCGACTATTGTGAAGTTAGGATCATCCATCCTATGCTCTTGGATTTTAACTTTGATTTTTGCAAGTTAGGATCCATGGGTTGTTTCATGATTATTTCATACCTGATGGATGGTTGCACCTATAGGGCTACCAGAGATAGGGTTAATTTCTTAATATCGTTTGGCTGTTGATCAAGCTCTAAGGTAGATCCCTCATTCAAAATGATCTCATCCATTAACATGGCTTCTTGCTTTTGCCGTGGACTAGTGGCCAAATAAGCAAGAGATATAGTTTAAGCTTTCCGGCTCAGTGCATAGGCCACTACATTAGCCTTACCTGGATGGTATTGTATATCACATTCATAATCTTTCATGAGTTCTAGCCATCTTCTCTGTCTCATATTCAGATCCCTCTGGGTGAAAAAGTACTTGAGACTTTTGTGATCACTAAATATCTCGCACTTTTTCCCATACAAGTAATGGCGCCAGATCTTTAAGGCAAAGATAACTGCCACCAATTCTAGATCATGAGTGGGATAATTCTTCTCATATTCCTTGAACTATCTAGATGCATAGGCCACTACCTTGTCGTGTTGCATAAGAACGCAACCTAACCCAATTCTGGAGGCATCTGTGTAGACTGTCATTCCACCAGTACCTTCTGGTATCGTCAGTACTGGGGCTGACACCAATCGCTTCTTCAGTTCTTGAAAACTATCCTCACACTCCTTTTACCATTCAAATTTCACTCCCTTCTTGGTCAACTTGGTCATTGGGGCGGCAACTAGGGAAAAGTTCTCAATAATCGCCGGTAGTAGCCCGCTAATCCCAATAAACTTCTGATTTCGGTGGCATTCTTGGGAGTTTTCCATTCTATAACTACTCTTACCTTCCCCGGTCAACTTCGATCTCATTCTTAGAAAATGTGCCCTAGGAATCCAATTTGCTTCAACCAAAACTCACATTTGCTGAATTTTGCATATAACTATTGTTCTCTCAATCTTTGAAGTACCATTCGCAAGTGTTGTGCATGCTTTTCTTCCGTTTTCGAGTATACCAAGATGTCATCGATAAAAATGATGACCCATTTATCAAGAACATCATAAAATACTCGATTCGAAGATCCATAAAGGCTACAGGTGCATTGGTCAATCCAAAAGATAGGACTAGGAATTCATAATGACCATATCGGGTCCTAAAAGCCGTCTTAGGTATATCACTGTTCTTTATCTTGAGTGGTAATAACCAGATTTGAGGTCGATCTTGGAAAACACTTTAGCACATTACAACTAGTCAAAAAGGTCATCTATGCATGGCAATGGATACGGTTCTTAATAGTTAATTTGTTCAATTCCCAATAATCGGTGTACATATGCAAACTCCCATCTTTCTTCTTAACAAACAGAACTGGGCACCCCAAGGAGATACACTTGGGCGTATGAACCATTTCTCTAATAAATCTTGCAACTGAGTCTGTAATTCCTTTAATTCAGGTGGTGCCATTCGGTATGGAGCTTTAGACACTGGTGCCACTCTCGGAATAAAATCAATGGCAAACTTTAACTCCCTGTCAGGCGGAAGCTGGGTTAGATCATTTGGAAAGACGTCGGGGAACTCCCTAATTACATTTAATTCTTTTAATGGTGCGAAGTTTTGCTCCTACATCTTGTATTGGAGCTAGGTAACCCAAACATCCTTCTTCCAATAACTTTACCGCCTGTAATACAGAGATAAGAATCTTTCTAGGTCGTCTTATTTTATTCGCTTGATACACAACCTCTTTGCCATCATCACTTATCACTTTAATTTGCTTTTTAGCACACATAATATTTGCTTGATGAGTAGATAACCAGTCCATGCCTAATATGACATCAAAATTTTTCATGTTAAATTTGATAAGTTAGGCATCCAGCTTTTTCCCATCTGTTTCAATGGAACATGGCCCGTACACTTCATTTAATTGTGTTACCTTACCTGTAGGTGTGCTAACAATCAATTTGCTTTCCAAAGCCCTGGGTGTCACGTCAATCTTATTAGCAAATCTTTTTGATATAAAAGAATGTGACACACCAGAATCAAATAATACATAAGCTGGTATTCTCGAGATAGATAGGGTACCTACTACAACATCGGGGCTTGCCTCAACTTCTTTAGCTGATAATGTATACATTCTCCCTTGAGGTGGACCACCTTAAATCAAGACGGGTCTAGGAATAGGAGGCTAATTCTGCACCACAGCTGGCTTGTATGGGCAATCCTTTGCAAAATGCCCAAGTGAGTGACAAACATAGCACCTATTCTGAGAGGCTAGCACTGGTACTAGTGCCTTCAGTATCTGGCCATGTGTAATAGGAGGACAAGACGGCCATGGAGCTGTAGGCACCGTGCTAGTGTTCGTGTGGAAAGAGATAGTACTCGGTCTACTGACTGGTCGGGGTATATACCTCGATGATTTATAGGGCTATTGATATGATGGACCATAGTTATATGGCCGGTGGTAGCTCTTGTTCTGGTTGCTTGAATTTGCATAGGGATTGGATCTCTGCCAGAGTCCAGATGTAGTGGAGGACTCTCCCCTCTACTTGTCTTCTATAGTCTTGGTCTTCTAGACAATTTGAGCGAAATTAGTCAAATCCATGGTCCCCCAAGATAGTGCCAATGGATACCTTTAGCCCTTTCAGAAATTTCTTTACCTTTTCCTTGACTATTTTCATGTGTGGAGGGACAAAGTAAAACAGTTCCTCAAACTGTTGTTGGTACTCAAGGACCGACTTGTTTCCCTGAGTCAAGGATGAGAATTCAGTCGCCTTCCGATCTCTAAAGCTTGAGGGATAATAATTTGATAGGAACATTTTCTTGAACTGTTCCCATGTTGGTTCTGGATGGGTTGCTAACAAGATAGGCTTAGTAGCCTTCCACCATGAATTGGTTTCATTTCTTAATTGTAACCCAGCACAGATCAGTTTCTGAGGTTCTGTGCATTCTACCACCTCAAATATCTTCTCCAATTCTTGGATCCATCGATCCGGCTCTAATGGATCACTCCCCACCTTGGTGAAGATAGGTGGTAAGTGCCTCTTAAATGATTCCACCTGCCTTGCAGTAGTGGCGGCCGGTGGATAGTATGGAGGATATACCGATAATACTTGTACGAAGGAGGCACCATATATGGAGGAGTGTCATGAGGAGAAAACCGTGGAGTAACGCTAGGTGTAGTACCTCCAAGTTGATTCTGTGGTGGTGCTACAGGTAAAGCACTCCCTTGTGTCTCAATAGGTGGTGCTCTAGGAGAAGTACCCCCGACTGTACTCCAACACCGGGTTCAATAGGAGGATCCTGTGGGAAAGGTACCCCACGAGGATGTTAACCCATATACATAGGGTGCAGCTATTGTTGTACAACATTCATAAAGGTCTATTGTTGTTGGAGTAACTGTTGCTGGAAGGCCTGTTGAGACTGTTGGATAAGAGCCGCAACATCATTAGGAGTAACAACAGGAGGAGGATCCAGAATTTTCAGGGTAGGTAAGCCCTCAACTATATCTTCTTATCTAGGACTCTCCTATGGTCGAGGTTCCCGAGGGTTAGGTGGTCGTCCAATAGGACCGGAACCACGCGGGGCCCCTCTTGCATTACTACCTAATCTAGTACGTACCATGATGCTTTGTACCTAGATTGCATCAAGATTTGATACAATTAAGTACCATATTTATTTCATGTAAGCACAAGACAATCACACTTATGTCTCCCATCACGCATTCGCAGTGCAGTTCATCATCATAGCACGCATTCCAACATTGAGTTCTATATTATATCATAATTATTTCCTTACAAGCATGTATGGAAATTTATCTCACATTAGCTAATTATTTGCATAAAAGTGGGCTATACAAGGCTAAAATTCAAATCCCAGAAAATTTGGAATTTCGGGCCAAAATTTACACACCGACAGGTGGGTCATTTTCATGACCCGTCGGTGGCGACCCGCTAGTCTTGTCTTGAGTTCTGTTTTTAAGACAGAAAACGCCCTATTTTCAAAAACTCTTCATTTCCCTCTTCTTTCTCTCTTCTCTAAATTGCCCCAAGCACCCAAGGAACATCCAAGGAGCCATTTGCAAGCCTTGACCACACTTCTTCCTTAGATCTATAGTCTCTACATCTCTTTATCAACATCAAGTAAGTAGATTTTTCTTTCTTCACTTTGGGATTTCGGTTTCTTTTGCTCATTAACCTCAAAATTCCCTTTTCTCTTGATTTTCCTTAACTAAAATCAAATGTAGTATGTGTGTATGATACTTATCTCATGAATCTCTATGTTAATCATTCATATATGCCATATCCATGATTTGATAACCCCATTTCCCCAAAACCTTTACTGTTTTAGGGTTCTCTCATTTTCTCTTTTATTCCTTGCATATATATGATTGAATGAGTCTACCCATCCACATTTGATTGCACATTGGTGGTAGAATTGCTACATTGTACATGTGCATCATTTTCTCAATTTAGTATGAAGTTTTCCCCCATTTTCTAGGTTAGTATCCTTAAGAAATTTGGGGCATTCACTTGTTTGGCCTCAATATGTCAAATTACATTTATTTCCATGGAATTGAACCTTTTCTCAAATGTTGGTACTAAAGATTTCCTCAATGTTTTGGGTATGCAATGGTTTGTGCTCATTTATTCATAATTTCCCCCTTTCCTTCCTTTGAGGAAAACAATCAATTGTTTGCATTGTTGCTAATTTGGCAAATTCATGTTTCTATACTTCGACATATATATGCTCCCATCACTTGCCCTTATCAATGCGTTGCATCAAGCATTGAACTTTTCTATGATATTCATTTATCCGCATATGGTCTTCGCCATTAGTCACTCCTATTAATTTCCATTATGTCATTGGTATTATCCTCATAGGGTTATGTAGACACCGAATTTTGTCATCCCCCGACAATGATGACAATATGAAGAATTACATGTTAGACATTTTAGACTTGAAAAATTTTCAAGCTTAAAGTAGAAAATGACCATTTTTCCCCTATAAATTTCAGAAGAAAATGTTTTCAAAAATTAGAATTTGATGTTATGGATTATTGTTGTTGTCCCCTCTATTCGGACATTACACTTTGACGTGAGAACTATGCTAATCGACGCCCGATTCTCCCTTTCATTATCTGATCCGGGTTCCTACTTTATACAAATTTTTGTAAAGGTCCTCGATCGAGGCCACAATGGTGTCCCATATCATTGGATAGTGCTCGGACTAAGCTTTCTAACGATATATTACACGTCGAATTCTGGCTAACGGTTTGAAAGATATGACCCTCGAAAGTTGACTCCAAAGTTCGGTATCAGATTCCATTCCGAGCAACCAAGGAGTACCACATGGTGCCCAAACCCCTTTGTCCAAAAGCAAGCCTTTTTAGACAATTCTCTCTAGTTTTTAGTCCCACATCGGAAATAAGAGAGAATTGTCTCAAATCCCAAGGCTATAAGTTTAGTCCTTCCTCTCTTCCAGAGGGGAGGAGAAAAAAATTGAGAATCTGGGAGAGAGGATGGCCCCATCAAGGTTTTGGTTAACTTCTTCCCTTTAAAATCAAATATTCTCCAAGTCTAAAACTTTAGCATATTAATCCTTCCTTGAGCCGGGAGATCTAGTCCGGTTCGGTTCGATTTGGGGCTTGAAGCACAAGGGTTATCTCCCCTTGTTTCTTGATTAAAGCCGGGTTTAAGGTATTTTTCTTCTCCCAATTGCAATTTAGAACTAGTTTATCTGATTTAATAGATTAGGTTCTAATTTATTAATGATTGGTTCATTTAGATTAATTAGGTTTAATTAGTTTCAATTTGGTTTAATATGGTTTATTAGATGTAACCCGATTCAATTAGGTGTATTTAGGTCTTTTGGTTCAATTAAATATGATTTTTGTTTAATTGGTTTAATTAGTTTCATTTTAGTTTTATCCGGGTTCAATTAGATGTAATTAGGTTCATTCGACTTAATTATTATTTTTGGTTTGTTTTAATCTAAATTGATTTTGAATTTACATTTGGCTTTATGATTCTACTTAATTGTTAATTGTTTTATCCTTTAGATCTCGGACCTTGGATTAGGATCCGAGAACCCTAATCCTTTCTCCCTTTTCTTTATCTCTTCTTCTATATCTTCTTCCTTCTTTTCCCTATAGCAGAAAATCAGCCACCTCCCTCCTCTTCTCCTCCTTCCCTTCTCCATGGCTGCCACCTCCCACTTCTTCTTCTTCTTCTTCTTCTCATTTTCTCCTTCTCTTCTGTTCCTTGTTGCTGAATCCATAAACCTACAGCTTCTTTCTCTTCTTCTTCTTCTTCTCATCTTCTCCTTCTCTTCTGTTCCTTGCTGCTGAATCCATAAACCTGCAACTTCTTTCTTCCTCTTCTCCCCCTCCTTTCTCCATAACTGAAATCATCCCCTACTTCTTCCCACTTACCTTTTTTCATAACCGAAATCTGAACCACTACAGCTCCCATCTTCTTCCCTTTGCCAAAATCCATCTCTAGCCCATCGTCTTCTCTTCTTTTTCCTATTTTATTTTCTTGTTTTTTGTTATTTCTTTAATTTTCTGATTAGATAGTTCATATTTGTAATACCCACAACCTGTTATTTCAATTCTATTTTCTATGTGGAATCTTCCCCTCCTTTCGTTCTTTATTTTTATTTTATCTATTTTGGTTTGATTTCAGGTCTGTAATGTATCCACCCTAAAATTTGGGGTTTGGATTCCCCCAATTTTAAACTTTAAAATCAAATGATTTTCTTTTATTTTCCTTTTAATAAAGTATGGGACGTAGTCTAGGGCGCATGTTAGCAAGGGCATGGCTGGCCCCCCTCAGACCGGCTCGTAGCATTAGGTGCGTATTGGGGATTTAGGTTTTCTTACTATCTCATATCTTTTGCACTCCAACCCTCACTCGAATTAATGTAGTACTAATCTAGATTGATTAATGTAACGTAGTTAACGTAATTAGTCATTTCAACTGTTGTTTATTTAATTGTGGTTTGTTAATTCAGTTTTTTAATTCACCGCATTTGATTTCTTTATTCAATTCAATTTATTAAACTTGTGTAATTACCAATATTTTTCCCTCTAGTGGTTTGCTTATTTTAATCAATCAACTAATTAGTTATTTAATGTAGGATAATTAACTAGATTAATTAGTTAAAAGATTCTCTTCTCATTAGCTTAACTAGGGTTTTGAAAAATGTTTAACTCATCTTAGGATTAGCTCAAGGTAAACATAATTAGTCCAATTAGGTTTCATAATTAATTAATTAAACCTTAGGTTTAGTTTAATCCTCCTATACTAGATTAGGTAGATTAGTAAAAATGCATTCATTTAATGTAATTAATCCATTTCACTTTTATAAATCAATTAGATCTCATTTAATTTATAAATCTTTTTACCAATTAGATTAAGTAGGATTGCAATGATTTATTTTACAAATTACTAGGGATTGAGATTAACCATTTTAATTGATTCAATTTAGGATCTCACAAATTCATTGATCATCCATTTAGGTCAGGCTCAATTAATCGAATTAGTTTAATTTAGGGTTTCATAAGTTACTAAACTAATCCTAGGTTTAGGCTTATTTAATTAGCTTAATCTAAGACTCATAATTCATTGATTAAATCATTTGGTTTTTAATTTTTAATTAGTGTAATCATTTCTTTATTTGCATCATAACCTAGCTAGCATAATTTAGACACTTGGCTTAGGGTTTTCACATGTCATGCTTAGATACCTAGTTTAGGGTTTTCAGTGACCTAGATTTAGGACTATTTAGTAGGGTACGAATAAACTTTGGTCAAACAAAAAGAGACCGGCCTTAGGGCCCGACAGACTGGGTGCTTAACACCTTCCCAGTCTGTCACTTGACACTTGTCCAGAATCTTAGTGCAAACCAACCTTATCCATCAGAGTCATTAGTCTCTCTCTCTTGATTGGCGACTCCTTTTTACCCATAACGTGTATCCCCCCTTGGTATTTGATGACCAGGGGATACTAT
Organism: Macadamia tetraphylla; assembly: GCA_022985045.1. Classification (NCBI taxonomy): domain Eukaryota; kingdom Viridiplantae; phylum Streptophyta; class Magnoliopsida; order Proteales; family Proteaceae; genus Macadamia; species Macadamia tetraphylla. The sequence goes on along the minus strand of CM040971.1, from coordinate 16,046,129 downwards.
CTCATCTCATTAGGGTCGACCCCTAGCGTGTGTACATGCGCTACGTGCCATATCATGATCCCTGCAGAGGTCCATGATATCTATAGTGGCGACTCCACTGGGGGTGTCAGACTCTTGATTGACCATTGTTTGTACCTTATTGTTTATATATTGACATGTTATTTTTCACTTTTCATCACTTGCATACACTTTTTGCATTGAGCACAACATGCCTTATCCTTATTCACCCCCGTGGTGTAGCTACCAGGGTCCCTCACATATGTTTGGGCTGCCCCTAGTTACATCACACCCCTTGATACCGTGCCATTTAGGTCTGGAATAAGGAACTTATCGGCGAGGGTGTTACCTTGTGTGCTTGAGGGATCACACACATTTAGGTGTGCCCAAAGAGACGCTATTGGTTAATACTCTGAGATGGATATGCTCGAGCTATTCCCCTGTTGGTATATCAAAGGGACCACGTGCCTCTGATTCATTCCGTGTATACGGGTGATAGGTATATCGGTCTTGTCAAGGTAGCCTTGTTTGTCCTAAACCTAGCCAACATGCATCATATACTTGGACATAGAACCAATGACTAGGATCAACACAACTAATGTAATATTGTTTGCGGTTCATGTTGGAACCCCTTGTAGTCATTTTTACCTGTCTCAATCTACCATTCACCAACGGAAGGATTGGATTTATCATTAACATTAAAGGTGCTAGTGTTTATCACTACACCAGTTGTTGATTCTTACAACTGCACCGTATGATTGGTACCGTGGCTATATGCTAACACCACTAGTTCGATGTGGTATAGGTCTCAACCTAGTAAAGGTTTCACACATGCTATCTCGATGTTAATGGTGGACCCAAATTCGTCCACCATGGTTTTCGGTGATTGATTCGATGTAGATCCGCCTATATGGAAGTTCTTACACGAACCACCTTGTTTGATCTATCAATTGAAAGTCTCTTCAACTTAGGGGCACATCCTTTCAGTTTACCACTAAGTTGATACCACTCTCAATTGACTTAACCCTTGTTTGGTATAGTTGTCCTTATTTGTGCATGCTTTGACCCTAGTTGTACTCACGTAGGAGAATGTACTTGTTACCATCTCATCCTTTCTTTTATCCATTTTTCGGTACCAATAAGGAGTGTAATCCGAAGTTTCACTTTCTCATCATATTCTACCCAGTTGAGGCACCATTTCTCGTCAGGAAGGCCATTCCCTACCCTTGTGGGTCAGAGGTCCTAATTCAATTAAACTAGTGAGGCTTTCACCAGAACCCTCATTAGAAGTGTTTCCCGTTTCCCCAGAGGGTACATATACTATAAGTGAAGATAACATTTCACCAGCAAATCCCAATCCCATGGAGGCCCGTGTCACTAAGATTGAGGAGATGTTAGCAAACTTAACTGCGATGATGCAAGCTCAGGCTCGTGTTGCTCGACCGGCAGAAGTTCAGGACCAACAGAGTCGTCTCCATAGTCCTAGGGTTGTTCCTCACCCCAATGTGTTGGGTGTTGAGGATGATGTTGTGATTGACAATAGCCCTACTATGGAAAAGTCTAAAAGTCTTGAGAACCAAGAGTTGAAGGATAAAGTTAGTCGCCTTGAACTCTTGATCAGGAACCTTAAAGGTGTTGAAGATCAAATCATTGATACATAAGGGTTGTGTTTCTTTCCTCATGTTAGGTTGCCGGAAAAATTTAAATGGACCTCTGAAAAGTTTGATGGTAGGGGTGATCCCCGTACTCACTTAAGATCTTTTATTGGCCAGTTGAGGGGAGGCCGAGGCTTCACGGATGAGTAATTGGGGCAGGCCTTCCAATTTTCACTGACTGGTGCTGCTTACCATTGGCTAATGGCTCTAGATTCTTCCTCAACCCGCACTTGGGATGAGATGATGAAGGCGTTTACTCGCCAATACTCCTATAATACAGAGATAAAGTTGACCAGGAGAGAGTTAGAAACAACAAAGCAAGCAGCAGGTGAAGGGTTCACTAGCTATTTGAAAAGGTTTCATGACAAAGCGGCTCAGATGTGGGATAGGCCAAATGAGAGAGAGCAAGTGGGAATGATAGTGAGAGGATTGCGAGACCCATATCGAAAGTTTTTGTTTGCTCTCCCCCTCCTCAACTTTGATGGTTTGGTAGTCGCGGCACAACAGGTTGAGGATGCCATCTTCCTAGAGGAACTCCCCAAAATGGATCGGTTTGCAACTGAGTCCAGTAGTAGCAGAAGACCTCCACAACAGAAAAGCTCAGGAGTCAATGCCACAATGTCTACTCTCCCTTTTGCGGCACCAACATCATCCACAATAGTAGCTCCGTTCACACTAGAGCAAGGGATAGCTCCTCCCAGTCAACCTAAGAGGCAGTTCGCCAATTTGGGTGCACCCCTGAGTTCAGGTTTTAGCACATTAGCGAAGGCCAGATTGATTTCCACGATTCAACCAAGGCCTATTCCTGAGCCAAAGCCATGTTGGTATAATCCAGACCTATTCTGCCACTATCATTGCCAAGAAGGACATACCACAGATAACTGTTTCAATTTGAAACATGCTATACAAGACCTTTATGATGCTAAAAAGTTTGACCTCCGACCTAAACAGCCTAATGTAACCACAAATCCTCTTCCAAATCACCAATCAATCAATGCTCTTAGTGAGAATTTGAAATAATTTGACCCCACCATCTTCATTAGACATCTGTCTATCCAGAGCGGGAGGCATGTTCATGTGGTGAAATCGGATGCAAAGCACAAATAGATCAAGACAGTTGAAGGAGAGTTCATGAAGTATCAATCAGAAGCATTTGAGACTCTTGAGATGGTACCCTATTTCAAGAACCTGAATGGTCAATTCATTAAGGAAGTGCATGACTCTTCATACTTTGGGTTTCCAGAACTATGGCTCGATGAAGTATCAGGAAATGAGTTACCAGGTTTTGAGATCTTCTTTAACTGCGTGGTTGATCGGGCAGTGTCTTAAGCAGTTTGGTAGGCCCATCTGGGGCATCAAGGAGGATTTATGGATGTTAGTAAGCTCTTTGGTACAGAAGTTCTGATGATTATAGAAGATGAAGAGGGGTTGGTCGTGTCTGGGTTCAAATCCTTTGGTGTTACAAGTAGTGAGTCATGTTGTTAGGTATTTCCAGCCTTTTCCCTTTCGGTTTCGTGTGAGAAGTTTTATCTTTTTAATTTTGATGTTGTGTCAATCCAATCAAGTTTCCACATGGTGTAATCATTTCGGTTTTTAATGAAATAGTTTATTTTGAGTATTTTGTCTATTCTCCTCCCCATTTCCATCTCTTGATGATGAATCTTGCAGCCATCTATCGCCTATTTTCTTCAAATCAACAAAAAAGGAATCAAAGAAAAAAATCAAATATAGAAAAAGGAAAGAGAAAAAAAAAAAAAGAGCCCATCAGTCATTCGTCATTCATTTTGGTGCCAGAGCCTTGGTAATAAAAGGTCTTGAGCTCTCCACACATTTAATCCCCTTCCAATGAGTAAGGAGCTTAAAGGGAATTTTTCACATCATTAAGCCTATTAAGGGAGGCCATCCTTGGCCGCTAGTTATCCGGGAAAAATCCTGAGAAGTTTAAATCTGCTAGTTATCCTTTTTGGGCCTAAGCCTATCCTTTGGAAAGCCCATTATGGCCTACCCATATCCCATTACCAAGGTACCCTTCACATACTTAATCCTACTAGCCTCTGGGGTCTGATTAGAAGACATTTTTTGTACCAGAGCCTAATATTGCCAAGGTTGGGGAAAAGCACTTTTCCATTTCAAAATTCAATAACAAAAAAATAGCAAAGCTCCAACTTCAAAAAAACAACAAAGACGAAAAAGATAAACAAATTTCCAATAAAAAAAAAGAGGAAAAGAAAGGAGCAAAGCTCTAATCCAAAAGCAATCCAATACCCTAGGCAGGGGCAAGAGAGAAAATTGCTCACAAAAATTGAAGAAAAAGAAAGAAGGCAATAAATGCAAAAATTGCAAGATTCTAGTTAGACCCTGGGGGCATATTTGAGCTTTTACCCTCATTTGGAACCAAGTCCTAAGCCCCATTATAACCCAGCAAGTCCTCCTAGGCTAAATGTGGTGAGATTTTCTCCGATAACTTTGAGCTCACCCAGTTATGATGGAACTTAATTATCAAGGCTTTATAACCAATACATCATCCGTGGCAAGAACTACGTCTGACCTGATTCTTGATTTACTCAGGATACGTAGGCAGCTTGAGAAGTCAAATATCAAGCTCGGTCCATCACCTCAATCACCATATTACCTTGTTTTGTTTGGACTTCATATGAATGTCTTTTCTTGGCTTCCTATTTTGAAGGCGATTTGATCATTGCTACTTTTATCATCAGGAGATGGCCTGCTTAGACTTGAACTCTTTCTCCCGTCTTTTATTCCGATGGATTCCTAAGAGATTCACCACTTAGTCCTTTCTTCTAAGCCTCCTTAGTTGGCGTGATTTCTCTAGTGAGCTTGTCATTCCATGTAATAGCTCCCAACTCTACACTTGGTAGAACCATTGGGTCTGCATCCTTTTCATATTGTTTGATTGTCTTACTACTTGTTTCTTAGAGCTTGTGCCACAGACATGATGTTTTGGGTATTTTAAGGAGCCACCCCTCAAGTCTTGAGAAGCAGCTAAGGAAGTTACTACTATCCGCACTCATAAAATGCGGGCAACATCAGAAAGGTACACTCACAGGAAAAAGAAGGGATCAACATGTTGTGGATGCTTACCATGAGATAAAGATTTGGTCGGAGCAACCAAAAGCCATTACAATTGAAGGCATTAGACTATATTGCCATAAATTGCAGATACATGCAAGTAATGCATATTCAGGCCAGATTTATTTGGGTTTAGGCCGAGCAAACTGGAGATGTCACAGTCTGGGGCAACACTTATTGTTGGGTTACCTCCCTTGTTTTAGCTTCGTTCTCATGGTGAAATTTGTTTTGGCAAAATCCTTTTTTGTCATTTTCCAATGTAAACACTTCTCACTCCTTTTTATAGTAGCGGTCATTTACACTCTCTTACGTGAGCACAGTGTTAGGATTTGCATGACTAATCCTTTGTCTAACCAATCAGGTTGATGTTTGTTTAAATTTAATTGCAATATCATTACATCTCATGATTAAAATGTTGAACATTTAAGATTTTTAGGTATTTAACCTCAAATGCATTAGCTCATGAAGATTGGTAGCAATGGTTCTTTACACCATGGCCAATTCCATTTCAAGTCTAGTTATTTACACCGAAGATTGGGCCTGGCGGTTATTTACACCAATGTCAGCTCCATTTCAAGTCTGGTTATTTACACCAAAGATCGATTCGGATGGTTCTTTACACCATTGCCAATTCCATTTCAAGTCCGATTATTTACATCGAAGATTGGGCCTATGAGTTATTTACGCCAATGTCAGCTTCAGTTCAAGTTCGATTGTTTAAATCGAAGATTGGTTCGGATGGTTCTTTACACCATTGCCAATTCCATTTCAAGTCTAGTTATTTATGCTGCAGATTGGGCCTGACAGTTATTTACACTAATGTCAGCTCCATTTCAAGTCCAGTTATTTACACCGAAGATTGGGTCGGACGATTATTTACACTAATGTCAGTCTCACCTCATAGTCCGGTTGTTTAAGCCGAAGAGTGGATTTGACGGTTATTTATACCAATGTCACCTCCATTTAAGTCTGATTATTTTTTAACTGAAGATTGGGTCTGGCAGTTATTTATACCAATGCCATTTCTATCTTAAGTCCGGCTGTTGAGACTGAAAGTTGTGTCTGGTGGTTACTTACACCTAAGTCAAACCTAGTTTCTCTTGTGTTTGACCATTCATTTACACCATTGTCTCATATTTGCATTTATGGACTGCTTGGTTCTTTATACCAATGACAGCTGATTGCATCTAGATTTCTTTTATCATACTTGCATTCATAGTCTACTTGGTTCTTTATACCAATTTTGGTTAATTACGTTTACACCGTTTTTTCATACTTACATTCGCAATCTGTTTAGTTATTTACATCTAACGGTCGATTGTATTTACACTCTTTTCCATACTCGCATTCAAGTCTACTTGGTTCTTTATACCAATGTTGGCTAATTGTGTTTACACCTTTGTCTCATTTTTGCATATATGGTCTGCTTGGTTATTTATACCTGACAACCAATTGCATTTGTACTCTTTCATACCTGCATTCATTGTCTACTTGGTTCTTTACACTAAGAATGGCTTATTGCATGTGTGTCCTTAGTCTAGGTTTTACCTGCATATTGGCCGACTACGGTAGGTTTTATATCACGGTAGCACCCACACACTACTTGATTTTGTATGGGTTATCGATCGGCATTCCCTATCTTTGGTATTATCTCTTGTTTTGCATTGCATTTGCATCTCCTCCATCCTTGAGCCGGATGTCGGTAGTACATTGCTCCTGGTGACAAAATGGTGTGTTCTTTTCTTTACCTTTCGACTGTTACATAGGTCTCGGTCAAAGAGGAGCAATCTGTAGACACTGAATTTTGTCACCCCCGGCAATGATGATAATATGAAGAATTACATGTTAGACATTTTAGACTTGAAAAATTTTTAAGCTTAAAGTAGAAAATGACCATTTTTCCCCTATAAACTTTCAGAAGAAAATGTTTTCAAAAATTAGAGTTTGATGTTATGGATTATTATCGTTGTCCCCTCCAGTCGGACATTACAATTTGATGTGAGAACTATACGAATCGACGCCCGATTCTCTCTTTCATTATCTGATCTGGGTCCCTACTTTATGCAAAGTTTTGTAAAGGTCCTCGGTCGAGACCACAATCGTGTCCCACATCATTGGATAATGCTCGGACTGAGCTTTCTAACGATATATTACACGTCGAATTCTGGCTAACGGTTTGAAAGATATGACCCCCGAAAGTTGACTCCAAAGTTCGGTATCAGATTCCATTCCGAGCAACCAAGGAGTGCCACATGGCGCCCAAACCCCTTTGTCCAAAAACAAGCCTTTTTGGATAATTCTCTCTATTTTTTTAGTCCCACATCGGAAATAAGAGAGAATTGTCTCAAGTGCTAAGGCTATAAGTATAACCCTTCATCTCTTCCATTAAGGGGAGGAGAAAAAATTGAGAATTTGGGAGAGAGGATGGCCCCATCAAGGTTTTGGCTAACTTCTTCCCTCTAAAATCAAATATTCTCCAAGTCTAAAAGTTTAACACATTAATCCTTCCTTGAACCGGGAGATCTAGTCCGGTTCGGTTCGATTTGGGGCTTGAAGCATAAGGGTTATCTCCCCTTGTTTCTTGATTAAAGCCGGGTTTAAGGTATTTTTCTTCTCCCAATTGCAATTTAGAACTAGTTTATCTGATTTAATAGATTAGGTTCTAATTTATTAATGATTGGTTCATTTAGATTAATTAGGTTTAATTAGTTTCAATTTGGTTTAATATGGTTTATTAGATGTAACCCGATTCAATTAGGTGTATTTAGGTCTTTTGGTTCAATTAAATATGATTTTTGTTTAATTGGTTTAATTAGTTTCATTTTAGTTTTATCCGGTTCAATTAGATGTAATTAGGTTCATTCAGACTTAATTATTATTTTTTGGTTTGTTTTAATCTAAATTGATTTTGAATTTACATTTGGCTTTATGATTCTACTTAATTGTTAATTGTTTTATCCTTTAGATCTCGGACCTTGGATTAGGATCCAAGAACCCTAATCCTTTCTCCCTTTTCTTTATCTCTTCTTCTATATCTTCTTCCTTCTTTTCCCTATAGCAGAAAATCAGCCACCTCCCTCCTCTTCTCCTCCTTCCCTTCTCCATGGCTGCCACCTCCCACTTCTTCTTCTTCTTCTTCTTCTCATTTTCTCCTTCTCTTCTGTTCCTTGTTGCTGAATCCATAAACCCGCAGCTTCTTTCTCTTCTTCTTCTTCTTCTTCTCATCTTCTCCTCATCTTCTCCTTCTCTTCTTCTGTTCCTTGATGCTGAATCCATAAACCTGCAACTTCTTTCTTCTTCTTCTTCTTCTCATCTTCTCCTTCTCTTCTGTTCCTCTCATCTTCTCCTTCTCTTCTGTTCCTTGCTGCTGAATCCATAAACCTACAACTTCTTTCTTCTTCTTCTTCTTCTCATCTTCTCCTTCTCTTCTGTTCCTTGCTGCTGAATCCATAAACTAGCAACTTCTTTCTTCTTATTCTCCCCCTCCTTTCTCCATAACTGAAATCATCCCCTACTTCTTCCCACTTACCTTTTTTCATAATCGAAATATGAACCACTACAGCTCCCATCTTCTTCCCTTTGCCAGAATCCATCTCTAGCCCATTATCTTCTCTTCTTCTTCCTATTTTATTTTCTTGTTTTTTGTTATTTCTTTAATTTGCTGATTAGATAGTCCATATTTGTAATACCCGCAACCTGTTATTTTATTTCTATTTTCTATGTCGAATCTTCCCCTCCTTTCATTCTTTATTTTTATTTTATCCATTTTGGTTTGATTTCAGGTCTGTAATGTATCCGGCCCTAAAATTTGGGGTTGGGATTCCCCTAATTTTAAACTTTAAAATCAAATGATTTTCTTTTATTTCCCTTTTAATAAAGTACGGGACGTAGTCTAGGGCACATGTTAGCAAGGGCATGGCTGGCCCCCCTCAGACCGGCTCGTAGCATTAGGTGCGTATTGGGGATTTAAGTTTTCTTACTATCTCCTATCTTTTGCACTCCAACCCTCACTCGCATTAATTTAGTACTAATCTAGATTGATTAATGTAACGTAGTTAACATAATTAGTCATTTCAACTGTTGTTTATTTAATTGTGGTTTGTTAAGTCAGCTTTTTAATTCACCGCATTTGATTTCTTCATTCAATTCAATTTGTTAAACTTGTGTAATTACCCATCTTTTTCCCTCTAGTGGTTTGTTTATTTTAATCAATCAACTAATTAGTTATTTAATGTAGGATAATTAACTAGATTAATTAGTTAAAAGATTCTCTTCTCATTAGCTTAACTAGGGTTTTGAAAATTGTTTAACTCATCTTAGGATTAGCTCAAGGTAAACATAATTAGTCCAATTAGGTTTCATAATTAATTTAATTAAACCTTAGGTTTAGTTTAATCCTCCTATACTAGATTAGGTAGATTAGTAAAAATGCATTCATTTAATGTAATTAATCCATTTCACTTTTATAAATCAATTAGATCTCATTTAATTTATAAATCTTTTTACCAATTAGATTAAGTAGGATTGCAATGATTTATTTTACAAATTACTAGGGATTGAGATTAACCATTTTAATTGATTTAATTTAGGATCTCACAAATTCATTGATCATCCATCTAGATCAGGCTCAATTAATCGAATTAGTTTAATTTAGGGTTTTATAAGTTGCTAAACTAATCCTAGGTTTAGGCTTATTTAATTAGCTTAATCTGAGACTCATAATTCATTGATTAAATCATTTAGGGTTTTTAATTTTTAATTAGTGTAATCATTTCATTATTTGCATCATAACCTAGCTAGCATAATTTAGATACTTGGCTTAGGGTTTTCACATGTCATGCTTAGATACCTAGTTTAGGGTTTTCAGTGATCTAGATTTAGGACTAGTTAGTAGGGTACAAATAAACTTTGGTCAAACAAAAAGAGACCGGCCTTAGGGCCGGGCAGACTGGGTGCTTAACACCTTCCCAGTCTGTCACTTGACACTTGTCCAGAATCTTGGTGCAAACCAACCTTATCCATCAGAGTCATTAGTCTCTCTCCCTTGATTGGGGGAGACATTTATGGGTCCTAGACCCTTTCTAGGTGGTGACTCCCTTTTTACCCATAACGTGTATCCCCCCCTTGGCATTTGATGACCAGGGGATACTATCTCATCTCATTAGGGTCGACCCCTAGAGTGTGTACATGCGCTACGTGCCATATCACGATCCCGGCGGAGGTCCATGATGCCTACAGGTTATTCTCCCTCATTTGTCATGCTACATGCATTATTTTTCCAATATTACATAGCATAGGTGCATCATTTTCACCATTCCTATCCTGGGGTCATATTGCTTTGTTTCCTTATGTTCTCCCTTTTGCTTTACTTTATCCTCTTAGCATTCTGTTATTTTTCTTACACGCTCTTTTCTATCTGTTACAAGATGTCTTCACACAAAGGCAAGGGAGCAACCTCTTCTTTTAGAAGTGGACATTCCTCTAGTAGGAGAAGGTGGGGTTCTCCTTCAAATTCCTCAGCTTCCCGAGCTTGACCCACACGAGACTTATCTGAGGAGTTCGAGGATTATGATGAGCATGTATTTCGCAGTCTTAAGGCTGCACGCTCTTGGGTTGAGTTCTCCAAGAGGTCTATTTCATTGGAGAAATTTGTGGTGGTGGAGGACTTGGTTTGAGTTTAGTTACTTGAGAAATTCACCGCCCTTGGTTGGCAATCCATGCTCACTTTCGATCAGTGCGGCTATCCCAACCTCGTGAAGTTATTCTACTACAACTTGGAGGTGGTGTATGATGGTAGGGTGTACACTATCACCAGTCGGGTGAAGGGCGAAACATCAAGCTTCCGATTGATCTGTTGGCGGAGATCTTGGGCATCTCACTGGAGGGCACATGGTATTATTGTCCTCCCAGGGGTAGGGCCTTGGGTCCTCACATGAGCAAAAACTTCTAGAAGCACATCTACCAGACCATCTATGGTAGTGAGACCCGACTTAATTCTAAGACAGCCTTCCACCCTAAGGTTAGAGTTTTCAATAGATTGCTCAGTTCAACCTGTTTCCCCGTGCTGGGCATCGAAACCAGGTGAATTTCATGGCTGCCTACGTGGCCTACTGCCTCTACACCACACTAGATGGTCCACCACGTCTTTGCCTTCCATACGTGATTATGAAGATGATGGAGTATTATGCAGCCTATCCAGCTGATGGTAACTACCCCTACTCTAGGTCACTCACTATGATCTTTGAGTATTTCCATGTGGACATGGAGGGTGAGGTGGGTAGTGCTCTTGCAGACCGTTTTGCTAGGGCATCTTACACAAGATGGAGCTATACCATCTGATGGAGCCAGTGGTGGGAGGGGTAGCCCAGGAGGAGGGTGGTGATGATGAGGAGGACAATGATGACTATATCCCTGAGGAGGAGTATATAGATGTGGACATAGAGATGAAGGATGAGGTTCCCCTCAGATCAGTTCCACCATCTGCAGGTAGAGGGTTTGATTTCCAGAGTATGATGACCAGTTTGAAGGCTCTTCAAGAGGGTCAGGAGAAGCTCTTGACAGGGCAAGCAGAGATGAAAGAAACTCAGGCTAGCATGATCATAGACATCTATGATGTAGACCATAGTTGGAAGTAGCCGCTATGAATATGGCGGAGAGTCTCAGCCATATACAGGATAGCATGGACTTGGTGAATCGTCGATTTGATTACTATGATCGCCGCTTGGGTATTAACTCAAGAGAGCAGGTGGAAGAGGTCATCGACTTGGATGACATTGATGATGAGGATTGACGACATCATTGTCATTATTATTTTTTCGTTTATGATTTGAAATTAGAAATTCTATCTTCTTTCTTCCTTCTCTTATGGATTGTAACTTTGGGAACTTTGTCTTCTTTTCTTCCTTTCCTGTCTATTCTCTTGCCTAAATTGTTGGAACAGTTCTCTAATGTGTAGAGAACTCTTCATGTAAATATGTGATGAATTCTCTCTGATATGTGAAATGTTTATGATATTATGAATTCTTGTTTGTTGTGTGTACTTTTGGTATCCCCAACATACGACAACATTATGGCAAAATTTTTAAGTTTTCTGCCATTTTAGAATTTTATTGAAGTCTTTTATACTTTTTCCCCAACCCTTGTCTAAGTTTGGGTTTCTAAGAATTTAGACTTACAAGCTCTGTGTGATTAGAGGATCGTGCTCTGATACCACCTTTGTCATGCCCTATTCACATAGAACCGGACTGGTGACTGGGTTCCCTCCGGGTAACCTAAAAACCACCAGGATCATCTGATACAGCAACCACAGCACAATAAGCCACACGTGATTAATGGAATGTAATAACATAATACAGTGGAAGTCTTGTCATTGTTAATAACCTGTAATTCCCAAATACTCTTGATACCCAAATTGTTATACATAAAATATTTACATGTGGGCCCATAGGCAAGATAATTACACAAGAAATAGCAATTTAAATATCGAGAGCACAAAGAGGAATATTCTAAAAGAATAAAAAAGTACAACAAACCAAATCTATCACTATTGCCTAATAACACAACTCTCACATGGGCAACCTTCACCGTGTTTAAATTCTTTGGGGACCCACCAATCCCCCACTGGGGTTTCGTCAGTGGGACTCGACACGGGCTCCTCTACTGAATAGCCTACAAAATCATCTAAAAAGGTGTGTACAGGAGGGGTGGACTCACTAGCTCAGTAAATGGAAAGAAAGACACACACAAGCAAATGCAATTCAATGAATACTATATGTATGCAATTCATTTTAATCCTAGTCCACCTAAACAATCATTCCAGGTCATAGATAACGTGCTACTCACAACCACAATGTGCGAATGCCCTGGGTTCGAGATGTATTCTTCATCTCGCGATACTCCCATAGGGTTGTAGGAGAAGGCCCACCATAAGCACGCAAAAAGTAAATCGTGGCTGAACTATAGCAGAAAAATAAATCGTGGCCGAACCACAGCAGAAATTAAAAGTAGTATGATTGGCCCTTTGAATATATCACCAAGGTTTCCAATTGTCGTAATGATCAGTCAGGCGTACTTCTAACCACCACGGCAATCCGCGATCGACGTTTCCCCCCAGTGATAACCCAACACGTAAACCCCTATTGGGAAGGGTCGTAGCACGAGAGTTTATCAAATCCTAACCACATGCTCCTACATAAGATAGTACAACTGTATAGTTCTTCAGTGTCCTATTCCACAGTGAACCAATGCATCTGTTTCCAAGTCGACTACGGCATCTATTCTAGAAAATCCTACACATGTTCGGCAAACTGGCATCATATACATCACATGATAAATCTATTATCAAGATGCAACATATAACAATGCATATAAAATTTAAAATATAACATGTTCAGTTCTAAATGCATCATTTATTCATCAACCATATGCATGAGATTGACAATCGGAATGTCAATATAGTTCATGAGTGCAAAGGATGCCAAAAACATTTCACAAATTAAAAATCAAAGTCCTTTCCCCACTTACCTACTTTCGTAGGAGAATCGACACTCGCAGTGCGGGTAAGATCCGGAGTGAGAGGATGAGTTTTTTTAATCCTAGAACAGATAAAGGATTTAGAAATACATATAAATCGGGACCATAAATGACGTAGGATATGGTCACTATGTTAATAATAGCGTAAGGAAGGTTGTCGACGAATTGGGATTCAATTGGAGCTCATTTGGGCTATAGGTAGGTCATACAAGTGGGTCAAGGAACCCACCAGTGAAATCTACACGATCGACGGGTCATATAGGTGGGTCAGGCACCTGCCTGTCTCACCCATCGATAGAACCCGAGGTCTCAGGTGTGACTGGTACACCGGTGGGTCAGGCACCCACCGGTCTTACCCGCCGGTTTTCTCAGATTTTGCTATTTTTCTTCCTTCTTTAATTCCAACACTTAGAACTCCAATGGGGTGATTCCCACATCATCCCCCACACCATCTAAGCTTTATCTACTAGATTTCATCACGGATCTAACATAAATACAAGATTTGGGGGAAGAATCATACCTTTGCTTGTAAAAACCCCAAATCTTGAAACCCTTTTCCCCAAACTCAAATGCCTCTTTAATAACCTCCAATCTTTGTTCCTCTCCTCAAATGCTACAAAGAAAATCACACACAATGGCTTTGTTATCCTCTAGACCAAACATATACAAAAAGGGTTTCATCAAACCTCAAGATTCATAGTGTTACTTACCTTAATGAAGATTTTAAGTCACCAGATACTATTCCAGAGATGGAAAGGCGAGGTGTGGCTCCGGAATCCAAGGGGTGAGGCTCCTTTCCCTTCCTTGTCTCTTCCTTCCTCTTTCTCCCTCTTCTTTACTCCTCTCACCCACTTTTGCTAACAACATAAATGAGGAGAGAGAGTGTTATAGCTATTTATACCCTAGTTTTATAAATATCTTGTAAGGCCTATTTGGTTTTGCCCATTTATGGACCAAAACACATTAAACCGCGTTTTCAGGCGATGTAGCTGACATCTTTAGGCATACAAGACCTCATTACGATGAGGAGGTCGAAATGCACAAGCTCATCTAAGCCAGGCATGCTGGGGTCCCCAAAACCCCAACAAGTGGGTCACATTGGTGGGTCTCGTACCTACCAGTGACACCCATCAGTTGGCCAAACAAACCAACCTTACTGTATTTTGGAGGAAAATAGAGTCTTCGCACGTATTTCTCTCCCGCCATATGTTGTGGGTCAAGTTCCTACCATTCAAGTACGATTGCATGCCTTTCCTATTCATACGTGGCGTTGTGATATGTGCAAGCGCATGGCTTAGGCGTGCGGATCATCTTGGGTACTGGCTCAATCTCATATGGCCACCCCGCATTTGGCATCACCCTTGCCATCATGTACCATCAGGTATCGACATCAACCCATTTCGATTCAGACCCTGCGAGACCAAATTGAACCAACCAATCAATAAACTGGGGTGTTAAGAGTAGGGCTCTACATCCACAGTGAAGCTTGATGATCCTTTAGGCCCATGAACTAGAGATTGGTCCCACAAACAAAATTATTTATGATCTTTTGCAGTCTCCCTCATGGATCCCTCCCACAACTCTGTGGGTAAACAGTGATCTCACGTAATGTGATTTCAGGGATCATATATACTACTTATAATAGTCCACCCAACCCTAACTACTCCCACAATGGGTGGACTAGGCCTATCCTTCTAAGTCGGCCAAACCACTATAGGCTCAATGGATCACCTATATTTGTGCGGTAAAAAACCCAACATTCTCCCACTTGAGCAGCACTAATATAATATCTTTCCATTAGAGTCTGGCCATGTATACCCATAACTTAATACCTCCACTTGAAACTTTGATTCAAATAACTCACCCTTCATGTTGAACAATAGTAGAATACACCCCTCAATTTATGGTATGCATCTACATACTATCGCAAACACAAAAATCTTATCATCCAAATCACCTAGGATAAAGACAAGGAAACCATGTTATACATATGTGATCATATAAATATATTTCCTTGTAGGTCCTTCTTTAATCAAAAATCAGAAATCAACCTACCTTGAATTACCTTATAGGTAGAGGACTTTGATATTAACGGTACCTTGGCAACCCGCTATAACTTGAGGTTAATGCCTTTACTTTGGCAAACTATATGTGGTAAATCACCTAAACCACCACTTCCCTGGATTTAGGCTAAATACTGCCATAAATCACAAACTTTGGTTAAATACTGCCCTGTACCATGATATGTCAAAATAAGCAGGTTATAAACATATAAATAATAACCAACAACAATACAATGACAAAAAAGAGAAGAAAATCATAGCATTAAAAATTCATAGTAAAAAAAAAAAAATACATATGCTCACGCTCAACTAGAGAATAAAAAATTCTCACTAAACAAACATATCAGAAGATACTAGTACACCCATATTAGACATGAGCCTTGAAGGCTCCTTGGCAAAGCTTTGGTGAGTGGATCTGTCACTAACTTCTCAGTAGCAATATGTTGAACATCGATCTCCTCATTATCAACCTTCCCTTTTCGAGTAGGTACTTAATCTCGATGTGCTTGAATTGTCAGACTTCTTGTTATTGGAGAACACTGCAGAGCTGTTACCACACCACAACCTTATGGGTCCATAAATGGAGTCCACAACCTTCAACTCAGAAATGAAGTTCCTCAATCACACAGCTTGCTTGGTTGCTTCATAGAGTGCCAAAAACTCTTCAAGCATATTATTGAGAATCTCATAGACTAGTGCACCTAAATTAAGGTCAGTGGTAGCAAATTCATTTTCCAGTGCTATATGTTGATGATATTTTACTAGCTAGCAGTGAGATATCCCTACTTTTGAGATCAAATGGTTCATGTCTGAGAACTTTGAGATGAAGGATATGGGTGTGGCTAGTTATGTTCTCGAGATAGAGATCAATCATCACAAAAGATGAGGACTCCTTGGACTGTCCCAGTTTTCCTACATTGATAGAGTCCTGAAGAGTTTCAACATATCTCAGTACTTAGGTGGTGATGCATACATCAACAAGGGAGACAAGTTGAACAAACATCAGTACCGAAAGGCAAGCATGGAGAGGAGCTTAATGGTGGACAACCCTATGCTTTAGTTATAGGGAGCCTTATGTATGCTAAGGTATACACTCATCCAGACATTGCCTTTACGATTAGTGTGCTTGGGAGGTGTCAGTTAGATGCTAGTAAAGCTCACTGGACAACAGCCAAGAAGGTGATGAGGTATCTACAAAGGATAAAGGACTTCAAGCTGGTTTACAGTGGTAATGACAGACTTGAGGTGATAGGGTATTATGACTCTGATTTCAATTGTTGCACGAATGATAGGAAGTCCACCTCTGGTTACATCTTCTTGATGCGTAGTGGAGCCATCTCATGGAGGAGCGCTAAGTAGACCATTATGGACTGAAGGATGTCACCACCTGATCAAACTTTAGGTACCACTGCTTGGTGGCTTGTTTCAGATCATAAAGTGACTTCTTCAGTTTCTAAACCAAGTGCTCCTTTCCTACCTCTTCAAAACCCTCCGATTGACATATATAGACCTTCTCTGTAAAGTCTGCATTCAGAAATGATGTCTTTACATCCATTTGGTGTAACTCAAGATCAAAATGGACAATAACGGACATAATGATCCTAAATGAATCCTTTGAAGGAACTGGGGAGAAGGTCTCTGTATAGTCCACACCCTCTATCTGTGTGAAGTCCTTTGCTACCAACCTAGCCTTATAGATTCAACTATTCCTTGAGAATCAGAATTGGTCTTAAAGACCAATTTGGATGCAATTGGCTTACATCCCTGTGGAATCTACAAACTCCTAAATTCCATTGTTGTTGATGGTCACCAATTCCTCTTTCATTGCCTTCACCCATTTTTTTGAATTGCAGTGATCCAAGGCTTGTAGGAAAGTGATAGGATCTTCCTCTTGACCAATGCCATACTCACACTCATTTAGATATGTCATATAGTCTGAATGAATGGTGGACTTGTGTGCCCTAATGGATCTCCTTAAAGGTTTTGGTGCTCCAACTGTGTTAGCTGGTAATGGTTCTTCTACCTGTGTGGGTGCATAATAGAAGTGGCAAGAATAGTAGCAAAGGTTCCAACCAACTCATCATTAAACACTAGAATGCATGGCACTTCTAGATCTTCACTGCTCTCAATGAATCTTGCATTGGTAGCCTCTATAATCCTATTTCCTCCACCCTGACAATAGAATCTGTAGCCCCTGAATCTTTATGGATATCTAATATATCGGCACAATTCACAGTCTTAGGCTTCAAAAATTTCTCATGGGGATTGAATATTTTGGCTTCAACATAGCAACCCCACTCTTAGGCGTCTAAGGCTAGGCTTTCTACCAGTCTATAGTTTGAAAGGGGTCTTGGTCACTGCCTTACTAGGCACCCTATTGAGAATATATATGGCAATTTTGAGTGTTTCTCCCCACAACGACTCTGGTAAATTAGTATTACTAATCATAGTTTGGATCATTCCTTCAAGTTTCTGTTTCATATTTTTGCAACTCTATTATGCTAAGGTGTCCTAGGCATGGAATACTATGGTGCTATCCCATTTTCTTACAAAAACAAAGTAGAAGGTCCAGGCAACTGTTCAGTGTCACTGCTCCTTCCATAATACTCTCCACCTTTATCAAACCTAACAGCCTTGATATTCTTAGAGTGGGAAACCTCCACTCCTGCCATAAAAATCTTGAAGGAGTTAAGTGCACTGGATTTATCACTGATCAAGAAAATGTATCAATATCTGGACCAATAATCGATGAACGTTATTAATCATTTAGTGTTGGTGTTGAACCACATATGTCCGTGTGTATTAGATCCAATACTCCAACACTATAAAAAACTTCCTTCTTCCTAGAGATTGTCATCTTCCCCTAAATGCAGTCAATGCAAGTCTCCAAATCTTCTTGGATTATGTTGTCCATAACTTTTTCCTTCACTAGTCTCTCCATTCTCTTTCTAGAGATATGACCCAATCTCCTATGCCACAATACTAAAGACTTTTCATCTACCAGTGAACATTTCACTCCAACATTCATTACCCACATAGAACTGTAGTTCAATCTATAGAGGCCATCTATCAAACTACTAGAACCCACAGCAAGAATCATGCAAAAAAGTAAAGCAATTCAAATTGAAATTAATTGAATATCCATCTGAACAAAGTTTGGAAACTGAAACCAAATTCCTCCTAATGGAGGGAATAAAAACATCCTTCAAAATAATTCTAAATTTTAAGATAGCCTAATGGTTCCTATGGCTTTCACTGCTACTTGAGCTCTATTCCCACGAACATGCTCACCTCATCCTTGGTTGGCACCGTCCTGCTTAAAAACACCTGCAAGGAATGAGTGGTGTGAATAGATGAAGCTGAATCTAACCGCCAAGAGTCTATTGGAACATCAATAACCAGGAAATTGTCATCAAAATTGATTTTTAGCCCTTTGATCTTGTTTCCCAATAAAACTAACCCAAAATATGGTCTCCAGCAGTGCCAACCCCAGCAAACCTAAATGTGGTAAGAGTATTCATTAGGTTTCTAGATTGAGACTTTTTGGAACAATCAAACTTAGCATTGATGGCTTTCTAGATACTCAACAAACGTTTCTTCACCTCAGTGCTTTCTTTCACTTTCTTAAGCAAAGTACTCTTTATGACTGCCATTGCTTTCCTGTTTGCAACCACTCCTTATGATCAATCTTGTGGGCATATGTGCTAGATGCATATACTGGAGCTGGTTTGGGTACCCTAGTGCAAGGTCTAGGTCCCTAAGGCAAAGGAAAGCTTCTAAGTCTTCTAGCCATTACTTGTAGTTGTCACTAGTTTTGTTTAATGGTTCAATAAAATAAAAACATTTTATCACAATCCATGCATATATATATATATACACATCAGACATAACCGGTACTAATGTTGCATGCCCTACCATTAAACATTCATAAGTTTCAATCGAAACTATATTCCTAACTTTTGGGTTTGAAATGCACTGGTCCACTTACATCCTTGCAATTACTGTGTGTTATACTATCACTTCGACAATGACAATAGCTCTTAAGCTAAAGTACTCCCAAATCTATGTGCATTTTGTACTTAGATAATGTGTCAAAGTTTCTACCAGATTTTTTTTTATTTTCTTGAACTGAATCGAATTGGACCGAATCGGGTTAGGTTGGGTTATCAGTCAGGTTGGTCGACATGCATCGTTTAAGTGTCGACTTGGATTAGTTCAACGGTCAAATTGGGTCAGGTCTGAGTCAACCCAGTTTGGGTCACAAATCCAACCGGTCAGCCTTGGTCAACCGAGTCAAACCCGATCCAACCCAGAACCCTACCTGGTTGAATCGATGATGACCTACTATAGCCAAGTCAGGCGTGTGGCCGTCACTCGCGATCATCGACAGCGTGTGGAGCTGATTCTGGCGACACCACCCGTCAATCGACTATCTCGACCTCCTTTTCCTTTATGTGCAATTTGTTTTGGGTTTCAACAGTGGAAAATCAACAGTGGCTGCTTTTTGACGAAACTCATCCCAAAAACCCTTTTTTCACCCAAAATTTCAATTTTTTGGTTCTTAGTCCGAGAAGGGTGGCTCTAATACCAATTGTTGGGGAAATAAACTGGAGAATCTCCGTTCTAAGTGCTTAGAACACTCATGAATATTGGAAATCTATTATAGAGAATCCATAGGGCATTTAATGGGACTGAAATATACCTGAATGTAGGTTGAGAAGCCTCAATAGCGAGGCTTGACGATCCTTTAGTCCCACAAACTAGAAGATTGGTCCCACGTACAAAATCCTCTATAGTCTTTTGCAGTCTCCCTCACGGATCTCTCCCATAGATATGTGAGTAAATTGTGATCTCAAACAATGTGACTATAAAGACTATAAAGACTACTTATAGTAGTCCATCCATCCTTAGCTACACCCACAATAGGTGGGCTAGGTCTATCACTTTAAGTGGGCCGAACCACCATGGGCCCAATGGATCACCTATATTAGTGTGACTCAAAACCCAATGTGGGAATCCAAAAATATAGAAGGAAGTTGTTAAACAGTAGGTTTCAAAATAGAGTATTGCATAATGTAAAGAAAGTGCATCAATCTAACCTGCTAACTAAGGAAATTAAAAGCAAGAAAATACGAATTGGAGAGCTTCAACAATGAATAAACACTAATCGATCAAACAAGTTGTGACCTATATAGAGAGTTGTTGGACACACTTCCTTCTGGTCTGGATGAAGCTATTGCAATTTCAAGGCATAAATTCTCTTAGGAACCGCACAGAATACAAAACATTACGTGGGAGAGAAACATAGATGAAGGTTTCGACGACAGGGAGAAATAGAGAAAGAGAGAGCAACAAAGAGCTAGCAAGAGAGTAAGAAAGAGAGAAAGAGAGAGAGGACGTGCTCACCCTGTAGGTTGCCACAAGTCTTCGGATGGTCGATTGCAGATCACTGAAGCATCATTCTTCGGAGATTTAACAGGGTACTCTCTCTTATGGCCTTCTGGAGGATAAGAAGGGTTTGGAATGAAGGACTTGGAGCCTTACTTGATCAATTTGGGGCTTTATGCAATGAACGGTAAATTTACCATTTTACCCTTGTTAGGGGTAGTTTGGCCATTTATCTAACTTTAACTGGCTGATATCATCACATAATATGATTCAACTAGCGAATTGATTAATCTCTTATAAATTTAGTAAAGTAGGAGGGTACATTTAAATTTCCTACATTTTAAAGTACTCCCCCCATTATTTACACTTAATCCCGTTAATAGTTGAAACAACATCTCAACATTCTTGGGGTAATGCGTAGTTTTCGTGCTCCCCTAGACCTTGCACTTACCGGAGCCTCATGCACCGAGTACACCCTTTTTAGTTAATCCCATTAAAAATATTATGTGGACATATTAATAGATTATTTTTGTATTATTATAGTATTATCTCCCTAAAGAAAAAGTAATTCGCATTTTTTTTTGGGTAAACATAACGTCCTTCAACTAAAATAGAAGGAAAACATTAGGTTGTGTTTGGTAGGTGTCCAAAGAAAGGAAAAGAAGAAAATCGTACAAACTTTGTACGAATTCTCTTGGATCTCCATTTTTCCCCACGTTTGGAAGGCACAAAGCCGATGGAAGATTCTGATTTTAAAATTTGAATATTACATCGATCGTAACTCCATTTTCAATCACCACCAAGATAAAAATCTCGTCTACAAGATGAGATAACTCGGTTATGGGCGAGAAAAATTTGCTTCGATGAGTTCTCCCACCCGTTGAAACTGTTGCAGGCCCTGTGGAGAAGATATGAAAGTTACGGAAGGATCACTCATAACAGATGGCAGGGCAGCAACACGGCTTCATGTGTTGGTGCCATAACCTATGAAGGTGTTCGGACCTATAGGGTCCTCGACCTAGGAGGAGAGAAGAAATTTCCTGTAACGGGGTGATTCTGCAACAATGGCGAGGATGGGGCAGTTGCGGGCGATCATTGGGTTACATATAACATGGGACAAAAGGGGGTAGCAAGTGATAGCTGGATGATGGCAAGGAAAGTTGTGGTGAGATCTATGAGTGCATAAGACGATAGATTTTTACAGGAATAGAAAGGCGGTGTGCACAACAACGGGGAGATCGAGAGGGGTGAGGAAGGTGCAGCTAGAGTCTTCTGGGTGAGCTATGGGTGGGGCGGATGGCTGTGTAAGAACAGGTAGCGCATAAAATGTCACTACACGGAGGGCTGCCTCATGTTTTTGCAGGTCCCATGCGGAGAAGATGAACAATAAGTTTATGAGGTTTGCTTTGATGTATGACGATTTTTGGTGCATGATGAGCACATTTATGTGTGAAATCTAGTGTAGTAAAACATGTATTTTACATATTTAGAATGAAACTATCTTGGGTTTTACTCTCTTTTTGCAAGTTTTATAATTTCAAGGCCTTAAGGACTATCGGGCGCTATATCTACAATTTTACACATAAAGAGATCCTATTTCTTTTCATGGTTGCGAAGAGGACAAAATTTTAAGCAAGATGGACGTGTTCAGTTACAAGTACACATTCGTTTGGTCAACCGTACAAGTGATTATTCTTTTCAGGTCATAAAAAGAATAATGAATCAGAACTGAATCGAGATGTAGAACCAGCCCATCTCCAGTTGTCCCAAGGGTATAAGGAATATTTCAAATGCCAATAAGGATCGATAGACCACATCCTTAAGTGATTGAAGATTCATTTTTGGTAACAACAACTACCTAGCGTAGTTGGTGAGTTGTGGTGTGCAAAATCCCTTGCTTATTAGGATGTCTCAAGTTTGAATCTCTTAGCTGCCATTTTGTTGAGGTTTTTTTTTTTTAGAAGATTTTCTCTCTCCTACTTATCACTTAAAGGAGGTCGGCCAAGATGGCTATATGCAAGTTTGAAGATGAGAGACAAAATAAAGAGAAAAAATAGAAAAAAAAGAAAAATAGGAAAAAAAAAGGTAAGAAAAATCATGGGAGATCTCTTTCCACACATTTTCTCTCTTCTCTCTCCTCCACTTCATCAACAAGATAAAAAAAAAAATCTTTTTCTTTTTAGAAGCTAAAATCATTAGCTTCCCTCCCCCGTTCTCTATATAATAGAATTAACACAAGGGGAGTAGGCACTTCATTCTTCTTCTAGGGTTTTTTCTTAGTTGCTCTATCTCTTTCTCTAGCTCTAGTTCTAGGTTTATGCTTTAAACACTTTTGTAAGTTCTTTTTATTCAATTAATACAAGTACTTTTGTTTTTGATTCAGTATTTTATTTTTATTGTTTAAACAATTGAAGTTGTAATTTTCAAGTTCTAGTTCTAAGCTTAGTTCTAGGTGACAAGAACAAGCTATGAAGCATGTCTTTCAAGTTCAATTTTTTTCTTCAGATTTGTTTTCTCTAGTACTAGAAATTTTAGATTTGGTTTATTTCAGATCTGTTTTTTAGTACTGTTAGTATCTCAAATCGATCAAGTTTTCAGTTCAAGGGTTGAAGTTCAAGTAAGTAGGCTCCTTCAGTAGTCTTCTCTCCCTCCTCTCATTCCCTCTTTTGATTATCATTTTTTTTTTAATTTAGGATTTTAATTTCAGTCGTTACATTATTGCTATCCCTTTCCCCCAAGGTTCATGGCTAGTGTATGTATTGGCTTTGCCCCTCC
This sequence comes from Macadamia tetraphylla, assembly GCA_022985045.1. Taxonomy (NCBI): domain Eukaryota; kingdom Viridiplantae; phylum Streptophyta; class Magnoliopsida; order Proteales; family Proteaceae; genus Macadamia; species Macadamia tetraphylla. The sequence goes on along the minus strand of CM040971.1, from coordinate 16,022,629 downwards.
TAGCCATAGAACCATCATTTTATTATTCTTATTTTAATTGTCTCTCTTTCCCTAAAGCCAAGCAGAGTAACCCTTGTAAGAGTGACTCTCTGGTCAAGTAGGGAAGCTCATATTATGATGCATCCCTCAGGCTAAGTAGAGAAACCTACTTCTGAGTCTCTCTATAGGTTTATCCCCTTTCATTTACTTTATTTTTATTTAGCATTTTTTTTCTTTCATTGTTTTTTAATTGCATGGGGTGTTTATTTTCAGCTATTTATTTATTTAATTTTAATTTCGTAGCTTCCGTTTTTAAATTCTTAGATGACGAATGGTTAGGACGTTATTTTAGATACATATATTTAGGACGATAATTAAAATTATATCACAACCATTAATCAGTTCACTTTCACATTATTAAAAGAAGCAAAAAAAATAAAGTGGCTGCTCTCCTTGTGTTCGACCCGTAACTACACTGATCCGTACGCTTACAGTTACATTTTAAACTATCAAATAAGTTTCTGGTGCCGTTGCTGGGGAGACAGTTTCATGTTATTTTTCGCTTTCTTTTGGTAAATCGGAGTGCTTTGTTTGCTTTGTTTTGTTTTTTCCTTTTCTTTTATTAAATTCTTAAGAAGAACAACTTGCAATAATAGTATCGGTGGAGGTCGCCATGCCTCACAGTATGATAAAGATAGGTTTCACCCTATAGCAGTACCTCAAGAATTGACTTGAGCAACCCCGGATCCCTGCCTGTAAGCTCCCAAAAATAAAAAAAAATACCAAAAAAACAAAAAAAAAATCAAAAAAAAAAGTTTTGCTATCTATTCTTTTGTGCTTATCTTACTCTAGTTGTGGGTAGTTTTCTGTTGCAAGAGTGTTAGGCGGGTACGTAATACTAAGAATCAGTTAGAAAGAAGAGATCCAATAAGTAGTGACCATATACGTTTGCTCTCTTTAAAACCTTTCAATATTGGAGACCAACATCAAAACCATTTACGTAAATCTCTGAAAGTTAGGTTCTACCCTGCTAGAATAGCCCAACCTTCTTGCATAGTTCTACTACAAGCCTAGGGCAATCATTTTGAATTCAAATCTCAATACATCACTATGTTGCTCCACTTCCATGGGTTGACCTTTGAGGATGCATACCTATTTCTAAGGGAATTTGAAGAGGTATGTGTTTTAATTAAGACCCAAAGACTTTCGATGATCTTTGTTAAGCTTAGTTTTATCACTTTTGCATTAAAAGACCAAGCTAAGAAGTAGTTGTATGGGTTACCCACAAATTCCACAACCTCATGGGAACAGTTCACAGTTGTTTTCCTTAAGAAGTTTTTCCCAACTCACAAGACCAATAAGCTTAGAAGTGATATCCTTCAGTTTAGGCAAAAGCCTAGTGTGTCATTTTCAAACTTATGGAGAGATTCAAGGATCTACTCCAAGAATACCCTCACTATGTCCTAGACTTATGGCATTTATGTCAAATAATTTATGCGGGTATTGATTATCCAACTGAATAAATGATAGAGTCTATGTGCCCTGGGGGATTCACATCCTTTACAGATGAAGGAAAGGCATGTGAATTCTTACTTGACTTAGCTGACAAAACCCATGAGTGAGAATCAACCCAAGAGAGTGAAAGAACCATAGGAGGAAAATGATATTTTATGGATGGGATAGTAGCCAAGGAAGCCCATTTGGATAGCCTAATCAGGAGGATTGAGGCTATTATTCATAGAGAGCCATCATCAGTCAATTTGGTTAAGATTTGTGCTTGGTGCCAGTCCCCTAGACATGCCATAGAAGAATGCCCCAACACCTCTGGGGGCACTTCTAATGATAGTGTTAATGCCTTATACCAGAATAATCCATATAGTAACACCTACAATCTAGGATGGAGAAATCACCCAAATTTCTCTTGGAATCAGGACAACCAAGCAGGGCCTTCCAATTTTCATAATCAAGGTCAACCTGGATCCCAAAGGCCTCCCTTTGCACAATAATCTTTTTTCCAAAATACTTTCCTAGGTCAAATGTAGGACCTCAGGCTAGTTTTCCTAGGGCCTCTAACCTATCATCTTATCAGCAACCCCCTGGGCTTACCAACACTAGAGAGGCAAGTAGAATAGGTGACTTGGAAAAAAATATGGCCCTCCTCATGACAAGCTATCAAAATCTTACGAGAGAACTCACCCAAGTTATCTCAATTATGCGTGAGAGGGAGAAAGGAATTTTACCTAGTCAACTAGAGCCTAACCCTAGGCATCATCAGCCTATTAGTTCACAAGCACCAACTAATGCATCACTGAATATAGTACATGGTCAGACCCAACAAGGGCCCTCTAACCAATGTAATGTTGTTTATGCCCTTAGGAGTGGAAAAGACTACCAATAGAGTGTTCCTAAATATTTCCCATCTATTACTCCTATTAACTCTCCTTCAGTTGAGGACACAAGTGTACCTCTTGTTCCAGGTTCGTTTGAACCTAAAGATTCTTTTGAAATTAAAGATGATTTGGTTGAGGAAACCAAAAATGATTCTTCTGAAAAAGGACAAATCCCTCACAGTCCTTATGTTCCTCCTGTCCCATTTCCTAATCGCTTGGTAAACAAAACGAAGATTGCTTCCATGGATAAAATTGTAGAAGTCTTTAAAAAGGTCAAAGTGAACATCCCTCTTTTGGATGTCATATCCCAGATCCCCACCTATGCAAAGGTACTGAAAGATCTGTGTACTCACAAACATTCACTAGTGTGCCCAAAAAATCATTTTTGACAGGTAACATTAGTTTCATAATTACTCAGCCTATAGCAGCCAAGTATAAGAATCCAAGGAGCCCTACGATATCTTGTGTCGTAGGCAACACCTACATTGAGCATGCCTTACTTGACCTTGGCGCAAGTGTGAATCTTTTACACCATGTGTACAAGCAACTAGGATTAGGAGAATTGAAAGCCATTGAAACTATTCTTCAGTTGGCAGATAGGTCTGTTAAGATTCCTAAAGGGATGGTTGAGGATGTCTTACTAAAGGTGGGGGAATTTATTTTCCCTGTTGATTTCATTATGTTAGATACCAAGCCCTTCTCAACCAAGGATGAGATCCCAATAATTTTAGGGAGACCATTCTTGGCTACCAGTAATGTATTAATCAATTGTTGGAATGGTTTCCTAAGGTTATATTTTAACAACCAAACTATTGAGTTTAACATGTTTAGGATAGGCAAGCAACCACATATGAAGAAGAGATCAATATGCTTAATAATTTTATGGAATTTTCTAATGATTTAATCCAACTTTGATATTGATTTTGATTCAGAACTCCAAGAGTATATGGATGAGTTGGATGATGATAGTAGAAATTTATTTTCTGAAGTCTTGAGTCTTTACATACCTGTGGAGCCCTTAGGATCCCTTTCCAATTCCATTCCCAAACCTTCCATAGTTGAGTCCCCTGAGCTAGATCTTAAGGAGTTGCCATCTAATTTGAGGTATGCTTTCCTAGGGCCTGATTAGACTCTTCTTGTAATAATTTCTTTAAATTTGATTTCCAGCTAGGAAGAGGAGTTACTTAAAGTGTTAAAAGATAATAAGGAAGCCCTAGGTTGGACCATGGCTGATATCAAGGGTATAAGCCCTTTTATTGTGCAACATCATATACATCTTATGGAGGATTCCAAATCATCCACGGAACCCCAAAGAAGAGCTAACCCAGTGATGATGGAAGCCATTAAGAAAGAGATCCTAAAGTGCTTGGATCATAGAATAATTTATCATATTTCTGATAGCCAATGCGTAAGCCCAGTTCACGTAGTGCCTAAGAAGTCTGATGTGACTATAGTTCCTAATGCCAATAACGAACTAATTCTAACTCGTGTCTAATCAGGGTGGAGAGTATGCATAGACTACAGGAAACTTAATGTGGCAACCTGGAAGGACCACTTTCCATTGCCATTCATTGACCAGATGTTAGAGAGGTTAGCTGGACATGAATACTATTGTTTTCTTGATGGATATTCTGGCTATAAACAAATTCCAACTGCTTTAGAGGACCAACATAAGACCACTTTTATATACCCATATGGAACATTTGCTTATAGGCGTATGCCCTTTGGGCTTTGCAATGCCCCTGCTACGTTCCAACGATGTATGATGAGCATCTTTTCTGACATGGTCAAAAAATTCTTAGAAGTATTTATGGATGACTTTTTAATTCATGGGAATTCCTATTCTGAATGCCTTCATCATCTTTCTCTATTTTTAAAAAGGTACATATCTAAGAATTTGGTTTTGAATTGGGAGAAATGCCATTTTATGGTTAAATCTGGTATTATTTTAGGCCATGTAATATCCAAGGAGGGAATTAAGGTAGATAGAGCCAAAGTGGATTTAATTGATAAGTTATCACCTCCTCAATCTGTTAAGGATGTCCGATCTTTTCTAGGGCATGAGGGCTTTTACAGAAAGTTTATTAATAACTTTAGTCAGTTAACCTGACCTCTCACTTCATTACTTGCCAAAGATCAAACTTTAGAGCTTTCTAAAGAGTGCCTAGAATCCTTCAAACAACTTAAGAAAGAGTTGACCAATGCACCTATTGTTCAACCACATGTTCGGATTGAACCTTTTGAACTGATGTGTGATGCTTCGGATTTTGCCATAGGAGCGGTTTTGGGTCAAAAGATTAATAAGTTACCCACTATCATTTACTATGCTAGTAGGATCTTAAATGATGTACAACTCAATTATACAACCACTGAAAAAGAATTTTTAGCGGTTGTGTTTGCATTAGAAAAGTTTCGGTCTTACTTAGTTGGTTCATATGTGGTGGTGTATACTGATCATTCTGCTCTCAGATACTTAGTTCAGAAGAAGGATGCCAAAGCCCGTCTCATTAGGTGGGTTTTACTTTTGCAAGAGTTTGATTTAGAAATTAGGGATAAGAAAGGAGTTGAAAACCTAGTTACAGACCATTTATCCCCGCTTCCCAATTCCTTGACTGTCGATTCTCCAGTCAACGAGAACTTTCCAGATGAACAGTTATTTGCAGTGTCCAGTGAATCATGGTTTGCTGACATTGTCAACTTCTTAGTTTTAGGTGTGACTACGGATCACTGGTCCACCCAAGATAAGTATAGGTTTCATTCCCAAGTGAAGCACTTTTTCTAGGATGATCCTTATTTGTTTAAGATATGTCCGGATTAGATTATCTGACGATGTGTTCTTGATCATGAGCAACATTCTATTCTCTCTTTTTGCCATGATTATGCATGTGGTGGAAACTTTGGACCTAAGAAGACTGCCGCAAAAGTTCTCCAATGTGGATTTTATTGGCCCACTCTTTTTAAAGATGCTTTTGATTTTTGCAAGGCTTGTCCCACTTGCCAGTCTTTTGACCATATCAATAAGAGGAGCATGATGCCCCTCAATCCTATTTTAGTAGTTGAGATCTTTGATGTTTGGGGTATCGATTTCATGGGACCATTCCCTAATTCCTTTGGGAATTTGTACATATTTTTGTCTATTGATTACTTTTCTAAATGGATAGAGGCCATACCTTGTAAATCTAATGACCACAAAGTGGTGGTCCAGTTTTTCAAAGAGAACATTTTTCCCCTTTGATGCACCACGTACAATAATTAGTGATAGGGGTACTCATTTTTGTAATCGGCTTTTTGAGGCCTTAATGAAAAAATATGGGATCACCCATAAGTTATATACCCCTTATCACCCCTAAACTGGTGGCCAAGTGGAGGTGTATAATAGACAGATCAAACAAATCTTGGAGAAAACTGTTAATCCCAACCGTAAGGATTGGTCCCTCAGGCTCATTGATGCCTTGTGGGCCCATCGGACTGCATTCAAGACCGACCTTGGTCAATCTTCCTACAGTTTGGTGTATGGGAAAGCTTGTCACTTACCAGTTGAGTTAGAGCATAAGGCCTTTTGGGCCATCATGAAGCTCAACTTTGATTTGTCTAATGCGGGAATTCATCGTGGACTCCAACTATTTGAGTTGGAGGAACTTAGGAATGATGCCTATGAAAGTTCTAGGATTTACAAGGAAAAGACAAAAGTTTTCCATAATAAGAACATTCTGTGCAAATCTTTTGCAACTGATGATAAAGTCTTATTGTACAAGTATCGATTGCATCTTTTTCGTGGTAAGCTTAGATCCTGATGGGATGAACCATTTATTATCCATAATGTATATCACCATGGGGCTGTGGAAATTCTGAATCCAGGAATAGGGATAATTTCGAAGGTTAATGGTCAGCGTTTGAAACCGTTCCTCGAGTTTCCTACTACTAGTAGTGAAGAGATCATGGATCTCCATGAATCTCTTTACACTGATGACTAACTTTTAATCAGGTATGACCCCATTGCATGACTTAAGTATGGGGGAGAAACCAGTTTTTGTTTTTTTCACTTTGTTTTGTTTGTTTTTCTTTTTATTTTTGAGCTTGCTAACGATGAAGTCCTACTTTGGCTTTTGGCTAATGATCATACCATTTGGTTGCTTGATGTATGAAAATAAAAGTTTTGATTAAGGTACCAATTTTGAACGTATAAAAACCCCGTTGAGAAGAAAGAAACAAGCCTCTGTCTTGAGATGGGATTTTCTTTTGAAAAATAAGAGACCCTTGTTTTATTTTGTTGGACCAGATGTAAGTCTGTGGGCTCCTTGTACTTTTGATTTGGAGTTAAGACATTCTTTTTAATTTGGCAAATGCACAATTTTAAATGAAGTGTGAAATGCGGTATAAAGAAGAATAAGAGTTGATTCCCTTGGAACTAGACAGGGAATTACGCCTTAGGAAGCGTGGTATCTTGACCGAAATTCCTAGGGAGGAAACTTCTGAAAGAACTCTAGCATCATTGTTTTTATGAGCATATACAAAAAACGAAGCTACATAGTAACTTGGGTGTCTGGTGTTTGCTCCACCATGTCATTAAGGCCAAAAGTAGTGGAGTATAATAGAGTTTATTAAGCGAAAAAATAAGAAAAAAATGTGCAAATGTCATTAATGCTAGGTAACATGTTTGGTCAAAAACACTCAAACGCCTTAGCCATTGGTTTCCTATTTCTTCACGAGTGGTTTTGCCTAAGATAAGGATGTTTTGGAAGAGACGAAGTGAGTTCCAAATTAAGAAATATGCTAGTGCCTGGAATTGATAAAGGATAATAAAAGTTGAAGTGTGGGGGTCCCTTGTAAGAAGAATTATCTTTGCCTCGGATCAGTATGGCCATTACTTTTAGCTAAGGTTGGGATTTGTTTATTCTGAATTTTAGGTGTATATTCACTGCAAACACCCACGAGATACAACTCGTCCACTAGGAGCGACTTAGGGGTTTAAAGGCTTGTTGCACATACTAAGTGCAACTGTGATTCCTACGAAAGTGAGTTAGGTTTTTTGTTTTTATTCTTTTTCTTTTTATTTTGCTCGAGGACTAGCAAAGTCTAAGTGTGGGGGAATTCTGATGAGCACATTTATATGTGAAATCTAGTGTAGTAAAACATTCATTTTACATATTTAGAATGGAGCTACCTCGGGTTTTACTCTCTTTTTGTAGGTTTTATAATTTCAAGGCCTTAAGGACTATCAGACGCTATATCTCCAATTTTACACGTAAAGAGATCCTATTTCTTTTCATGGTTGTGAAGAGGATGAAATTCTGAGCAAGATGAACGTGTTCAATTACAAGTACACATTCGTTTGGTCAATCATACAAGTGATTATTCTTTTCGGCCAGAAAAAGAATAATGGATCAGAACTGAACCGAGATGCAGAACTAGCCCATCTGCAGTTGTCCTAAGGGTATAAGAAATATTTCAAATGCCAAAAGGATCGATGGACCACATCCTTAAGTGATTGAAGATTCGTTTTTGGTAACAACAACTACCTAGTGTAGTTGGTGAGTTGTGATATGCAAAATCCCTTGCTTATTAGGAGATCTCAAGTTCGAATCTCTCCTACTCATCACTAAAAGGACGGCTAAGATGGTTGTACGCAAGTTTGAAGAAGAGAGAGAGAAAATAAAGAGAAAAAATAGGAAAGAAGAAAAAAAAAAAAGATCGGCTAAAGGGGTTTCTTGGGTAAAAAGAGAGAAAAATAGAAAAGGGAGAAAAAATAAGAAAAAAAAAGGTAAGAAAAATCGTGGGAGATCTGTCTCCACACGTTTTCTCTTTTCTCTCTCCTCCACTTCATCAAAAAGATAAAAAAATCTTTTTTTTTTTAGAAGCTAAAATCGTTAGCTTCCCTCCCCCATAGAATTAACATAAGGGGAGGAGGCACTTCATTCTTCTTTTAAGGTTTTTTCTTAGTTGCACTATCTCTTTCTCTAGCTCTAGTTCTAGGTTTATGCTTTAAATACTCTTGTAAGTTCTTTTTATTCAATTAATGCAAACACTTTTGTTTTTGATTCAGTCTTTTATTTTTATTGTTTAAATAATTGAAGTTGTAATTTTCAAGTTTTAGTTCTAGGCTTATTTCTAGGTGACAAGAACAAGCTATGAAGCATGTCTTTCAAATTCAATTTTTTTCTTCAGATTTGTTTTCTCTAGTACAAGAAATTTTAGATTTGGTTTATTCCAGATCTGGTTTTTTGTACTGGTAGTATCTCAAATCGATCAAGTTTTTAGTTCAAGGGTTGAAGTTCAAGTAAGTAGGCTCCTTCAGTAGTCTTCTCTCCCCCCTCTCATTCCCTCTTTAGACTACCATTTTTTTCTTAATTTAGGATTTTAATTTCAGTCGTTACATTATTTTTATCCCTTTCCCCCAAGGTTCATGACTAGTGTATGTGTTGGCTTTGCCCCTCCTAGCCATAGAACCATCATTTTATTTTTTTTATTTTAGTTGTCTCCCTTTCTCTAAAGCCAAGTAGAGTAACCCTTGTAAGAATGACTCTCTGGTCAAGTAGGGAAGCTCATATTATGATGCATCCCTCGAGCTAAGTAGAGAAACCTACTTGTGAGTCTCTCTCTAGCTTTATCCCATTTCTTTTACTTTATTTTTATTTCAGCATTTTTTTTTCTCCATTGCTTTTTAATTGCGTGGGGTATTTATTTTTAGCTATTTATTTATTTAATTTTAATTACGTGACTTGCGTATTTAAATTCTTAGATGATGAATGGTTAGGACGTTATTTTAGATACATATGTTTAGGATGGTAATTAGAATTAGATCACAACCATTAATCGGTTCTCTTTCGCATTATTAAAAGAAGCAAAAAAAATAAAGTGGCTACTCTCCTTGTGTTCGACCCGTAGCTACACTGATTCGTACGCTTACGGTTACATTTTAAAATATCAAACAGTGCACATATGAAGAAGCCTCATTGGATTTCATCTGTGGCATGATTATTGCCATTGAATTGGCATGTAAAAAATGAGGAATAAGAGAAAACAAGCATGCTGATTCGTCTTGTTGATCCCTTTCTCAAAATCTTTCAATTAAAGTTTCAAGCGACATCTGTTTTTGTTATTCATTTTTTTGTTTTGGAGAATTATTAATTTCCTTTGTTTCAATTATTTGCCAATTAAAGTTTTAGTTTCAATTTTCTGATTTGTCTTGTTTCTAATCTTGTTGGCCGTCAATAACCTGAGGGATTTAGCCTGCCACAATCAAGTTTGATTCTTCAGAAAAAACTTGTGTGCGTGATCCATAGAGTGTGAGAAGCAGTGAACCTGGAATCTTCTACCTTCTTCTTCTTCTTCTTCTTTGTTTCTATTTTCATTACTGCTATAAGTCCCTTTTCTGTGAAGCATCCAACACCTACAACATCAATATTATTGGTTGTTGTTTATGGAGAGGAAGTATTGATCTCATCAAGCCATCAAGAAGTAAAAATCTTGTGGCTTCAACTGTACTTGTGGCACCACTCTGTTGGAGTTCTACGCCAGAAAATGAAAGATTTTTGGACATTAATTCACTTATAAAAAATATTTTAGGGTAGGCATGTTTAAAACCCAATTAGAGCCATTTAAACTTAAGTAGGTCCATAGCCCGTTTAAGGCGGTATAAGGCCCGTTTAAGGTAACACGATTAAAGCCCGACACCGATCGGCCCAATTATAAACCAAACATGCCCCCAAATCTAGGCCCATTTACTTAATGGACATTCATAGTGCAAGGGTTTCAAAAGGGCAAGCCCGATTAGGCCAGACCAAGACCAGCCCCCCACGGTTGACACCCCTATATGGAATGACATAACATATGGTCCTGTTGTATATATGATTGATGAGAAAGGTTGGGGTTGGGAATGGCCATTAACCGCCCCGCTGTAGGGACAATTCATGGTGCACAAGATGACAAAGGTGGTTCTGTTGGTGGGTTGGTGGGAATGGATTGTTGATGATCGCAGTGGTTTTAGATGGGCAACAGGAGTTGGGCGGATATACGGTGAAGTGGAGAGGAGGGAATATTACATAACACACCTCAGACCTGATCAAGGACTCTGCCACTAGTGCATTCTGCTACGAAGGAGATGGTGGAGGTGATGAGGCTGATGGTGGTGGAGGCAGCGAAGTTGATGATGGGGAGGGTGGTGGAGGAGATGAGGGAGGTGGTGATGGGGATGGTGGAGGAGGTGATGGGGACAGCGAAGTTGGTAATGGTGGAGGGAAACATGGTGAGGGCATAGGGTTGTCATTATCGAAGTCCTTAGAGGCTTTGTTGTTGCTTGAAGGATTACTAAGGATCATAATAGCACTCTCTCAGGGAGGAGAAAGGGGGAAAAGGTTTACACGCCATTGGGGCGAACAAAAACACACAAGGCCGGAGGTATTCACACTATAAGGGCAGAGATAGCAAAGGTTTTTGGACAAAGAGGAAAGTTGCAGGCCCTATTTTGGGGGTTTGAGGTTTCTAAATTCACAATTAATACCATCAATTATATATCAGTTCCTCATTAAAACAATATCATATTATATTGGACAATTGGGCATGCAATTTGATTATTATCTTTTTTTTTTGGTAGAATAGATAGCTATCTATTAGCACAAGCTGAGCGCATGGCATCGGTTAAACAGACATCTGAGGGCTAAGGAGTGGATAATGGCCAAGATGTCTCGCTTGGAAAGACACGACCTTCCTAGCCAAGGAGTCAGCGACGCTGTTATTCTCCCTGGAAGTGTGAAGGAAAATATATTTTCTGAAATAGGAGGCTAAGTGTTGAATGTCCCTAACCAAGTGAAGTGCCTCAAGAGGTGGGTTTGACAGCGGCTGGGTTAAAAGCCAAACAGCTCACTACAATCAGTCTCAGCTTCCAAATCATCAATGCATTCCAAGATTGCATGAAGGAGTCCAGTCCACATGGCTAAGGCTTCACCCTGTAGAGGAGAAGTTATAGTCACAGGCACCAAGACTGACAGAGTCTGGGCTCCAACTACGTCCTGAATGATGAAGCCCAGCCCCCCTTTCTCTCCACGAGCTGAGAAATTCACATTCAACTTGTAGAAAGGAGAAGGGGGAAGGTCTAGCCCGTTTGCTCCCTACCTCCCACGGGGTTCCTTGCATTCTTCCTCTAAGGTGTGGTTGCTTGTTGAAATTCCTCGATCTGTCGTTTAGCATATTGGACTACGTCTATAGGGGATTGATTCTCACACTTAAACAATAGGCAGTTTCTACTAAGCCATAATGCCCAACAAAAGAAAGATGCCGAAGTCGCTAAGTCCCTGTTCAGCTATTTATTGGATGGCTATAGGCTATCCCATGCACTAATAAAGTCCTTAAGTTGGGGAAGCTACTGTGGAGGAGAGAATGATAGGTTTGCGCCAAACCAGACTGCTCTGGAAAAAGGGCAGTTAAGTAAAATATGATCCTCCGTCTTTGAGGGGGCTCCACAACGATGATAGGCAGGGTCAATGTTAAAGTTTCGCTTCATTAATCCAGCACCTGAAGCAATCCCACCAGAGCAAGCATGCCAATAAGAAGTTCCTAATTTTTGAGTTGAGCGACACGACCAGATTTGTTTCCAAATCTTATCTGGGATATGGTGAGTGAGATGATTTGAAGAGGAGGCGGATGAAGCTCTTCTCTTGCTGTCCTCTTGGTTGCATAAAAAGTGATACCCGCTTACTCAAATAGATACCATCCTTAGGGATACTCCAAATTTTTCTTGAATCCGATTGGGGAAACAGGTTGAGATTAATCTTTATAATAGCGGCTTTGTCATCTGGGTGGAAAATTGAGTCTAGGACTTCACATTTCCAAGAGCGGTTATTATGGTCTATAAGCTCTGAAACCAGAAGCTCTCTGTTAGTTACAAGTAAGTGTGCTGAGGTCTATGGTTGGGTGTGAAGGGGATCTAGGCATCCTCCCACACCTTGATGCTTGCCCATCACCAACAACCTATATGAGACCATCAATTAGCACCTTCCTTCCCTCGATGATTCCTCTCTATTCCCAAGACGGATTTGAGCTTAACTGAGCCTCCTATAAACTTCCCGTGTGGATAATAAATCTGCTTCATATGGATGGCCCAATGAGAATTAAGGAAACACCATAGGCGCCACACTAGTTTCCCAAGGAGAGCCTTATTCTGAATTGTTGGGTCTCTAAAACCAAGGCCCCCTTTCTCCTTAGATCTACAAAGCCGCTTCCAAGAAATCCAACATATGTTATTTTTCTCCCCGGACTCTTCCCAAAAGAAGTGAGTGGAAGCATTCCTGAGCTTAGAGTGATGCGAGGCAGGTAACTGAAGTGGGATGAAGCAAAGGTGTTCATAGAGAGGGAAACTAACTTGATCATCACCTCCCTCCCAGCATGGGACAATAATTTTTGCTTCCAGCCCTGTATTCGTCCCAAAGTTTTGTCCTTGATTTCCTTAAAGAGCTCAACCTTTGATGTACCAAACTTTGTAGGCAACCCCAAATATTTTTTCGGTCCCTCTCCATATGGCATCTTAAGAATGAAAACCACCTCTTAAAGCGAGGAATGGTGTTGGGACTAAAGGTGAGGGAAGACTTCTGGCAATTAATTTGTTGGCCGCTAGCCCTACTGTAAAGATCGAGGCAGTCCTTCAAGTTATGGATTTCCTGCGGCTTAACTTCAGAGAATAGAAGGCTGTTGTTAGCAAAAAGAAGATGGGTGAGTGGAGCAGGTCGATTTCGGACTTTAATGCCATGGATGAGGCCCTCACCTTCAGCCACAGGGAGAAGGAAGCTCAAAGCCGGTGAACAGAAGACAAATATGGCCGGTGAGAGAGGTCACCTTGGTAAATACCCCTCGAAGGAGTAATATTACCTCAAACTGCTCCATTAACCAGAATGCCATAAGAAACAGAGGTGATGCATGACATAACTAGCGAGACCCATCTGTCGCTGAACCCCAAACGAAGTAGGATCTTTTCCACGAAGGGCCATTCGAGGCGACCATATGCCTTGGACATGTCTAGCTTGAGGGCAACCAGCATTTTCTTCCCTTTCTTTTTCTTTCGGATGTAGTGGAATAATTCATGAGCCAATAAGACATTGTCCGAAATTAGGCGACCGGGAGTAAAGGCGGATTGAGAGGCAACAATGATGTAATCAATATCAGTTTCAGCCGGGTAGCAAAGACTTTTGTGACCACTTTAACTATCGGTCTATAGTGATCCACCTTCTCAGGTTGATTAATTTTCGGAATAAGGTAGATGTGAGTGGTGTTTAGGTTGGAGGAGAGAGTGCCTTTTTACAAAAAATTCCTGAACAAACTGCACCACATCATCTTGAACAATATCCCAATTCCACTGAAAGAATGCTGGAGGGAGGCCGTCAGGGCCAGCAGACTTTAGAGGGGGCCATATCTCTGAGAGCTTGATCAATTTCCTCTAAGCTAGGAGCTCTACAGAGGTCCTCATTTATCGCATCAGTGACCACTGGCTTAATAGCTTGAGTAACAGTATTAAGGGCGTCCTCATCAACATCTTCCCAGGTAAAAATATCCTTGTAACAGTTGAGCACTTCTGAACTGATTTCCTTCTCTGAGTTAGCCCACTCACCCGATGCCCACGGAGCTTAAGAATTTTATTTCTAATTCTTCTTTGGAGGGTAACGGCCTGAAAGAACTTAGGGCCCGTTTGGTATCGTTCTAAAAAAATGTTTCTATCTTTTTTTCGTTCTATTGGAACAAAAAAAACGTAAAAAATCGTTTGGCAACATTATGATGTGTTTCGGTTTTTTTAAAACAAAAATTGAGAAAAAAACAAAAAAGGGCCCAAAAGTTGGAACTCCAAAAAGGAGTTCCGTCAATATGGTTTCGTTTCAAAATCCCTAAATTAGAAACCATCGTTCCAGATTGCTATCAGACTTGTGAACGGCTGGAGCAGTTGGAGTTTCTGCAGGTAACTCCTCTTCTTCTCTCTTCTTCTCTCTGAACTTTCATTCCCGATAAAGCAACGCAACGCAACGCCTGCAGAGAGAGGACGGCGATTTCTTCTTCTCCGTTCTCCTTCTTCTTCTCTTCTTGGAATTGGAACCCTACGGCTACCTCCTTCAACTTCTCCGTCGCCGATCACGTTTGACTTCGGCCGCAACCAGCGATCGTTACCGGTGAATCTTCATCTAAGGTTCAATAACCCCCAGGCGTGGAGGTTCCGCTACAGGCCACTATAGTAAGACCTAGGTTTTGATTTCTCTTTCTTCTCTGCTTCTCTGTGTAACTATAATGTTTGCTATGGTAGTCTCTGTTAGTTGTTTCTGTTTTGATGTTTGAGACTGAGCACGGTGGTCAGTCTGTAATGTTTGATTTCTCTGTTTTGATTTCTCTGTTAGTTGTTTCTATTTTGATGTTTTATTTCTCTTTCTTAGTTGATTCTCTGTGTAACTATAATGTTTGCTATGGTAGTCTCTGTTACTTTGCTTTTTAGTTGTTTCTATTTTGATGTTTGAGACTAAGCGCGGGGGTCAGGTTTGTATTGATGGAAGGCGAAAGGGTGGGTTTTTCAGGGGCAGAAGAGAGTGATTTTGTTCCCTGTCTGCTCCTGGGCATCTTATTTCTTCTTGATTCTATTGCTTATTCATAGGTCTTACTTTAATGTCATGGAATTCTTATGTTCCTCTGTGAAAGCAAAGCCATTCTCTGTTCTTATGATGTTAGTATGTTTGATTGTGTCAATTTCCAGGTTTCTGATATATCTAACTTCTTTTTAATCCCTAATTGTCTTCTTCGCGATCATTGTTAGTTTTCAATTGTTGAATTGGGATTTTTTTTTATCTAGTTACTCTTGCTTGGGTGCTTGTGAGCAGATCATTATACTATGTGAAATTACTTTGGCGTTTGTTTTGTTCTTCCCTGTATCAGTTGCATTGCCTTGAAATTATAGAGACTCATGCCATCTATGCAACTTTTTGCTTGGATTGGATTACCAAATTATGTAAACATTTGAGTCGACCTGAGAATGATTGCCTATGTTAATAATGTGAGTATGTTCTGAAGTCCTCTTTTAGTATATGATACTGTTATTGGATGCTTCCTTATTGTAGTCTACAGAGAAGCTTGAGGTTTTTTTTGAATCTATAAATGTATGTACTTTGATTTATATTAATATAGGCTTTGGTTTTATAAGAGCAGCATGTGTGTTTGTTTTCTATGGCACAACCATTTCATTTTCATTTTCAGAAACCTACAAGCAGAGTTTATTTTATAATTTCTTTGTACATAACTCCCATGCCATTAATTATAGTATAGCAAGATTTTTTTTTAGCTAGCCAATGTCTTGTTACATAGTATGAAGTATTTCCCTGTCAACTATACTTATTAAGTTGTAATAAATAGTTAAAATGTATTCCTTGAATACTTATGCAACTAGTGTTGGCTTTTTCTAGTTTTGTGATTAATTTCTCTTTTATATCATTTTAATAATTTTTATTAATGATTAATTCCACAATCTAGCTTATCCATGGCTTTTGTTTCCAACTTCCAAGTAGTCTAATTTCCCTCTTTGTGGATATGCTGGACTTGAACCTTTGACTTTTATATAATTCTGATTCATATTACTGCAAAATCCTTATCCAATCAGTCTTTGATGTTTAAGTGCAAAATTATAATTTCAGATTTGGTGGGTTGTGATTCTCTCATCATTTTTTCAGTTTTAATATTGAGAACTTGATATTCTTATCTCTTATTTTGGCTTGTGACATTTATGTCACTTTTGTGTTCTTTCTGTATGTCTAAACTTTGAATTCCAGTATCCTACTTTTCTTGTACATCTTTCAGTGATTTGTACCTTCCTCGTAAGCATTACATAGTGATGTATGTTCTTATGGTTATATCTTTGAAAGAGTTGTCTCAAGTACCTTACCTGATTTGTGGGATGGATACATTATGGATTCATATGCATATTAATGAACACGCAACACTTGTATTTTAAGGTGGATGCTATACTGGGTGACAGTTTGAGTAAAGGCCAACTAGTGTGCCATGCAGTAGAGTGATTTAGCAATTCCAACTGTAGGATTGATAGAGTATGGTATGGATTAGCCAAATGTTAACTTTAAATTCAAACTCAATCATTTACTCCCCATGTAGTGGCTTGTTTTCTTCCTCAAGGTTCTCTCTCTCTCTCTCTCTCTCTCTCTCTCTTCTATTGATGGCTGAATCAGTTTTTCATGGTTGATTAGCTTGTCCATAAGTATCTAACAAACCTACAATTTGGATATGCATGATTTCTTTATTATTTTCCTATGCTTTATTTCTTTATTATTTTCCTATGCTTGATTTCTTTGTTATTTTCCTATGCTTGATTTCTTTGTTACCTTGCTTGGTTTTATTAGTCTTTCCATTATCTCTCCCCAAGTCTTATTTTATTGGAGCTTTGTCACTTTGCTTGGGTATGATTCCAAATCTGATTTCCATATCTCTTTGGTTATTTATAACCCCTAATTATAATAAGACATTGTTACTTGGGTTTCTTTGTTACTTTGCTTGGTCTTCATGCATGTAAGTTTTATTTACAAATTTTTGTATCATATGTGAAGATGAGCTTTGGTATTTCTTTCTTTAGTGTTTAGTCTTTCTTTGTCCCAGTATGCTAACTTTTACACTAACTTATAATGTCTAGCTATTATGTCTGGAAGTAGTATCCCTGCCGTTAAGTGTTCAGAACTTGAGACCACTGTTTTCATTGAAGCAATGAAGGAATCTGTAAAAAATGGTCACAAATCCGGTAATTCATTTAAAAAAACTGGATGGGAGGACATTACAAAGCAATTTCAGCAGGTTTTAAATCGATAATTGGGAGAGAACAATTACGTAACAAGATGAACAAGTTGAAACACGGTATCAACAATTCAAGAGACTGCTTGACACAACTGGATTTGGGTGGAACTCAATGACAAAAGCAATCACAGTTGATGATGAGTCCATATGGGATAGGGCAATACAGGTACAATAGATTTCACTAGCTAGTTGAATTATTTAAAAATTAGATTACAATGAGTAGTACATCTAAGTGATACAATGACCGCTATGAGCAAATCCAGTTGGTTGAAATACAAGAAGTATGGACTAAACAATTGGCCAGATTTGAGCATGGTATTTGGGGATGCATATGCCAGAGGTAACTTAGGGGTTGATAGTACTCAAGATTTGGATGGCATCGAAGCTGTTAACACAGTTGATATTGAGCAAGTCTTTGACTCTCCTAGTACCCCGGTGCATATAAGCACGACTGACCCCTTTCATGAGGATACTCATACTCCAACTCAGACCACCACAAAGTGAAGTCTTGATAGGACACCCACGGGACGAAGAAAAAAGAGCGCCAATAAGGGAGATAGCCACATGAAGGACTTGTATGGGAAGTATTTATCCATTAAAATTGAGAAAGCATCCAGATTACATACATCTCCCTGCTCGTGGTGGGGTAGGTGCATCTTGTCCTCGAGATTTCAGTGTGAGTGCATGTGAGGCGGTGTTATCCTCCATACCGGATATATCGAAGGAGATATATTTGAAGGCCATCAGTCATATGTGTGCTGATCCTAGTTGGAGGGAGTTGTTTGTCTGTGCAGAGCCTGTTAAGAGGACTTGGCTTTTAGATGCCTTGGAGTAGTTGAGGTTGTGTTTGAATGCTACTTTTGATAATTTTGGATTCAAGACAATACTTTTGATGTGTGTAATGTTACTTTTGGAGATAGAATGCTACTTTTATTGAGGTTGTTTTTTTTTCTATTATTGTTGTGTGTAATGTTGAACAGGTGTTTGGGTTGAGACGATGTGTCAGATTGTTATGTTTTATAGTTATTTGTTTCCAATTGAATAGTAATTGTTTATTTATTGTAGTTATGTCAAATGCATTATGTGAAACTTCTAGTGATGATGAAGATACGATCATTCACATAGGAATGGAATTACTGAGTGACGCGGTATATATTCGAGAACCATGTAGGGATAGTGTATTTTCAGGTGCTGTGATGATGCATGAGGTGTTGAATGGGCATGCCAACAGATGCTATGAAGAGTTTAGGATGGAACGTCATGTCTTCCTTAACCTATGTGATTATGTTAGACATAGGGGGTGGTTGAAAGACACGACCAACATCTGAGCGGATGAACAACTTGGAATGTTCCTATGGATTGTTGGGAAGGGTTCAAGTAACAGGGACACCCAAAATCATTTCAACCACTCAGGAGAAACAGTTAGTCGAACATTCAATGTTGTCTTGATTGCAATGCAACGCTTGGCTAAGGAGAAAATCAGACCGTCTAACGTCAATATGATACCGATAGAGATTGCACAGAACTCGAAATACTACCCTTTTTTCAAGGTAAATATGTTAATATGATACATGTTTGTAATTAAATATATGAATGTTTATATTCTTATATGTACTGGCCATTTAATTGTCATTATATGTCATAGCATTGTATTGGCGCCATAGATGGTACTCACATCCATGCGGTAGTTCCAAGAGATGATCAAATTCGATATAGGAATCGGAAGAGGATCACAACTCAAAATGTGATGTGTGCATGTTCATTTGACATGCGATTCACATATGTGTATGCGGGATGGGAAGGTAGTGCAAATGATTTTCGAGTACTTGAATAGGCAAGAAGTGATCCTCGATTGAGTTTTTCACATCCACCTCTAGGTATTAACTTTATACTAATATATTAGGTTTTCATTTGAGTGTATACATAATAATATATATTATTTTTTGTCTGTAGGAAAGTATTATGTTGTCGACTCTAGGTAAGCTAACCAATCTGGATTTTTGACACCATTTAGGGGTGAGAGATACCATCTACCGGACTACAAAGGGTGTAGAAGATCCCCAAGAACAACGAAAGAGTTGTTCAATTATAGACATTCATCACTTCGGAATGTCATTGAACATACATTTGGGGTATTGAAGAACAAATTTTAAATTTTAAGGCTAATGCATCAGTTCCCAGTGGAAGCTCAGGCATCAATCGTACTGGCATGTTGTGGGCTACACAACTATATTCGAGAAGAGCATATTACTGATGTAGAATTCGTGGGGATGAGTGATGATTTAAAAGTTACAGAAGATGACTTGAATCCGCCACATGAAGATTTCGTTGATCATTCTACAATACAATCAAGTCAACGAAATCGGGCAAAAGAGATGAATACCACTAGGCTAAGAATTACAAATGCAATGGCTAGACAGCAAAGGATGCCAGAACTAGTTGAAAACTAAAACCGATAACTATTTTTCCAAAACTGAAAACCTAAATTGATGTTTCAAGTGATGTAGTACTTGTTTTATGTTACATTTATATATGTGGTACAAGTTGATATATTATTATGAATGTCATATATTTGGATGCTATAATAACTTTTTTGATATTTAAATTTCTGTTACAGATGACTTATTCTATGCCCCCACTCATGATAGCAAATTGTGAAATTTGTGAGAAGAGTTGTGGTAAATATACAACCAAGTCGGGTAAAAATATTGGAAGAGAATTTTTCAAGTGTGAAGATTCATATAATTTTTTCATGTGGGTGGACCAACTACATCTATGTAGATGTGGTAAAGGTCAATGCAAAGTACGCATCATGAAAAGGTCCAAATAAGGGACAAATTTTCTATGTTGCCCAAATTCAACTGGGTAATTTATTTCTACGATTGACCTATACCTATAGATAATTTATGATTTTTGTTTAATTCGATGTTAAATTTCAACGACCCTAATCACATCTATTATTTGATATAGGCTGATAACCGTGAATGTGGTATGTTTGTATGGTTGAAAGATGAAACACATATCTCTACCATACAACATACATTATGTTCAGAAAGCTCAAGCTCAACATCAACATCATCCACACCACCGTCCGTTTCGAACGAGTACATGAAAGGATATCTGGAAGGGACACTTAAAGGATTAGAGGACCAAACAAATAAGATGAAAGACATCATCCATGCATTCAAGTCTTTAGACTTGGAAAAAAAGTGAAAATTTGGGGAATTATGTAATAATTAACTTGCACAAGGCATTGTTAATACTGTATTTTATTCATCATTTGGAAACCATGTTTTTTTTAGTTGGTATGTAATATTTTATTGTCCCAAAAGAATTTATATGACTATAGTATTTTAATGTTATTTTTGTAATTATTGACTTAAAAGAAAAGAAAAGAGAAAAAAAAAACCGTTTCTGAAACAAGCATTACCAAACGGTAGAACTGTCGTTTCTTGGTTCTGAAACTGTTCTAGAAATAGATTCACCAAACAACCTTAAATCGTTTAAAAACGGCATTTTGACACAGAAACTGAAATTTTCGTTTTTGACACGAAACGGAGTTTCTGGAACAGAAACGATACCAAACGGAGCCTTAGTATTTCGGTCCCCACTTTGAAGCCATTGCGTTCTGGATTTCTGCTGCCACAATAATTCCTCTCTTTCCAGCTCAATATTCAGAAGATTTTCAATTTCCTTCTCCTTAAATTGGGATCTCTCAGATGGCTGATCATAGAGAAGCTCAAGGTCGCGAAGATATCCTTCTATTTTCCGCTTGACGTTCCCGAATTCCTCCCTGTTCCATTTTGTAAGAATTGTTTTGCAATTTTGGCCTTTGTTGAAGGGAGTATCATAAGCTCTGGCCATACAAGGAAGGGACCACGCTTTAGCTGCCATTTTCTTACAATCTGGGTGAGTAAACCACATATTTTCAAAGCGAAAAGGACGAGCTCCCGATGACTTTCCTCCCTCCGTATCAACAACTATTGGAAGACGATCAGAACCAGAGAGTGTCCGGACAGAAACAATAGCCTCGGCAAAGGCAGTTCTCCAAGAGAGATTGGAAAGGGCGCGGTCAAGCTTAATTCTGATGTTAGAGGACCCCCCTCTCCGGTTATTCCAAGTGTATGCTGGCCCATAAGAGCCAATATCAATAAGCCCACAAGCATCAATGAAATCTCTGAATTGCAACATGTCCCTTCCGCCCCTAGAAGAGCCCCCTATCTTTTCGTGCCAGGATAAGAAGGAATTGAAATCACCCAAGCATAGCCAAATTTCATTTCGGTTTGAACACAAACCCAAAATTTTATCCCATATAATATGTCTGCAAGATTTAACAGGATGGCCATACACACATGTAATAAAAAAAAGGGGGGTTAAGTCTCTGGGTTACCTGGGAATCAATGAAATACTGGTCTTTATGAAGAATCTCCACCACCGAATTGGCATCCCAAAACAGAGTCAGACCACCTCCCGTGTTGATCAGCGGCATCGAGAAGTATGGTGGTAACTTAATGCACTGGGCAATATGATTAATCTTCTTCGCATGCAACGAGTCTCCATAAGGAATATTAAATCTGGGCGAGTAGACTAGGAAAGATACTGGAGAGAACGGACTCTTAGAGGCTTTCCCAAACCCTGACTGTTCCATAAAATTATTCTCATAACTCCGGTGGTGCTGATTTCCCCCAGCAGCCGAGGGGCCATCCATTAAAAAATCTTCAGTAGATAGAGACTCTAACATGATGCGAGCAGCTGCCTTTGATTGTGTTTGCTTCACCCTTTTGGCTTGAGACTGAAGATCCTCGGTTCTGTGGGTCTCAGATTGTGTGAATGGCCAGGAGCATGTTCTCCCCCTTGTGTCATCTTCTTTTTCTTGAAACATGGTGAGAGGGTGCCGGCCAAACGGTTATCAGAATATATAGATCAGGTAGGTGTGGCTGTTGGTCAATAGTAGGGGAAGGGAGGTTCTCAGCTGGAGGGTTAATGGAGGGCTGGTGCAACGGTAAAGGAGGAGTATTGTGGGGATGAGAATTCTTGTCTAAACTCAAAATAGAGTTGGAGGAGGCGGTATTAGGACATGGTTCAGGGAGAGGGTAGAACGTGAGTAAAGGTGCTGGGTTATAGAGGTTTTGTGGTTTTCCATCAGTTGGCGGGTCAAGACAGTAACTGGGTCCATATAAGGGTTGGAGATGCGGATTCCCGAGAGTAGAGGAAGGATATTAGATAAGAGGTGTCGCTGATCAGGATAATTCTGTATGTGAGCTTGGAGGGTAGAGAGGATTTGATGAGAAGGATCCTCGGCAATAATGTGGGGTGCAGGATGGGTAAAAGAATGATGAGGTGGCAGAGAGTCTGTTTCTCTAATCATTGGACCGTTATGGGAAAGACAAAGCTAGGATGTGCAGTGGCAGTGGCCTGGGAGTGAGGGATATGGTGACCGAGAGACTGAGAGGGTGACAGTGAAGTAGCATATAGGGTGTCGCCACGTGGATGGGTTGGTTCGGACACAGGCACGCGTGTACGGTCCTGTTGATGGATGGGGGTATAGGCTTCTTCTCCGACATCGGCACTGTTGAGACGGGATGGCATGGAGTGCAGTTCAGTCTGGCCCTGGGGAGTAGAGCGGGGGTCTCTGATAGTCCGAGCGGCTTCCATAAGGCGGGGTTCAGGGCTGGGATTCTGAAGAAAACTAGCAAATAGAGATTGAGGAGCTTCAGGGCAAACCTCTGACGAGTCACAGCCGTGGGATCGCTTATGTTTCTTATGTTCTAAGAACCAAGCTTCGCATCTTCTTTCCTCATGTCTGATATGGCCACAGAAGTAATAGTATATGGGCAATCAATCTTATTTGACTTCAATAGGGATTTGTACACCATTCCTGTGATTAATCTGCAACCGAGGTTTTAGAGGTTTATTGAGGTCCAGAGAGATGCGGCTGCGCAGGAATGGAAGAGGCCCTGCGATGCGGGAGCCTTGGATGATCGTAACACAACTGGTAACCCTGATCTTTGATCCCAACTGAAATCCCAAATCAGGGTGAATAAGATCTGTAGGAATGCCGTGTAGTTGGGTCCAAAACTCAGTAAACTGGAATGTCCGATCCCCTATGGGATTCCACCGCTCCAGGATTAGCAGGTTCCCAGACACCGACCATGGGCTGCCTTCTAGGACATTCTTAACATCCAAAGGGTGACTGAAGTGGAAGATGAATTTGTGAGAGGCCACCGGCGTAATATGGACTTCACCAAGGAGATGCCATGTCGAGACGAGAGCATCATTCACCGCTTGCTGATGGAAAGGTTTTCCATCCAAGATCTTCCCAA
Organism: Macadamia tetraphylla; assembly: GCA_022985045.1. Classification (NCBI taxonomy): domain Eukaryota; kingdom Viridiplantae; phylum Streptophyta; class Magnoliopsida; order Proteales; family Proteaceae; genus Macadamia; species Macadamia tetraphylla. Next base: position 15,999,123 of record CM040971.1, on the reverse strand, counting down.
CAAGGGTCAAGTTGGCTTGTGAATCCAGCAGGTCTTCAGTCTCTGCATCCAGATTTAGTTCAAAGTCTGCCTCGTCTGGAGGTTCCGGCTGTGGGGGCTCAGTTTGGCTGTGAATAGGGGAGAGAGCCCGAGAGGATCTCCGGACATCTTAATCTCAGCGGGAGGAATAGCTAATTCAGGCGAAAGGAAAGGGAGAAACACGCACTACGGCAGAGCGAAAGCCTGAGGATCCTGATCAATACTTCACACCAATGTGAAGATCAATGGAAGTACACACAAAAGTATCAATAGTAAGTTTTTTCGATGGCACATGGAGATTCTATGTAATATGGACTTCACCAACGAGATGCCACACCGAGACGAGAGCATCATACACCGCTTGCTGACGGAAAGGCTTTCTATCCAAGATCTTCCCAACAAGGGTCAAGTTGGCTTTTGAATCTAGCAGGTCTTCAGTCTCTGCATCTAGATTTAGTTCAAAGTTCGCCTCGTCTGGAGGTTCCAGCCGTGGGGGCCCAATTTAGCTGTGAATAGGGGAGAGAGCCCGAGAGGACTCACTGGACATCTTAATCTCAGAGGGGAGGAATAGCTAATTCATGCGAAAGGAAAGGGAGAAACACGCACTACGGCGGAGCAGGATCCTGAGGATCCCGATCAATACTTCACACCAATGCGAAAATCAATGGAAGTGCACACAAAAGTATCAATACTAAGTTTTTTCGATCATCAATTATCAAATCTTAGTTCACCGAACATGTCCATGTGGAGATTCTATGTAATTAGACAATTTTTTTTTGTTAAAACATTAAATATAATAATATTTACAAAATCATTGCTAGATTTGGATATATGCCCAATCATATACAGACATCTCTCTTGTCCATAGTTGAGTATGCTTTAGGTGAAGACCTAAAAACAACCATAGTCCGTTAATGATCATACAAATTTAATTGATGATATTCAATCAATGTTACATTATCTTTATATTCGTCGCATCTATGTGATTTAAATCTTCATTAGGAAGTATGATATCAACCCTTCTAATAAGTAACTAGAAAAAATTAAGCAAAAAGATTGGATAAAGAATTTTTATTTTCTTGCTTCAAATCTTTGTTGGAAAATAGCAATTTTTTCTTGTTTAATTACTCCTCTATGTTGTTTTCTAGTATAGAAAATACTTTCACAAAAAATGAGAGTAGAAAAAATTATTCATTAAAAAATTGAGATGCAAAAAGATTTAGAAAATAATTTTTTTCCTACAAATATTTGTGGGAAAATACCAATTTTTTCTTGTTTAATCATTCGTTTATGACGTTTAAAAAAAATGAGATTTTTAAATGCATTTATTTATACATAAATCTTTTGGGAGAAAAAAAGCAACCTAACCCCATACCAAGACACATTATTTTCCACTTTGACCCATGAACCTCCTAGTTTTATAATACGTTGTGATTGCAGAACGTGTGCTAGAAGTTATCAACTAACCCAATCTCTTTCCCTTGGCTGATATGGGACTAAAGAGATGCCTTGCTTAATGCCTCTCCTGTTTCTTAACCAACCTTTGAAACTCACCGGATTTGGGCCATTTCTTGGATATGACAATCTCCCCCATTGCAACACTACGCCTAGACGCAATAGTGTAAAAATAACCACCAGGCCCCTTCTTGTTAGATGTTTAGATGTGTGCTCCATTGGCCCCTGCACAAGAGCAGGGGTGACACGGCCTAGGGTTCTCTCCCATATTTTTTTTGTATCAATTTTGCATCATATCAACATGACCAATCTTGAAAAGTTTCTCATCGTATCAGTCATGTAGACCTGACACAATGAAGACAACCACCTAAAAAGCGCAATGAAGAAAGAAAGAGAAAATTCAATTGTCATATTTGAGGCAGGCTGTCTTTCATACCTGTTGCCCTAAGAAGAGAATTTTGGGTTACTTTTCTTAAGTTGGATGATAGAATCTTGTCCTACTTCCTCCTTGAACCAATCTATTAGAGATAATCACTGCGCAGTCTTGTAGGCTATTCACATAGACCACAGAGGACTTGAGACTCCCCTATAACAGTCTAATGGTCCTTTGTGGTTTGTTACCACTTACCCATTAGTGTTTTAGAGCGCTATTGCACTTGGTAATCAGTTGTTACAAGACCCTTGGAGAAGAATGCCAAACGAGAATTGGCTTGAACAATCCAACATGTAGTACATTCATAGCAAAATGGTATGGCCCTTAGCTCCCAACCCCACCACCCCCTTTTTTTCCACCTCAATTTCAAGACTCAAGAATTCCTAAAGCTGAGAATAGTGGAAATAGAAATGAAGATTCTTGTTTTATACAGTGGAAACCATTATTCTTTCTGTTATGTACAACTAAAATTACATGCAACAAAGGAGTGGTGACCAGTTAATACCACTGAAATTTATCAGAACTGTACAACCCCCCGACTAACTACTGTTCTTTTGGTTCCAATCAATCTCATATTAACAAGTAAAAGATTGCACACTATGTGGTCAGAGCATCAGGAAGGGAGGAGGGAGCCCCAAGTACCTTACCACCAACATCAGGAAACTCCTCATGCCCAGGCAAAGGACCAACATGCCCATTGGCATCAACCGAAATTGGGTACGTGAGAAGGTGGCCATGCAGCGGTTTAACTTCCTTGGCTACGTATGTCTCCCAGTTCTCACGAGCCAATTCATTCACATAGTTAACACAAGCCAAACTCTGTGGCTTCCTGAAAAGCTCATCTACCCTCCCCAGGTGCTCAGCCCACAGAGACATCCTATATCCATGTATCTGCACAAACCAAACAGCACATTGTAACCTTGGTTGGAAAACTCTGAATCAATGGGAAGGTAAGAGAAAAGGGAAGATTAACTGCTTTTGAGGTATCATCATTTTCATTTAATTGCCTGTAACCCATGCATTTGGGGTGATTCAGACTCCAATTTGTTAGGCGGCAGTTTCAACTCCAGAAAAAAGTATGCTAAACACAATAAATACAAGTCAAACGAGATGAAAAACGTTACGAACCTGGCCATGTGGGTGTTTCTTCTTAGCCCATGTGTGATGTGGCTGATATGCACCCATAGCTATTTCTGTGTCTCTAGAACCATCCAATGATCTGTCATTGATATTCGCAGATCCTACAATGACATATTCATCATCTACTACCATTCCTTTCGCATGAACATAAATCATAAACCGCCGGTGCTTTTGGGCACCAGATGCCTGAAAGAACAGTTTTGAATTTCAGTATTACACACTATAAAATTTCTAGAAAACTAACAACATGCTTTTTATAAATGGAGCTAATTACTTCACTTACTATCTACCCTATTGATGCGAGATTTCTAATGAACATATATCAGATCAAACTGCTGGCTACCTCCTGTCGCATCAAAATTCCACAAGAACCTAGGTGACACGGATTTAATAGAAAGAAAAAAAAAGAGTAACTGTGAAGAAATGTATGAAGTAACTGCTCTGTGCTATCCATTTCTCCAGGCAAAATTAAGTTCTTCAAGGTGAGGATCAGTTGAATGTGTCTCAAGAGTCAAGGCATAGATAAAATGCCAATATACCTGTGGGTTCTTATTAAAACAAACTATGTTTGATCTTTACAGATGCTAATTTTCATGCGAAATATATGCTCATCAAACCAGATGAAAACTGAGATGTAGGAAATCCATAGTCGGAAAATTTTCGTGCATGACATGCTCATGCACTATCCAAAATTAGTTGCTACACATTTAAGCAGAACCATGTGTTCACAGTCTGTTTCATGGAATAATTATCCTTAATTATTTTAAAGAGAATTCCTGGTTTTCTTTTGCATGGATACAAGATGCAACATGTGAATTTAATTTGCAAGCTCCTTGAATGATGAATGATGTTAATCAAAGAATAAAGATGAAATACAGGCTGCATGATGCGTAATGTCATCATGATTCAACCCAAAAGGATTTCTGAGAATGCCTGAAATCTCTCTTTCTAGAATAGCAAATTAGCAACAGTTGGGAGTGTTTGTTGACAAAAATTTGGAGTTCTGTAGCAATAAGTGCCTGGACAAAATACAGAGAAACCTTAGTATTGAATGGTAGGGTGGTTATAAATCTCGTGATTGTATACTGTTAAAATTCTTAAAAACATATGTTAAAGACGACTTGGATAAAACTGAAGTTAGCCAACTGAAGCATAGATGTCGCAAATTTATCTTCCTTTAGATACAAATTTCAACCAATACCAGACAAATCAGGGAGAGTCAGGAGTGCTATGTTGCATGGGACTTACTGATAGTTGGACCCACAGTACTTGCTAATTAATGGTTTAGGAACTGCTAGACACGCTAGTCATAATAAATGAAGTTATTTCTGTAAATGTTTTGGTTACAATGGAGGGTGTAATGACTAAAATCAACACAAAATCAATCTATTTCTGTATGATTACCGCATCACCATTAGTAGATGGCTGGCCACTTGGTGGTGAAGTTCCATCAGGTTCCCGATTACCAAGACAATAGAAATTCAGGTAGTCTAGAGGGTGAGAGTTCTCAAGCTTCTTGTATTTTAGCTCCTGTGCAATAATTTCATACATCATTTGCATTGTCCGGCTCTGCAAAATGCAAAAGAAGAGTTAAAACTAAATCCCCATTAGCCAAATGTCCATGAAATTGCTTACTACAGAATGGTTCCTTGTACATAACTTATGTATATACAAACTCATTAGTATTACACCAACCAAACCATGTTAAGGTTTTGAAATGAACCACGCTGATATTATGATCAATGAGATGTTGGTGCTGTGTCATTATACCATTTGGGAAATAAGAGCAGAAATTTTGAAGAACCTTCTGTGTTTTGAAAGTATTTAGTTATGGCTATACATGGAGGCAGCAATTATCACAAGATAAAATCCTAATCATCTGTAATGACAACAGTTACAGGTTTTCTACTTCTGGCATATCATTAGCCCTGTAAATGAGACAAATATGTGGATCTGACCCTGTTCATGCCGAATACGGATGCAGTAATAGCCGATCCGATTTATGGCATCCGATAAATAATCGTTCATGTGACAAAATCAGAAAAGCATTAACCAATACCAGTGCAGATCAAGAGAAAGAAGAAGAGAAGAAAATAGGGGAGGAAAGAGAACTGATTGATTAGGGTGTGAAGACACCCTAACCAGCAGGAAGGGTTATATTTATAACATAAATATCATATTTAATTATAACAAACTCCTCAGTATTTGAGTAATTACTCATACAGCTCTGAAATAAAAGAGACACTACAAGAAACACCAAAATACCCCAAGTGGTATACCTTTAACATCCCCCCCTCAAGCAACAACAACAACTACTTGGCCTTTTCCAACTAAATGGAGTCGGTTACATGGATCAGTGCGAGGGTAAAATATTAACAATAATAGAAAATGAACAGCGATACCTCAGTAAAATACCACCTAAATGGGGTTGGCTTCATGGATCCTTGCCCTCCAAACAGCTCTATTCGATGTCATACTTGAGTCAAGACCAAAACTATGCATGTCTTTCCTCACTACTACTCCTATGGTCATTTTAGGCCTGCCTCTGGTTCTTTTAGATTATTTAATCTGATTCCGTTCACTCCTAGTCTCTAGCGCATCCCAAGGCCTCCGTTGAACATGGCCATGTCACCTCAAACAACTTTCTTGGAGCTTGTCATGGATCATGACAACTCCCAAATCAGCTCTAATATGTTCATTCCTTACTTTACCCTTCCTAGTCTTGCCACACATCCAGCTCACCATCCTCATCTCTACTACACATAGCTTGTCTATATGACGCCTCTTAACTGCCCAACATTATGTTGTGTGATTGCCCAACATTGTGTTGGTCACACAACACTCCAGACGCACCTCTCCACTTCATCCATCCCTTTAAATCTTTGTAAAACATCATCCTTTATATCACGTTCTTTATTTATGATGGACCACAAATATCCAAAATAGTCGCTTCACGGTGTGTCCTCAATTTTCACCATATCGTTAACCATCCTGGTGTGACTAAAGTTACAAATCAAATACTCCGTCTTCATTCTACTTATCTTAAAACCGTTTGATTTCTAAGTTGAATTCCATTGTTCCAACTTAGCGTTAATCCCTACTTTTGCCTTATCCATCAGCACATTATCAGCAAAAAGCATACACCATGGAACCTCATCTTGAATGTTTTGGTTAAATCATTCATGGTAAGTGCAAACTATTGTAATAATAGGTTTTAGGGAAAGTATTAGTTACCAAATGGACCCTAAGGGGTTTAATGGTCTTTGTAATTCTCTAGAACTTTCTCTCCATTGTTATAAATAAAGAGGGCTGGTGTCATATTAGACACAAGTCATTACCCCATTTAACATGGTATCAGAGCCTTAGGATCCGAAACCCTAAGGGCTCTCCCTCTTCTCCATCTCTTTGCATCTTTCTCATTTCTCTCTCTCCCATTGCCTCCTTCATTTGTGCCTCCCTCAATCTCTATTCATTTGCTTCTCTCTCGTGGTGGGAGCTTCTTAAACCACCAAGAGGGTTTCTAGCCTCCACCCATCCTTCCCTAGGCTCTCAGACTCTTTTCTACAATGATTTGAGAGACCCAGAACCTTTTTTTCATCACTTTTTCAGGGTTTTCTCCTTGAGAAAGTTTTTTCATTGCCAGGATACTTTTTCCCCGCTCGATTCTCCGATCGTCTTGATGTTTGTTACGATTGGTGCCTCTTATTCTTGTGGTGGTATGTACCGACCAATTTTTAGTTTGAGGTCTCTATTCTAGAGCTATCCCCAAAATTGTTTTCTCAGGGTTTCACCCTTTATTGATTTTTGAGTTTTCTAGCTTTTTTGGTTATTTTGGTGCTTTCTCTATCTCCGGCTAGTGTCTCTTCCATTTACACAACCCCCTTGAGTAGCAACCATGTCTACCATCTCATCTGCTTCTATTAACGGAGACACCACGACTCTTCCTACCTTTCCTCCTTGTGCTATCAAGCTTGATGGCACAAACTACCTTATGTGGTCATGCTCGGTTTGCATCTCCATCAAGTCCCGTGGCTATTACGGGTACCTCACTGGAACCACGAAGCGTCCGACCACCAGTATTGAGATTGACAATTGGGAGTGTGCCAACTCTCTGGTTATGGCCTTCCTTGTCAACTCCATGTTGCCAGCTTTCGTGGTTATCACCTCCTTGACTCATGCAAGATCTGAAAGTCTGTCTAGGATATCTATTCCCAGAAGAAATGATGCTCAGTTCTTTGAGCTTCACCATAAGGTTCGTGATTTGAGGCAGAGAGGGCTTACTCTATCACAGTTTTATTATGAGTTGCGGTCATTATGGACTGAGTTGGACTTCTATGAGGAGTATACTCCTTCCACCGCTGAAGATGTCACTAAGTTTCAAAAGCGAGAGGACAAAATCAAGGTCTATGACTTTCTGACAGGTCTAAATGTGGAGTTTGATCAGTTACGGTCCCAGGTTTTGAGTCGTGACCCCTTTCCTACCTTGGATCAAGCCTATGTGTGATCCAATTTGAGGATAGTCAACATACCACTATGCTTCCAAACAAGCTGCCACTCCTACTGAGAGATTTGCACTATTTTCTGGCACTCAGTCCCTTAGTGCAGCCCCACGTTGGTGGCTCCTCTACTAGGACTCCAGTGAAGTGCGATAACTGTGGAAGGAGCGTCACACCAAGGAGCACTGTTGGAAGTTTCATTGTCGTCCTGTTGATATAGCTGGAAAAGGGCGAGGGAAGGGTCATGGCGGTACTTTTAGGCTGGCCAACCATACTGAGAGCCTTGACTCTTGACTCTGCTCTTAGCTCCTTAGTAGCCTCACTATCGTTTGACAAGCTTACTGCCCTTCGGCGCCTCTTGACACGTCCAAACTCTCCTGCACCTGCCACTGCGAGCTTTGCTCATTCCACCCTGTTACAATCCCAGTACCTGTAATCAAACCAGAGAAAAGAGAGTAGAAGAAAAGAAGAGAAAAGAGAGAGAGAGATGCGATCGAAAGACTCCCATAAAGAGGAGTAACCTACGATCAGACCATAATTATTTGATTATAGGTTTCCCCTTATTTTATATATGTTACCATAATTGAAAATGACAAGAGTACCCTCAACATAAGTCATTAACCCTAAAACAGAACTATGGGCTGATAGCATAGAATTGTCCCTATCGGCCTAGTAAAACTAGCGCTAATCCCTTATCAAGATTAGCATCATTCTCAACACTCCCCCTCAAGCTGGAGCATACACATCACCCATACTTAGCTTGGTACAATCATTATGAAAAATAGGAGCAAGAAGAGACTTAGAGAACATGTCAGCTAACTGATCTGATGAAGGAACAAAAGGGTCTCAATCAGCTTCTTCAGAACAGCATCACGAACAAAGTGGCAGTCCACCTCTATGTGCTTGGTCCTCTCGTAGAAGACCGGATTACTAGCAATGTACACTGCAACTTGGTTGTCACAATACATCTTCATAGGCTTGGTCACTAGAAATCCCAACTCTAAGAGTAAAGACCGAAGCCACATCAACTCAACAGTGGTATGAGCCATAGCTTTGTATTCTGCTTCCGCACTAGATCGGGCAATGGTAGTCTGCTTCTTGCTACGCCATGTAACCAGATTATCGCCAATAAATCTACAATAACCCGTAGTAGATCTCCGATCACTAACAGAGCCAGCCAATCAGCATCAGAATAGCGAACAGTTCCATATGTTGATTAGGACGATAGATCAGCCATTTTCTAAGAGCACCCTTTAGGTAACAAAGAACACAGACAACAACATCCCAATAAGTTTCTCGAGGAGACTGCATAACCGACTGAGGACTCCAACAGCATAGGAGACGTCAGGATGAATCACAGTAAGATAAATTAACAAGCCAATTAAACTCTTGTACTGATGCACATCTTGGAGAGGTTCGCCATCATTAACACCAAACTTTTGGTGAGGATCCATAGGGATATCAACAAGTCTGGATGCAAGTATACTAGTATCAGATAAAAGATCCAACACATATTTCCTTTGAGACAGACTGATCCCTTTCTTGCATCGGATCACCTCAATCCTAAGAAAATAGTGAAGTTGGCCCAAGTCCATGGTCTGAAAGTGTTGTTGTAGATAAGCTTTCACTTTATAAACTCCTGCCTCATCATTACCAGTAAGAATAATATCGTCAACATAAACTACCAAGATAACCAGTTTATCACCTCTGTGACGAACAAAGATAGAATGATCAGAATAACACTGAGAAAATCCATAAGTAACTGTGGGGTATAGGCGCAACTAGTTTGGTGTATCATCCCACGGTGACACAAAAATCAGAAATTTCATTTTGAGCATATTCTAGAGTATTATCAGAACGAAAAATCTTAATTAAAATACCAAACTGAGCTTTTATTTCATTATAGAATTGTTGAAACACAGATAAAAATTCAGATATGTCCTTTAACATGTAAAGCCATGCAAGGCGAGAATAATCATCCACAAAAGTCACAAAATAGCGAAAACCAAATCTATTACTAACTTTACAAGGACCCCATACATCAGAGTGGACTAAAGAAAATAAAGACGGACTATGAGACACAAAAACGAGATGGGAAGGACACATGATGATGTTTGCCAACTCACATGCCTCACATTCTAACTTAAGAACTGACTTAAAATTAGGAAAAAAAGTTTCAACCTAGACAAAGATAAATTTTTGAAATGACAATGCCATTGGAAAGGGTTACATCCCTAACAAGTAGCAAGAAGAAGTAGGAGAACCATAGTTGAGATAATATAAACCATCCTTTTCACATCCTCCACCAATTGTCTTCCTTGTGTGAAGATCTTGAAAAACACAGTAAGAGGGAAAGAAGGTTACTGAGCAATTTAATGAACTAGTTAGCTGGCTCACAGAAAGAAGACTTAATGGAAATTGTGGAACATGTAATATAGAAGATAAATTTAGAGAGGGGCTAGGAGAGACAATACCATGGCCTAGAATTGATGTGGAAGCATCGTTGGTTAGAATAACAGATGTAGAATTGGTACTAGAGGAAAAAGGTCTTAAAAAGTGATGACTTACCAGTATATGAGCAGAAGCACCTGAATTAATAATCCGGGGTAGAGGTAGTGGTAAGAAGGGCTGATGTACCTGTATGAGCTAAGGTGGCAGCAGATGTAGACCCACCATTGGATGTATTAGAGGATGCCTCAAGAGTGTACAAGCGATGGAGTAGCTGATTGATGTCATCGCGTAGACTGGTAGATGAATCTCTGAAGGTCTCGGTTTAGCATCAACGGAAGACATTATGTCAGTACCATCATCTGACATTGCATGATTGGCTAACTGGGTTGCCCACTTTGGCTTGCCAAGCTTTTCCCAGTAAGTCTCTATAGTATGGTTGGGCTTCCCACAATAGTGCACTAGTAGGTCGCACGATCAGAAGGCTGTCCACTAGAACCTCGACCAACCGATTCACGAGCCCCCCCACGACCGCGACCAAGTCCACAGTTGGTAAGGAAGCAGAATTACCTTTGGAAGACTGATCAGATTTAATTGAAGTGATACGTTGCAGTCGCGAATAAGTGTCATTCAGAGTAGGAACAGAAACGCCTGGAAGTAAATGGCCCTTCACTGCCTTCAAATCATTATTCAAACCAGCCAAAAATTTAGAAACGAAAAACTCATTCTGCTGAGCCTTCAATTTGTCAATTTCTGTGGTCAAGGGCTAGAAAACATTAAGTTCTTCAACCATTCCCCTGAAAGTATTATAATACTAGAAAAATGCGGAGGCAAAACGGAACAACTTCTCATAACATCATCGACTTTGCATGATTCTAACGGGTTCACCTTTGGCTTGCCAAGCTTTGCCTTAAAGTCTCTATAAATGGTTGGGCTTCCCACAATGAGTGCACTAGTAGGTGCACGATCAAGGTCTAGTCCACTAGAACCTCGACCAACCGATTAAATCGAGCTCCCCATCCCACCAAGTCCTTCGGTGTAAGGAGCGAATTACCTTTGAAGACTGTCAGATTTAATTGAAGTGATCGTGCTCGAATAAGTGTCATTGAGTAGGACAACGCTGAAGTAAATGGCCCTTCACGCTTCAAATCATTATTCAAACCAGCCAAAAATTTAGAAACGAAAACTCATTCTTTGAGCCTTCAATTTGTCAAATTCGTGGTCAGGGCTAGAAAACATTAAGTTCTTCAACCATTCCCCTGAAAGTATTATAATACTGAAAGAGATTTGCGGCAACAACAACTTCTCATAAATATCATAGATCCGGGTCATGTTCTTTTCTTGAGAGTAAGTTTCCTTTAAATTGTCCATACTCCCTTTGCAGTAGAGTGAAACATGACATTGGCAACGACATCTAGTTCCATACTATTCCACAACTAGTTTAAAATCAAAGCATTCTCCTTCATCCATTCATCATAATCCTTGTCAGATGATGAAGGAGATCGAACACCGTTGATAACATTTCTCGGTGTCTAGAACATAAATGGCTTTTCACGTTCGAAACAAAACAGATTTTTGGTGTCGACAAACTGTTTCTCAAACATTTTTGCAAACATAATACCATGAAAAACCCAATAGTATACGGATGCCCAAAAGGGAGATAGGTCGATGCCTCTTTAGGTTTAAATAGTTGAGAGATTTATTGGGCACAACAACCTTTTCTCTCAAATTTTTTTAAAGAGACAAACAATAACTTGTTTCGTCAAAGTCATTCTAGAATTGTAAATAGGCATAAATTTCAAACCACAACTGAATCACAACGACTAGCACTAGAGCCCTTGTAGGAATCAATTGGGTCAAAGAAGAAGATGGTTACGGTCCAAGGTCTTCAAATCTTCAACATAGTACCAATAGAGCACGATCCATACACCAAATAAATCAGGAGGATTCTATTACAGAGCCATATGATCAAGACCTGATCTCTCCATAGCCATCACCAAACAAACAATCTCCGGTAGGGTTTAGGATTTAGGGTTTAGGATTTAGGGTGTGTACTACAGACCATGGGGAAAAAATCGATAAGTTATAAAAAACCATATCAAAAATCAGTCTTCGATCGTTAATTAATAAAATGAGAAAAGAGATATTATCTAACACCCATGTGATTTAAGCTATAGTAAACACAGCAGTAGGCGGCAGCACACCAGAGAGGTTAGCGGAAGAATGAAGTCAACAGAGAGGAATGTATAAACTCTAAGGTTGATCACAGAGGCTCTAATACCATGTTACAATCCTAGATACCTATAATCAAACTAGAGAAAAGAGAAAAGAAGAGAAAACAGAGAGAGATGCGATCGAAAGACTCCCAAAAAGAGGAGTAGCCTGCGATCAGACCAGAATTATTTAATCGTAGGTTTCCCATTATTTTATATATTTTACCATAATTAAAAATGACAAGAGTACCCTCAACATAAAGTCATTAACCTTAAAATAGAACAATGGGCTGATAGGACAGAATTATCCTTATTGGCCTAGTGAAACTAGTGCTAATCTCGATAAGGAATTAGCGTCATTCTCAACACACCCCTTCTAGGTCAAGTATCTCCTTTTGTGGTCATACTATGTCTGTCCCTTCTACCCCTTTGGATTATAGACGCTGGGGCTTCTGATCATATGACAGGTCACTTGTCTCTTTTTTCACAGTACACTACTTGTCTTGGTAATGGTAAGGTCAAATTGGCTAATGGGACTTATTCCACTATTCTAGGGAAGGGCTTTGTTGGATGTACCCCCTCGTTATCCTTTTCTACTGTATTACATGTTCCTTCTTTTCCCACTAACCTTTTGTCCATTAGTAGTCTTACTTCCAGTCTTAATTGTAAAGTCACATTTTTCCCATCTCATTGTGTTTTTTAGGATCTGGTGACAGGGGCAACGATTGGCTCTAGTAGGGTACGTAGTGATCTGTATCTGCTTGATGATGACTCAACATTGGTTTCTGGTCAGGCTCTTCAGACATCTTCTACGTCACCTCCTATCTTTGAGTTACTGAAGTGGCATCGTCAGTTGGGACATCCCCCTTTGGGAACTTTAGCTAGAGTTTTTCCATCCTTTAAAAATTGTAATTCGAGTAAGTTTTTTTGTGAGGCATGTGTTTTGGCCAAACAAACTCAAATCACTTATTCTGTTTCTGGAACTAAAAGTGCCACTCCTTTTTCATTGATACATTCTGATATTTAGGGTCCATCCCGTTATGAGTCTGTCAATGGTTATCAGTGGTTTGTCTCTTTTATTGATTGTCATTCTTAGACTACTTGGGTTTATATGATGCGAACCAAGGGTGAGACCTATTGCTTTCAGTAGTTTCACCGCATGGTTTAGACTCAGTTCGGTGCTACGGTGCTACCATTAAGATCCTTCGAAGCGACAATGGCCGGGAATACTTTGAAGGGTCCTTTCAAGCTTACCTTTCCGATCATGGGATGATTCATCAGACTATTTGTGTGGATACTCCGGCCTAAAATGGGGTTGCTAAGCGGAAGAATCACCACCTTTGTGAGGTAGCACACTCTCTTATGTTTGAGATGCATGTTCCTCCTCAGTACTGGAGCGACGTAATTCTCACTGCTACCTTTCTTATCAACTGAATGCCTTCTCGGGTTTATGCCTTCCGCTCCCCTCTGGATCTTCTCCAAGGTTCCGCTGCTTTTCCTGTTCCTCCTAAGGTATTCGGTAGTGTTTGCTATGCTCGTGATCATCATCCTTATAGAAAGTTTAATCCTTATGGTCTTCGATGCATTTTTCTGGAGTATGCTCCTACTCAGAAAGGCTATCAGTGTTTTCATCCTCTTATTCGGTGTTGGTTTGTGACTATGGATGTTGTCTTTCACGAATCTGCATTATACTACACTATGACACCTTTTCAGGGGGAGTCTCCTTCCATTGTGGAAGATGTGCCGCCATCTCTTGAAATTGCTATCCCTGCTAGTATCCCGTTTCAGAGGGAGAGTGACTCCTACTTCTCCTACTGTGCCTCAGCCAGAGATACATGTGTATGGTCGTAGAGAGCACCACTACACATCCAACATCTACCCTACCATGCCAGTCATCTCCTCTCGAGCCTGATCTCATCCCCTTGGACCCTGTTAATTCTCCTTCTCCTTTTGTTGAGCAGTCTCTTGAGTTGCCTATTGTTGTTCGTAAAGGCATTAGGTCTTGTACTTTGCATCCTATTGTTAAAACTGTCTCTTATAACTCACTCTCTCCTTCCTACTATAGTTTTGTGTCTTCTCTTTCCACTGTGCCCATTCCTCATACCTGGCAGGAAGCGAGTGCAAACTCACAATGGCAGGCAACTATGGTTGAAGTGATGCAGGCTCTAAAGAAGAATGACCCATGGGATCTTGTGTCTCCCCTCAGAAAAGAAGACAGTTGGTTATAAATTGGTTTTCACAATAAAACAGAAGGCTGATGGTACAGTAGATCGGTACAAGGCCAAACATGTTGCCAAAGGCTTCACACAAACTTATGGGATTGACTATCAGGAGACTTACTCTAGTTGCTAAGATGAACACAATTCGCGTTATCTTGGCTTGTGCCGCCAACTTAGATTGGGATCTTCAACAGCTAGATGAGAAGAATGCCTTCCTTCATGGGGAACTTGAGGAAGTGTATATGGACATTCCTCCTAGGTTCACTTGCTCCAAAACCCAAGGGAAGGTATGCAAGCTGAAACGTGCTTTGTATGGGCTGAAGCAATCCCCTCGTGCTTGGTTTGGACGTTTCTATAAGGCTATGGTTGCTACAAGTTACTCTCAAAGCAATGCCGACCACACTTTGTTCATCAAGAGATCTGGTGGGAAGATTGCTATCCTAATAGTCTATGTAGATATTGTTGTTACTGGTGATGATCTAGTAGAAATCTCACCTCAAGAGATACTTGAGTGAGGAATTCGAGATCAAAGACCTGGGACAACTTTGTTACTTCCTCGGCATTGAAGTTGCCAGGTCTTCTCGTGGGACCTACTTGTCTCAGTGGGATCTACTTGTCTCAGCGGAAGTATGTGCTTGATCTTGTCTCTGAGACAGGCATGTTGGGGTGTAAGCCAATAGACCCTCTTATTGAAGCTAATGGTCACCTGAGTAGCAAGGAAGATGATCTGGTGGATAAGGGGAGATATCAGAGATTAGTAGGGCGGTTGATCTATCTCTCTCATACATGCCCTGACATAGCATTTGCCATCAGCCTGGTTAGTCAATACATGCATGATCCCTACTTGACTCACATGAAAGTTGTGCTGCGTATTCTCCGGTACTTGAAATCTGCCCTAGGACGTGGCATCTTTTTTTCTCCTCATGATCACCTTAGGGTGGAGGCCTTCATTGATGCGGATTGGGCAGGTTCCCCTGATGACCACAGGTCTACTACTAGTTATTGCACCTTTGTTGGTGGTAACCTTGTTACATGACGTAGCAAGAAGCAAGCCGTGGTTGCCCGTTCAAGTGCTGAAGCAGAGTTCCGTGCTATGGCACATAGCATTTGTGAGCTCTTATGGTTTCATGGTGTCCTCACTGATTTGGCTGTTCCTGCTACCCTTCCTATAAAGCTCTTTTGTGACAGCATATCTGCCATTAACATTACTCACAACCCTATCCAACATAATCAAACCAAGCATGTGGAGATCGATCGACACTTCATCAAAGAGAAGCTGGATATGGACCTTATCACTATGCCTTTTGTTCCCAGTAATGAACAATTGGCTGATGTATTTACTAAAGGTCTTAGTAGTAAGATGTTTCATCCTATTATTTGCAAGTTGGGCATATATGATATCTATGCACCAACTTGAGGGGGAGTGTTGTAATAATGGGTTTTAGGGAAAGTATCAGTTACTAAACGGACCCAAAGGGGTTTAATAGTCTTTGTAATTCTTTAGAACCTTCTCTCCATTGTTATAAATTGTTGCTGCCGAAAATCCGTATGAGCTGATCCTGCACAAGCTCAGAAGGTAGAGGCCCGGAGCTTTGTCCGGGGTTAGTCCTCCGACGCTCAAGTTAGAGATCGGCCGCATAGTTTTTTTACAGGAGTAATGGTGTGGGTTTTGATGCTTACCTTTTTCCTCCTCTCCGGCCCTCTCTTATAACCCTTAGGGAGGAAGGTGAGGTTCAGCTGCAACGTGAGGTGCCTCTGACTCCTGGACACGATGGCTCCGATGGGGAGATCCTCCACCATGCCGACGACGAGGCCGTGAATCCGACAGACGCCCCCTGAAGCCACCCTGCACCCTACCTCAGCCTTCGGGCCTTCTTTTTTTGTTATGTGAGCCTTGGGGCTATCCTCTCTTTTTTCTTTGTGATGTGAGCCTTCGGGCCTTTTTGTGTAATCTCGGCCTTCGAGCCTTTTTTTAATGAATGAATATTTCCCTTTCTTCGGATACCTTTGCCTTTTACTTTTTTATATTTTCTCTGATAAAGGATCTTTAGCTCGTAGGTAGGTGCAAGAAGGCCGAACCCTTCGGCGGCCCTAGGATTAATAGGCCTCTACTCTAGTACGAGGCTTGGTTCTGCTTTATCGGCTTGTCCGAGAGGTTTCCCACGTCCGAGGGCCGTGGACTTGAGGGATCATGAACAAGTAGGATTCGGTCGGTGCCTCGACCGAGGTAAGGACCCTCGGTCAGGTCTGCTCGGCCTTGGCCGGAGCTCCCAACCGAGGCCGTGACCTTCGGTTAGGTCAGCTCGGCCTTAGCCAGAGCCCCCAACCGAGGTAAGGACCTTCGATCAAGTCCGCTCGGTCTTAGCCTGAGCTCCCAACCGAGGTGGTGGCCTTCGGTCAGGTCTGCTCGGCCTTAGCCGGAGCTCCCGATCGAGGTTGTGGCCTTCGGTCAGGTCTGCTCGGCTTTGGCCTGAGCTCCCAACCGGGGTAGGGACCTTCGGATGTATCCTTTCGTCAAGCTCCCTTTGGCTCTGCCTTGATCAATAACCGTGGTGATGACCGAGGTAAGGACCTTCGGCAAAGCTAAAGCCATCAAACAGGAGAATTCCTAGCAATTGCCGTAAACCAGCTTACATATTTTTCATAAGTAAAATCATCCGGAGAGTTTAGGATGAGGACTTACAACTAGAAAATGCTTAGGAGCAAAAAATTACAAAATGTATGTGATTGCTCGCTACTTCACTACTGGTAGAATTTTCTCAAGTTCTTCGAGTTCCACGATCGGGGTACCCTCTCTCCCCCATAGTCTCCAGGTGATAGGAACCCGGTCGTATTACCCTTGAGACTCTGTAAGGACCTTCCCAATTCGAAGCTAGCTTTCCTTGATGCCTCGGGTCTGATATTTCTACCCTTCGAGGGCGAGGTCACCCATTCTACTGTTCTTTCGGACTTTGGAGTTATAGTGCCTAGCAACCCTCTGTATGGCGATCCTTTCTTGTGAGGTGTCCCTGACTTTGCTCAAGAGGTCTAAATTCGCCTGAAGTCCTTTATCGTTTTCTTCTTCATTGTAGTATTGAAGCCGATGGGTTACGGCCCTTACCTCCACCGAAAGTACAGCTTCGGTGTTGTAAGTTAAAACGAAGGGTGTTTCTCCGGTGGCCGATCTCTCAGTTGTGCGGTAAGCCCAGAGGATATTGTACAACTCATCTGCCCATAACCCTTTGGCATCATCCAGTCTCTTCTTTATTCCTTGGAGCAGGGTACGGTTGGTTACCTCCGTACCCGTTGGTCGTGGATACCCGCAGATGTTTTCACGTGGTTAATGCCGAGGGCATCACAAACGAGCCGAAAGTCGGGTTGGCGAACTGAGTTCCATTGTCTGTCACCACTACTCGAGGGATTCCAAATCGATAGACTACCGCTCTCTGGAAGTTCCTTACATTCTTTTCGGATATCGTCGCCAGCGATTCGGCCTCTGCCCATTTCGTAAAGTAATCAACCGCCACCACTACAAACTTCCTTTGTCTCGTGGCCAGGGGGAATTGGACCAGGATGTCCATTCCCCACATGGCGAATGGTATCGGGCTTGATAGGGACGAGAGCTTGGTAGAGTGCTGCCTAGGGACGGGGGCGAACATCTGGCACTTGATGCACTTCTTGACTAACGATTCCGCATCCTTCCTCATTGTCGGCCAGAACAGGCCCTGCCTCAGCACTTTATGTGCCAAGGCCCGGGCTCCCAAGTGTTGGCCACATATCCCTTCATGCACTTCTCGGAATGCATACTCGCCATCGGCGGGGTCCAAACGCTTGAGGTACGGCACGGTGAACCCTATTTTGTATAGTGTCTCGTCCTTCAGAAGGAAGCGCGTTGACCTCATTCGTACTTTCCTTGCCTCGTCCCTATTCTCTGGGAGCTTTCTTTCCTCGAGGTATTCGGTTATGGCATCCATCCAGCTATGGCCGTGTTCGCCTACAGGTAATACCTCTTGGGGTCTTTCGGTACTCGGCTGTGATAGCACTTCAAAATACACCAATCGTCCAAGATCTGCGAGTCGAGGTGGCAATGCACGATGCGTCGCACTAGCATTCTCTCTCGTGGCTTTGCCTTACCTCGAATTCCTTGAAGGCTGTTATTCTTTCGCCTTGTCTTCAAGTACCTAGCCATCCTTTGTTCTTTGGCCGTAGTCTTCATTCACTGCGTACCACGAGGTGAATCACTATACCACCGCTCTGTACCATCAAAGCCCGTGCAGTTAATTCGGCTATTAACGCTTCATACTCTGCTTCGTTGTTGGAGGCATCGAAGTCGAACCGTAGGGCACACTCGATCTTGAAACCTCCGGGGCTAACTAATATGATCCCTGCGCCGCTTCCTGCGTTGTTGGAAGCACCATCCACGTACAATGCCCAAGCCTTTTCCTCTCGGTCCTCAGAAGATTCCTGGGGATCGTCAGGGAGCGTCGTCTCGGCTATGAAGTCTGCGAGGGCCTATGCTTTTATTGCAGTTCTCAGTTTGTACTGGATGTCGAATTCTCCCAACTCTATGGCCTAGTTTACCAGGTGACCAGACATATCCGGCCGCTGCAGTATCTTCCTTAGGGGCTGGTCTGTGAGCACGCATACCATATGCGATTGAAAATAGGGCCTCAGCTTTCTTGCCGTTGTTACCAGGGCATATGCCACTTTCTCCGTCTTTCTATATCTTGTTTCGGCATCTAACAAGGTTCGGCTGACGTAGTATATCGGCTGTTGTTGCCTTCCTTCTTCCCTCGTCAGTACTGCACTTATAGCTACTGCTGATACAGAAAGGTACAATTATAAGGTATCCCCGGCGTTTGGCTTTGTCAGCAGCGGGGGTACGGCCAGGTACTCCTTTAGTTGTTTAAAGGACTTTTCACATTCCTCCGTCCACTCGAACTTCATGGATCCCTTCAAGGCTCTGAAGAAGGGGAGGCATCTGTCAGCCGACCGAGATAGGAATCGCCCTAGGGCGGCGACTTACCTATTAGCTCCTGGACTTGCTTCAAATTCTGGGGTGACCTCATATCTCGAATGGCTTATAGTTTCACCAGGTTAGCTTCAATTCCCCTCTCCGAGACAATGAAGCAGAGGAACTTTCCCGAGGCTACTCCGAATGCACACTTTACCGGGTTCAGCTTCATGCCATACTGCCTCAGCACCTGGAATGCCTTTTCTAAGTCTTGAATGTGTTGTTCCGCCTTCAGGATTTTTACAAGCATATCGTCCACGTATACCTCCATGGTTTTGCCGATCATCCCCTTGAAGATTTTATTCACCAACCTTTGATAGGTGGCCCCTGCGTTTTTTAGCCCGAAGGGCATGACTTCATAGCAGTACAATCCTCCCTCGGTCACGAAGGATGTCTTCGGGACATCAACCTCTGACATCTTGATCTGATTGTACCCCGAGTACGCATCCATGAAGCTCAGCGCCTCGTATCCTGCCGTGGCATCAATGAGGAGGTCTATTTCGGCAAGGGGTATCCGTCCTTCGGGCAGGCCTTGCTTAGGTCGGTGAAGTCGATGCAGATCCTCCACTTTCCATTTGCCTTTGGGACCATCACCACGTTGGATATCCACTCCGGGTATTGGATCTCGCTGATGAACTGGGCCTTCAGTAACTTCTCTACTACATCTATTTTCTGCTGCCTTTCGGGGGCGAAAGTCCTCTTCTTCTGTTGCACCGACTTCTTTGCCAGGTTAACATTCAGATGATGCTCTATTACCTCTCGATCTATTCCAGGCATGTCTGAAGCCGACAAGGCCAAGACGTCAGAGATGTTTCGGAGGAATGAGACGAGTTTTTTTCGTTGTTACCACGGCATTGTAGCCCCGATCTGGAATTGCCGAGCGTTATCCCCCTCTTCAGCCTCAACTTGTACCAAATCCTTAGCCGGTTCCTCCCGTTGATAACTGGCGTCATCGCGCAGATCTTCTATCGAGAGCGCCTCACCCGCCTTTTCTCTTCCCCACAAGGTAGTGGCATAGCACCTCCGGGATGCCTCCTGATCGCCTCGACATTCCCGACACTATTCTTGGTTGGAATTTCATCTTGAGATGGGGTGTGGAGCACGTGCCTTTAGTAGGTTCAAACCAACCCTCCCTAGTATGGCGTTGTATGCGGTAATGCCTACTACCGGAAGTTGATCATAAGCATTACTTGGCGATCTCCGGTCCCGCTCTTCGGCAACTCAATCGATCCTTCCACTTTTACTGGGACGCCGGAGAATCCCTGTAACGGGTGTTCGACTTTCTTCAACTTTCCCTCGTCCAGGCCTATCTTCTGGAAAGCCACAAGGAACAGGATATTAGCTGAACTGCCGTTATCCACTAAGATCCTCTTCACTCTGCAATCCGCTATGGTCATAGTGACTACCAGGGCATCGTCGTGCGGAGTGTGCACCCCTTCCAGATCGTCGTCTGAGAAGGAAATAACTGTCCCCGTCCTCGCCTTCTTGTTTGACCATTCAGCCACATGTACGCTTCTCGTATAGGCTTTTGCTTTCCTAGCCGAGATTGAACTTTCTCCAGCGGCTAGGCCTCCACAGATTGTCTCTATAACCCTAGTTGGGCTCTTATTCTCATCCCGGAGGCGATGGTCAGCTTCCTTAGGTGTCCGGTCCCTTTGCCGTTCCTGATTGCTTCTGCGGGCTGGCCCCCTTCTTTCATAACAGCCTCTGCCATCTCTCCGACGGTTGTCCCTACAGTCATTACCGTCTTGGGCATCCTCCTTTTTGCGGTCCACGAATCGGCCAAGATATCCTCTTCAGATCATTCCTTCTATTTCCCCCTTGAGGTGCCAACAATCTTCGGTGTCGTGGCCGTGGTCCCTGTGGAAGTGGCAATATTTGTCCATATTGCGTCTCTCGGGGTGCCGTCCCATCTTCCCTGGCCACTTCATGGCTCTGGCATCTGGGGAGTCATTTATCTGCATCAGTACATTCGTTCGTCTCTGGTTCAGGGGCGCGTATTTCTCAAACTTCCTTGGAGGACTGGGTGCGACGCTCAGACTTTCGTCTTTTGCCTTCTTCGGAGGGTTTGTCGTCGCCCCTTGAGATCCTTTTCATTCCCGTCTTCCTTTCAGCTTCTTCATCGGCTTGAAGGGTTTCTTCCATCTGGATGTACTTATCGCACCGAGCTCTCAACTCGGCCAGGTTCCTCGGTGTATGCTTCGCCAAAGACCTTTTCAACTCCTTATCCTTGACGCCTCCCAGTAGGGCTGTGAACTCTTCTTTGGGGTCCAGACCTCTGATCGTGATCTTCTCTTGTTGGAAGCGCTTCATGTAGTTCCGCAGTGATTCTTCTTCATGTTGCTTGACGTTGGTTAAGTTCAACGTAGTCTTCTGAAGGGGTTGGCTACTGGAGAATCCCTTCACGAAGAAGTAACTTAGATCGCTGAAGCTGTGGATCGACTTCGTCGGCAGACGGTTGTACCATAGCCTTGCCGCTCCTCTGAATGTCAATGGCAGGGCGCGACACATGATGTTTTTCGAGACTCGATGGAACTGCATAGTGACCTTGAAGCCTTTCAGATGATCGACGGGGTCCCTAGACCCATCGTAAGTGTCATACTTTGGCAGGCGAAAGCCGATCGGGAGTGGGTCCCTCATGACCTCATCAGCTAGAGCCGTGTCATTAGTGAGGTCTGGCTCGCAAGCTCTCGTCTGATTTTCTACCACCTTCTTGATCTCATCTTTCAGGTCCAGGATCATCTACTTTAACCCTGAGTCCTCGTGTCTCTGTTCGTCTCCTTGGCGTGGTTCCCCATGTCGATCTCCGGCGGAACGCTGCGTCCTTCCCCTGGGTGCGGGACTTTCCCTCATTGCTCGATTTCAAAAATTATGACCGGACCTTATCGATCCTGTACTGCTCGGTCTCGTCTCAGCTCTCGGTGCGATATGGGGCCTCGCGGTGCTCCGCCGATCTTCTGAGAGCTTTGGAGACCTCCTTCATTGCCTCGGCCATTCGGTCATGTTTGTCCTGGAGGGCTTCGAACTGCTCCCTTGTCACATATTCCTGCGCTCCAGGAGGGGGCGGAGGATTACTATCTCCGCGCACCGAATATCCGGCCGAACGCTGGTACCTCACGGAACCTTCCCGATCATCGTTTCCCCTTTCTCGTCCAATTTCCATCGAGGGAGGGAGCCTTCCTGAAGGTTCCTCCTCCCCCATGTTCATGTTCGATGCTGCTCTCGTCTTCTTACGATTATAGGTTCTCCCCACCATTACTGTCGTTTCCCACGGACGGCGCCAATCTGTTGCTGCCAAAAATCCTGCACAAGCTTAGAAGGCAGAGGCCCGGAGCTTTGTCCGGGGTTAGTCCTCTGACGCTCAAGTTAGAGATTGGCCGCACAGTTTTTTTACAGGAGTAATGGTGTGGGTTTTGATGCTTACCTTTTTCCTCTTCTCCGGCCCTCTCTTATAACCCTTTGGGTTTAGGGTTTCTCTTTTCCTTGGAGGAGTCCTCCTCGGGTCCGCCTCCTTTCCTTTTCGAGTCCTACTCGGATATGTCCTATCCCCTTCGTGGGGAATATTCCCTTTACGCGGTTGACGGAGTCGGAGTCCTTGCAGCCTCTATAAGGTGGGCGACACGTGTCCTTACCCTATGGGGCAATCAATTTGGCCGTATCATAAATAAAGAGGGCTGGTGTCATATTAGAAACAAGTCATTACCCCATTCAACAAATAAATAAGGGATAAAGCTAATCCTTGATGTAACCCAACTGTAATTGGGAATTCACTAAATTGACCTCCATGGTTTTCACACTAATCATCATTGCCCTAATACATGTACATGTCTTTAATTATATTCACATATTTACTTGACATCCTTTTCTCTTATACATGCCAAATTAACTCTTTAGGAATTCTATTATAGGATTTTTTAAGGTTAATGAAAAAGCCTTGAAGAAACTCATTTCGAGACAAGGGTTTGATATACAAGTCACCAAGTTGATTAGCATAAATGATAAACAGAGTGGAGATGAACTTCCACATCACAACATGTCTAACAAAATGACAATCAACTTCAATATGCTTGACCCATTCATGACCTTATTATCACAATACATGCCAATAGGCTTGCCAACTGCAAAATCGAGCTCCTGAAGGAGTGACTTTAACCACATTAATTCAACAATAGTATGAGCTGTGGCTCTATACTCAACTTCAGCACTCAACCTAGTCACTGTAGTTTGTTTACTACTCTTCTAAGCAACAAAATTACCATCAACAAATGTACAATAACCAGTGATCAACCTCCTATCCGCAGCCAATCAGCATCAGAATAACCAACTAGAGCAATATGATTATGAGGTTTATAAATGTGGCCCTATCCTAGAGCACCCTTGCAATGTCTCAAAATATGACATTTAGCCTCCCAGCTAGCTTGCTTAGGGTTTTCCATGAACAAACTCGTAGTGCCAACTGAAAATGATATGTCAGGCCTAGTTATAATAAAATAGATGAGTTACCCGCCGATCTTTTATATTAATGCTTGTTTGCAAACTCCTAATCATTATTGACTCTAAGTATTTCATTGTGAACTAATGCACTTTTGCTAAACATTGTTGTTCATCTTATCCCTATCATAGTAATAGAACTACTGTTCCCTTTCACATTATGTATACTGATGTTTGGGGACCTTGTCCTACTAACTCCTTGTTTGGCCATTAATACATTGTTTCATTTGTTGATGACTTATCTCGGTGTACTTGAACCAGTCATATGAAACAAAAGAGTTATGATTATGATGCCTTATGTTTTTTTTATAAAATGGTCTATACCCAGTCTGAAACCAAGATCAAAATAGTCTGATCTCATAAGGGGGGAATACATATATGGTGGTCTGTAAGACTTTTTTACTGACAATGGTATTATCCATCAGCTTGCTTGTGTTAATACACCCCAACAGAATGGGGTAGCTGAAAGGAAAAATCGTCATTCGTTAGAACTCGGTAAGAGCCTTCTCTTTGGCATACATGTTCCAAATTTTTTTTTTGCCTAAGGCTGTTCTTAGTGTTACTTTTCTCATCAACCGAATGCCTACAAAACCCTTAGATCCAAAAATCCTTGTGCACTCCCATCTTCTCAATCTTTAGCTTTTTTTCTTTATCCTAGGGTGTTTGGTTGTGTTTGTTATTTGCATGTTAACAAATCCTCCTACACCGAACTTGATCCCAAGCTCTCAAATGCCTCTTCCTTGGGTATTCTTCTACTACCAAAGGCTACGAGTGTTACCATCCTTCTTCTGGCAAGCGTCTTAATTCCAAAGATGTCACCTTCCTTGAGTCTGTGCCTTTCTTTGCTTTTCATTAGCATCCTCTTCGTAGGGAGAATGGAAGTGAAAGTGAAAAGGTTGTTGATGCCATCCTATTTCTTACTCCCTCATCTCTGACTCCTTTTTCTCTTGAGATTGGGAAACATAAAGAGGTGGATGATGTTGACATTGTAGATAATGTTGATACTTGTGGCTCTTGTAAAGAGAAGGAACCTATTATGCACATATGAATGACAAAGAAAACCTACTAAGAGTCCTCTTTGGATCCACATCCTTAGTTTCCCCTTCTTGAGTCAGGTAACATCCCCTCTTCTCCTTCTGGGTTAGACCTCCCTATTGCTCTTCGTAAGGGTAAGGGAGCTTGTACTAATCCTATGGCCCAGTTTGTTTTCTATGATGATCTCTTTCCTAGAGGTGTTGCTTTTACAACTGCTCTTTCTTCTGTTTCCATCCCCAAAATTATTACTAAGGCTATGTTAGACTCCAAGTGGAAACAAGCTTTGTACAAGGAAATGAAGGCACTTGAGAAGAATTGTACCTAAAAACTGGTTGACCTTCCCAGGGGGAGAATTCCAGTTGGTTGTAGGTGGGTCCATAAAATTAAGTACCAATCATATGGTGCTATTGAGAGGTACAAGGTAAGATTGGTGGCCAAAGGGTATAGTTAGGTGTATGGAATTGATTATCAGGAGACTTTTGCTCCTATGGCCAAACATAACTCAATAAGAGTTCTTTTACTTGTGGCGGAAAAGATTGACCTTTTATCAGTTGGATGTGAAGAATGCCTTCCTCTATAGAGACTTAGAGGAGGAAGTGTATATACAACCCCCTTTTGGCTTCAAGTTTCCAATAGTTGATGGTAAGGAGTCTCCTTAGATAGGCACTATATGGTCTCAAGCAATCACCAAAGGCTTGTGTTGAATTGACCTTATGTCTCACAGAGTTACTAGCCCTCTTCATTTATAATGGAGAGAAAGAAATATTCTAAATATTCTAGAATATTACAATACTTTAACCCTAATGGACTCAAGGAACTGTTTGGTAAGACTCTAGAATACCCATGTAACCCATCATCACAACACTCCCCATTATGTTGGTGCATACATAGTGAACATGCCCAACTTGCTAACAATAGGACTAAACAACTTATTACTGAGACTCATAGTAAAGATATCAGCTAACTGAGCCTTAGAAGGCACAAACAGAATACATATGATGTCTACTCCAACTTCTCTTTAATGAAGTGACGGTCGATCTCTACATGTTTCGTGCGGTCATGCTGAACAGGATTGTGAGCTATGCTAATTACAGAATGGTTGTCACAATAAAGTCGCATCGGTAAATTGATAGAGGCACAAACCCTGAAGAAGACCCTGAAGCCATAGTAGTTCACAAATACCTTGAGCCCTGTCTCGAAACTCAGCTTCAGCACTAGATCTTGCAACCATTGCTTGCTTCTTCCTTCGCCATCTAACAAGATTACCTCCTACCATGGTACAATATTCAAAAGTAGATATCCTATCATCAGGACAGCCAGCCTAGTCGGTATCAATGAATGCCTCTGCACGGAAATGGCAATAAGGAGAGAATAGGACACCTTGTGCTAGCGCAGACTTCAGGTATCTCAAGATGTGGTATGCAACCTTCAAATGAGTGGAGCGTGGATTATACATATATTTGCTGACCAGGCTAACTGCAAATGAAATATTAGGGCGAGTATGTGATAGGTAGATGAGACGACCGACTAGCCACTGATAGCTGACCTTATCCGTTGGTTCTCCATCTTTGTCCTTGAGGTGTGAATTAGGCTCTAATGGAGTATCAACAACCTTACATCCAAGTAACCCTGTTTCAGAGAGAAGGTCAAGAGTATACTTTCTCTAAGACAGAAAGATACCTTGAGCTGAATAGGCTATTTTAATTCCCCAAAAATATCTCAACTTCCCCAAGTCTTGACCTTGAACTCAGTTCTCAAATAAGCTTTGAGATGAGAAATCTTAAGTGTGTCATTGCCAGTAATCACTAGGTCATCCACATATACTATAAGAATAGTAATGTGCGCCCCTAACTTCTTGATGAACAGAGAGTATAATCAGCATTATTCTGTTTGTAGCCTATAGCAATCATTACCTTACGGAATCGGCCGAACCAGGCTTGTGGGGATTGCTTCAACCCATATAACGCCCAGTTTAACTTACACACTGCCCTGAGTCTGCTAAGTGGAAAAACCATTAGGAACATCCATATATACCTCATCTTCAACTCACCATGAAGATAGGCATTCTTCACATCAAGTTGTTGTAGATCCCAACCACGGTTGATAGCATGATATGATGACCATCATAGTGTTCATCTTGGCCACTAAGTTTCTTGATAATCTATGCCATATGTCTGAGTGAACCCTCTTGCAACCAGCTGAGCCTTGTACTCATCCACAGATCCATCTACAAATTGCTACACAATGAAGATCCATTTGCAGTCAACTGTTTTCTTCCCTGAAGGAAGGTGAACAAGCTCCCATGTTTTGTTCTTCTTAAGTGCCCTCATTTCCTCATGCATTGCTTATTTCCACTTCGGATCAGCAAGGGCTTGCTGCCAGTTATAGGGAACAGAAATAGACGACAAGGAGAAAACAAAGGAATCGAAAGAAGGAGACAAACGCTTATAAGAGACATTAGAAATGGGATGTTTAGTACATTCCTGTTGAGATTTACGAACAACTATTGGTAAATCAAGGAATGGATCAGTAGGAAGGGACTTACCAACACTGGGACTTGGTTTCGGAGTATGCGATTGGTTTGGTGCAGTGATGGTAGGATGGGTTTGCTTACGATGGCAACGCTCAAATACCTGAGTGGATATGGTCGGCTATTCCTCCTGGGCTGAATTAGTCAGCTGCTCTCCCTGAGTGGAAATGGACTTCTGGCTCCCCTCGGGCTGAAATGGGCTCTGGCTCCCCTGGGCGGAAATGGGTCCCGGCTGTTCGTGACCTGCGACCCTTCTTCCAAGTACACATCATCCACTCCTCCACTTCCAATGGGGTGGCACATCTTCCAATTTAGGAAACTCCCCCTGAAGTGGTTCATGATAGAAGGTAGCGGATTCATGGAACACCACATCCATGGTCAAATAATACTTCCTCGTGAGAGGATGGTAACAGCGGTACGCCTTCTGAGTGGGAGAATACCCAAGGAAGATGCAATGAAGACCCCTGGGTTCAAACTTCCCATGTTGGTGATGATTTTGTGCAAAGGCAACACACCCAAACACTTTGAGAGGAACAACAAAGGAAGTAGATCCCGTGAGGACCTTAATAGCGTAACGAGATCCCAATACCCGATATGGAAGGCGATTTATCAAATAAGATGCAGACAACACAACATCACTTTAATACTGTGGTGGGACATGTGCCTCAAACATTAGGCACCGAGCCACCTCCATCAGGTGGTGATTCTTTTTTTATATGACTCTATTCTGAGTAGCCGTGTCCACATAACTAGTCTGATGTATAATGCCTTGATTAGCTAAATACACTTGAAATTCTCCATCAGTGTACTCAGTGCCATTCTCAAACCGGAGTATCCAAACCTTAGCATCAAATTGAGTCTGAACCATCTTATGAAACTGTTTAAAGCAAGAAAAAACATCGCCCTTCTGACGCAGTAGATACACCCAGGTAGTACGACTAAAGCAATCAATAAAGGTCATAAACCAACGATGTCTAGTAATAGAGACACGAAAGGATGGGTCCCACACATCAGAATGAATCAAAGTAAATATAATTAAACTTCTATTATCTGAAATAGGATAAATAGATCTAGTTGGCTTGACAAAAACACAAGCATCAGAAAAGAAATTGTTCGGGTTACACTTTTGAAATAAAACAGGAAATAATTTTGTTAAAATTCTTAAGGGTGGGTGACCCAAGCGACGATGCCACTGGTAGAAACTATGTACCAAGGATTAAAGTATCGGTATCAATCGCCGTATTGGTCGGCCAAAATTAAGATACGTATCGGAGGGTATCGTATCGTATCGTATCAGAGATACACTAAGATACACACATAAATGGATAGGAAACACTTTTTTATACACTTTTGTATAAAAATTTTGTTAAAAAAAGCTATTGATAACATGCATTATGCATAAAGACTAAATTGAGGGTATCGCACTAAGAATTCAAGGTTTGTAGTTGTCCCATAAATGTAAAATCCTTGTTCCCAACCTTGATTTCCACTTTAGTTAGAGAGAAATATGGATGACAGCAACTTTGGAACAAAAACTCATAAAAAAATCATGTTTTTCTGAAAAATGACCCATCTTGGCCATTATATGACTGTAGCACACTGTATCAGTACGTATTGTACCGTATTGGTATGTATCGATTGATATATACTGATACATACATTTCACCTCGATTTTATATTTTTCATAGAGTATCGGTACGTATCGGTGCATATCGTATCATATCGGTATGTATCATAGGATACATATCAATATGAAAGAATTTTAAAATTTTCATGTATCGTATCGGTAAGGGCCGATACAGATACGTATCACCTGATACGTACCTATACTTAAAACCATGCTATGTAAGGTAGAATTAGATACAGTTGGAACTATGTTCTCAGAGGTCAATATAGTAGGAAACCGATCAAGCAGATACCACCCATCCACCGCTTTACCACTGCCAATTGTATAATCCGTTACCAGGTCCTGAAAAAGACAATGGGTAGGAAAGAATGTTACTTTGCAATTAGATCTGTAGTAATGCTACTAATGGAAAGAAGATTAGTAGTAAATTTTGGGGAACAAAAAACAAAAGACAAGGATAACAATAGATTGGGAGAGATGGAACCCTTTCCAGATATAAGGGAAAGAAACCCATTTGCCACCCAAACTTTTTGGTTACCAGACAGAGGACATCAAAATATATAAATCCAAGGGGATTTAATCGATACATAATGGCCACCAAATGGAATACCTACGTATAGTGCAGGATCAGTAGAGAAGTAGTTGAAGCTGCAGGGGAGGAAGCAATGTCAAGCTTGATCATCAGTTGGCGCAAGGTCTGTAGGACTTCACTGGAGAGAGAGGAATCTGTGGGAATGTCATCAGAAGCCTGATTCGAGACAGCAATGGACAGTCCCTGTCCACGACTATGGGTGTTGGCTGGTTTACTATGAAACTTCCAGCACTTGTCTCAGGGATGACGTTCCTTTCCATAGTAATCATACTTGATAACCTCCTTCTATATTAGTCTAGGTGGAGCATCCTAGTTTGATTCCCTGAACCATAGTAGAGAGTAGAGCGATCTTGTGTAGTAGGTGAAAGCATAGTAATAGAACGAGTGTCCCCAGTTTGAAAAAGGGATTAAGCTTGTTCCACCTGCTTCCTTGCTTTGACTAGGAACGATTGACCAGGAACGAAAGAGCCCATCTCTGACTTTGACCCGTCCTTTGCTTTGACCGGCTACGAAGGAGTCCATTGCTTGCTTTGACTTTGAATCCCATCCCTCGCTTTCACTCACCCCTATATATCATGTCGAATAGATAGATTAACAAACCATCCATAGTGGGAAAGGGATCCCTACTTAGAATCTGTGCTCAAGTTTGATCAAACTTAGCATTGAGGCCAGTAAGAAACACATAAACACGAATCTTATCTTCTTTCTTTGCAATATTATCAATGTCAATTTTGCATTTAATAGTAGTATCATTACAGAAATCTAACTCTTGCCACATACCTTTGAGGATAGAATAATAATAGAAAAGAGAAAATTCCTTCTGTTTTGTATCATGGATCAGTTTGCTCAGCTCATGACATTGGGCATTATTGCCAACCTGGGTATAGGTGTCCTTGGCAGCCTTTTAGATTTTGGTAGCAGTATCCACTAAGAGAGTTCCAAGTAATAGTGGGATCTATGGAATTAATGAGGTAGGACATTACGAGAAAGTTGTTTGTCTCCCATTTGACTTTGTTTTTATCAGTAGCAGTAGGCTTCTTCGTAGTACCGGTAATGTAGCTTAACAAGCCATGAGCACTAACAGCCAAGTAGCAAGAATGAGACAACACATGGTTTAAAGTATCTCTGATATGATACGGTACGATACAATACCCTTCCGATAGTATCTTAAATTTAGTCAACCAATACGGCGACCGATACCGATACTTTAATCCTTGATCTTTAGCATATTTTAGCGTATCTCCGATACGATACCCTCTGATGCGTATCTTAAATTTAGTCCTCCGAGACAATAGTCGATACCGATACTTTAATCCTTGCGCAAAATAAGTAGTTGCTCCCATCTAGTTTGATTGAGCTAGGATGGTTGTTAAGGACACATGAAGAAGCCCAATCAGATCTAAAAGATGTAGTAACCTTAAACATAGCTGTTGATCAGAACATAAAAGGGTCTCAGACAACGTCCCTAAAATAGCACCAGAGTCTTCAACAACTAGAGAACAGATCTCTGGTACATCATCTCACACAGAGATAACAGGATGAATAACCTCGATGGGAAAGATCATATTCAACCACCCAGGGAAGGAGATATGGCGCCCAAAGGAGGAGTTAGAAGCTAACAACGGTGGTGGCTAAAGGCACTAGCAACGAGAGGCGAGAGGTGACTGCAATGGAGGCATCGGTGGAGGGTGCTGTTGATGACGACGGCAGTAGGAGTCGCTATCGCTGGTGGCGGTTATGGGCATCAGCGGTGGGAGATGCTGATCGCTGGCCATAGGAGAGGTCTAGAGGGCTGCGTTGGGTTAGAATTGTAAGGAAAGAAGATTTAGGGTTTTATGGCTTTGATACTATGTTGAATTGGGGAAATTGGGCTTATATCCCACAGAGACTACCCTCTTTATTTATAATTGAGAGAAAGGAATATTCTAGAATATTACAAGACCATAACCCTAGTGGACTTAAGGACTTGTTTGGTAGGACTCTAGAATACCCATAAAACCCATCATTACAACAACTTGGTTTGAGAGGTTTAGGCAGGCCATCCTAAAGAAGGGATATTCCCAGAGTCAAACAGACCACACATTATTTACCTGGCGAGGTAATGGTACTATCGCAACATTGATTATTTATTGTGATGATATCGTGGTGACTGGAGATGACACTGATGTAATAGCTAGGTTGAAAGCCTATTTGGCCAAACAATACACTAAAAGTATTTCTTGGGAATTGAAGTGTCAAGGTTTAAGAAGTGAATCAACATATGCCAAAGAAAATTTGTGTTAGACCTGTTGAAAGAAACAGGGATGTTGGTTGTAAACTGGCAAGTTCTCCTATTAAGCAGAATCAAAAGCTAAGAGAAGACTGTGGTCCTTTTTTTTATTGATGTAGGGAAATACTAGAGGCTAGTGAGCAAGGTGATCAATCTATCTTTGACTCGCCCATACATTAATTATGCAGTGGGAGTAGTGTGCCAGTTTATGCATGCACCCAAGGGTGGGCACTTGGATGTTGTGTACCACATCCTCAGATACTTTAAGTCTTCTCCAGGAAAAGGTCTTTTGTATGCTAAGAACAATCACTTAAGGATAGAAGGTTATTCCGATGCTACTTGGGCTGGATTTATCTAACAGACGATCTACATCTAGTTATTGCACATTTGTGGGTGCTAACTTGATTACATGGAGGAGCAAGAAACAACTTGTTGTAGCTAGATCTAGTGCAGAGGCTGAATATAAGGCAACGTTTCATGGAGCTTGTGAACTCATTTGGTTGCGTTGGTTGGTTCTTGAGTTGGGGTATGATGCTGAAGGACCTATGCGACTCTACTTGACAACGAAGTAGTTATAAGCATTACCCTTAACCCAATGCAGCATGATAGGACAAAGCACAGTAAACCAGTATTTCATCAAAGAGAATATTGATTCTGGCAATATTTGCACACCTCTTATGAAGACAGAAGATCAATTGGCAAACATCTTCACAAAAGGACTCATTCCTCACCCGCTCAATACCCTGTTATGCAAGATGGGAATGTATGACATTTATTCTCTAGCTTTAGGGGGAGTGTTAAGAGTTTATGTAATAGGGGTACTTTAGGAACTGTCTTTATATTAAGTTATCCTAAGTTGTATTTTTCATTTTTCTCTTACCTCCCTAGGGAGGACTATGTAATTTCCCTAAGTTAGTAATTTGAACCTAATATAGGTGGGAAAAGGAAAATGCTCTCCAACGATTTTCCCTCATTTCTCTCCTTCTTCTCTAACTTCTCTTCCTCTTCCTCCTTCCTCTCTTCTTTCTCCCTCATTTCTAACCTTAATCTCTTTAACTTCCAACTCTAACTGCCACTTGGTAACCACCACTCACCAACCACTGCTCGCACCAACGCCATCACCCTCGTCTCTTACCTTCGTTGCTGTCACTAATACCATCTCCACTTCCTTCGCCGCTAGCGCTAGCCTCCACCTCTATCGCCTCTCCCCTCCAATCACCTCCTCCAACCCTCGGTAGTTGAATGTGATTTTTCCAACCAAGGGTTTGCTTGTTGCCTTATTTTGAAATGATTTGAATCTCTTATTCCAATTCAGGGTGTGATTATTGATGATCTATTGACATGACCGTAGTTGGTTTTATTCATACCTTGGTTAAATTTTATTATTTACTATTTACCGTAGTAAATCTTTTAGATAGGGATGCTTAGTCAACATTATCCTACTTCCCTTATTTAATTTATTGTAATCTTTTTATAAATAAGAAAGACCTCTGTCATTACTGACAAGTCAAATCATTCTCTAAATCTCTGATTCTCAACTTGGTATCAGAGCCAAAAACCCTTGAAAGTTATTTTTCCTTTTTTTTTTCTTCTCCGCCCCTAGGGGCCCTCGCCTCCTAGTGTAGCATGGCAGGCTAAACCGTGTTCCACGCAAACCTAACCCTAACACACCGCACCTTCCCATCGCTCCTACATTCGCTGCCACTGCGACTCCCTGTGCCTTACCGCTGCTGCCTGTGCCTCGCTGTTGCCTACCACTGCTGCTGGGCCTCTCATCGCCGCCTAACACCGCCTATTGCTGCCACTGCACACGGCCTACTGCTGCGCCCCTCATTATTACCGCTGCACCTGGCTGCACTGCGTTGTGCCTGCCTGCTGTCGTGCTCTCTTTCCACGTATGCTTTCTCTCTCCTTTAAGCTATGACTACTGTAAGTAATGATGCCAAGGATGTTGTGGTACCTACTGAGGCCCTTGATGGACGTCGTTCAAGTACTCAAACCACTCTTCATCCTGGACCCATCAAACTTAATGGTCAGAACTACCTCATGTGGTCTCCTGCCTATCTTCTTACTATTCGTGAGAACAACTTCTCTAGTTTTCTCACTGAAGACCCTCCTCAATCGACTGATCCCGCCTCTAACATCTGGTTAGCTAATGATGCCATTATTATGTCCTTTCTGATAAATTCTATGGACCCCACTATTAATCTAAGCTTTGTTTTGTTGAACTCGCTAAAGATCTCTAGGATAAAGTGAAGCAAACCTATTCTCAAGGAGGGAACTATACCCGAATCTATGAGATTTGCCGTACTGCTTGTTCCATCACTCAGAAAAGGGTTGTCTCTCTCTGCGTATTATTCCACCTTATGCAGCCTACAGCAACATCTAGCGTGAAGTGGAGCGGTATAAAACTTTTTGATAGGTCTCACCCCGAATATGATCAGATTAAGGTACATATATTAGGTCGTGAGACTTTTCCGACTCTTCTCCAAGCATCTAACTTGGTTCTATCTGAGGATCATCGTCATTCTATTATACTACCCTCTCCAGATCAAATAGCTGCCCTCAAGCAACTAATGACACAGTTAGGCACTTCTTTTGCTCCTTCTCCTATGCCTAACCTTGCTCAAACAGGTAGTTTCCTTATTTCTTCCTCTCATTCTCCTTTATCGTTACTTGATTCGGGTGCTACTAATCACATGACAAGTAGCTCTGAGGTCTTCCATACCTATATTTTTGTTCCGGTCAGGATAAAGTATGTGTGGTTGACGGTTCCTTGTCCCCCATCTCTGGTAAAGGTTCTATTTCCTGTACGTCTACAATTTCTCTTCCATCTATGTTGCATGTCCCTAAATTATGTGCGAACCTTATTTTCATCTATCATTTAACTAAGGAGTTGAATTGTTCTATTCACTTTTTTTGACCCATTGCCTTTTTTAGGATCTGGTGACGGGTGCAATGATTGGGTATGGTCAAGTACATGATGGGCTCTACTACTTGGATTCTCCACCTGTTGTGCCTCCTATGGCAACGCATACTCTCCATTCTGATAGCTATCTCTCAACTCCACCAATGGCACCGTCGTCTAGGACATCCTTCTTTTCATATTTTACATCGCATGTTTCCTACTTTAGCTAAACATTTTGGTTTGGACCAACTTAAGTGGGATGTATGTGAGTTTGCTAAACATACACACACCTTTTACTTTCATATTGAAAAATAGAAGTGATATTCCTTTTTCTATTATCCATTCAAATTTGTGGGGTCCTTCTCGGACAATTGATAGGAATGGCTTTCGTTGTTTTATTACTTTTATTGATAACCGTACTCGTCTGGCATGGGTATATCTGCTGCATAATAAGTTTGATACCTTCTTTTATTTTAAATCTTTTCATGCCATGCTTCGTACCCAGTTTGATGCCACTGTATGAGTCCTTCGTAGTGACAATGACACTGAGTATATAGATGGGGAGTTTCAGGAATACCTTGATTCTCAGGGCATTTTCTCCCAAACGTCTTGTGTTAGGACCCCTGAACAAAATGGGATTCAGGCGCAAGAATTGTCATCTCCTTGACGTTGCTGGGGCTCATATGTTTGCTACTGGTGTTTGAAATATTTTCTGGGGCGATGCCATTCTTACTGCTTCCCACCTTATTAACCGGGTGCCCTCTAGTGTACTTAACTTTAAGGCCCCAATTTCTTTCTCCCTGATCCTACAATTGTTTCTAATCTTCTTCCTTGGATATTTGGCGTGTCTATTTTGCCCATAATTCCTCTCCTTTAAGGTCCAAGCTTGATCTTCGGGCTCTAAAGTGTGTTTTCCTTGGTTACTCGGCTTCTCAAAAGGGGTATAAGTGTTATCACCCTCCTACTCGCTGCTTTTATGTAACCATGGATGTCATTTTTCATGAGTTTGAGGTGTATTTCACGTCACCTTTTCAAGGGGAGAGTCTTGAGGAAGAGCCTCCCTTTGTTATTGATATGTCTCCTATTTAGGGTATGCCTCCCGCTCAAGGGTAGCCACCAGATCAGCCTGTAAAAGATGTGATCATTTACGCTCGAAGGTCCAAGGAGCAAGAAACCACTGGTAACTAGCCATAGCCTTCTGAAGCACCTCCATCAGATCCACCAATATCAAGTAATACTTCTCCCATACTTGATATTGTACATATTACTTCTTCAAAGCCTCTCATACTTGATATTACACCTCTTGCTCCTACAATGGACAATTTTCCTATTGTTGTTGGAAAAGGAGTTCGTTCCTATACCAAGCATCCCATCTCCAATTTTGTTTCTTATGCATCTTTATCTCCCTCCTATAGGGCCTTTGTTTCTTCGTTGTCTACTGTGTTTACTCCATAGGGTTGGAAGGAAGCCATAAATGATTCGAAGTGGAAAGCTGCAATAGTTGAGGAAATGCTGGCATTGGAAAAAATGGTACCTGAGAACTTGTTCTTCCTCCTCAGGGAAAGAAATTAGTTGGGTGCAAGTGGGTGTTTATGGTCAAACAGAAGACTGATGGGACAGTTAGCGGTACAAGGCAAGCTTGGTGGCTAAGGGCTTTACCCAAACTTGTGGCATTGATTACCAGAAACCTTTGCCCCAATTGCAAAGATGAACTCTATCAGGGCATTACTATCTATTGCTTCAAATCTGGGATGGAATCTCCAACAACTGGATGTCAAGAATGCGTTCTTGAATGGAGGTCTTGAAGAGGAAATTTATATGGATGTTCCTCCTGGCTTTGCCACTCCTTCTAGTGCCAGACGTGTCTGCAAGTTGAAGAAGTTGTTGTACGACCTCAAGTAATCTCCTAGGGCATGGTTTGGCCAGTTCATGAAAGCTATGATAAGCTTTGGATGTAGACAGAGTCAAGCTGATCACACCTTGTTCACAAAGGCGAAAGGTAACCACTGCTCTGATTGTCTACGTTGACGATATTGTGATTACTAGTAACAATGATGAGGAGATCTCCAACCTTAAGGTCTTACTAGCAGCAGAGTTCGAGACTAAGGACCTAAGACCCCTTCAATATTTCCTTGGGATTAAAGTGATTAGATCTAATAGAGGTATCTTCATTTCCCAAAGGAAGTATGTTTTAGATTTCCTTAGTGAGATAGGTATGCTTGGGTGAAAGCATGCAGATGCCCCTATGGAGGTCAATCATCTGCTGAGCCGTGCAATGGTTAGCTGTGTTGATAAAGAGCAGTACCAGAGACTTGTTGGCCATCTGATCTACCTGTCCCACACCGGGCCCGATATTGCTTTTGTTATGGGTATTGTTACCCATTTTCTTCATAATCCGGGACACCTCACCTTGATGCTGTGTACCATCCTACGATACTTGAAATCTGCTACTGGAAAGGGTATTTTGTATTCTAATCAGGGGCACTTGAAGATTAAGGCCTTTACTGATGCTGACTGGGCTTGATCTATTGATGATCGGCCATCTACCTCTGGGTATTGTACTCCCCTTGGAGGGAACCTTGTTACCTGGCGTAGCAAGAAACAATCCGTGGTATCTCGGTCTAGTGTTGAAGCTGAGTATCGCGCAATGGCCCAAGGGATTTGTGAGCTGGTTTGGCTTAAGAGCCTACTGAGTGATCTCCGAGCTAATGTTGAAGGTCTTATGCGTCTATATTGTGATAACAAGGCAACCATCAGCATCGCTCACAACCCCGTTCAGCATGATAGGACCAAGCATATTAAGATTGACAGACACTTCATCAAAGAGAAGCTTTACCAAGGGACTGTCTGCATTGCCTTTGTTAGTACTGCAAATCAATTAGTTGATGTGTTTACCAAGGTTGTTCATTGTAAGGCATTTCATCCTCTTGTTTCCAAGTTGGGCATGTATGATATATTTGCACCAACTTAAGGGGGAGTGTACTATAGTTAGTTTTACGTTAGTTAAGTTTTATTATTTATAATTTACCGTAGTAAATCTTTTATATAGGGATGCTTAGTCAACATTATCCTACTTCCCTTATTTGATTTATTTTAATCTTCTTATAAATAAGAAAGACCTCTGTCATTACTGACAAGTCAAATTATTCTCTAAATCTCTGATTCTCAACTTTATCTATACCAGGGATCTATCATATTGTTGTTGAAGATTTTGATGTCCTAGGGACATTGTCTGAGACTCAACTCTTGATTATCTATCATGTCTGAAATCACTATTGTATCTACTGGATAGGAAGGATATAATCATTGTGATTTTCTTCATTCCCTACTAGCTCCATCAAACTTGATAGGAGTGACTACAGATGTGATCTCAGTTGTGTTTCTTGGCTAGTGGTTCCCATGGCTATTTTGGTTACCTTAATGGGGACACTCTTAAGCCTACTGTTGTTGATCATACTCAGACAAAAATGGGAGACAGAAAAGTTTTTGCCTATGTCATACCTTTTTAATTCCATGGATACTGCTGCCAAGATTTGGAAAGCTACCAAGGACACCTATTCTCAGGTTAGCAATGATACCCAATGCTACGAGTTGAGAAAGAATATTCATGACACTAAACAAAAGGAATCACCCCTCTACTAGTATTATTTTGCACTACGAGGTATGTGGCAAGAGTTGATCCTATATCTTAAGTCGGGATCCATTCCCATCCCTAAAGCAGGCTTCTACCATGGTGCAATCTAAAGATAGTCGTCGCACTACTATGCTTATCCCTGTGACATGGGACAAATCTTCTTTTTTTACCTTGGATTAGGGGCACAATCAAGGGATGGCCTTCTTGGACCACTAAAAACGAACAAGTGAAGTGTGATTATTGTGGAACGAAACACCATACCAAGGATCGTTGTTGGAAACTACATGGCAAACTAGCCAATTCTCACGGCCTTGGGCAAGGACGAGTCAATACAACTGCGAATCAGGCTTCGAATATACTCCTTCAGGTTCTTCATTATCTCAGGAAGAGTTATAGACTTTGCATTGTCTGATGACCAAGCTCAACAATGCTCCTTTGCAGCCTCAGCTACCTCCTGCTAGCATTCTCTGATCCACCTCCTCCACCTTCAGATATCCCATTTGGCGGCCATTATGTGTTGATTGAATGCACTTGGATAATCGACTCCGGCGCACTGATCATATGACTGGTTCCCCTAAACATTTTGATGTTTACTCTCCTTTGTTAGGTAACCAAAAAGTTCGTGTTGCTGATGACTCCCTCTCCTTTGTTTTTAGAAAAGGGTCCATCATAGTTATCCCTCTCATTTGTCTTGCATGTTCCCAATTTTTCCATTATTCTTTCCATTAGTAGTATTACTATGGATCTTAATTACAAAGTAAAATTTTTTTCCTACTCATTGTATCTTTTAGACTTGGTAACAGAATGTACGATTCGCAATAGTAAAGTTATGGGTGGTTTGTACCTGCTTGACAAGTCTCCCACAACCAATGAATTGACATCTACTTTGTATTCGTGGTTCAAGGTTTCCACCGATACTATTGAAATTTCCCCGTTTCAACCAGTATCAACTAAAATTCCACATTTCAATCGAAATGTGGGAATTTTCGAGTGGACCAATGGGTCAGCCTTTATAAAAATTTCTTAAATGGGAAACTAAGTCTTCTTATTTCAAAATTTCTATTTCTTCTCTATAAAGTGGGAAACTTGGGAAAACACTCCAGATTTTGCCCTTGTACGATCTAATCTTCATTCTAAGCTTGGATCTTACACATTCATAGCAAATCTAGCAAAGGAAAGGAGCTCGGACCAAAAAGGTAGATCCAATCTTCCCCAAACCTTGTGTGCTATCCTTCGAGAGCACTAGTTTATTTGGAAACAAAATCAAAGAGCAAAAACACAAAAGCTCAAAGAGACAAAAGGGACTAGGGGGAAGAGTCAAACATGATAGATGAGGTCCACCTGCAGGTTCCAAGAGGAGATGATGTGGGAATTCTTTGGGGATATAGGGATAGGCCGAGTGGGGGCTAAGGAGGCTCTGAACTTTGGAGGTAACATCAAAGTAGATAGCTTTCCAAATCTTGTCCGGAGACCTAAATTTGGGGGTCCAATGACGAATGTTACGCTCCATCCAAAGGTGGTTGATGGTAGCACAAAAAGCCAGCTTAACTATCGTGTCACAAATGGAAGGGCCTAGGTAAGTCATGTCGATCCAGATACATTCTCTATCGAAGGGGAGGATAGTCTGGAAATCGATCAACATTTCGACAACACTAACTTCCAAACCCTGGCAGAGAAGGGATAGGAGAAGAAGAGATGAGGGATGTCTTCAACACCCGAGGGGCAGAGACAACAAGCAGGGTTGGTTAAGATACAACGATGGATAAGGAAGGATTGAGTGGGGAGACTATGTACTTAAGTAGTATAGTTTCAGACTTTCAGTCAACGACTCAACGTACATTACCAAACTTTGGTTCACCCCACAAATATGACTTTAGGTGTTTTTTTCCATAAAACTAATTATGTGAATGTGTTAGAAATGTCTAAAATAGGACTTACACAAAAAATCAGGAAAAAAAAAAACACATTTTGGGGGTCGAAACCAAAGTTTCCACCCAACTGGGAAAAATTCCCAGGTTTCCTTGAAATTTCCCAAGTTTTGACCGAAATTTCAGTCTCCCTAGGGGTTGAAACCCGATACCTTGAACCTTGCTTGTATTTGCCTTTTTATCTCCAAACTCTTGACCTGTGATTACTGCTTGGGTTTCTCAACTAGTGCTTCTACCTTTTAAGCCTTCTCTCTCCACACACTGCACAACTCAATCTGAGACTTTTGTTAGGTTGTGGCTTCTTCTAGGGCTGTCCCTCAACTTGCCCTTTTAGTTCTCTTGACATCTTGGTTCTATAAGGATGACTCCTTTCCTAATGGTACCGGTTGTTGATTTTTCTGGTGCCTTAAGGATAATGAATTTTTCTCTCCTAAGGGTGGCTAGGTAGAAATACAATTCTACAGTCCTGAGCAATATGCCCAAAGTTGTGACATTTGAGATATTCCACAAAATGCTCCATCAGAGGTGAGAAATAACCTTTTTCTCTCAAATGACTTCTTCCTCTGATTAGCCTCATGATGCTGCCGTCTGCTGCTTTGCCCCTGCTTGTATGGAGGCACTCTCCTACAATCTCTGGCCATGTGTCCATGCCTGTGAGATGCATAGCATTCCACAGAGTGTCCCATTTGAGGTGAGATGGGATTTTTCCTTTCATAACTCCTTGGAGCCACAATGTACTTCCATTCCACACTTCTATACTCATACTTACTGCACCTAAAACAACAATATTCATGAAAATAAATGCTGAATCTGTTTGTGGTCTGCGCCATGTAGGTGGTGATCTGTGCTAGGTACTAGGAAGCCATCTGCCTACGCCTCCAGTGGAAGTAACAGCTAAAGCTTCCATGCTCAATTGATCTCTTC
This sequence comes from Macadamia tetraphylla, assembly GCA_022985045.1. Lineage (NCBI taxonomy): Eukaryota > Viridiplantae > Streptophyta > Magnoliopsida > Proteales > Proteaceae > Macadamia > Macadamia tetraphylla. The sequence goes on along the minus strand of CM040971.1, from coordinate 15,957,770 downwards.
CTGGTATTGCCTCTGAACTGTGCTTGGTGTGCCTGAGGTCTCATCTCTTTCTTTGCTGCACTTCTTTATAGGCTTTTCTTACTCTACCTATGTGCCTTTCTTTTCTGTCTTTGTTGTTGCCTCCTTCCTCTACACTTAAGAACTATAAGTTGTGCCTTTTCCTTTCTTAGTTTTATCCACTGCTGTTCTTGAAGACTCCCCCTTTCTATGATTGACCCAAAACTGATAATAATACGTCTCTGACAACCCACAGTCATATCTGTTATGCTAGGTCTCTCTTCAGGTACACGAAGACTACACAACTCTTGATTTAATTCTGATAGTTGCTATCTCAAGGCTGTGGTCTCATCTTTCAACTGGAAATAGTCCTCACTTTTTGCTGAGCTAAGCTTCTAGTGCTTCTACAACATGGAGCTCACTTCTTTCATCTGCCACATGAGAGGTACTAGGTTTCTCAAGCTTTAATAGCTGTACTCTCAATATTGTGGTCTCTTCCTCAAGGTTGCTGCACTTTTCATCTTTTCTGATGACTTGGGCTTCTAGTTCTTCAATAATGAACATAGACTTTTCACTTGTGCTTCCAGCCTCAAGATGATATATTCTTCATTTGCCATTTTGAGATCTCTTGAAGTAATTCTAAGTCTCTTCCTTTCAAAGCTAATTCATTTGGAGCTGCAATCAACTCTCCTTCCTAGTCAACCTGTGCCTATATTTCATCAATATCAGATTCTTCACCAATCTCATCCATCAACTGATGTTCCCTTTCACTAAGAATGATAAGAGAGTGTTTATTTGAGCTGCCGCCTCCTGAATGACTGCAAAAGCACTCATTAGATGATCTATCAAACACCTCTAATATAGAGTCCTAATTGGTTGATTTCCCAACCTTGATGCTTGGCCTATTTTAATAAAAACTCTGCATTCTGTCCCACATCACCTTGGCTAACTTGCATGCACTGACTTTGACACACACTGTTAACCAATCCACTCAAAATTGCCTTTTTTTGCCCCTGAGTCAAACTTTGAGTTCTTCTTTCAAACTTGCAATACCCCAAGGCACCGAGGTATGCCTCCATCCTTATTCTCTAGATTGTGTAGTTGGACCATTGAACATAGGAACATTACCGGACAAAGATTCTTCAATTGACGTTATTTTCAAATCAACTAGATCACTCTAAGTTGTTAAGTTACTTGTACAGCCCTTGCTCTGAAACCAATTGTTGGACTAAGAAGGCCACTAAGAGCGGGTGAAACAGTGGTATCGAAAAACTCGACCCAACTCATTCACATCTTCAACTCACTCATTGGTGTAACATGCACTCACATGCTTGGGCAAATGCAACCACATTCACACACACACACACACATGGTTCAAGATCTCGGCGAGATCTCGCTGAGATCTTGTTTTTTAAGATTAGCGAGATGAGATCACAGACGAGGTGTAAAAACGACAATATCTTGCTGAGATCTTGCCAAATCTCGCCATATCTCGCTAAATCTCGCCAAATCTTTGCCAACATCTTGTTAGATCTGCCTCTCTACTTTTTTGAAGAAAAAACATTGAGGGGCAAGAATTTTAGTGCTTTTGCTTGAGGATCTCCATTCCTATCTAATGTCATTTCAAATTTTCAAATGTATGTTAATGTGACTCATCAGTCATCAAGGTTAATTGTTAATCAATTAAGTAATTATCTATGATGCTTTTAAATTCTTAAGATTATGGTGTGTCCTGTGTTGGTTGTGGAATGTGGATTGTGGAATAGAGCATACTAGCATAGGGTCTGAAGAGCCGGAGACTACTTACATAGGGTACGAAGTCAAAGTACCATTTTAAGTTTGATTTTTAAAAAACGGATGTTTCCATTTTGTTTAGAAGTCCTAAAATAGGGTAATACCTAGTTTCTGGACTACAAATACCATATGACCACCGAGACCAACCACTGAGTCGATCACGAAAAAATACATGATCTTGGCAAGATCTCGAGATCTAGTGAGATCTCTCATTTTTGGATTAGTGAGATGGGGAGCGAGAGCAAGATCTTAAACCATGCACACACATCTCATAATCACGTGGTCAAGTCTACTATGCATACACAACCATGGATATACGACTATCACCTAACACACATCACAACCCATTCTCCACAAACCATCATAAAAAAGGGCGTATCCAGTGCATGAGGCTCCCACCACTCAGGTTCTTAAGAGGGTGATAATGTACGCAGCCTTACAGCCCTTACCCTTGCTTCTTTGAGAGGCTGTTTCCTAACTCAAACCTATGACCACTAGGTCACAATAGAGCAACCTTACCATTGCAATGAGGTATGAAACGAATAATATAACATGCAAATACAAAAAGCACACACCACAAGATGGAGGTATGTGGTTTGGCATTGTGCCCACATCCATGGTGCAAGTGATTGCTCAGTGACAACCCAAATCTAGTTTCGTACAATGTAAATACAACAATCCAACCGCACCCACGGTCATGAGCTACAAACCCTAGTTTATGCAGCTACAAGTGTAAAGGAGCACCCACAACAAAGAAGCAACAACCCCTTCTACCACACACCCACTCGGTAGACAAATGATTACAAACAATTTGGAGTATCAAAATGTTCCAAATTAACGCTTAAACTAGGCTAGGCATTTCATCAAAAACATTTCCTACGCCCTTATACTTTAATGTATATAAGTGAAATACAAACAAAATGGTTACCTCTAACCAGTGTTGTCTTCTCCTTTGTGTGGCTCACCTCCTGAAGCCTCTCATAAGAACACAAACCCAAGGTTTTCTTCATCTCTTCTTTCTCAACACAACCGAATTCTCTTCCACTCACAAGCTATAACTAAACATATGGAGCTTCAATCAATGTTTTTGAGCAAGCCAAACATTCCTTAACCCTTCTTCATAAACCCTTAAATGTACTCTTGAAGGCACAACACTAATTCTTCATCTAGATGCTTGAAGCCATCACTGGAACATGGAAGATTAGGGATTCACGGGTTCCTGTTCCTCTTTGGAGCCTCCTCTCCTATTTCTCTTCTGTCTAACTCAATAAACCTCTAACCTCATATTTTTCTTAGAGCCCTAGACATTCTATTTGGCCCCAACAAATGTCATATAAAAAGCCTGCAAATGACACTTTCTGGGTGCAACCACCCGACGTCAATCCGGCAGAGCCGATTCGAGCTTAAGTGCTCTCAGCCAACATGATCCATTACAACCGGCCAAATGGTTCCATCAACTAGTTTCCTGACCTTTCCTCATTCAAACAGCCATATCTCTCTCCACATGAAGCTAAGAGATTGAATCCTCTGCACATATATTCACCTGAATATACATCTCAAGTGCCAACACCTTTCCCACTTCTTGCCATTAAAGGGGTGAAGCAAAAGTACATGTGTTGGAACCTGAGATGTACATTCAGATGAACATACGTGCAGAGGATCCATTCTCGAATAGACCTGGAGGCTGCCATGTTTTAGGGCCCCTTTTAACGAAAACAAGATTGGTTGTATTAGAGAATCTGTCCATCCGATGTCTCCCATAATTTTGGGGTATTAAAGATGTTATAAGGGTATTTTAGCGTCAAGTGTATTTTACTCGTCACTCCTTGTACTTTCCTTTTTCCCTTTTACCTCCCTAGGGAGGTGTATGTAATTCTTTATATCTTGTTAAGTGAAGTGACATATATGTGGTAGAGTATCTTTTCTCTACACACAGCATTCCACTATTCTATTCTTCTTCCTCTTCTTCTTCTCCAACCCTCCATTCACTTGTTCTCTTGTTTCTTCTTCCATCTTTACATTCTAACTTGGTATCAAAGCACCGATGTTGGTTTTAGAGTCGTGCTACAAGTTTCTCACTTTCTTTTTCTCTTTTTGAAACCCTAGTAATGTAGAGTCAAGTTACAAGGGACTTAACCCCAGGCAGGATCTTAAAATACACAAAAGGAAACAATAGTAGGTCTGATTACAGGACACTGGCTATAGCCAACAGATGTAAAATCCAGCAAAGCATAATCAAACAATCCCCTAATATTTATATACAATAAGATTCAAAAATTCCCCACAATAGACCTTCACAATAGATAACAATCCTGAATAATATTAGATCTGGAAAACAGAGTAAACTGAGACTAAAGAACTCAAAAACTAAGCCTCAAATGAGGCTAATATTCAGGCTGAGTGGATCTCAGTTAGTCCCGAGGAAACCCAAAGTAAGTCCTGTAGAGACTTTAGGGTCTGAGAAATATTAGAGACCAACTTGCAGTTCAGAAATCATTTTCAATGACTGCCACATGTCTTGAACGGATCAATAAAAATCAAGCTCGATGCTAGTCTTAAAATATTGATAACAACCTCTAAACAGGGCTTGACTAACATAAGCTATAGGGAAAATAACAGAAGAGAAGATAGGTTGTGGATGGAAGAGAATAGGGATAGAGGGAATAGGGGTGGCTCTCTCAGCCTGGGTCTCTCACCCTCAGCTCTCTCAGCTGATCTCACAGTCTCTCTCCGACAACAGGTTTGCAAGCAAACATCTCAAGAGTTTCATTCATTTCCATTCTGCCTTACAAGATTACAATTGAGGGTATTTATAGGCTAAACCTAGATAAGCTAAGCCTCCATTATTGACATAAGTAGAAGACTTTGGAGGCTGTTTTGTGAGCACTTTTGAGGTTGGTTGGTTAGGGCTTTTAAAGAAGTAGTTGAAGACTTTTGAGGCTCTACAACTGTCCTCCCAAAAGGTGGACTGCTCAAGAGGTGGACTGCTTGGGCCAGCCTTAGCTTGATTGGGCTGTTTGCACTAAGCTGGGTTGATCCTTTTCTAGTTATACTTCAACCCAGTAAATTTCCTTGCATCACCTAGGTTACAAAGGGTTCCAAAGAAAGATCTACCATGTGAAAGGATTGAAGAAATCAAGAGACAAGAATGAAAGAAGACCATTGTGACATCAAGGGAAGTTTTTCTTTGATGGAATAGACACTTGGAGCTTGCATCATCAACTTCCAACTACAGGAAGCATTACCGCCAGCCAAAGGAATATTTTCTCCCTCTCCTTCATCTAGCCAACTTTGAAGCTGGAACCACCCTCTCCTGGATCTCCCTAGGGGTCCCTACAAACCCCCATTGGTGTCTCATGGTGCTTCACATAGGTCCCTCTCCAAAAATATTTTTCTTCTAAAAACTAGCGACCGCCAGCCCTGTTTTTTTTTTTTTTTTTTAATTTATCTGAGAAATTCTTATTGCTTTGGAATTGTAAGGTATGTTATTTGAGCATCATGTATTGCCTTGTGATGATGCTACACCTTGGAGAATGTAGTTTTGCTGAACTCCCTTAAGTTATTTGCCTGCTGTATTGCCTTGTAATGATGCTACACCTATCTTTGGTATGCCCAACACTTGTCTTTGATATTGGAAAACATAAAGAGGTGGATGATGGTGACATTGTGGATGTTGTTGATACCGGTGAACCTTGTACAGAGAAGGCACTTGATATTGTGTACATAAAAAGCACACAGAAGACCTGCCAAGAGTCCTCTTTTATAATACCCTACTTCTTAAACCCGGTCTGATTACACGGTTGACCCAGTTTAACCATGCAGGACCCGAACCGGAGAGAATTAGAGTGGGTTCCTTATGGACTATGATGGCAAGGGTGACCTTAAACACCGGCTGGCCCGACAAGTCCGAGCCAGTGCCAGAAGAGACGGGAATATCCAAGCCGTGTACATGCACCTATCATAAGGCCATGTACGGATAAAGCAGGTATGTAGCCGTATATAAAGGTGCATACGTATATTACATCGTATGCCAAGAGTGAGATTCTTGAGGGCAGATCGCCAAAATCCCAAGTTTTGGCCCTCGGTGGAGACGGTGGGCGCATCCACCCCGAGTGACCCACCCATGTGAATACTTAGTTATTTTAAGAAGTATATATATAGCATTTATTTTCTTTTCTTCCTCATTTATGACACTCGGACGTTGGTGAGAAGAGTAAAGAGGAGAGAGAAAAGAAAGGAAAGAAGAGGAGAAGAGAAGGAAGAGGAAGAGGAAGAGGAAGAAGAGATGGATGTCAACGGCGCCGGGGCATGATCTTCCCATTCCGACGCCGGAAGGGTGATCTCCAACACTAGATCTACGTTTAGAGGTGAGCAAAGGTTGGGTTCCTTAAATTTTCACCATACCCAAGTAAAACCCTTGATTTGGGTAGGGTTTCTTGAGATCTTGTAAATCCCCTTTGAAATGATGAATCTAAGGTTTAATAGATGATATATGTGTTGATCTTGAAGGATTTGAAGAAGTATTTACAAGGTTAGAGAAGCATTGTGGATTTGAAGCGATTTTGGGGGTTTGAAGGTGTTCTTGAGCAAAGAAGGTAAGATGGCTTCCCATTCCTTAAATCTAACCTAGATATAGGTTAGAACCATCCTATAAGACCTTGAATGTGTGAAGAATGGGTTTGGAAAATCCCCATTTGAATCCCCAAAGATTGGGGGAAGTTGGGGAGAAACAGCAGGTTTTCCACCAAGACCGTGGGCGACGTGGGCCATCCGCCCGTGGACCTTCCCTGAGAGGCGAGGCCCTGGGGCACAACCGGGGCAGACCGGTTGGCCAACCATGGCAACCCCACCGATCTTAGACCCCAACCGGCGTACCGGAGGCCGACCTACCGTCGGTCCGGCCGGTGGAGTGGCCGTCCACCCACCAGAGGCTCGAATGTGATTTTTGCCGATTGGACCCAAATCGGACGTGTGACCTTCTTTTAGAATTCTAAACATGATCATGTCATTGGATCGTGTTAATCTTGATTCCAAAATGGTGAAATACTAACCCCGCTCACTCATGTTAGGTTCACCAAATCCTACGCTTCTCACACCGGATCTCACCCGTACCGAGTGTGAATCCTTGTACACTACAGGTAAGTGGGGAGAGGACGTTTGGCCTTGTTTCAAGGCATTGTTTGGCATTCATTTAATTGTATCTAGTCTAGTCATGCCATCATGAAAATGCTATGTAGATTAGTCATCCTCACATGGTTATGCATGGGTGTTGTGTTTATTTTCTAAATACCAAGTGATAATATGCTTCTGTGATGAATGTTGACATCATTATACATAATGCATTAATAGACTAGATGCCGTAGTCGGCTTAGAAACAAGTGCATTGGTGGCCTATGGTATGGGACGCGGTGGCACTATGGCAGGTTTGGGTTAACCGGTGTTAACCCAGTCACTGGCCCGGTTCTGTGTGAACGGGGTGTGACATCTTTGGATCCACATCCTGAGTTTTCATCTCCCTCAGTCAGGTAACATTCCTTCTCCTCTTGAGTTAGATCTCCCTATTGCTATTCGAAAGGGTAAGAGAGCTTCTACTAATCCCATATCCTAGTTTGTTTCCTATGATGCTCTCTCTCCCGTAGGTTTTGCCATTACAGCTACTCTTTCTTCTGCTTTCATCCCTAAAATTGTTACTGGGGCTATGACAAACCCCAAGTGGAAGCAAGTCATGACTAAGAAAATGATTATACTTAAGAAGAACTACACTAGGAAACCGGTTGATCTTCCCAAGGGGCGAGTTCTAGTTGGATGTAGGTGGCCCATACAATCAAGTACCGATCAGATGGTGCTATTGAGAGGTACAAGGCAATATTGGTGGCCAAATGGTACAGTCAGGTGTATGGAATTGATTATCAAGAGACCTTTGCTCCTGTGGCCAAACATAACTCTATAAGAGTTCTTTTATCTGTGGCGGCAAACAGAGCTTGACCCTTATATATGAGTTGGATGTGAAGAATGCCTTCCTCCATGGTGACTTAAAGGAGGAAGTGTATACGCAGCCCCTACTGGCTTCAAGTTTCCATCAGCTGATGGTAAGGTGTGTCTGCTAAAGAAGGCTCTATATGGTCTCAACTCTCAAGCAATCACCTAAAGCTTGGTTTGAGAAGTTCAGGCTGGCCATTCTGAAGAATGGGTAATCCCAGAGTCAAACAGATCACACATTATTTACCCGGAGAGGTAATGGTACCATCACAACATTGACTGATTATGTTGATGAATGTGGTGATTGGAGATGACAATGATGAGATAGCTAGGCTGAAAGCCTACTTGGCTAAACAATTTGAGATCAAAGACCTGGGACACTTGAAGTATTTCTTGGGAATTGAGGTGTCAAGTCTAAGAAGAGAATCAATATTTGCCAAAGAAAATTTGTGTTAGACCTGTTGAGAGAAACATGGATGCTGCGGGGTGTGAACCAGCAAGTTCTCCTATTTAGCAAAATCACAAGTTAGGAGAAGACTGTGGTTCCTCTCTTAATGATGCAAGGAAATACTAGATGCTAGTGGGGAAGCTGATCTATTTGTCTCTAACTCGCCCAGACATTGACATTACTTATGCAGTGGGAGTAGTAAACCAGTTTATGCATGCTCCGAAGAGTGGGCACTTGGATGTTGTATACCGCATCTTCAGTGTAGAAACATAACCCTAAAACGATGCAGAAGATAATGGAAAAACAAGAACAAACAATGCACACAGATTTTACAAGGTTCGGCAAGGTTGCCTACGTCCCTGGTGAGATGAGATCCTGCATCACTATCAATGGAGAATAGGGTTACATCGCTCATCCTCACACCTCTTAGTATTGCTTGCATTACAAAGAAAGAAACCCTCGCTACAAATATATAGCGAAAAACCCTAATCCGGAAAGTACACAATTACTCTCAAATAAAAAATTCGAGTGGGGGGCTGCACCCTACCCCCCTGTTATGTGGGACCGTCTGTCCTGTCTAGGCTGCACCGTATTCCACAGGATTAAATTGCGATGGAATACAAGACATCGTACACCAACACTTCAGATATTTGAAGTCCTCTCTGGGAAGAGGAATTCTATTTACCCAGAACAAACACTTGAGGATAGAAGGTTCTTCTGATGCTGATTGGGCTGAATCTATCTCTGACAGACGATCTACTTTTGGCTATTGCACATTTGTGGGTGGTAATTTGGTTACATGGAGGAGCAAGAAACAGCTTGTTGTAGCTAGATCTACTGGAGAGGCAGAGTACAGGACCATGGCTTATGAAGTTTGTGAACTCATTTGGTTGTGAAGGCTGGTTCTAAAGCTGGGATATGGTACTGACGGACCTATGCATCTCTACTGTGATAACAAAGCAGCCATAACATTGCCCAGAATCCAGTGCAACATGATAGAACAAAAGCACATTGAAATTGACCGGCATTTCATCAAAGAGATGATATACTCTGGCAATATTTGCACACCCTTTGTGAAGACATGTAATCAATTGGCAAACATCTTCACCAAAGGACTCATTCCTCACTAGCTCAGTTCCCTCTTATGCAAGCTGTGAATATATGACATTTATTCTCCAGCTTGAGGGGGAGTGTTGAGTTTGTGTGATAAGGGTACTTTAGGGTCAAGTGTATTTTACTCATCACTTATTGTACTTTCATTTTTTTCCCTTTTACCTCCCTATAGAGGTGTGTGTAATTTTAAATCTTGTTAGTGAAGTAATATATATGTGGTAGAGAATCTTTTCTCTACACACAACATTCTAATATTCTCTTTTTCCTCCTCTTCTTCTTCTCCAACCCTCCATTCATTTGTTCTCCTGTTTCTCCTTCAATCTGTACATTCTAACTAAAGAATCACATAAAGGGGGCCCTTCGACCAGAGTTTCAGGTTGATCAGAACCTTTGATCTGCCAGGGTATAAAGTCTACCATATTTGGATTTTGACTTCAATCCGACCGTTGAATTATTGCAGTACTTCGCAGTTTTATTGTTCTAACATTACCTTTGACCAGAATCTAAGCCCCATCCATAAATGTTCTTTGATTTATTAATTTACCTAATTTCTGGCTTAGGATTTTCTTTAGATCCTGTTACGAGGATGTGTAATTCTGAACCACCTAAGTTTCATCCTACCTAACCCCCACTAGAAAGAGTTTTAATGATTGATAAATAAATAATCCACATCCGAAGTCATCTCCCTCGCAGTAACATTCCTTCTCCTCTTGAGTTAGATCTCCCTATTGCTATTCGAAAGGGTAAGAAAGCTTCTACTAATCCCATATCCTAGTTTGTTTCCTATGATGCTCTCTCTCCTGTAGGTTTTGCCATTATAGCTACTCTTTCTTCTGCTTTCATCCCTAAAATTGTTACTGAGGCTATGACAAACCCCAAGTGGAAGCAAGTCATGACTGAGAAAATGATTATACTTAAGAAGAACTACACTAGGAAACCGATTGATCTTCCAAAGGGCAGAGTTCTAGTTGGATGTAGGTGGCCCATACAATCAAGTACCAATCAGATGGTGCTATTGAGAGGTACAAGGCAATATTGGTGGCCAAATGGTACAGTCAGGTGTATGGAATTGATTATCAAGAGACCTTTGCTCCTGTGGCCAAACATAACTCTATAAGAGTTCTTTTATCTGTGGCGGCAAACAGAGCTTGACTCTTATATATGAGTTGGATGTGAAGAATGCCTTCCTCCATGGTGACTCAAAGGAGGAAGTGTATACGCAGCCCCTACTGGCTTCAAGTTTCCATCAGCTGATGGTAAGGTGTGTCTGCTAAAAAAGGCTCTATATGGTCTCAACTCTCAAGCAATCACCTAAAGCTTGGTTTGAGAAGTTCAGGCTGGCCATTCTGAAGAATGGGTAATCCCAGAGTCAAGCAAATCACACATTATTTACCCGGAGAGGTAATGGTACCATCACAACATTGACTGTTTATGTTGATGAATATGGTGATTGGAGATGACAATGATGAGATAGCTAAGCTGAAAGCCTACCTGGCCAAACAAGTTGATATCAAAGACCTAGGACACTTGAAGTATTTCTTGGGAATTGAGGTGTCAAGTCTAAGAAGAGAATCAATATTTGCCAAAGAAAATTTGTGTTAGGCCTGTTGAGAGAAACATGGATGTTGGGGGGTGTGAACCAGCAAGTTCTCCTATTTAGCAAAATCACAAGTTAGGAGAAGACTGTGGTTCCTCTCTTAATGATGCAGGGAAATACTAGATGCTAGTGGGGAAGCTGATCTATTTGTCTCTAACTCGCCCAGACATTACTTATGCAGTGGGAGTAGTGAGCCAGTTTATGCATGCTCCGAAGAGTGGGCACTTGGATGCTGTATACTGCATCTTCAGTGTAGAAATGTAACCCTAAAACGATGCAGAAGACAATGGAAAAACAAGAATAAACAATGCACACAGACTTTACGAGGTTCGGCAAGGTTGCCTACGTCCCCGGTGAGATGAGATCCTGCATCACTATCAATGGAGAATAGGGTTACATCGCTAGTCCTCACACCTCTTAGTATTGCTTGCATTACAGAGAAAGAAACCTCGCTACAAATATATAGCAAAACCCTAATCCGAAAGTACACAATTACCTCTCAAATAAAATTGAGTGGGGGCTGCACCCCTACACCCCTGTCATGCAGCGGACCGCTCTGCCTGCTCTAGGCTGCACCAAGATTCCCGGATTAAATGCGATGGAATACAAGACATCGTACACCAACACTTCAGATACTTGAAGTCCTCTCTGGGAAGAGGAATTCTATATACCCAGAACAAACACTTGAGGATAGAAGGTTATTCTGATGCTGATTGGGCTGAATCTATCTCTGACAGACGATCTACTTTTGGCTATTACACATTTGTGGGTGGTAATTTGGTTACATGGAGGAGCAAGAAATAGCCTGTTGTAGCTAGATCTACTGGAGAGGCAGAGTACAGGACCATGGCTTATGAAGTTTGTGAACTCATTTGGTTGCGAAGGCTGGTTCTAGAGCTGGGATATGGTACTGACGGACCTATGCATCTCTACTGTGATAACAAAGCAGCCATAGCATTGCCCAGAATCCAGTGCAACATGATCGAACAAAAGCACATTGAAATTGACCGGCATTTCATCAAAGAGAAGATATACTCTGGCAATATTTGCACACCTTTGTGAAGACATGTAATCAATTGGCAGACATCTTCACCAAAGGACTCATTCCTCACTAGCTTAGTTCCCTCTTATGCAAGTTGGGAATATATGACATTTATTCTCCAGCTTAAGGGGGAGTATTGAGTTTGTGTGATAAGGGTACTTTAGGGTCAAGTGTATTTTACTCGTCACTTATTGTACTTTCATTTTTTTTCCTTTTACCTCCCTATGGAGGTGTGTGTAATTCTTTAAATCTTGTTAGTGAAGTAATATATATGTGGTAGAGAATCTTTTCTCTACACACAACATTCTAATATTCTCTTTTTCCTCCTCTTCTTCTTCTCCAACCCTCCATTCATTTGTTCTCCTGTTTCTCCTTCAATCTGTACATTCTAACTAAAGAATCATATAAAGGGGGCCCTTCGACCAGAGTTTCAGGTTGATCAGAACCTTTGATCTGCCAGGGTATAAAGTCTACCATATTTGGATTTTGACTTCAATCCGACCGTTGAATTATTGCAGTACTTCGCAGTTTTATTGTTCTAACATTAGCTTTGACCAGAATCTAAGCCCCATCCATAAATGTTCTTTGATTTATTAATTTACCTAATTTCTGGCTTAGGATTTTCTTTAGATCCTGTTACGAGGATGTGTAATTCTGAACCACCTAAGTTTCATCCTACCTAACCCCCACTAGAAAGAGTTTTAATGATTGATAAATAAATACAAGAAGATGTAAAAAAAGGGGCTAAAAACAAGGGGTTTTGAAATGCAGGACATTTGATCGGATATTAGATTACCAGGATCCTAATCCAAATATATAAACAGAAATGCAGATATGATTTCTCATAAAATCAGGTATTGGATATCCTGTTAAATAAATTGACTGAATATGAGTAAGGGTATATCCGCCTCTATCCAACCTATTTACAACCTTATGATTTGGTAGATATGAAGAATAATGATTATACAAGAAGAAGCCTTTACTTGTGATTTTTGAAGCATTTTAGGTTTTGTGAATAAATAATTAAGAAATAAGTAAATGCCTTACCTGCCAAAACAGAATCTCTTGCACAGTAGCAGAACTAGGAACACCCTCAGGCCACATTGGTATGACAATATACACTGAAAATCTCTCATTAGCTCTTATTTTGCTAGCAATCTTTAGTGCCAATTCCATTGGGATTAAATTATTAGCACCTGATCATAAGAAGAAAGCATAACTTCAAACAATCTAAGACAAAAAAATTTAGACCTGTAGACCTCTATCAGGATTAAGAGGGGAAAAATGAAGTAAATAACAAATTAAAAAGAAGCAACCTAGTGCACGAGGATCCTGCTACTGTAAGGTCTGGGAGGGGAAAATGTACGCAGCCTTACCCCCTGCTTTGCAGAAGAGGCTGTATCCAATTTTTGAACCGGTGACCAACATGTTGCACTAGTGCAACTTAACCGTTGAGCCACTGGCATAATAACAAATTACACAACTAAAATTGTGGAAAATTGACGTTGGGTGCAAACAGATCCACAAGAATCCACAAACAACAATAAAAACAAGAAGATAGCAAAGGAGAAAACCAGAACAGCAAGAAGAAACAAGAATATACTCCTGCATAAAAAAAATCCAAATACCACCTAGAAAGAAAGAACGCACGGCTTAATATTGGTTTTAAATTCTAAAAGGCATAATGATGTTTATGATTCGTAAAACCAAAACGGAGTACTTTATATTTGCATAAAACCACATAGATGTACAGATGCACAGTTGTTTCAGTTCATTGAAAGAATAAAGAATAAATGATCACAGAAAACAATTCAGCAGGTATATAGCAGTGCATTTGAAGTTTTGAACCAAGTCAATGAGTATATTAACCATTTAATTGGGACTTCTAAGATTGAGAAATTGATTCAGGAGCTGTAATAAACAGAATGATAACACTGAGCTTCCTGCCTTCTGAAAATCACCAGTGACACATTAAACATTATCATTATAAAGATTTCATGTTCCCACTAGTGCAAAATTATAATGAGGTCAGGTCAGATATTGAAGGTGCATGGGAGTCCCACCATTGGAATATAGGAGCATTCAAGTTTAAACACAAAACCACTTGCTTGAGTGTTTGGGGCCACAATCAGCTGCTTTAGGTGTACTTAATATCCTTCACTTGATAAGTTTGAACATAAACTGGGATCATGGCTGCTTCATAACCCTAATTAAAAAAATTAAGGCTAAAATTGGGGGAAAAAATAAGAGCTAGCACATGATAGATTTAGTAATCTTATGATATCTAACCAACCATAGGTCAAAGTTAATTTTCCAGTAGAGGAGTTCTCTGACTGAGGTTAACTAGTACCACAAATATTGCTGGTTACCCTCCAAATTCTAGGGGTGGGACTGGAGTCTGCCAATCTTGGACAGAACAGGGGAGGCTACTGGTTGGGATGGAATTGGGACTGTAACTAGGGTTTTATGGTAGCACTTGGAAGGGAATATCACTACAAAACACCAATCAAAATAGCTATAATGAAACTATATTGATTATCAGTTATGCAAAAAAAAAAAAAAAGGTAGTCACAAGGGTCTATTACTTTTCCAAAGCTTAAAGACACCTATTTTGCCACATAGACAGATGATGTGCCCATGACTCCATTCTTCCCATTGGATAGAGAAGAAATGGTTTAGATTAGTATTTCAATCAAATATCCTCATGTATTGCATGCATCTCGTGTATGTCCATGCATCATGCATGTGTACCAGTACTGATGTAGGGAGGGTGCCTAGGCAACTAGGTTTCCTACAGGGCCAATCCACTAGAGTAAGGAATACTCAATAGGTCTTGAATTGGGTTGGGTTCAAAGTTGCTCAGCAAAGCACAGATTTAACATGCAAGATAATAGACTAATTAACAGGGCAGCTTTGGTCAATAATAATCTAAGCATGAAAAACACTTAAACTACCCAAGTGTCAAATGGGGGTATGGGGAAGGGAACATGGCAGCAAATATGTGTTAGGTTTAGCACACATCAATCAGGACACTAAGCATAATAAGCAACCTGTGCAGTTCTCTGAAATCAGTCAACTAATAAGGTAAAACAGCAGGGATTAATTTCAGGTTTCAGCAGAAAATAGATGGTTTGAAAACAGAGATTAATTTCAGATTTCAGTGGGGGAGATAATGGGGATAATAGGCAGTCAATGGATGTGGAACAGGGGGGTTTTACTTACCTTCTTGCTGTCCCGATCTGAGAAGCAATGGAGAAGCCGAAGTCCTCCAAAACAGAGGTGCAGTCCACCTTATTTGACGAGGAAAAAGGTCCAGCTTGATGATGTAGTGCTCAGCAGCAGCCCAGCTTGATGATGAGGAATTCAGCAGCAACCTAGGTGGGGTTTATTCAATGGGGTGATCTCCAGATACTGTGGACAATGGCTGCAATAGTGCAGCAGCAATAGAGAAAATAGAAACAGCAAAAGAGAGAGATGAAAGTCGAGATAAGAGAGAGTCGAGAAAGAGAGAGGACGAGAGTGAGAAAAGAAGAGAGACCGAGAATGAGAGGAGATCGTGAGAGGGAGAGAGGGACGCTGGCTTTGCCTTTTTTTTTTAACAACTTTCATTCATCTCATTGTGGCCAATGGCCTTACATATATAATAGGATAATTACTAAAAAGAAAAGGCTAATCTAGGAACATAATCTCAGAAATAAAGAAGTTTCCTAAAAAAAACAAATAGGAGTGTTATTTAGTTTCCTACTTAACTCAATGACCTAAATAAACAAAATCCTAAAAACTAAAACTACTAACATATCAGATTTGCTGGGGGCCACACAATCTTGGCAAAATCCTAGGAATTAAAACTACTAACATATCAAATTTGGTGGGGGCCACAAAATCTTGGCAAAGAAAGGAAGGAGAGGACTCGATCCAGCGCTGGAAAGGCTGGATCGAGCCTTCCTTTTCTTTTTCTTTTTCTTCTTTCTTCTTTCTTCTTCTTCTAATCCTCCAACCACAAAAAGGTTGGGTCTTCTTCTTCCTTCAGCTATACGTCTTAATGTCCCCATCAAGTACTCTATCCATTACTGTGCACTCTCCTAACTCTAGCAGGAACAGACGGTTTACATAGGAGAAACCATGAAAATGGATGTCTCAGTTCCGTCTTGTGACTTTCAAAATGTCACAAACAATTGCGACATCAATAGCTAACTATAAAATGTCTTGCAACTTCCAAAATGTCACAAACAGTTGCAACATCAATTACTACCTATTAAAAAAGTGCCTTATTTATAAACTGAACTACTCCCTCACTTTCTAAGTTTGAGCAAGATTCAGTTATAGACTTTCCTAAACTCTCAAGACTTGAAGATTAGGAAAACAGAAATACAGACTCCAAGAAACTACTTGGACTGAAAATAGAAAATAACCTAGGATATCTAGGCTTACCAAAATAGAAACTAAAATAATATCTCGTATAGAGCTCACTAAGCCATCATGTAGGCTTATGGAACTGGTCTATCGCAACAAAATCCCGAGAATAGTTATCCCATGACCCATATAACCCATAGGGGGTTTGAGTCTAGGCTTATTCAAACCTAACAGATTTGCAGCCTTTGGCTACATCTCCAACGAACCCATCATTTGAATGATATAATGTAAAATAAAAACCCAAACTTATGAATATGAGACGGGGATAAATAGATCTATTTATCCCCAATGGAACATCAATATCTCTCCTCCCATTAGGTTTATGATGATCATGAAGATCAACTCTTTCCATTATACAGAAACTCTGTAGTCAACATTTAAATTGAGTTAAACCAAAAATATTCTAGGACCATTGGAATGAGCAACAGAGCTGTTTGTTGCCAGGACAAAACGATCTGAACCAGCCACAACTGGGTGTAGTCCAATTTTTTATAAAACCATCGGTGGGCTATCCAGTTTTCATGGTCAGACAATAAAACATAAACTGCTGGTTTTTATTTTTCTATTAGAAAAAAAAAATGTCATGGATAGTTGAACTCTGGATATTGAGTTCCATGTGTGGGTTTGCGTACTGTTGCACCACAACCATGCTAGGTTCTATTTATGAATAATGGCATTAGTGTCAGATACTTGAGTCAAAATTCTAAAATTACTGGTACAGAACAGCATCTGCAGCAAGGCTTGCAGAATGGTACTAAGGAACCTCCAACGTTAGCATCACATCCAGGAGAAAGATATTTGCAGGGAACGGAAAACCATGTTCACTTTCAGCAGTCCTATTGATGTGACAGACCTTTCCTGCATAGCTTAATGCATGATATAACTACAAATATTCAAACAAACATAAAAAAGAAAAAAAATTGCAAACTAACAGACTTTTATAAATAGCAAGAAGGAAATGTCAAATGCATGGCACTGCTCTAAAGAAACAGAAATTGATAGCATTGAGAATTGTTGAGATGACCGTAGTTAGTTTGCTTTTACCTTAGTTATTTACTATTTACTGTAGTAACTCTTGTTGATAGGGACGCTTAGTCAGCGACACCCTACTTTCTTTATCTGTTATCGTTGTAACCTCTTACAAATAAAGGTAACCTTTGTTATTATTGACAAGTCGAATCATTCCCTAAAACTTTGATTCTCAACTAGAATAAACAGCAATTATGAACCAGATTTTTCTAAAAGCTAAGAAAGCAAATAAACAATTACTGAAAGAAAAAAAAAAGAATTGTTTCTATAACAAATGGAAACGATCTTCGACAAAATATGGCAAAGCAATTTACAAAGGGAAGTAGCTTCCAACCTGCACTATTGTGTGATGGCCATGCATAAGATGATCCTAGAAAATATTGATTTTCAATGTATATGAAGTGCTGGGCAGATCTAATTGCCTGGATGTATGCTGTTTGAATGCTCCTATCGACCACTGATTTTTTATCAATAACAAGGTTCTGCAGTAGAAAAATATCATACAGTTTAAATTTATTACCTTATTTGAATAAAATGGAACAGTTTGAACGATTACCAAAACATAATACAATTTTCAATAGAGAAATCCTAGCCAAAATCCCTAAAAGCATGCGATCCTAATGAATGTACAAATCATGTTTTCCAATTAGTAATGGGATAATTGCAACATATGCGAGTTTTGCTAGGCCTAGCACAAAATGTGCCTATTTTTGACCCACATGGAGGGCCTAATCCGGCCTATCTGAACCATTTGTTAGGTCAGTAATCCCAATGATTGGCCACATATAAAATTTGGCTGTCCAACTCAACCAAATTCTCTACATGTGTTGGAGTTTTCCCCATGTATTTTCAATTGTTCATCAGTTTTGCTCCTTGACACGGAAAAAAAAAAGAGAATGTGGATAATGTATTGGCAACAATGTTAAACCATAAAGAAGCTATCAATCCCATTTACATTGGGCCAGCCTCTTTCTCGGGTTTTAACCAAAATTTTGGCAAATATGTGTAGAACTCAGATAAGGCTGAAGTTTACAGCTTAATAGTTGACAGTGAGACTACCTTTGCACCATGTTTGCTAACCAGATGACCTGCCACATGACAGGTATAGGGTGCACATTGTGCCAAGCCTGTACTTCCCCATTAATAATTTATAGAAAAGATGCAAGTTACAAAATAAACCTGAGCCTCAACCTCATGAACACATTTAGGAAATCCTTTTACCGATCCAGAGTCAACTGATCGGAAAACCTGCCAACGAACAGAAAACCAAACTAAAATGTCATGATTCTTTTTTGGCTAACGAAAATGTCATGATTCTAACCAACAAAACCAATAAAATAAAATTGAACACCAGTGATAGCTTGGATTACCCAACCTGAGCATGCCAAGTTTTAGGATGCCATTCCATGGCGACTGAAAGGATAGGGTCATCATCAGGCACATTTGGAGACGGACTAAGTATCCATGAGATACGTTCTATCTCTATCAAAGCGTCATCTTGCCAATGAGATATCCTCTTGAAACGCCGGCCAAACTCTGACCATTTTTTTGCCTTTCTCCAACGGTGCTCAAAGTTTTTAAGGACATCATATGCAGCAGGACCTTCAATTCTGCTGTGCAAATCATGCCATGGTTGTCGTGGACCATTAGTTCCTGCCTGTTATACACAAAACCAGGAGATAAGTAGTCCAGCCTGAAGTAACTATTGGAATGGAAAGAAATCAATAAATAGTAAGAATAAAACTGAAAAGTTCCATCTTCAGATAGCCAAGTGAAACTAATTCTCAAACACCATCATTGTATGCATACAGTTCTAAGAGGCCATACAATTGTTGGGAGTAATCCCACATCGACTAACTCTGGAACCTTTGATGACTTCATAAACCAGTTGTGCCTTTCCCCCTAACAGTTTTTGTATTGGATGATTCAACATGGTATCAGAGCCATCAGCCCCCCAACATAGTGATACATCTTTATACGACTGCCACTCAAAACAGGGCAAACTATGAGAGGGAGCATATGGAATAATTACTATTATCTACTAAATTTGAGACCTTGGATGGCTTCATATACTAGCTGAGCTTCTTCAGCCTCTTTATCTAATAGCTTAAGATTTTGGGTTGAATTATTCAACAACAAAAAGTACAAATGGTACTGTCATAGCGTAACAAACAATCAGCCTCATTTAAACAGATGAAAGATGCTTTGGAACACTTCCCCCCTCTCGACCCAACCCACTGGGAAAGAGAGCAAGGAAAAAGAAGAAGAAAAGGAGGATAAGATACATTCAGCTGCATAAAGGACAGTAAATGGTGTTGGGAAGTGAATGGTCAGCAAATCAGACTACTTGTTAATGAGGCTTTCAACCAAAACATGTTCTGATTTCAGATGCTATTTTATTATTATTATTTTTTTTTTAGGGGGGTTCATTTCAACTTAAGCGAGTCCTACACACAATAGAGGGGCTAGCATCACAAGAGAGAGGCGGCAGAAGAGGGAGAGTCATACAATTCAAGGTTCTAGAAAGAATCTCGAACCAAAAAACTGTTGTCTAGAATTGAAATTGGATCGATAGAACTAATATAAGACCAAAATCGAAGAATAGTACGAGAAATTATATAACTCTCAAACTATTGTTCAGTATACTCTATAGCTCTAGTGGAGTGTGAAAGTCTATAGTCAATCAATTGGTACCAAAATCATGAACATAATTGTCAAGGCATCGCTTAGGCGTCTAGGTGGTTTTCTTGGGGTTTATATGGCAGTCGCCTTAGTGCAAGGCACCTTGAAATGGTATCAAACCAAGTTTGGCACTTTTTATGCCAAATATCTTAAGTGAAATATTGTTTACTTAAGATATTATTCATAAATAATAAAAACACCCCTATTTGAATCCAATAAAAATAGTTAAAAATTAGATTCCAAAAGATAAAATTCAATCCCCCAGTTTAAGAACAAAAATTGGATTTTTTTGTTGTAGGAGTGATTTTCAACTTTCAAATGCTGGGGTTTTTTCAAAATCTAGAAATTCCATAAATCTTTTTTTTTTTTTGGGTGAATAATTTAATTCATTACCAAAGGGGAAAGAATATACAAGCACCTAAGGAGGGGAGGGAGAAGAAAGAAGACTAAAAAGGAACTCAATGAGAATCCAGGGACCTGGACACATAGCTAGAAAGCTCCTAAGAAGTTACAATATGATCATTTCTAGGGGAGGGGGAACAAGAGGAGGAAACTTTTGAGATCTTAGCTTTAACATAAAAATAATGGAGCTCCAAATCTTTCCAAGAGGCCGAGAGTTGGAGGTCTATTTTCTATGATTTCTCTCCATCCATCCATAAATCTTATCATGGTAAACATTGCTAAAAACTAAAAGTGTTGTTATTTTTTTTAATAGCATTCACACACCTTAAAATAATTTTGACCTAAACATAAGTTTGATAATACAATTCGGATTTAAGCAATCTTGGATTTGTTGGAAAGTTGGTTTTGTGATCTACCTAATACAAAAAGTCTCATGTAAAAATAAAATCATTAGAACAAGAACATTTCTCTAAATGTTGAATTTTGATGCCTTAAAGTGACTTAATGTTGATTTTGATGACTTTATGTGGTTTAATGTTTATTTTTTTTTTTATCCCTTCCCCCTCTCCCTGCTGGCCACCGTGGCAAATACGATAAGATCTCTTGGTTCCCTTCTACTGGCTTATTCTCCTCAGCCTTTGCTTGGGATTTTGTCCGATCTAATGGCCTCATTTTTCCTTAACGCAACATCATTTGGTTCAAAGGTCACATTCTGCATCACAGTTTCACTACTTGGTGGGCCTTCTCTAACTTCCTCCCCACACAATACTTCCTCATCCACCGACATATTCAGGTTCCCCCCTTGCTGTCTTTGTTGGAATGGTATCGAAGATGTCAATCACCTTTTTTTTCTCCTGCCCTTGCTCCTTTATCATCTGGAAGAGGTTTCTTAGTTGTCATTGGCTTTCTAGAAGAACTGTTCTCTCCTTTAGTAGAGAATGGATCTAGATTGATATGACTTTTAGTGGTTCCACCATTTGGGACACTGCCGAGAAGCTCAACTTTTGTGCTACTATTAACCATATCTGAATGGAGCGGAATCATCGTAAATGGTCGTACAATTATTGTTCATATGACATGATTTGGAAAGCCATCTATTTTGACATATGCTCCAAACTTGCTTCTCTTAAGCCTCGTATTGTTAGGTTTCCCCAAGGAACAAGCTTATTGTTGTATCCTGGGGCACCCCTCCCTCCGTTTTACTTACTAATCCCCACACTGATGGTTTGATTCCTGCTTTTTTGGGTTTGTTCCTCTTTTAGTTGCTGGTTCCTCCCCCTAATCCCTTTTATATCCTTCTCCTTTTCCGGTAATGAATTTTTTATTCATCCAAACAAATGTTTATTTTTAATGTAAGGCATATGTAGCATACTAAATAATGTTAGAAAAGAGGAAAATAAAAAATAACACTTGGAAGCCTTGGTCGCCTAGGTGGGCAGCTTGTTGCCTAAATGCTTAGGCACCCCTCCACCGCTTTGGTCGCTTTTTCCTTGACAACTATGATGGTGAAAATCAGAGGTCAAGAAGAGTTCTCAGGGAGCATAAATTTGACGCCACAAGTAAGAACTGAGGAAACAATGCAAAAATTGATGATCTGATTTAAGGAACATATCTGGAATGACTTGATCAGATCACAGGAGTTCAGTTTAGCAAATCAGAAGTGGGATTCAATAAGTATAGTAAAAGAAGCTGACAACCACAAGAACTATCAGCAGACCAATGTAAGAACAAGGAGGAGAATTAGAAATCGATAGCAGCAGCCAGACTAAGAAGAAGAAGAAGAAATCAGATCTGGGATACCAATCCTATATGCACAGCTCAATAGCTATAAAACTCTAGAAAATTCTCAAATTCTATTTTCAAATCATGTCCAATTGATTGATGGAGGGTGCTTATATATATGGTCCTTTGAAATTCCTGATTCACCCATACTTTGGACTTCTAACCACTCTTCACACACTGAATAAAATAAATAGACTCAAACTGAACTCTAAGGCTTTGTACTGTAACGATTCTGTTTTTTAAACTTGATTCTAGGTCTAGCATACTTTTTTGCATTTCTCTTTTTTTTTTTTTTTTTGAAGTGATTCTGCATCTTAAATGATGTATGGTAACCCCAAAAAAAATTTGATTCTATAACATAGAAGAAATAGAAACCAGTATGATTCGCACTTAACAGAATCGTTTCTGTTAGAAACCAAAGAAACCAATATTTACATAAAATGCCATCTTCACCATGGGTGCCAAAAAATGAATTTTGATTATATAATAGCTAAAGATATCTTGCCCCATCATGCAATCTCTCTCTTAATTATACTATTGAAAATACCCCATTCAATACATCAACAATATTTGTCCACCAATTTTCAGATCTTTGACCATTGTAAAGGGAAATGAAACCACTCTTTACTAACTCGAGCTGCGGTTTAATGTTCCATAGTTTATCATATTGGAGAGAAAGGAATGCAAGAGAGATTTCAAGTGACTGATAAATCCAAAAGGCAGCTTTCTTGGGGTCGATGTTCAGGTTAAAGGCTCACCTAGAACCATGGTTTTAAGTATTGGTGCGTATCGTGCTGTATCGGCCGATACGTATTGGTATCGGTAGGCATCGGCACGATACATACCGATACGCTATAGGGAATTTTGGGCCCTCTTTTGTATATTGGTGTATCGATAGTACCGTATCGTGTCATACCGTATCGGTACCAATACGTACGATACTCTGCGATACGAATTTTTAAAAATATAAAAATTCCCGTGAGTATCGATCGACGATCGATCGTAAGATCGAACCGATACGCACTGACACGGATGACACTGCTACTTAAGTGTGAATGTGCCTTTTGTTGTTTAAAACAAACACTTCAAACTCTCACCAACAGTTTTCTATATTTCTCTTCTTTCTTCCCCTTTGATTCACACACCTTTTTGGAGACTCAAA
Source organism: Macadamia tetraphylla (assembly GCA_022985045.1). Taxonomy (NCBI): domain Eukaryota; kingdom Viridiplantae; phylum Streptophyta; class Magnoliopsida; order Proteales; family Proteaceae; genus Macadamia; species Macadamia tetraphylla. Next base: position 15,934,330 of record CM040971.1, on the reverse strand, counting down.
TGGTAGATTGAAAGAAACATTGTGGAAGTGAATGGTTCAAAGAAGGAGAAAAACATAGTCCAAGAAGAACCTTGAACTTGAAAGTTGAAAATTTTGAATAGTAAGTTCTTGAATCTTTACTCACATTTTTCAACTTTAACCTTAGATTTTCAAGTTTTTTTACAAATCTAAGGTTCATCATACTTAGAATCGTAGTTGCTCCTAATGAAGAAGAAGGTCCTAGCCAAGGATTTGAACCACCACGACACTCTTCAGGGCACTCATCATAGTGGCAATGGCAATGAGGAAAGAAAAAATTGTAAAAAACTCAAACCTCATCATTTTGAACATTTTCAACTCAATATATTTGTCTATCAATACGATACCCTCTACTTAAGTATTTATGCATTCTACATGTTATATATAGCTTATTTTAACTGTTTTTTTATGCAAAAGTGTATAAAAATGTGTTCTCTATCCATTTATGTGCGTATCTTTAGCGTATCTCCAATACAATACGATACCCTCCAATACGTATCTTAATTTTGACCAACCGATACGGCGACTGATACTGATACTTTAATCCTTGCCTAGAACTTGAAGTTTCAGCTCCTCTTGTTGGTTAGAGGTGCATTTATATCTCTCTCCATCTCCTTATGTTCATGAGGCCCATCTTTAAGGAGATTACAGAAGTTTAATTGACATCATGTGGACCGAACTGGCATGTCACGATATACAGTACAACTATAGAAGCAAAGTCACCATATATTCCTCCCCATCAATGTTTTAAATATACTACAACACACGCAGGACAGGCATTAGGTGAGACATAATTTGTAGCTGAGATCAATAACACATCCAACATCAAAATTCATCCCCAAAATTGTAAGCATAAGATCTGACCAGAAACCCACCACTGTGATCTGCACCCTTTCCCTTATTTCTATTTTCCCCTCTCTCTCTCTTACCAGGTTTTGATCACAACATGCAACCAGAAACCAACCACAGCAGATCCATCTATTTGATCTGCATCACGAACCAGCAAGCACAGTGGCGACTTCGCCATAACAGTGCAACTTCGCAAGCACAGATGCAGACCTCGAAGGAAAAAAGGCGACTTCCCAAGAAGACCTCACAAGACGAGAAAAGAGATCGATCTGCAAAAAAAGAAAAAAATTAGGGGGCAGAGGGACAAAAAGAGATCGAGAAAGACAGAGAATGAGAGAGAGATAAAGATCGATCTAGCATCCCACCTTGTCGACGGCAAGTGATTTGAAACTTCTCGCAAGAAAAGAGGCATCTTCGGTTTCTCTGTATGCTTCTCTCTTTAGCTTTTCCAAGATAGAAGAAGGTAATAGGGTTTGCAAGCCACCATTCAGCCCTTTTCTTATGTTTTGAGCGTAAATTCCGATTTTACGCTTCCATACTTAAGTGAGAGCCTTGATTCTGCACCTTTTGTTCAGAATCGATTATGAGTGTGAGAATCTTGCTTCTTATGCTCCAAAAGGGACTCCAAAACTTAAAAAGTATCCGGTTCATTTAAAAAAAAAAAAAAATTGAACCGGGCTTACCATACAGTTTTTACCCATTTCTGTTCAAAAAATGAAAAAACAACAAAATCCATTTTTCAGAACGTTCCAGTACAAAGCCTAACTATCTAATAATTATCCTATTCTAACTCAAAAATCTTTTACCTTAGCAGACTAAGACTCTTACTACAACTATTCCTATTAGAAACTTAAACCTCATAGATGCGCTTATAAATTATGCCCATTAAAACAAATAACCAATAAACAAGTAGACCAAGATCCATAGAACCCATCCATGGCCCAAAATAAGGTTTTCCTAAGCGCAATGGACTGCAATGGAGGAAGACAGGAGGTGCCTTTTGTGCAAGTGAAAGCAGGATAGTCAATCCCTTGACCTCCTGGTAACCCCATAACTGCCTACAAGTGTACCAACCAATTGAGAACAGCAGTTGCCATGATTTCCAATAGTTTTAAGTAAAAAAAGATTCATGCCAAGAAAATTTAAGGCATAGAAATAACCATAAATTAAAACCCGACAAATGATTGGAAAACAGATAATACCAATGAAGAACTACTCAATTCACTTTGCACTGATTTTGATGTTTTTTCCTTAAAAGCATTCACATCTTTTTAATTTTTCTGATGGTCTTTCATTTGAGATCTCTAAGGACATTGTTTAACTGATGCTACACTTGGCCCTATGTGCCCCTTGGAAACGAGGCAAATTATTATCCATGGTAGTCCTCATAGCTAACCTATGGGGATTCTAGGAGGAGATGAATGCAAGGCCACTTCAAGATATCTATATCAGATATAAAATAACCATGACTGTCGTAAATGGGTACAAGGGTAGAATTGTCTTTTAGGGGTATTTTAATCTTGTATTTATTCCTGAATGTTCACTTTCATATTATAAATAAAGTTGGCCTATGTCCATTAGACATAAGTTATTATTTCCTCTCAACATGGTATCAAAGTGGAGATCCAAGCCCTACTACCTCTTTCTTGACCTTGGGATCAACGACTCTCTCTCTCTCTCTCTCTTCTCCTCCTCCCCCCTCTTGGCTTCCTCTCTTGGTGGTGCTTCTCTAAACAACCAAGAGCCTCTATACTCCTTCCTTCTCCTTTGTTTGGGCTCTCAGATCTCCTTTTCTTGATGACCTGAGAGACCCAACCCCTTTTCACTTATATCGGTTTTAAGGCTTTCACCCTATTGGTTTTTTTATGTCAAGGTTATGTTTCCCTTGCTTTTTGCATTGATTTCTATTGATGATGCCTTCCTCTGGTGTTGTTCACCTACTATGTGGCTTTTGCTAGCAAATTTTCCATGTCACATTCCCTCCCCAAAGGGAAAAACTCTCAACATGGTATCAAAGTGGAGATCCAAGCCCTACTACCTCTTTCTTGACCTTGGGATCAACGACTCTCTTCTCTCTCTCTCTCCTCTCCTCCTCTTGGCTTCCTCTCTTGGTGGTGCTTCTCTAAACAACCAAGAGCCTCTATACTCCTTCCTTCTCCTTTGTTTGGGCTCTCAGATCTCCTTTTCTTGATGACCTGAGAGACCCAACCCCTTTTCACTTATATCGGTTTTAAGGCTTTCACCCTATTGGTTTTTTTATGTCAAGGTTATGTTTCCCTTGCTTTTTGCATTGATTTCTATTGATGATGCCTTCCTCTGGTGTTGTTCACCTACTATGTGGCTTTTGCTAGCAAATTTTCCATGTCACATTCCCTACCCAAGGAAAATTGATTTATCGGGTTTCACCCTTATCAATTTTTGGATTTTCAGGGTTTTTTCCCTACTTTTTCGTGCTTCTGCTGCTTGTGGTGGGTGTGTCATCTTGTTCCATCCAATCTCCATCCCTACAGCCACTTAGTGGTAACCATGTCAGGGTATGGTGCTCAACTACTAGTGGTGAAAACTCCACTAGGACCCCACACCCTTCTCACCATGTGCTATCAAGCTTAATGATACCAACTATCTTATGTGGTCACGCTCATGCTGTATATCCATCAAATCCCGTGGTTAGTTTGGATATCTTATTGGACCCACAAAGCGGCCTACCACAAGTACGAATATTGATATATGGGAGTGTGTAAATTCTTTTGTTATAGCTTTCCTTGTCAACTCTATGCAGCCACAAACTTCTTGCGGCTATCTTCTTCTTGACTCCACTATGAATATAGGGAAGTCAACACAGGACACTTACTCCTAGGTTGGGAATGATGCTCATGTATTCAAAATTCGCCAGAAGGTTCATAGTCTGAAGCAAAAGGACTAACTCAGTCACAATACTATTTTGAGTTGCAAACTCTAAGGCAAGAGTTGGAGTTCTATGAGGAGTCTGTTCCCACCACTCATACTGATGTCACCAGGTTCCAGAAATGGGAAGATAAGATCAGTCTATGATTTCCTAGTAGGACTGAATGTGGAATACGATCAACTCGGGCTCATGTTTTGAGTCCATCTCCCTTTCCTACTCTATTATACAACTTGAGGACAGCCGCTACATTACTATGCTCCCACAACCTATTACCACTCCCATGAAGAGATTTGTTCTTGTCTCGGTACTCAATCCTATAATGTTGCCTCACTGTCTGGTGGCTCCTCTACTAGAATATTTGTAAGTGCGACTATTGCAGCAATGATACCAACGTGCACTTTTTGAAAGCATCATGGCTTCCACGACAAATCTGGAAAAGGTCGTGGACGTGGAAAGTCATGGTAATTCTGGTCCGGCCAACCACACTGAGGCATTTGACTCAACTTTGCACCAAGAATCCTAGTAGCATCTCTATCACCAGATGAGCTTCTTTCCTTTCGGCATCTTCTAACTCAGTTAGAACCTCATGTATCTACATCGTGAGTTTTTCTCACTTCACTCCATCCATTTCAGGTACCTATTTCTGTGGCCATGGTACATCTGTTCAATCTTCCCCGTGGATTATCGACTTCGGGGCATCAGATCACATGATAGGCTCTTCTACTCTTTTCTCTCAGTATACTTCCTACTCGGGTAATAATAAAATTAAATTGGTAATGACACTCATTCCACTATTTTGGGAAAGGGCTCTGTTCGTTGTAATCCTACTTTATCTCTTTTGACTATTTTGTATGTTCCATCCTTTCTTACTAATATAATTTCCATTAGTAGTCTTACTTCCAGTCTCATTATAAAGTCACATTTTTCCCTTCTCATTGTCTTTTTCAGGATCTAGTGACGAAGGCAACAATTGGCTCTCAAGGTGCATAGTGGTCTATATCTGGTTAATGATGACCGGTCTTGGTCTTCGGTCTTCGGTCTTCGGCCTTTGGTCAGGAACTTCAAACAGCTTCCTCACCTCCCATCTTGTTACTACAGTGGTACCGTCGGTCAAGACATCCTCCATCTTAGCTAGGCTTTTTCCTTCTTTCAAGCATTGTAATTCGAGTAATTTTTTTGTGAGGCATGCATATTGGCCAAACACACTCGAATAACTTATTCTACTTTTGGTAATAAGTGTCACTCCTTTTCATTAATACATTCTGATATTTGGGTTCTACCCCGTTATATGTCTAAATGGTTTTCGGTGGTCTATTACTTTTATCGATTGCCATTCTCGGACCACTTGGGTCTATATGATGCGAACCAAGGGCTAGTAGGTTTTTCATTGTTTTCAACAGTTCCATCGTATTGTGCAAACCCAATTCAATGCTACTATTAAGGTTCTTCGAATGACAATGGGCACGAATACTTTGAGGTTCTTTTCAGGCTTATCTTTTAGCTCATGAGATGGTTCATCAGACTAGTTTTGTCAATACTATGGCTCAAAATGGTGTTTTTGGAAGGAAGAATCGCCATCTTTGTAGGGTTGAACACTCATGTTTTAGATGCATGTTCCTCCCCAATACTAGAGTGACATTAGTCTCACTGTCGCCTTTCTGATCAAGCGAATGCCTTCTCGGTCCTTGAGTTCTGCTCCCCTCTGGATCTTCACCTATGCTCTTTTGTCTTTCCCATTCCTCCTAAAGTCTTCGGCTGTGTATGCTATGCTCATGATCATCATCCTCACAGGAAGTTTGATCCTCGTAGTATCTAGTGCATCTTTTAGGGGTACTCTACCTCCTAGAAAGGCTATCAATGTTATCACCCTCCCTCTCGGCATTTGTTTGTGACTATGGATGTTGTCTTTCTTGACCCTGCGTCTTACTACATGTCCCACCTCTTTAGGGGAGTCTTCTTCCATAATGAAATATGTGCCGCCTCTTGAACTAGATACATTACCATTTGTTATCCATGTCAATGATCCTATTCAAGGGGAAACTAACACTCCTACTCCAGATCGTCCTTGTCCAAAGAGGCGTGTTTATAGTCGCAGACAGTAGACTCAGATCATTACACCTCTTGCTCTTACTCTACAATGCCAATCGTCACCTCTCAAACCTAATCTAATCCCCTCAGACCCAAGTAATTTTCAATCCCCTCCCGATGAAGTTCTATTTGGTAATATTGACCATACTCTTGAGTTTCCTATTGCTGTTCGCAAAGGTATTACGTCCTGCACTTTCATCCTATTGCTAAAATTATTTCTTATGACTCACTTTCTCCGCCCTATTATAGTTTTGTGTCCTCTTTATCCTTTGTTTCTATTCCCCATACCTGGAAAGAAGCAAATGCAGACTCACAAGGGCAGGCAACTATGGTTGAAGAAATGCAGGCTCTAAGAAAAAATGACACATGGGATCTAGTGTCTTCCCTCACAAAAGATGGTTGTAAGTGGGTATTCACAGTTAAACAGAAGGCTAGTGGTACGGTGGATCATTACAAGGCTATATTGGTTGCCAAGAGCTTCACCCAGACTTATGGGATTGACTTCCAAGAGTCATTTGCTCCAGTGGCCAAGATGAACACATTCCATGTTATCTGATTATATGTTATTAATTTAGGCTAGGACCTTCAACAACTGTATGTGAAGCATGCATTTCTTTATGGGGAACTTAAGGAGGAAGAGTATATAAACAATCCTTTTGGGTTCACTTACTCTAAAACCCAAGGGAAGGTGTGAAAGTTGAAGTGTGCGCTATATAGGCTGAAGCAATCCCCTCATGCTTGGTTTAGGCAGTTTCATAGGGTTGTGATCGCTACAAGGTACTCTCAAAGCAATGCTGACCACACTGTGTTCATCAAGTGATTTGGTGGAAAGATTGTTATTTTGATCGTCTACATAGATAATTGTTGTTCAAGGTGATGACCTTGTAGATTTTCTAGCCTAAAGGAACAATTGTGTGAGGAATTCGAGATTAAAGATCTCAGATTACTTCATTACTTCCTTGCTATTGAAGTTGCCAAGTCTTCTCATGGAATTTACTTCTCAACGAAAGTATGTGCTTGACCTTCTTTCTAAGACAAGTATGTTGGGCTGAAAGCCTGTAGATATTCCTATTGATGCTAATGGTCACCTGTTTAGCGAGGAAAGTGATCATGTGGATAAGGGGAGAAATCATAGATTAGTTGGGCGTTTGATTTATCTTCTCATACGACCCAACATAGCATATGCTATCAACATTTTTTGCCAGTACATGCATGATCCTTACTCATCATACATAAAAGCCATGCTGCACATTCTCCACTACTTGACATCTGAACCAAGACGTGGCATCCGTTTTCTCCTCATGATCACCTTCGGGTTGAGGCCTTCACGGATGCTAATTGGGCAGGTTCACCTGATGACCACATGTTTACCACTGGTTATGGCACATTCGTTGGTGGTAATCTTGTTATTTTGGAGAAGCAAGAAGCAAACAATTGTTGCCCGGTCTAGTGATTAAGCAGAGTTCCATGTTAGGGCCCATGGTATTTGTGAGCTTATATGGCTTCATGGCCTTCTTATAGATTTAGATATTCCTGCTACTCTTCCTATGAAGCTATTTTGTGATAGAAAATCTACCAATCAGCATTTCTCACAACCCAGTCTAGCATGATCAATCAAAACACGTGGAGATTGATCAGCACTTCACAAGAAAAAAAAAATAGATATGGGTCTTATCACTATGCCTTTTGTTCCCATCAATGAACAGTTGGTTGATCTATTTACTAAGGGTCTTAGTAGTAAGATGTTTCATCCTATTATCTACAAGTTGGGCATACGTGATATCTATGCACCAGCTTGAGGGGGAGTGTTGTAAATGGGTACAAGGGTAGAATTGTCTTCTAGGGGTATTTTAATCTTGTACTTATTTCTGGAATGTTCTCTTTCATATTATAAATAGAGCTGGCATGTGTCCATTAAACACAAGTCATTATTTCATCTCAATAGTAAAATAACAACGAAAGTGGTATATTTAGCAGCAGATGATGATTATGTTATATAAGTAAGATAACAAAAAGGTGGTTTTACTTGGCAACAAATGATGATCCTTTAGAGGTATACAACCAGATTTTCTACATTGTGAATGCAAACAATTCATTGGTGCCTTTACATTCATTAGAAATGTTAGATTCATATACATCATCACAAAACTCTAGTAACAGAGGATGGAAGATTCATTTTGATGCGGGAGCATCTCTGCCGACCAAATCTGTGGTTTGATTTTCAAACAAGGGCCTTGATTTATAATTTTGGGGCAAGGCATGCATTTCATAGGTTGGGCAGCATCAAATAAGGTTTGTATTATAGTACTTTCTTTAATCGTTCTTATTTAATTTCTGGGCTCAGCCTAATGTCTAAAGGGGATAGGTCAGACGTGCTGAGTTGTATGTAGAATTCCACTTGTGTTTAGTAAATTTTCAAGTCATATGCTGAGCAAAGGTCGGTTTCCTACTCACGGTTTGAAGTACTAGACCATATCATATCGTATCGGCTGATATATACCAGTACTGGTCGGTATCTATATGATCAAGTACAATACAATACTTATTTTTCAAAAAACAAAAAAAAAATTGTATCAACCGATACGATCTGATACATGTAAGATACGCCTCCTTAAACCAAGAAACAATTGAGTGAGATAAGAAACTGAGAGCAACCGAAGGACTTGGAAAGCTTGTTTTCTCTTCGATATGAGCTAAAGGAAATCATCTAACATAAGAAACGACTCAAATATTCAACAAGTTGAGGACTTACATTGTTCAAATCATGGATCAAAATAGGTTTTTGTGAAAAAAAGGGTAAAGTTGCAAATCTCCTTTTAAAGTTTCCATTTAATACCAATTGGCCTGAAGTGGGGTGGCCTCTTGTGGCTCTTATACATGATAGTTGAGTTACCCATAGCCAATGTGGGACTATCTCAATACTCCCCCTTATGTGCAGACCTACATTGTGGGCTTTGTCATGTGTGGAGCAAAGCTCATCATCAATGGAGGCCCAACCTACCCGCTCTGATACCATGTTAAAGTTTCCATCTTAAAACCAATTGGCTTGAAGTGGGGTGGCCTCTTATCACTCTTATACATGATAGTTGGTTACCCACAACTTATGTGGGATTATCTCAATACTCTTTGTTTCTTTTCGGGTGCTCAAATCACTTTATGCGTCATTAGATTAGTAAAAATGACTTAAATCCTTGCATCAAGCTGATATATGTATCATAAGCATAATAAGGTTTTTAATGCTTCAAAACTGTATTTTATATGCATCATAAGCACATCCATGCATTTATTAACCGTTTCCATGCATATCTTTAGAATATCATGCATCTCCGATACGATATGATAGCTAGAATGTAAGGTTTGTGATTAAACAAGGGAGAAAGAGAGAAAGAGAAAGAAGGAGAAAGGGTTGGAGAGGAAGAAGAAGAAGAAGAAGTATGGTAGAATATATGTTGTCAGTAAAGTCTCACTAACACCAATATATTACTACACTAACATATTTACAAGATATTACACATATCTCCCTAAGGAGGGAAATTACACACACCTCCCTAAGGAGAAAAAGGAAAAATAAAACATAACACGATAAATCACTAAACTACCCTTATAGAAACATAACTAATATCTCTAACACTCCTCCTCAAGCTGAAGAATAAATATCATGCATTCCCAGCTTGGACAGTAGAGAACTGAACCGATGATGAAGAAGACCTTTTGTGAAGATATCAGCTAGCTGATCTCTAGTCCTCACAAAAGGTGTGCATATGTAACCAGTGTCAATCTTCTCTTTAATGAAGTGTCTATCCACCTCTATGCACTTTGTCCTGTCATGTTGCACAGGGTTGTGGGCTATACTTATGACAGCCTTATTGTCACAACAAAGCCTCATAGGTGCCTCAATATCAAATCCCAACTCTTGGACCAAAATTCTCAACAAGAGAAGCTCACACACTCCATGAGCCATAGATCTAAATTCTTCCTCTGCACTAGGCCGAGCCACCACAGATTGTTTCTTGCTCCGCCATGTAACTAGGTTTCCACCTACAAATGTGCAATAGCCTGATGTAGATCTCCTATCAGAGACTGAGTCAGCCCAATATGCATCAGTGAAGCCTTCTATCCTCATGTGGTTATGCTTGGCAAAAAGTAGTCCTTTTCCTGGAAAGGACTTCAAGTATCGGAGAATGCGGTCCCACTCTTGGGAGCATGCATAAACTGACTCACCATCCCCACTGCTTAAGTAATGTATAGACGAGTCAAGGACGAATAGACAAGCTTCCCAACCAGCCTTTGATATTTCCCTGCATCAACAAGAGAAGGGCTAGCATCTTTCCCCAGCTTATGATTACTGCTCAATAGGAGAACTTATAGGTTTGCAGCCTAACATTCATGTTTCTTTCAATAGGTCTAGAATAAACTTCCTTTGGCATATATTTATGCCCTTCTTGGATCTAGACACTTTAATCCTCAGGAAATACTTCAAGGGTCCTATATCCTTAATCTCGAACTGTTGGGCTAAGTAGCTCTTCAGATCGGCTATCTCAGTTCTGTCATATCCAGTTACCACAATGTCATCAACATAAACAATCAGAGTTGTAATGGTGCCATTACCACGGTTAGTGAACAGAGTGTGGTTAGCCTGACTTTGGGAATAACCATTCTTCAGGATGGCCTGTCAAAACCTTTCAAACCAAGCCTTTGGAGATTGTTTAAGACCATACAGAGCCTTCTTGAGAAGGCACACCTTTCCTGCAACTAAAGGGAACTTAAATCCGAGAGGAGTTTGCATATACACCTCTTCTTCTAAGTTGGCATGTAGAAAGGCATTCTTCACATCTAATTGATACAATGGTCAATCCTTATTCATTGCTAGAGATAAAAGGACCCTTATGGTGTTATGCTTAGCCACAGGAGCAAATGTCTTTTGATAGTCAATCCCATACACTTGACTGTATCCTTTTGCCACCAGCCTTTCTTTATACCTCTCAATAGTACCATCTGACCAGTACTTGATTGTGTAGACCCACATACATCCAACTAGAGTTCTCCCCTTGGAAGGTCAACCAATTTCCAGTACAATTTTTTCCAGGCCATTATTTCCTTAGTTATGGTTTGCTTCCACTTAGGGTCAGCCATAGCTTCAAAAAACATTCTTGGGAATAGAAGCAGATGAGAGAGCAATAGTAAATGCAACACCTGCAGGGGAGAGAGAGTCATAGGAAACAAATTGGGCTATAGGATTAGTACAAGCTCTCTTTCCCTTCCTAATAGCAATAGGAAGATCTAATTCTGATGGGGAAGGATATTACCTGATTGAGGAGGGTGGATCTCAAGAGTTGGATTGAAAGAGGACTCATAGCAGGTCTTCTTGTTCTTCCTTGTATACACAATCGTCATCTTTTCATTACCTGAGCCTGAACCACCTTTTAAATGATCACCAACATCAGTAATATCCACCTAAAAGTATTTCCCAATGTCAAGCACAAAAGGAGAGATAGGCAATGGAGAAAGAAAAAGGATCTCATCAGTAGTCTTTTCACCTCCATTATGCTCCCCCTGAAAAGGATGCTGAGGAGAGGCAAAAAAAGGTGCAGACTTAAGGAAGAAGACTGAGGAGACAAGGTGTCCAAAAGAGTTTTGGAACCAAGGAGTTATGTTGGCTTATGGTTGATCAAATAAGCAGTAGTAAGGAGAGCATTAGACCAAAAAGTTTTAAGAACATGTATGCCAAATAGGAGTCTTACTGACCTCCAACAAATGGCTGTTTTTCCTCTAAACTACCCCATTTTGTTGTCTGTCAACACAAGCTAGTTGATGGATAATGCCATGATCAGTAAAAAAGTCTTAAAAACCACCATACATATACTCCCCCCTTTATTAGAACGAATAATTTTAATTTTGGTGTAAAACTATGTACATAACATATGATAAAAAATTTTAAAGGCATCATACACATCACTCTTGTGCTTCATCAGAACAGTCCAAGTAGCACGGGAAAAATCATCAATAAAAGAAACAAAGTAACGAAAACCAAGTAAAGAAGTAGTAGTAGAAGGCCCTCAAACATTAGAGTGCACAATATGAAGAGGAACAGTAGATCTATTACCATGATAAGGATAATAAGAACGACAATGTTTGGAAAAAATATATGGTTCACAATGAAATACATGAGAACTAGGAAAAGAAATAAATAAATGAGGTAATTGTTCCTCATAACAACAAAAGATGGATGTCCTAAATGTTGGTGCCACAACATCACAGAATCCACAGAACTGCTATCAATACGTCCACACACATAAGACTAAGTTATAGCCAAAAAAGGTCATTGAGGTTCAAGTAGGTAGAATCCTTTCTCCTCACGCCCACTGCCAATAATCCTCTTCATCACCAAATCCTAAAAGAGAAAATGAGAAGGAAAAAAAGTGCCATAACAGTTTAAGGATTTTGTCAGGTGACTCACAGATAAGAGATTACGGGTAAGGGCAGGAACATGAATAATAAAATCAAGTGAAATGGAAGAAGTAATAGGAATGCTACATTTACCAGAAATAGAGGAAAGGGAGCCATCGACAACCCTAACCTTATCTCTACCGAACAAATAGAGTACGTATCATAATAATTATGAGACATACTAGTCATATGATCCGTAGCACCAAAATCAATAACCCAAGATGGAGTTGTGGAAGGGGCAGGCGAGAAGACCTGTAAGGCGGAAGCCAAGGACTCTAGCAAAGTAAGTGAAGGAGATGATGAGCCTCCTAGTTGAGACATGACCCTGTGGAATGCTGCAATATCCTTCCTAGTAAGGGAACTGTGCTTTGCCTGTGGACTAGGAGCAGACCGTGCAGTAGCATGCTCGGCCTCAACACTGTGGGCTCTAGCTCCCCCACGACGTCCACCACGAGCACCACTAGTACCACCATGCATGCCAGGAGGTCGACCATGAAGAACCCAGCATCTCTCTTTGGTATGCCAGGACTTCCCACAATGATCGTAACGTCTGTCATCCCCACGGGATGGACCTTTTCCTCAGCCACCACCACACCAATCTCTTTGAGAGCTAGTAGTAAGAGCTGACTGCTCAATGGAAGGAACATGTTCCATGGCCACCCGCTTGGTCTCCTCACTCTATAAATAGCTACACACTTCATCAAGGGACGGAGTAAACTTTAGTTTCATCCTCAGGATTGGACAGTTGGAGGTCCCTGTAGTGATCATACTCCTCCTAAAACTAATGACAGTGTTGTAGTACTTAGAAATGGTCCTATCCCCTTGGTTCATGCTAATGCACTTCTGGAGTAATTGATAAACTTTGGCCGAGTCACCCACACAATCAAAAGTTTTAATAACACTATCCCAAATATCCTTGGTAGTTTCTTTCTTCATAAACCTTCTTCCAATCTCAAGTCTCATGGAAAAAGTAAGACATGTCATAACAATGGAGTCTTCAGTCTCCCATTTCGGATATGTCGGGTCATCCGGTTTAGGAGCCTTAATGGTACTTGTAACATACCCTAGCTTTCCCCTGCTCAGCAAGGAAAGCTTCACAGAATGAGCCAATCCAAATAGTTGGTGTTGTCCAACTTCACAATAGAGATCTCAGTATGTGGGTTATCAAAAACCATAAGAGTAGAGGAGCACTACTCGATACACTGACTAAAACATCACCAAAGAGGGCTCCAAGTCCACTATCTCCAGACATGTTGTGGATGAGGAATCACAAACACAATGGGGAGTACACACTCTACCCAAAAAAGTCCTTCCCAGATACTCAGAGATAAATCCCACAAGGGAAGAAACACAATAACCAAGGAGAAAAACTAGATCAAGGCATACTAATAGCAGTAAGATAGATCATACCATCTCGCAACACCCAACAAATGCATCTCACAATCCAATATGGCTGAAATCCATCATAAACACAACTTTGGAACCCAGCAAAAAAGAAAACAGAGGAGGCAGTACCTGTAAATCAGTAGAAAAAGAGGTTGTGACCTCACATCTCTCGCTCCTTAGGGCCGAGAGCTTAAGGACTTTGTAAAGGGGCCTTGGGCGATTCAAATGGGGTATGCACCACCCCCAATGGTGGCAGGATGAGAGAGAAAGAAGGTTTTCAAAAACAAGAGGGCGGTAATCATGGGATGCCCAGAAAATGGTTCTAAAAGCTCCTTAACAGCTTCGATCCTTCTAAAAAACTCCTCAACGGTTTACTTTGACCTTCTTTCAAGCTCATCTCAATAATACTTCAAGTCCTTTTCACATTATGATCTCTTCCTTGGAACCCCTTTGTAACCTAGTGTTTCAAAGAGAGGAAATAGGAGGGAACTTGTAATCCGACTCCCAAACCAAGATCTTATGCTCGATATCAAGTTAGAATGTAAGGTTTGTGATTAAACAAGGGAGAAAGGGTTGGAGAGGAAGAAGTTGAAGAAGTATGGTAGAATATATGTTGTGATGTTGTGAGAAAGTCTCACTAACACCAATATATTACTTCACTAACATATTTACAAGTATTACACATACCTCCCTAAGGAGGAAAAGGAAAAATAAAACATAACATGACAAATTACTAAACTACCCTTATAGAAACATAACTAATATCTCTAACAATGATAAGTCTCTTAAAATCACCCTCCGATATATGATACCAAGGATTAAAGTATCGGTATCGGTTGCCATATCGGTCGGTCAAAATTAAGATACGTATCGGAGGGTATCGTATCGTATCGGAGATACACTAAGATACGCTAAAGATACACACATAAATGGATAGGAAACATTTTTTTAAACACTTTTCATAAAGAATTTGTTAAAAAAGCTATTGATAACATGTATTATCGAAACACTAAATTGAGGGTATCTGACTCAAGAATTCAAGGTTAGTTGTCCATAAATGTAAAATCTTGTTCTCAACCTTGATTTCCACTTTAGTTAGAGAGAATATAGTGACAGAACTTTGGAACAAAATCCTTCAAAAATTGTTTTTATGAAAAATTACCCATATTGGCCATTATATGACCGAAGCGCGATCGTATCGATACTCACCGAACGCTGATATATACGTACGATATCGATACTCACGATCGTCAATACATACGAACGTCATTTTACCTCAATTTTATATTTTCATAAGTCATCAGGATGTCGTACGATCGATGTATTAGTGGTGTATTGATGCATATCGGTATGTATTAGGATATATATCGACTAAATGATTTAAAATTCAATGTATCGTATCTTATATGAACGATCGACTAAATTTAAGATACTGATAGGTTCTATCGGTATAATACTAAACCATGTATGATACCCAATACCGATTCTTAAATCCTTTCTCTTACAGCTAGTTAATTACTTAAAAGATTCAAATACCTACTCTATCTATGTTTCCGCTGTTAAGCATCCAAAAGTCAGTATTTGTTAGTTTTGAGAGTCTTTTGGACTGTCAAAGTTAGTCTTACGTAAGGAATGAAATCATCAATGGTTTTGAGGGGGCTTTTGATATTGAAAATTTGAGATTTCTAAGGTGGTTGTCTGTACCCACAACTTAACCAGCAATGGATCTCTCCTTCTCTCTCCCTCTCTTATCCTTTTTCTTTCCTTTATCTCCCTCCACTTTCTCCTAGCCTAAGAATTCGTTTCTTTTCCTATATTCTACCCTCATGATATTTCTTATATTACATGTCAACTTAAGATCTTAGTTGCAGGTGCAAATCCACATCAAAGCCTATGATACATATACTCCACCTAATTTTGATACTATTATTTCTTCCCTTCTTTTTTCTGAATCTTCTCCACTATTACTTATTTTCCTTGAAATCTGATCAAAAATTCTGTTACTTGTACTACTCTTAACACTCAGATCTATTTGGGCCCATTACAGCAGGATGCTGGGAACATAGATCCCTACCTGCACCACATTTCTTTTGACAAACATAGAATGTCCCCACCAAGCTGAGACATGAAGTTATGAACATCAGTAAGAAACATGAGAGTTGCTAACAATTTTTACATCAACCAAAAAAAGGGGGAAGAAAGGATGGGCGATGTATTAAAAAAATAGAAGACCATAAGAATGGAAGAGCTCTCACAGGGAATGTAGGGTTGTGATAATCATCATGAAATACAGTGTCAAGATCGCGAAACAGTCTGTGCTCAGGAGTGTCATAGCGACCATCGCCAAGATCAAGACCACCCAAAAATGCAGTGATCTTTCGGTAATTTCCAGGTGCTTGTGTATCAACCAGCACACATTTCTGATGGTGTGTAAAGATGGTCCCAACAACCTGGATGCAGAAACCCGTAAGAATCAATCTTAGCATGTTCATGTCATCATTGAATAGAGTTATGGAGAGACCATTATTTTTAAGAAGCATCAACAGGGATTAGAATCCAAACCAAAGAAATCAAGTTATAAATCTCAGAAAGCCCCAGGAATTATTTACTTACCCAAATGGCCCATGTAAATGATAGTTTTGCCTTACTTCAGATACAAAATGTTTTGTTTAAAAAACTATATGGCTGAATAGAAAGGAAAATTGTTGGCATAGATGTCTGCAATGTGCCGATGTCTCACATTGTCATCATCTAATCCATGAAGGCCTTTACATAAAATGAAACATAGTAGAGAATATGTTTTTGAGATAATGAAGATTCCCAAGATTAGGAATGATAATCAGATAGTCATCTAACGTATTTGTATTTCATTTAACCATAAAACAAAAGATACAATTGAGATCTCCGTGACTCCGTGTTCAATGAATGCCATTATGAGGAAGCATTAGTGAGCAGAAGCCATTATTACAGGTCAAAAAGACTCGGAGAGATGGGAATCCTAGCAGCGAAAAGTGTTCTGATGGAATCATGGAATACACATAATGCAGGACATGGACCTGAGAGATTGGAAAGCAGAACAAGATTCATGGATCAGATCCAGATAATTGGGACAGCACTGAGATATGACATGATGGGGCTAGCTACTACCATAGTTGTCATGGCATCCTGGCAACCCAAGGCGGTGGAGGGGTGGCTAATCGATTTTGGATGAATCGCCTGCTATGGTGTTGCCATGGTAATCAAATTGCCCATGTGTTATTTTTTATTTCTCTTATTTTCTAAAGTTATTTAGTATGTTACAATATATACCCTGACATAAAATATCGACACTAAGCAAAATCAAGTCATAAGAAAATCAACATATTCACACTCATATGAAGTCATCAAAAACCAACACAACTTATTGACATTTAAAGAAATGGTCTAATTCTATAATAAGTTTGATTCAAATGATTTTATTTTTGCATGACTTTTTGTATTAGGTAAAACACAAAATTAACCTTCCAACAGTCTAAGATTACTTTAATCTGAGTTGTTATGACAATGTTATGTCCCGGTCAAGCTTATTTTCAAGTACGCAATTTTGCACCTAAATGAAAATAATTTTATTGACATCAAAACAAAAGATTACTTTACCGGAATTTTGGTTTTCAGCAATGTTTTACCATGATAAGATTTATAAAATTTTTAGAATTGAGAGAAACCCTAGCATTTGAAAGTTGAAAATCACCCTATAACCAAAAATCCAATTTTTGTTCTTGGACTAGGGGTTGAATTTTTATCCTTCTGGAATTTGATTTTATACTATTTTTATTGGATTCAAATAGGGGGGAATTTTCTTATTTATGAATAATATCTTAAGTAAATGGATTTCAATTTTCAATGACATTTTTCTTTTTCACATGATTTATCTAGACACTGACAATATTTTATGACAAATCCGCCAAATCGAAGGAGCAGACACTGAGCAGATTCTTGGATTATGTCTACACTCTTGCATCAACATAGTTCACAAGAAAGAACATCAAAGTAGGAATGAACTTAATGATAATTTGCAATCGTCAACATAAAATCAACAGAGCATAGTTAGTCATAAACAGAGAAACAGCGAGAACTTTAACTCTACCAACACCACCAACCCCAACAGAGAAAGACAAATTACAAGACTGTGACCATGGTAAATGACACAAAGAATCCATAGAGAAATATTGAAGCACCATAATTACATGAGCAAAACATTGATTGTAGAATTGCCTGATACATTTAGTACCAATTCCGATTTACTAAGATAGGGCTGATGAGTTAGTTTTAAGCCCATTAAAGCTTACAATGATATGGGATTGAGAGATAAGCTACAAAGAAATAGCTTCATTTTTATGAGAGAAGAATTCCATACGAATTTCTTTGTAAATAATATAATAAAATATTCATAAAAGGATGCAGTAACCAGGAATTGGACTCAGCATCAATCATCCAGCCAGTAATGTTGCATACAGAAAGGAGGATAAGATATTAAATGAAGTCACTCAGAAAGCGGAAAAAGGACAGACAAGGAAATAGTAGTAGTTTCAACGGTATGTATTGAATGGTTCTGACCAACAAAATTAACAAGATAATTTACTAACAAGGGTTACTAATATTATCACAAAAGCAATCTGTCAATGATGGTAATTGGCAACACAAAGAAGTAACGGAGTGGAGAAAACTCAACCTAGTCTGCTATGCCCTTTCAACAGCTACCTTTCTTTCTAACTGGCAAGCTAAGTAAGCTACTGCACACCTTGGGAAACAAGCAAGTAAACTCTCGCTCACTAACACTTTGCAAGTAAACTACCTTACTTAGCTTTCTCGTCAAGGAGGAGCGAGAGCGAGCAAATAAATTCATTAACAATGAGGAAGAATATACAAGGAGAAGCAGGGGAGGGACTATAAGGAGCAAGCCCTCAATGGAGGGGACAACAACTGTGGCTAGAAGCCCGACAAAGAGAAGGGATACATCAAGGGGAGGGGATATGGTGGAAGAGGGAAGGCCCTAGGAAGCAACAATGAGCTTGTTCCTTGGGGTATCACTAACCAGGCGATGACGAAGACAACTAAGCTTGGAGGTCACATTATAGTAGATGGCTTTCAAAACCTTATCGTAAGATCAGGAGTGGAAGTCCATCTACGCAGATTATGCTCCATCCAGATGTGGCTAATCGAGGCACCAAAATCAAGCTTCCCAACCATGTCACAAATAGAAGACCCTCCAAACGTCATGTCAATCCAAATCCATTCTTAGGATAAATGGAAGATGGGCCTGCGGGAAGGCCAGCAGGAGCTGAGGACCTTTTTCCAAAAAGAGGCAAAGGGGTAGTAGAAAAAAGATGGTCAACATCTTACGAGCCATTCCAGTGAGGACAATAAGAGGGGGGAACCTGAATGTGCTGGTACATGAGGAAAGACTGGATAAGAAGGCAGTTGGCGAGGGATGTGGCCTTTAAATTGGATGGTGTTCTGCCATGGCATAATGGGGCCTTTAGAGAAGATAAAATCCAAGCAGAGGCAGAAGTAAATAATCCCTATGAGGAGGGGAGTCAGAGGAGCTTGTCCCTACCACAAGAACCAGGAGGGATAGGGGGAGGGAGGACCAAAGATCACCAAGAGGAGGGAGACAGGAGGGAGGATACCATCTAATGGTAGACATGACGGCATCAACCTTGGTCAATCTACTCAACCCAAAAGAGTAGATAGATCTAGGGGGGACTAGGGAGAGCAACATTCCAGAAGGGTGCCAAGGGTCAAGACAAAGGAAGTGGAGGAGCCATCTCCAATAGAATAGGAAATCGCACTAAGGGCAATAGGTCTAGCACTGAGGATTTTGCGCCAGATCCAAGAGGCATCAGAAGGGGGCCACAGTCCAAAGAGAGTTAGAATATAAGGATGGGAAGAGAACAAGGAAATGAGAGATTGGAGAAGAAGAAGAAGAAGAAGAAGAAGAGAAAAGAGAATAGTGGAACATTGTATGTAGAGAAAAGATTCTCTACCACATATATATTTGCATCACTTAACAAGATATATGATATTACATACACCTCCTAGGGAGGTAAAAGGGAAAAAGAAAGTACAATAAGTGACAAAAGTAAAATACACTTGACCCTAAAGTACCTTTATTACATAAACTTTAACACTCAAGTTAGAGAATAAATGTCATACATTCCCAGCTTGCATAAGTGGGTACTAAAGGTAGTGAGGAATGAGTCCTTTGGTGAAGATGTCTGCCAATTGATCACCTGTAATCACAAAGGGTGTGCAAATGTTGCCGAAGTCAATCTTCTCTTTGATGAAACGCCACCAACTTCAATGTGCTTTCTTTTATCATGTTGCACAAGATTATGGACAATGCTTATGGCTGCTTTGTTATCACAGTAGAGACGCATAGGTTCATTAGTACCATATCCCAACTCAAGGACTAGTTGTTGCAACCAAAGGAGTTCACAAACTCCATGAGCCATTGCCCTCTACTCTGCCTTTACACTAGATCTTGCTACAACAGGTTGTTTCTTAGCCCTCTATATAACCAAATTACCACCAACAAATGTGCAAAAGCCAAAAGTAGATCGTTTGTCAGAGATGGATCCAGCTCAATTAGCATCGGAATAATCTTCTATCCACAAGTGATTGTTCTGGGCATACAAAAGTCCTTTTCCCATAAAGGACTTCAAGTATCTGAGGATGTGGTACACAATATCGAAGTGGCCACTCTTGGGACCATGGA
This sequence comes from Macadamia tetraphylla, assembly GCA_022985045.1. Taxonomy (NCBI): domain Eukaryota; kingdom Viridiplantae; phylum Streptophyta; class Magnoliopsida; order Proteales; family Proteaceae; genus Macadamia; species Macadamia tetraphylla. Next base: position 15,913,880 of record CM040971.1, on the reverse strand, counting down.
TAAACTGACTCACTATTGCATAAGATATTTCTAGGCGATTCAGAGACAGAAAATCAGCCTCCCTAATAGCCTTTGGTATCTTTCTACATAAACAAGATAGGAACCACGGTCTTCTCCTAACTTTTGATTCTGCTCAATAGAAGTACTTACCGGTTTACACCCCAGCATCCCTGTTTCTTTCAAGGTCTTAACACAAATTTCCTTTGGCAAATATTGATTCCCTTCTCATACCTTGACACTTCAATTCCCAAGAAATACTTCAAGTGTCCTAGGTCTTTGATATTAAATTTTTGGCCACACAGGCATTCAACCTAGTTATCTCATCATTGTCATCTCCAATCACCACGATATCATCAACATAAACAATCAATGTTGTGATGGTACCATTACCTCTCCGAGTAAATAATGTGTGATCTGCTTGACTCTGAGAATACACATTCTTTAGAATGGCCTTCTTGAACCTCTTAAACCAAGCCTTTGGAGATTGCTTTGGACCATATAGAGCCTTCTTTAGGAGACACAACTTACTATTAGCTGCTGGACACTGAACCCAAGAGGGGGCTACATATATAGTTTCTCCTCTAAGTCACCATGGAGGAAGGCATTCTTCGCATCCAACTGATACAAGGCCAATCTCTATTTGCCGCCACAAATAAAAGGACTCTTATAGAGTTATGTTTGGCCACAGAAGCAAAGGTCTCCTAATAATCAATTCCGTACACCTGACTGTAACCTTAAGCCACTAATCTTGCCTTGTACCTCTCATTAGCACCATCTGATCAGTACTTGATTGTATAAACCCACCACATCCAACTATAACTCTCCCCTTGGGAAGATCAACCAATTTCAAGTTTAGTTCTTCTCAAGTGCCATGATTTTCTCAAACATAATTTGCTTTCATTTAGGGTATGTCATAGCCTCAATAACAGTTTTAGGGATGGAAGCAAAGAAAGAGCAGGAGTAAAAGAAACATCTGTAGGAGAAAGCATCATAGGAAACAAACTGAGCCATAGGAATAGTATAAGCTCTCTTAGCCTTTCGAACAACAATAGGGAGGTCCAATCAGAAGCAGAAGAAATGTTACCTGCTTGAGGAAGATGAAACTTAGGATGTGGATCCAAAGAGGACTCTTGGCAGGTCTTCTTTGTCCTTCTTGTGTATACAATATCAGGTGCCTTCTCTATACAACATCCACCAATTCAACAATATCCATAGTGTCAAAAAAATCCACCGCTTTATGTTTCCCAATATTAAAAGAAAAAGGAGTAAGAGGCAAGGCAGTAAGAAATGCAATAACATCAGTAGCCTATTCACTTTCACTCCCATTCTCCCTCCGAAGAGGATGTTGATGTGGTGAGGTACAAGATCTCATTCCCTTTCGGATAGCAACATGACGATCATAATGAGGAGGAGAAGGAGGAGCATTGTTACCTTCTGTGTTTTTCTGAAGCTGGTTCAGGAGGCACCGGAAGAAATGGTAAAGGTAAGAGCAACTTTCTCTTGGCGGGGAGAATAAGTTATAAGCTCTTTTCTAGCAGTCAAACGACCTTGAGCATTCTAGCCCTAAAGATGAATCGAATCAATGATGAAAGAACTTGGAGAAACTGTATTTGAAGGTATTTCTTCAATAAAGTAATTATGCCCCTGAAGAGATGCTAGATAAAAGGGTTCACCTTCATAGAAAGTAAAATCTCTGCTGACAAACAATTTTCGGTAGTAGAGTGATAGCAGCAATATCCCTTTGGGAGATGGAGTACCCGAGAAAGACACACCGGAAAGCCCGAGGATCCAACTTGGGACGTCGAGGAGAGGAGTTATGGGCAAATGAAACACACCAAAGACTTGGGGAGGGAGATGAGGGGCAATAGCAAAGTCGGAAGCATACTATTAAAGTCTTGAAATCCAAAAGAGCAGAAGGACCCTATTGATGAGGAAGGCAGCAGTGAAAATAGCATCCCCCCGATAAAATTTGGGAACATTGGGGGTGAACAGGAGACCTTGCAACATCAAGAAGACGCCATTTTTTCTCTCAGGAATACCATTCTCCTCTAGAGTCCAAACACAAGAAGATTGGGAGAGAATACCATGGTCGTCAAGATATTTGGAAAAGAGCTATCTAGATATTCAGTGCCATTATCACTATACAACACCCAAACTTAAGCACCAAATTGGGTTCAAACCATATTATGGAATAATTGGAAATAAGAAAAAGCTTCAAATTTTACGTGAAGGAGATAAACCTATGTTAGACGAGTGAAGTTATCAACAAAAGTAATAAATCAACGATACCCACCCCGAGCAATAATAGGAGGACCCCATAAATCAGAATGTATGATAGAGAAAGGTAAACTACTATTATTATCACTTGGGGGTAATAAGAAGACCAAGTGTGCTTGGCAAGCTCACACATCATAAAAAAAATGTCCATGTGGACTATTTTATTAAATCAGGAAATAAACGGTTTAAAATAGGGGTGCCATTGATGAAGATGGTGGAAATTACTAGCAACCCGACTAGTATGAGCAAAGAGCTTAGGAGATAAAGAAGCAGGTTCCAGATCTCAATAGTAGACCCATCTCGAACCTTACCATATCCAATTGTTGCCCCGTCTACCAGACCTGAAAAACATAATGTGAAGAAAAAAAAATGAAAAAAAAATTAAGATAGACAGTAAAGATGATAAACAGAAAATAGATTAATGCAGAGATTAGGGACATGAAGAACAGAGTAAAGGGAAATGGTGGAAGAGATGATAACAGTGCCTTTACCAGAGATAGCGGAAAGAGACCCATCCACTGCCACGACTTTGTCCTTACCTGAACAAGGATGATAGGTATTGGAAATGTACGAGGAGCTAGTCATATTGTTAGAAGCGCTGGAATCCAACAGCCAAGAATGACTATGTTAAGAGGAAGCAAGAAATATACCTGACTAGGAAAGATAAGAAGTGGAGGCAGAAGATGCTAGTGGTGCACGAGAAGTAACAGAGCCCTTCTGAACCATCATACGTTGGAGAGACATTAACTAATTTAAAGAGAAGGTGAGGATGCAATAGTTGTTGTAATAAAACTATCAACAGTATCCGCTACATGAGCCTAAGAACGGGAACCACCTTGCTTCCCACAATGCCCTCCTCCCTTAGGGTGACCATGAAGCTTCCAACAAATGTCCTTGGTGTGATGGGGACCACCACAATAGTCACACTAAACTGGTTCTTTGCCAGGAGCAGCTGATTTAGTGAAGTCAACCTGAGGAGTGGAGGTAAGGGTTGATCGAGAAAAAGTAATAGAAAGCATCACAAGAGACTGACGGCATTCTTCATGTTGGACAAGGTTAAATGCCTCCAGTAAAGTGGGAAACCTATCACGGCTGATAACATGGCCAAGAATTTGATCATACTCGGGTTTTTAGTCCAGGAGAAAGTCATAGACGCGATCCCTCTCGGGCTCAGTCTGGAATGTCCAGGCATCAATAGGATCAAATCATGGACACCGGGTGGTAAAAATCCAATTGCTATCACAGGTTTTTGAGGGCCGAATATAATATGCAGGGAGTGTTAACTCCTTCTGAGTTATTTACTAGACTTGGAGACACAGCTCATAGATATGAGCATTATTATTGGATTGCGCATAGGTATGCTTCACAACGTCCCCCAATTCTTTAACCAAGTTCAGAAGCACAAAACTAGGGCTGATTATGGCTCCCACTGAGCCAATAAGAAAGACATCACCCGGAGTCATTGGCCAACCACGCATTAGCAGCGATGGGTTCAATTGGCTTAGGTGTATCACCAATTATATATTTATATATCCTAAGAAATTATTACCCTGGATCGTGAGCATATAGGCTCGGGACCAAGTAAGATAGTTGGACCCATTCAATTTAGTAGGTCCAAGATGGAGAGTAGGGCTATGGCCATGGGTACCAAGACAGACTACCCCCAGCTCCCCCTTGAGAAGTTGCTAAACTTTCCTCCATAAGGAGGATGGAACTAGAACTATTGACAAATACACACAAAATAAAAAACAAAAACTTTCCTCCATAACAATAATAATAATAATAATAAAAAGAGAAGAATAAGTGTAAAGATGATCACTGCAGCTATCAATAGAAGATAGAAGTCCAATAAATACCAAGATAGCAAGTAAATAAGGCAGCAACAAAGAAAGAGACCCAGCCAGCAACCAACAACCAGGTGCAAAGGCAGCAACAAAGAAAGAGACCCAGACAGCAACCAACAACCAGGTGCAAAAGCCTTTGCGAGCATCAGAGAGGAGGGCAGAGGCCTTGGCGGCAATCAGAGAAGGATGGAGAGACCCTAGCTCGAAAAAGTGGGTTGGAAGCCCCTCGAGACACTGGAAAAGGAGGGCGGAACCCCTGCAGGCAGCAGCAAGGGGCTGGAGCCCCAATGGTTAAAGGGCATGATGCCCTAGTGGCAACGGTGGACATGTTGAAGAGGTTAGTGATCAGTGGTGGAGGCAGCATGACTTTTATGTGACCGTGCTCAGCCTTGGGAGGCCAAAGCCTCTGTTTTGGAGCTTACCCTTCGCAAAAGAAAATCCCAAAAGAATCTCGCTTTAACACCAAGTAGAAATAAAGGAGAAGAGAAGAGAAGAGAATATTGGCTTGTCAGAGTGACAGAGGCCACCACTTTATTTATAATCAAGAGAGGAATTAGAAATAAGGCATGCCTATAAGGCTGACTCATAGGCCTTATTAGCATGTTTTATTTATAACCAAGAGAGGAATTACAAATAAGGCATGCTAGCTAAGGCTGACTCATAGGCCTTATCTAGCATGCAGGTACATTGAACCTAGGAATTGCAAAGAGAATGGACCTAAGTCCAAACCAAAGAGAACCGGACCATATTTCAATCCATATTTCATCACAAGCAAAACATGGCAATATTTTATCCATATCTTCAAAAATACTCCTGCTATGGCCTTAGTAAATCTTACAAGGCATCCAGTTGTCCACAGAACTTCGCCCACCAGGATCAACTGAAAATTCAACCACCTCATAAAACCATCTTCATTTCAACAGAACTAGCATTCAGATTCACAAAACCAAACAATAATGCCATGAACCATCAACTCCTTCAACTCTCAAAAAACGTAAAGATACTAATTTTACTTAAATTTACCATATACTGGCCAAATGAGACCTAAATTTCCACCAAACTCTCTACATGGCCCATGCAAAGGGAGTTGAAGAGACCATGGATAGTCCAAGGAACTATTGTTTCTGAAAGGACCAAAGCTTCAGCCTCGACTGCAGCCTTTATCTTGGACTTATGTTGGGTTATGATATTTAGATCCAGCTTTTAATAGTAAATTTTGTGGTATGCATGCACTGATGATTCTGGACACATCAGGTGCTTCTCTTTAATATTGCATCGTAGATTTATACCTTATAGACATTACTATATTGGAGTCTGTTGTTTTGATGCAAGTCCATAATTACCTTCTTTTCTACTTGAATGTTTTCTTACATGCTTCTGTATAATAAAACAGATTCACAAAATACTTGGTTACATGGAACTCCATTTAGTACCAGACCACAAGCTTGCTGGCACTCTAATTCAAAGATCCGATGGTTATGACTCCTATGAAAATATCAGCATCTAAAAACTATAGCCCACCCCACCCCAAAAAAAAATAATAAAAAAGAAAGAAAATTGTAAAATAGACACAAAAAAATACAAATTGTAGCCAAATGCTCAGAAAAACTATATCACAACAAATTACTGTAAGAAATGAAATAAATTGTAAAATAGACAGAAAAAATACAAATTGTAGCCAAATTCTCAGAAAACTATATCACAACAAATTACTGTAAGAAATGAAATCATGGTATAACGCCTGCCTTTTGCTTGACAATGCTAAGCTTACTACTGGCAAACGAGGTGACAGCACACAGATGACTGATGAATGCTTGAAAAACTTCCGAGTTTCTTCATCATGAGTTTGCATCACTCCTTCCTGCAGTCGAATGTAAAATCATCATAAGTGGGAAAATATCAACTTCACCAAGCATCCAAAAATCACCTCTATGGATCCAAGAGACTATTACATCACAATTAACCGTAAATGCTGTAACTGAATAGAAGCATACTAAGTGAAGGAGTTGCATGTAAAGAACAGCAGTCGAGGCAAAACAATGACTATTGCAATATACTTGCACAATAAAGTATTCGTTTTAAACCTTGGTGAGAAAGATCTTCATGTGGTCCTCACTGGCTCTGAAAAGCAAATAAAATAGTACCAAAAGAAAAACATAGGTGGGTGATGCAGATCCAAGATATTCCCTCAAGTACCAGAGTAGGAGGAAGGAAATCAGGCCACCAAAACAGCCTGCGGTTTCCCTGTGAACCAATTCTGGTTGGGTATTGGTTCACCTAAACCTTACGGTTTATTTTATTGCTTCATTGTACAGGTGGGAAACTCTAATAATAACTCCACACCTTTTTAAGCCTGTTTTAAAGAGTCCTAATCAAGTGAAGGAGTGTCCAAGAACTGAATGTATGTGTTAATCCACGTCCTAATTCGGTTAGATTTGAAATTTTGCCAATAGGTGGTGCACCCAAGAGTGACAACTCTACTACCTACTAGCTTGCAGCAATCTACTGCACGGAGGGGAGGAATAACCCCACATGTCAGTGCAGACATTGCCGGTCTAACTGGAAGGGATTCAAACCTCCCAAGCCATGGTGGTAAGTGACCAAACACTTCCTCACTTGACCCCCTTGCATGGTAGGAACATCACTAAAAGGCCATGCACAAGTCCCTAGAGAACCCCTAGGTGTTGGCAAAAAGGGCTAAAAACCGGCAAAGTACAACAATTGTCCACCGGTTGGATAGTGACCTACAGGTGGCCATCAAGCAGTGGGTCCTGCGCTGAAATGTATTCTTTTCCCGTGGGGCCCGCTTATGTGTAATGGCCTACTCCACTCTTGTCCCCACACTATATGTGATGACCATCTTGACTTACACACCATATGGGTCCAAGGTGGTGGGTCCACATGGCCCGACCCCCGGCTTAGGCCAATTTGGCCGAGGCCCAGTAGATAGACAAAAAAAAACCCAATAGTTTTTAGCTATAAAAGGGGAGAATGAGCCTTAAACTCATAAATCACCTGAAAAATCGTGGGGGAGGAGAGGAAGAAGGAGAAAAAGAAGGGAAAGAAGAAGAAGGCAGAGGAGAGAGAAGGATATCCGACTGTTTTCCTAGTTGCGGTTGCTTCCACAGGTAAGGGAAACCCCTTCCCCAAACTTGTTCCTCTTTCGGTTGGTAGGAAACCGAGGTTTTGCCAGGTTGGAAGAGTACACATCGGCCCCAGCAACTTTGGATGACTAAAGTAGTGTACATTACACTCCCCTATGCGTTCCCAAGCTCAAAGTAGGTTTCCCGAGCTCCAGAAGCATTTGACCCAAAATGATGGTTTAAGGTTCGGCCGAGGAATCGGTGTAGCTCCTAAATGGATCAATGGAAACACGATCAGCCGAACTTAAATGAAAGGTCAAGAGAACCTTTACAAACCCCACAGAACAAATCCTGGCAAGCAGACCCGAGACGGTGCGGCCCCAAAAGTGTACAACACTTCTGGGCAGTAGGTCCACTACCAACAAGTGCCACGGAATTGTTTGATCTTAAAGGAGATCTTCTATAATTTCAAACGTGAGGGGTTATTTCTTGGTTCCGTCCAGTCATTAATAACTTGATTATTTTTAGATAATAGTAGATTAAAAAAAAAATGTTCTTAAGGAGTCCTATTGAAACCAAGAAATATAGGCCTACCCATAGTTTTTAAGGCGCTGGTAAGGCGACGCCTTAGCAGTGCCTTGGCGCTGATGCGGTCTAAAGATGGTAAGGCAGTGCTCCGCCTTACGTGAAGTGGTGCCTTACGGGTTGTTTTTTTCTTTTTTTAAAACACATTTTAAAATTACTTGATGAAGATTCCAAATATAGATTTTTTATTGGTAGGTGTATGGTTTTGTCAACACTTGAGATGTATGGGATCACCTTTACTCTACCAAAAATAACCAAAACAAACAAAACAAAAACATAATTCACAAACAGGGTTTGGATTTTGTCAAGGGTTTTAAGAAAGGGCTTTGAGAAGGAATCAATTAACAAGGAAGAACCACTGATCCAGGCGACCATTTTGCTCCGGCAGCGGTGAACTTCATTTTTCTTCGACAGGAGTAGAAATATAGTGGATGACCTTAGGGTTTAGGCACTCATTTTTGGCATCATAGAGGTAAGTATAATAAATACTTTTATTTTTTATGTCTTTTTTTCTTTATATTTATAATTTTGCTTCATAATTATGTATTTATATTATATGTTAATATGTTATGATGATTGATGATTGATGATTGATGAAGATGAACTTATTTTATTGACTTTATTCACTTTATTGATTTGTTTTCTTGATGAATATCTTACATTGGTATAAATATGAACATTTAATATTTATTTAACATATGAGTAATAGGATTCAACTAAGATTTGAGCCAAATAGATTGGATTTATAAAAAAAATTACACAGGAACGTTTTAGTCGATAAGGCGAGGCTTTATGCCCGCCTTATCGCTAAGGCGCTCCGAAAGACCCTCAAACGCCTCCGTCGCCTTACCGCCTTAAAAACTATGGGGCCTGCCTGCCACCTATCAACCAGTAGGTCTGCTGATCCAAACCAACCTCTGTTCATACCATCAGTAGCAACCACCGGTTGGAACAGACACCCATCGGTGGACATCTACCGATGAGATGGACCTTAGTTAGCCTCTGTCCATCTCACCGATAGCACTCCTCAACATGATAGATACTTACCTGTGGACCATACTGAGCTTCCCTTTTGGCCGATTTTGGGGATTTCGAGGAACCTTCTAGGGACCCTCTTAGTCACCTTTTTACACATTTTAACACTTGTTTACCCTTATAACTAGGATAGAGATGATCATATGCAATTAGGCCTAACGGGGTTTGATTCAGGCATTTATACTTGAGAAATTCTCACCCGATCAACAGACAAGATGAGTAGTGGTATGAACTTAATTTGGAGTGTTTTAAATATAAAATTGATGTATGTCATTGCAAGCATGTGTTTTACAATTATTATAGCATGTATGCTCTATTGAACTATATAAATTGTGATATGTTGATTGTTGCATGTGTGTGGGATCTGGTGTGGCCGAGGGCAATTCTAGTACTATGATCACCACAGTGTGGATTGCATCATGCATTTGGGTGCTCATTAGCCTAAGCTTGGAAATGGAATGCAACGTAGCCGATGGTAATTCCGATACTGTATGGTCATACTAATTGCATGTATGCTAGACTAGGTTTGGACATGGAACGTAATATGGCCGATGGGAATTCCGATACTATATAGCCATACTAACTGTATCAATATGAAAGACATATTTTTTTGGGTTAGGTATAACTACCCTGCACTACGATCCATTACCAATAGGGGTGAGATATTGGATAATCCACTATGGTATATTCCATGAACCCTTTAGAATGCCACTACTGTAGTAACTATGTGATTCTTGCCTGAGGAGGAAACAAGCCCGATGTGGCCCGATGGTGATTTTGGTGCTAAGATCAGGTTATCAGGGGTTTGCTGGGTGACCGAGGGTGCATTCCGGGGACTGAAGGCTCCTATTCAATACTAGGGTTTGTATCGCTGAGTGATAAATGGAAATTCTGGGACCAAGGATGATGTAGATGCACATTATGGAAGGAAATATGAGAGGAAGAAGGGTCCAGCCTTAGTCTCCCTGAGTGGCTAGGGTCCAGCCAAGAAGCCAGCCGAACCCCTACTTGGTCCACCTGAGTGGCTAAGTACAAATAAGGGCTAATTGGGACCATCGGCTATGGGAATAATTAGTAGTTGTTTTAATTAATTAGTGGGCCATTGGGCCCATCGAGTTGAGTAAGCGGTATGTCAAGTCCAAATTGTCTTAGGACTCTATTTGTTTTCCACATAGGTTTATTATTCCTAGTCCAATTTTGAATTCCTAGTTTTAGTAGGAGTGTCTAGTCCTATTGGGAAACTAGCTCCTATTTAAGTGGGGTTTGATTAAACTAGCCCCTTACTCCTCTATAAATAGAGAACCCTATATACTCATAATTTCATATTTGAATAAAGGAAACTACAGTCATTATGTTAGAACAACTCGGATAGTAGTAGGTGAGAAGCCTGGCCGAGACAGCCACTCCTCCCCCACATTCCCTTACCTCTCCTCTTATTTTCTGCAGTTAAAATTCTGTTTCTGTTCACTGATTACATCAGCTATTAATCGCAGAGAATTCAGACCTGTGCTTGCAAGATCGATCATCAAGAACTGCCCATTCTCAAACCAATCGATCTCTTCTTTTGGCCAACTCTGAGGTCTGATCTGTAAGGCTTTTTAAGGACTAGATCAACTCTTCAAGAGGGGCACTCGATCTGTTGGGAAGCCATCAGCCGCTGTTCACTTCTGGTTTTTCTGCAGTTCTTAATTTTCTCTCTCCTAGGTCAGAAATCAAGAACCTTCATAACTCCATAACCAGCAGTCAAAAGCACTTCATATTTGGGGGTTTTTGTACCCTTGGTGGTCCCCACAATCGATCAAATTTACAGCTCAATTGGAGCCCTACAGGCCTGGCTGCACCTCTCTCTCTCCAGCTCTATAGCAGGTCTTTCTCTCTCCTATCGGGTTGGGTTTTGGGCTGATTTTGCTCTTGTATGGGTATTGTATCCTTGGAGGTTTATTTGATGGTCTTATTTCTTTGTTTCCTGCTCCTATTTGTATTGTTTGGGATTATAAACTGCTGGGGTAGTTTCTTGTAATCTACTCCTGCAGTAAGTGGTATCAGAGCTATGGCTCAGACAGAAGAACCCCAACCCACCCTTCAAGATGTGATGAAAGCAATCCAAGCCTTGTCTACGAGGTTGGATGGACATGACCAACAGTTGGCTGACCTAAAAGAGAGTACTACTACCCACTCTAACACCCAACCAACTATTGCCCAAACTAATGTTCAACCTGTTGGTAATTGCATTGGTAATGTTCCCAGAAGAGTCACTATGCAACCTAAAAGGAATGTCCCAGCTCAGAATGATGAGCATGATGAGTATGACAATCAGCTTTATCAGCCTGACGATACGTACAAGGTCAAGTTAGAATTGAAAGAGTACAATGGGAGGCACGATCCCCTCTACTACCAAGACTGGGTAACTTCCTTTGATGACTATTTCCAATGGTACTGTATGCCTGAAGAAAGGAAAGTCAAATTAGTTGTCACTAAGTTAACTGGTGGAGCTAAGGATTGGTGGAGGAATAAAGAGAATAGGCTGATCCGCAGTCGTCAGATGCCTCACAATTGAGAAGACTTGAAATTTATCCTTAACGATAGATTCTTACTACCCACCTACCGACATCGGCTCTACGACATGTTGAATACTCTCAGGCAAGGTACTATGACTGTTGGAGATTATATTGATCGTTTTAATAAACTGCTTTCACGAACAGGTGCCCATAAAAAAGATGAAGAACTGCTCATATCCCGTTTCAAATTGGGCTTAAGGTATGATATTTGTGAGAAGCTTGGTGTGATCAAGATACCCTCCTTAAGTACCTGTTTTGACAAATCACTAGAAGCAGAGGATCTGATCAAAACCTCCAGAAGGTATATCCAGCCAACTGACAACAAAAAGCCTTATGTACCAACCAAACCCACTGGATTTCCTATCCGAGCTCCACAATATACACAGGATAAGGGGATGACTCCAATGGGAAGGGATAGTGGATCTGTGACATGCTACAGCTGTGGAAAGACTGGACACACAACAAAATTCTGCCCTAAACAGGGACGATCCAACTCTGTCATCAGTGCCATCGAATCCAATCCGGATTTACAAATCCACGAACCTCAGGATGATGATTGACCTTAATGTTGCAATTGAAGGAGAGGAGGATGAACTGGAAGATGAGCTTGCACCAGAGAATGATGATCCTCATGCTTATGTCAATGTGGTTGCAAGAATCCTAGTGTCTGAAACTAAGGTGAAGACTGGAGGAGGCACAATATCTTCTACACCTTAATGTCTAGTGGACCTCACAAAGCTCAAGTGATTATGGGCAGTGAAAGTTGTGTGAATGTGGTATCTCAGGCCTTTGTCATTGAGGGAAAACTTAAGACTGAATCCCATCCACAGCCATACAAGGTATCTCTTCTAGACAACAACACCATGGCTGTAACTTAACGGTGTTCAATCCTATTGAAGGTCTCAGATTATGAAGAAAGTGTATGGTGTGATGTCATCCCCATGGTCCTCACTGATGTACTACTTGGAAGGCCTTGGTTATATGACAACAATGAGCTAGTGAGAGGTACTAAGAACCAATGCATCTTCGATCACAAAGGCAAACCATTCATTCTAAACCCACTCAACATACCTCAGGTAAAAGACAAGTTAAGGGCTGCCTAACTAAGGAGACAACATGTCTTAAATAATGTTGCTAAGACCTCTTCCAAAAAAACCACTGAGCAAAAGAAGCAACCATGCAAAGAAAATTTCAGCAAAAAGAACACTATGGACAACAAGCTATGCGTGCTGCCCCATAGAGAATTCCTGACCATTAGTGAAGAAACCGGCCTAATCATAGCTCTTGTTACCAAGGCTGTTGAACCATGATAGAGGTAAAACATCCCCCACAAATCAAACAATTACTTGCTGATTTTTCAGATTTGGTGCCAGAAAAATTTCCTGATAAACTACCACCGATGAGGGATATTCAACATGCCATTAACCTTGTGCCTGGGTCAGTACTCCCTAATCTACCCACTTACCGTCTTAGACCTACAGAGCATGCCGAGCTCAAGAGATAAGTGGATGATTTATTAAAGAAAGGGTTTGGTTGAGAGCATGAGTCCATGTGCAGTACCAACCTTATTAACACCAAAGAAAGATGGATCATAGTGTATGTGCATTGACAGCCGGGCCATTAACAAAATCACGGTAAAGTACAGACTTCCTATTCCTAGTTTGGATGATATGCTTGACATGTTGACAGGAGCTTCCATCTTTTCAAAGATTGATCTACGGAGTGGCTACCATCAAATTCGAATCCGTCCAGGGGATGAATGGAAAACAGCCTTCAAAACAAAAGAAGGCATGTATGAGTGGAAGGTTATGCCTTTTGGCCTCACCAATGCACCTGGCACTTTCATGAGGGTGATGACACACGTACTACGACCCTTCATCGGCAAATTTCTCGTAGTGTACTTTGATGACATACTAATATACAGCAAAGCACAAAATGAACATTTGGAGCATCTGAGACGTGTCATGAGAGTACTACGGGCAGAAAAGTTGTACATCAACTTGAAGAAATGCTCCTTTATGCTGCCCAAGGTCATCTTCCTTGGTTTTATTGTCTCTTCACAAGGCATAGAAGCTGATCCGAAGAAGGTAAAAAGTGTCGTTGATTGGCCTATTCCAAAGACCTTGACCAAGGTTCGTAGCTTTCACGGTCTTGCTTCATTTTACCGACGATTCATCCAGAATTTCAGCGCCGTTGTAGCCCTAATTACAAAATGCACAATAGGAGGAAAAGTCCCATTTCAATAGACTCCAACAGCCACTAAAGCTTTCAACTTGATCAAACAAAAGATGACAGAAGCACCAGTGCTTAGACTACCCAATTTTGATTTTATGTTTGAAGTGGCTACTAATGCATCCCATGTTGGGATAGGAGGAGTGCTTATGCAAGAGGGCCATCCGATTGCCTTCTACAGTGAAAAGTTGAATGATGCAAAAAGAAGGTGTTCTACTTATGATTTATAACTCTATGTCGTTGTTCAAATCCTCAAGCATTGGAGGCATTACTTAATTGGCAGAGAGTTCGTACTCTATTCGGATCATGAAGCACTCAAATACTTGCACTCACAAAAGACCATTAGTGATCGGCACACTAAATGGATCTCATACTTGCAAGGATACATATTTTTTCTCAAGTACAAAGCTAGGAAGGAGAATCAAGTGGCTGATGCACTTAGTCGAAAGGTGATGATGATGAACACCTTCACAATACAAAGTGCAGGAGTGGAACACATCAAAGAGGAGTACATTAGTGATGCTGATTTTTCAGAAGTATTCAACAACCTACAAGGAGGACGGGATGACAAATTTGCTATACATGATGGGTATCTTTTCAAAAGCACTCGCCTCTGCATCCCAAACACCTCTTTGAGACATCACTTGATTCGAGAGCTACATGGAGGAGGAATGGGTGGACACTTTGGAAATGACAAAACATACTCCATGATGAAAGACTTAAACTTTTGGCCTCAACTCTTAAAGGATGTGCAACATGTGATACAGAGATGCCACACTTGTCAACTTGCCAAAGGAGAAAAGAAGAATACAGGATTGTACACACTGCTGCCCGTTCCACACGCACCTTGGCAAGACATAAGCATGGACTTTGTCCTAGGCTTACCACCTACACGAGAAAGGTATGATTCCATATTTGTGGTAGTAGATCGTTTCTCCAAGATGGCATACTTTATCCCATGCAAGAAGACTCTTGATGCAAGTCACTCCGCCAAACTCTTTTTCAAAGAGATAGTGCGCATACATGGTCTACCACAGACAATTGTTTCAGATAGGGATGTCAAGTTCATGAGCTACTTCTGGAAGGCCCTATGGCTGAAAATAAATGCTAAACTCAAGTTCTCCATTGCATTCCATCCTCAGACAAACGGACAGACCGAAGTGGTGAACAGAAGTCTTGGCAACTTACTCCAATGTCTAGTGCGAGACTATGAAAAGACTTGGACATCTATACTGGACATTACTGAATTCGCCTATAATAGTTCCGTCAACCACACCACAGGTCGTACACCATTTGAGATTGTCCTTGGACTGCAGCCTCAACGACCGGTTGACTTGGTACCTTTGCCACCTCAGGCCTGTATTAATGTGGAAGCCGATGAGTTCCTTAGACACATCACGGAGGTACATGCTGATGTTCGTCATCCCATCGCTGCTAGCAATGATGGATACCAAGCAACTGCCAATCGACATTGTCGCTACGTGGAATTTCAACCTGGTGATATGGTAATGGATCGAATTCCACCTGAGAGGTTTCCTCCTGGTACAGTGCACAAGCTCCATCCTCGGAGAATGGGTCCCTACAAGGTCTTGAAGCGCATTCGCACTAATGCTTACATGCTAGAGCTACCTCCTACTCTGAAAATCAACAATATCTTCAATGTAGCTTATCTGACGATATATTTGGGGCACCATTCTGATGACAGTGACACTGAACAGACCCTCAAACTTCCTCAATTTACAAACCCTAAAGATGATGTCACCGAAGATGTTCTCGACAACAAGTTCACCACGGTTCGTGGGGGCAAAGGGTACTACTCCTTCCTCATCAAATGGAAAGGTCGACCACGAGAGGATTGTACTTGGATCCATGCCGATGTCTTTCAACGCCTTAACATGGACCTCTATGAGCACTACATGTCCCTTACCCACTTATCGGAGTTGAATGATTCTAAGAAAGGGGGAGCTGATGTAGATGCACATTATGGAAGGAAATATGAGAGGAAGAAGAGTCCAGCCTTAGTCCACCTAAGTGGCTAGGGTCTAGCCAAGAAGCCAGCCGAACCCCTACTTGGTCCACCTGAGTGGCTAAGTACAAATAAGGGCTAATTGGGCCCATCGGCTAGGGGAATAATTAGTAGTTGTTTTAATTAATTAGTGGGCCATTGGGCCTATCGAGTTGAGTAAGTGGTATGTCGAGTCCAAATTATCTTAGGACTCTATTTGTTTTCCACATAGGTTAATTATTCCTAGTCCAATTTTGAATTCCTAGTTGTAGTAGGAGTGTCTAGTCCTATTGGGAAACTAGCTCCTAGTTGAAGTAGGAGTGTCTAGTCCTATTGGGAAACTAGCTCCTAATAGTAGTTTGATTGCTATTCTGCCCTCTATAAATAGAGAAGCCTATGTACTCATAATTTCATATTTGAATAAATGAAATTGCAGTCATTATGTTAGAACAACTGGGATAGCTGTGGGTGAGAAGCCCTGGCCGAGACAGCCACTCCTCCCCCACATTCCCTTACCTCTCCTCTTATTTTTTGCAGTTAAAATTCTGTTTCTGTTCACTGATTACGGAAGCTATTAATCACAGAGAATTCAGACCTGTCCTTGCAAGATCGATCATCAAGAACTACCCATTCTTGAACCAATCGATCTCTTCTTTTGGCCAACCCTAAGGTCTGATCTGCAAGGCTTTTTAAGGACTGGTTCAACTCTTCAAAAGGGCCACTCGATCTCTGCTGGGAAGCCATCAGCCACTGTTCACTTCTGGTTTTTCTGCAGTTCTTGATTTTCTCTCTCCTAGGTCAGAAATCAAGAACCTTCATAACTCCATAACCAGCCGTCAGAAGCTCTTCATATTTGGGGGTTTTTGTACCCTTGGTGGGCCCTACAATCGATCAAATTTGCAGCTCAATTGGAGCCCTACACGCCTGGCCGCACCTCTCTCTCTCCAGCTTTATAGCAGGTCTTTCTCTCTCCTATCGGGTTGGGTTTTGGGCTGGTTTTGCTCCTGTATGGGTATTGTATCCTTGGAGGTTTATTTGATGGTCTTATTTCTTTGTTTCTTGCTCCTATTTGTATTGTTTGGGGTTATAAACTGCTGGGGTAGTTTCTTGTAATCTATTCCTGCAGTAAAGGATATACTGCCTAATGTGTCGTAGCATGAACCCAACTTAGTTGTACGTTGGGTGGTTAATAATAAAATGAATTGCATCATCTCGCATTATTGATTATATATGACTACTTGCATGAACTCCATCCCTCACTGAGTTAGTCGTAGCTCACACGATGTACGTGTTGCGTTTAGATGATGATGCAAGTACCGTGGTTCCCATGAGCAGTGACACATTCTCTTCCATAGCGGACTACGGCGGGGACTGGTGGACACCAAAGCCTAAGAAGCGTGGTGGTTCGGACTGTGCATGTGACACCTGAGCCTACATGGCACCGTGAGCCGAGGGTGGTGCTGCCCATTGTCATCTATTCCTATATTTTTTTATATTATTCTGTGGATATTTTTATTGTATGTTTTTACGTATATAAAATTAAGATAATTAAGCTTTTGTTATTTTAAAATAACTAACATTTAGATTCTCCCCATTAATTGAGATTGGTACTTTTTATTATCATATCTGCTGCATTTGATTTTAATATTGGAACTTTTTTATGGTTGCGACGGTTAAGGTACTGCTATCAGAGATCCTGGTATAGATTTATAACGGGTAAGCGTCCTAGTCACACCACAGGTATCCTAGCGGGAATGGGGTGTGACAGAACGTGAATACATGTTGATGATTTCAAGAGACTAGATTCTGACTTGTACAAGGGCTAAATGTCCTTTACGCATTCATCGGAGAGGAATGATTCCAAGCCAAGGGTGAGTTGATGCAAATAACTCAACTTTTCAAAATCTGTTTTAAGGAGTCATAGTCTAGAAAGGATTTCTCTTTTTGGCTTATGGTAGGGACTTTCTTATTTTTGTTTCTTTTCATGCGTGGATAAGGAATGTTTCCTATTGGCCTACAGTTATTCAAAGGCCAATCTGAATCTGCCTGTACTAAGTCTTTAAATATGTAAGGCTGTTAATTGACTTCCTATGTTTTGAGTTAAATACAAAAATTGTATTTCTGCCTTTATTGAATTCTGTGGTGATTCAGAGTTCCAGTTGCTGACTTGCTGTGGTGATTCAGTAACAGGATTGGTGGTGATTCCAGCCTAGGCCTCAGAAGGTGATTCCCTGGTCATATCCTTTTATCTTCTTGAGAAAATCAGCAGGATAGGTACTTGAAAAAGTGCCAGCGAAGGAGAAGGAAAACTCAACTTACTGGTTCACCAACTCAGTGAGTCAGCAACTGAGCCAGAAACTCAGTGAGTTGACTCAGTTAGAATGGTGTTCTGGTTCACCACATGTCCGTCCGCCCTTTTTGTTATGTAATTCTCATTTTCTCAAAATTTCCCAATTTATGTATTCTTTAATATTCGTTAAAACCATGATTTTGCCGCTCAAAATCAAACTTGAAGCCATTCATTTTTGGTTCAGCGCACTGTTTGGCTTTAAAAACTGTCTAGTGTATAGCTAGGCCATCCAATGGCAGGTTCACCATGTCTAGAAGCTCACACAGTTCAAACTATTGGTTGGACCATCAATAAAATTTCGTTCCCTACAGCCTAGCGTGGGATAGGGGTGTCAAACAGTGTGGTTTCGGTTATCTGGTCTAGTTCCGCTTTGGTTTACATTTTGATAAGGTGAAATCAAAACCGCACCAAATGGTAATAAGCTGAAATCAGAATCATTTTCATCCGGTTTCTAATTAGTTTTTGTTATCTGGTTCATAAATGGTTTAGATGCATTTACAGTGTCGATTTTGGAAAACAGTTTGCTAACAATTCATTGAACTGTCGTATGCTACTTATCCGATCTGCCCTCAGATCTACCTACATCTACTGGTCGGGAGTATTCCAACTTCTCAAATCCATCATCAAAGCCATTGGGAAGTTGGAATACTCCCGACCAATAGATGTAGGTAGATTGGAGGGCAGATCGGATAAGTACCATACGACATTTCAATGAATTTTTAGCAAACCGTTTTCCAAAATCGACACTATAAACCGCATGTAAACCTCCTCCGCTGGTCCATTGTTTGCCTTCCCAAGTCGGAAGGAGGACTTGGCTTAAGAAGAATCAAGGATGCCAACTCTGCTGCCATCCTCAAGCTGATCTAGAAGTTAGTCACTAAGTAATCCAGTATTTGGGTTTCTGGGTCTACTCTTCCCTCCTTCGCAAAGACTCTCTTTGGACTTCCGGCATAAGATCCTTCATGCTAAGCCTCTTGCCTTGACTGTCATCAAATCCCGCATTGCTAATGGAGTTGGAACCTCCTTTTGGCTTGATTACTGGCACCCAACTGGGGTGCTCTGCCTAATTATTGGTCATAGATCAATTTACGCTTCTGGTCTCCCCAAAACTTCCATGGTCTCCTCAATCATCTCCTATGGCTCTTGGTCCCTCCCTTTAGGCATCCTCTCTCCTGCTGCCATTTGGGAGCCCCTCCCCACCCTTCCCCACCCTTTTGTCGGAGATGATCGTATCATTTGGTCCCCCTCCTCCTCCAGTTGCTTTTCCATTTACTCTGGTTGGAACCTTATTCGATTAACCAATCCCCCATACCCTGGCATAAAGGAGTTTGGTTCAAATCTCACATCCCTCGTCACAGTTTTACTATCTAGAGAGCCCTCTCAAACTGCCTACCCACCCAATCCTTCATCATTTATCGCCATATGCATGTTTCCCCTACTTGCTACTTTCGTTGGAATGGTTTAGAGGATAACCACCACCTTTTCTTTGACTGCCCGTTCTCTTCTCGCATCTGGAAGCGTGTCCTTGCTAAATGCTGGCTTGCTTAGAGAAGGCCCCTCCCCCTTCAGAGAGAATGGGTTCGGATTGATATGACCTTTTTCTGGGAGATCTATTTGGGACACTACTGGAAAACTTGCCTATGAGGCTACCATCAGTCATACTTGGATGAGCGTAACCTTTGTAGATGAACTTTCAACTCTAGATCCTTCGATAAGATCTGGAATGCCATCTACTTCGATGGTCAGTCGGAGCGAACCATACAGATATTAGAAGACATGCTCAGGGCATGTACAATGGAAATGTGTGGTAGTTGGGAAGAATATATACCCCTTATGGAGTTTGCCTATAACAACAGTTACCAAGCTACAATTGGGATGGCTCCGTATGAGGAGTTATATGGCAGGAAGTGCAGAACTCCTTTGTATTGGGATGAGGTAGGTGAGCGTCGAATGTTAGGACACGAGATATCTGATGACTTGTGACAAAGTCGGCGTTATTCGAGAACGGATTAAAGCGCCGTCCGTCAAAAGAGCTATGCGGACACCCGAAAAGACATTGAATTTCAGCCGGAGAAAAGTATTTCTCAAGATCTCTCTACTAAAGGGTTGCAAAGGTTTCACGAAAGGGGAAGTTGAGCCCAAGATACATTGGACCATTTGAGATCTTAACCCGGGTTGGCTCAGTAGCCTACATGCTTGCTCTGCCACCTTCACTTGGGGATGTTCATAATGTATTCCATGTATCCATCTTTGAAGCGTCGTTCATGATCCCTCTCATGTATTACCCATGGAGCAGAATACCTTGAAGTGACATGACCTATACAGAGCAGCCAACTGAAATTTTGGACCGAAAGGTAAAGACCCTTCGCAACCGCTCCCTTTCCTATGTAAAGGTGCGATGGGCTAATCATTCACTCGAAGAAGCATCTTGGGAGAAAGAGGATGAAATCGGCCAAGTACCCTCATCTTTTTATCAACTGTGACGCAATTTCGAGGACGAAATTTTTCAGAAGGGGGGGTAAATGTAATACCCTACTTCTTAAACCCGATCTGATTACACGGTTGACCCGATTTAACCATGCAGGACCCGAACCGGAGAGAATTAGAGCGGGTTCCGTATGGATTATGATGGCAAGGGTGACC
This sequence comes from Macadamia tetraphylla, assembly GCA_022985045.1. Lineage (NCBI taxonomy): Eukaryota > Viridiplantae > Streptophyta > Magnoliopsida > Proteales > Proteaceae > Macadamia > Macadamia tetraphylla. Next base: position 15,893,268 of record CM040971.1, on the reverse strand, counting down.
TTAAACACCGGCTGGCCCGACAAGTCCGAGCCAGTGCCAGAAGAGACGGAAATACCCAAGCCGTGTACATGCACTATCATAAGGCCATGTACGGATAAAGCGGTATGTAGCAGTATATTAAGGTGCATCGATATCACATCGTATGCCAAGAGTGAGATTCACGCCGGGTCAGATCATCAAAATCCCAAGTTTTGGCCCTCGGTGGGGGACGGTGGCGCATCCACCCACCTGAGTGACCCACCCATGTGAATTACTTAGTATTTTAAAGAAGTATATATAGCATTTATACTTTTCTTTTCTTTTCTCATTTATGACACTCGTACGTTGGTGAGAAGAGTAAAGAGGAGAGAGAAAAGAAAGGAAAGAAGAAGAGAAGAGAAGGAAGAGGAAGAAGAGATGGATTTCAGCGGCGCCGAGGCTTGATCTTCCCATTCCGACGCCGGAAGAGTGATCTTCAACACTAGATCTACATTTAGAGGTGAGCAAAGTTTGGGTTCCTTAAACCTTCGCCATACCAGTAAAACCCTTGATTCGGGTAGGGTTTCTTGAGATCTTGTAAATCCCCCTTGAAATGATGAATCTAAGGGTTTAATAGATGATTTATGTGTTGATCTTGAAGGATTTGAAGAAGTATTTACACGGTTGGAGAAGCATTGTGGATTTGAAGTGATTTTTGGGGTTTGAAGGTGTTCTTGAGCAAAGAAGGTAAGATGGCTTCCCATTCCTTAAAATCTAACCTAGATCTAGGTTAGAACCATCCTATAAGACCTTGAAGGTGTGAAGAATGGGTTTGGAAAAGCCCCATTTGAATCCCCAAAGAATGGAGGAAGTTGGGAAGAAAGCAGGAGGTTTCCTTAAGACCGTGGGCCATCTGCTTGCTGTGGGCACCTGCCGAGAGGCGGGGCCCTCGGGCACAACAAGGGCCAAACCCGTGGCCACCCGCCCGCCGGTCTTGAGACCCGCCCAACCGCGGGCGGTGGCGGGCCAGGCAAGCCGACCTACCCACCGGTCGGACCGGTGGAGTCTGATGGGTCGGCAGGTGGGCTGTCCGACCCACCTGAGAGGCTCCAAATGTGATTCTTACGTCCGATTGGACCCAAATCGGACGTGCGACCTTCTTTTAACGTTCTAAACATGATTTTGTCATCGGATCTCGTTAATTTTGATCCTAAGATGGTGAAATACTAACCCCGCTCACTCATGTTAGGTTCACCAAATCCTACGCTTCTCGCACCGGATCTCACCCATACCGAACCAGAATCCTTGTACACTACAAGTAAGTGGGGAGAGGACGTTTGGCCTTGTTTCAAGGCATTGTTTGGCATTTATTTAATTGTATCTAGTCTAGCCATGCCATCATGAAAATGCTATGTAGATTAGTTCATCCTCACATTGTTATGCATGGGTGTTATGTTTACTTTCTAAATGCCAAGTGATGAGATGCTTATGTGATGAATATTGACATCATTGTGCATGATGCATTAATAGACTAGATGCCGTAGTCGGCTTGGAAACGAGTGCATTGGTGGCCCGTGGTATGGGACGCGGTGGCACTATGCAATCGTACTATTGTCATATAGGAGCATGCGGTTTAGGATTTTCACCTTCCCGTGCTACGACCCTTCCCAACAGGGGTTAAGGTGTTGGGTTAAGGTGTTGGGTTAAGGTGTTGGTTTACCATTTGGGGGGAAGCAGTGGTCACGGTTTTCGGGTCACTATGGCGGTTAGACATAACGTCCGGCGGGTCATTAGGATAGTCGGCAACCCCGGTGGTATATTCAAGAGGGCCAATCGTACTGCTTTTAAATTACTGAAGTCAGCACCTTTAATTTCAGTCATTTACTTTTCTGTTGAGAGCCGGTGGTCGGCATGTTTTTACTTTTCCGAGTACTCACGGTGGGCCTTCTCCATGACCCTATGGGCTGTCGCGGATGGAGTTCAGGCTCGACCGGAGTATACGCGCACTGTGGCTGTAGTAGCACTAAACCAAAGACTTAGTAATGTTGCTTAGGTGGATGTGATTTAAAATGTATTACATAGCATGTAGTGCATATGATTGTGTTTTGTTGTGTGGACTGTTGTGTGGTCCATCTTTCCACTTACTGAGCTAGTGAGCTCATCCCACGTGTGCACCTCTTTTTAGATGATTTTGCAGGTCATCCATCTGAAGAGCACGGGTCGGGTCCCACGGTTGAGTTCCCTGAAGAGGACTGGTGGGCCCCTGAGGAGTTAGAGCACGCAGCCGATTGCTCGTCGAGAGTTGTCTTCTGGGACCGCAGATTCTAATGCGAGATGAGCTCCACTTTTGAGGCCGAAATGAGCTCTACCATGTGATGCCGAATGGGCTCAACCTTTGATCTGAAAGTGAGCTCTAGGCTTGATACTGAGCCGAGCTGTATACTCTGATTTTGATGGTTTCCTTTTTGTACTTGATATATGAATTGTACTTTTATTGTGTAATTATCATGCCTTCGGGCCCACATGTATATAACTATTGTATCACAATTCGAGTATCAAGTATTAGAGGAATATTCACAGGTAAACCAAGTCTTCCGCTGATCTGATAAGCTTTTATTAGTTGTGTGTATGTTGTGGTGGAATACAGTATCAGATGATCCTGGCAGGGTTGGGTTAACCGGAGTTAACCCGTCCAGCCCGATTCATGTGAGACGGTGTGACACCACACACAATTTATTGAACAAAAATTTCTTGGCTTTGGATACATGGAACTATGAGAGACAGGTTCTGCTACTGTGAGACACCAGCCCTCAAGCGGGACTTTGAGGTTGACTGGAGGAATTCTGGTTAAGATCAGGTGGAAATCTGATCACAACTCGTTCTATTCCTCTTCTTCTCCCCCATGGTTACAAGCATGTGAGCTCCTATTAATTTAATTTCTACTCTTGTTTTTCCGTAATCCTGTGCGATTACTAAGGGTTTCATAGTTCTGAACATTGGGTAGAATCTAGGATAATTTTTTCAGTTTGGTTGCTGTAGCACCCGTGTTTTGGGTGCATTCCTGCTGCAAGTAGGAGATCTCGCCTAGGGACATCTAGCCCTTGGATTGGACTGAGGTTTGGATGGTTTGGTCCTCACTTCGTAGGAACATACAGTCCAAATTTGATTCTGATATGAACCTTAGATGTCACAGTTCTTGAAGTCCCTAAATTTCTGGAACATCACTTGATATTTCTGAAACATACCATGGTCAGCCTTATCTATCCAATAGATTTGTATTATATTATGGTGATTTATTCTACCCTATCAGACTTCCATTTGACCAGGGTTTGATGATAATTAGATCTTTTGATCTTAAGTTATTAATTTTCTCTGATTCTAAGTTTAGTAGTAGCTTGTGATCCTGTCTATTGAGTTGCAGCCTAATACATGTTGAAAGGTTGAGCCAACTCTATTACTTCTATGTTTTCTTCTTTTATTCTATTTCCCACAATCAGAGACCAAGGACCCTGTGCATGTTTTCTTTTCTGTTCATATCAATTGGTTGTTGTGCTTTTGTTGGATCTTCTTTTTTTGTTGATTCTAAATACCTGCATAAAGTTCTGATCTGGAAGTTGAAAAGATTCAGTCTTACCTGCGATTTCAGTTTTCCTAATCTACTAGGATTTCTGAAATGCTCAGATCTGAAATCTGATTCAATTCTGGTTTCATACTCGACAATCGATTGGAGTTCTCTATTGACTGGTGTTTTCAAAATCTAATCTTGATTCTGTTTTCTCAGTTTCCTAATTGAACTCTACTTTCTATTTTTGGTTCTGATTTGAGTTCTGATTTTTGGCAAGTTTTTCCATTGGGTTCCCATGTTCTGTTATTATTATCTTGGTCTATATTTCTGGATTATCTTCTGATTGCTATTCTTCTTGGTTTGACTGTCGATTGCCCTGTTCTGAGATTTCCTAGTCTCAGTAGCAATGCATTATATCACAGTATCCAGCCATTGAATTGCTTTGAGATTTCAGTATCTTATTCTACCCTACCATACTATCTAAGTAACAACAGTAGCGAAACTTAGAACTAATACCGGAACAAAAATCTGAGTTACGAAACAAAACAAATCAATAATGTGAACCGGATATCAAATAAACAAACCTAAAACATCAGAAATCTAAGTGGTAGTAGCCAATGATCTGATGTCAAATTATGAAATTAAAACCATGGATAGGTTCAGAATACAGTACCATTGTCAGACTTCGAAATATCAGTAGTAATAAGCAAAAAGGAGATTTTCTAGAATTATGGTATGTGCAGGAACTTGAAGAAACTCATAAACCATTGATATGAATTAATGATAGACAGATTCGGAGAATGGAGATATAGAAGAAAGATATGGACGAAGCATCCCACCTGGAACTAGGCTAACATCCTATCAGCCAACCTCAGCATCTCACCAAGGAATTCTGCATCCCACAGCACCATTTTGAGTCTCACAGAATATAGAGGCAGCAAAACCAAACTCCTTTCAATATAAAATCGTTGGGTAGGCTGAGAATAGCCTTAGATATTTATAGATCACAATTTAGAGATATTCACGATTATACTAGGTGTTGAGAGGAATAATGATTTGTGTCCAACTTGACACTAGCCCTCTTTATTTATAATAATGCAGAGAATGTTCTAGAATATTACAAGGGCCAATAAACATCTAGAACTTAAAGACCTTTTTGGATTCTTACAACATCCCTAAAAATTATTATTACAACACTTTCCCCTCAAGCTGGTGCATAGATATCACATATGTCGAACTTGCAGATAATAGGATGAAACATCTTACTACTAAAACCCTCAGTAAATACATCAGCCAGTAATTCACTACTGAGAACAAAAGGCACAGTGCTAAGACCCATATCCAGTTTCTCTTTGATGAAGTGTCGATCGATCTCTATGTGTTTGGTTCAATCATGTTGGACAGAGTTGTGAGCAATGCTGATTGCAAATTTGCTGTCACAAAATAGTTTCATAGGAAGAGTAGCAGGGACATCCAAATCTGAAAGAAGACCATAAAGCCATAGAAGCTCACAAATGCCATAGGACATAGCACGAAACCTGCTTCAGCACTAGACCGGGCAACAACAGCTTGCTTCATACTTCTGCAACGTAACAAGGTTACCACCAACAAAGAGCCATAACTAGTGGTATACCTGGGGTCATCAGGAGAACCTGCCCAATCAGCAACCATGTAGGCCTCAACCCAAAGGTGATCAAAAGGAGAAAAAATGATGCCATGTCCTGGGGCAGATTTCAAGTAACGGAGATGTGTGACGTGTACGGATCGTGCATGTATTGGATAACCAAGCTGACGGCATACGCTATGTACTGGCGTGTATGACAAAGATAGATCAAACGCCCAACTAATCTCTTATATCTCCTCTTGTCCACAAAATCACCTTCCTTGCTAACTAGGTGACCATTAGCATCAATGGAGTAACTGCAGACTTACACCCCAACATACCTATCTTAGAAAGAAGGTCAAGCTCATACTTTCGCTAAGACAAGTAGATTTCATGAGAAGACGTAGCAACTTCAATGCAAAGGAAGTAACGAAGTTGTCCAAAATCTTTAATCTTGATTTCCTCACCCAGGTATTTCTTGAGGTGAGAAATCTCTACAAGATCATCACATGTAACAACAATATCATCTATATAGATGATTAAGATAGAAATCTTTCCAACAGATCTCTTGATGAATAGAGTGATCGGCATTGCTTTGAGAGAAACCTATAGCAACCATAACCTTGTGAAAACACTCGAACCAAGCACGAGGGGATTGTTTCACCCTATATAATGCACGCTTCAGCTTTCAGACCTTCCGTTGGGTTTTAGAGCAAGTGAACCCAGGAGGAATGGATGGAAAGATATCATAGGAAATGGACCTCCAACTCTCGCCCTCTAGATAAGATTTGGGGCCCATCTCCTTTGATATTAGGGCCAAGATCTCTCGGGCTACTTCCACTTGTAATCCCTCCCTACAAACTGTCATAGTGTAAATTTATGGGAGTTGCCCAGCTCCACCATCAGAATAGTCCTACTCTCTCACAACCTAAGTCAACAACACAGGATAAGATAACACATATTGTGTTCATCTTAGCCACTAGAGCAAATGTCTCCTGGTAGTCAATGCCATAAGTCTGAGTGAAGTCCTTGGCAATAATTCTAGCCTTGTAACGATCCATTATACCATCAACCTTCTTTTTAATATGAAAACCCACTTACAACAAATTGTCTTCTTCTATGAGGGAAGACTCACTAGATCCCATGTGTCATTCTTCCTTAGATCATGCATCTCCTTAACCATAGTTGTATGTCATTGTGAGTCTACACTTGCTTCCAGGTATAAGGAATAGACATAGAGGACAGAGCAAACATAAAACTATAATAGGATGGAGAAGTAAGTCATAAGAAACAGTTTTAGCAATAGGATGTAAAGTACAAGACCTAATGCCTTTATGAACAACAGGCAACTCAAAAGAAGGGTCCACACTAACAACTGGAACATCAATTAGAAGGAAAAGAGAATTACCTGGGGACTAGATTAGGTTTGAGAGGAGATGATTGGCATGGTAAAGTAGGTGTAGGATATGCAGTGGTCTTGGTCTGCTATCTATGACCATAAAATGCATCTCCGGATAAGGCCGAGCCAAGTAGGAGTGTCAATCTCCCTGAAAAGGACATCGGCAAGGATAATAGATGATGGTGGAGCAAGTTCAAGAGGCAGCACATCTTCCACTGTGGAAGAAGATTCCCCCTAAAGAGGTGGCAGTGTAGTAAGATGCAGATTCATGAAAGACAACATCCATAGTCACAAACCAATGCCGAGTGGGAGAGTGAAAATGCGTTAACCTTTCTGAGTGGGAGAGTACCCTAGAAAAATGCACCAGATACCATGAGAATCAAACTTTTCGTGAGGGTGATGATCATGAATATAACACACAGCCGAATACCTTAGGAGGAACAGGAAAAGAATAAGCCTTGGAGAAGATCCAAAGGGAGTAGAAGTCAAGGACCTGATAAGTTATTCAATTGATAAAAAAAGCAGCAATGAGAATCGTGTCACTCCAATATTGGGGAGGAATGCATCTCAAACATGAGAGAGCATGCCACCTCACAAAGATGGCGATTTTTTCGCTCAGCAGCACCATTCTGAGCCGGAGTATAGACACAACTGGTCCGATGAGCAAAAAGATAAGCCTGAAAACACCTTTCAAGTATTCGCAGCCATTATCACTTAGAAGAATCTTAATAGTACCACTGAATTGGGTCTGCACCATATAGTGAAACTGCTGAAAGCAATGAAAAGTTTCGCCCTTATTTCGCATCATATAAAACCCAATTTTTCGGATAATGGCACTCGGTAAAAGAGAAACCACCGAAAACCATTCACTGACACATAATGGGATGGACCCCAAATATCAAAATGTATCAATGAAAAAGGAGTGATGTTTTTATCATCAAAAATAGAATAAGTGATTCGAGTTTGTTTGGCCAATACACATACCTCACAAAAAAACTAAATCGAATTACAATGCTTAAAAGAAGGAAAAAGCTTAGCTAAAGTCCCCAAAAAGGATGTCTCAACTGACGGTGCCACTGTAGTAACTCAGACATGAGAGGTGATGCAGAAAATGTTTGAAGAGCCTGACCAGAGACCAAAGACGAGTCATCATCAAGTAGATACAGACCAAAATGCACCCTACCAGAGCCAATCGTTGACCCTATAACTAGGTCATGAAAAACACAATGAGATAGGAAAAATGTGACTTTGCAATTAAGACTGGAAGTGAGACTACCAATAGACAATAAAATAGTAGAAATGATGGGACATGCAAAACAGTCAAAAGAGAAAAGTAGGATTACTGGCTAACAAAGCCCTTTCCCAAGTAGTGGGATGAGTGTCATTAGCCAATCTGGCCTTACCATTACCAAAATAGGAAGTATATGAGAAAAAAAAAGCCAAAGAACCTGTCATGTGATCTGATGCTCTAGAGTCAATAATCCATGGGGTAGACTGGATAGACGTACTATGACCACAGAAATAAGTGCCTAAACCGGATGGAGTGGAGTGAGCATAACTCGTCGTTGCAGATGAAGGAGGCTCCATAAAGTCAAAATACACTAAAGGCAATAAGTTCATCTGATAATGGAGACATTACTGAGATGTTTGGTGTAGAGTCAGAGTCAAGAGGCCTACATATGGTTGGCCTGACCAGGATTACCACGACCCTTTCCATGACCTTTGCCAGATGTATCAATAGTGTAGCAATGGAGCTTCCAATAATGCTCCATAGTATGACGCTCCTTACCACAGTAGTCGCACTTCACAGGTGCTTTGGTAAAGGAGCCACCAGACTGTAGAGCTACTTAGTAAGGCTAAGTGCCAGAGACAGAGCAAATCTCTTTGTGGGAGTGGCAATAGGCTGTGGTAGCATAGTAGTATGGCTGTTGTCCTCAAGTTGTATCATAGAGTAGGCTTGCTCCAAAGTAGGAAAGGGAGACCAACTCAAACCATGAGCCTGCAATTGGTCGTATTCCATATTCAGCCCTACCAAGCAATCATAGACTCTGATCTTTCTTCCCGTTTCTGGAAGGCAATGACATCAGCTAGAGTGGTGGGAACATACTCCTCATAAAATTCAGGCCACAAAGTTCACCACCATTATAATACTATGATAGAGTTAGCCCATTTGCTTCAGATCGTGAACCTTTTGGCGATCTGAGAACCCAAACAAGGAAAAGATATGTGGTAAGAGACTCTCAATAGTCTAGAGAAGCACCACCGAGAGAGGGAGGCAAGATAGGAAGAGGCGAGAGAGAGAGAGAGAGAGAGAGAGAGAGAGAGGAGATGGAGGCTCTGGTTCCAAGATAGAGAGGCAAGAAAGAGAAGGCTAGGATTAGGCTTTGGATCTGCGCTCTAATACTATGTTGAGAGGAATAATGACTCGTAGTTGACACTAGCCCTCTTTATTTATAGTAATGGAGAGAATTTTCTAGAATATTACAAGGACTAATAAACCTCTCAGTATGGAAGGGAGTTCTTCGCAATTGCTAGCAGTCTAGTAGGTGTTCTCTCCCCTTTGAAAGGGAATGAATCTAGATAGAAATGACATTTGATGGCTCCTCCATTTATGACACCTTGGGCAAGTAAGCTTTTGCGTGATCATCAACCATATCTGGATGAGAGAAACATTTGTAGATGGTCTCCAAATCCCGCTCTTTGGATCACATTTGGAAGGCCATCTACTTAGATGTTAGCTCCAAACTCAGATCCCTTCGAAATCAATCAGTCTCTAACACCCCCAAGGAACAGGTTCATTGTTGCTTCCTAAGGCCTTTTGTCTGAAATCATCTCCCCCAAGTGATGTTCTCCCCTTTTTTTCGGGCTCTTTGAACAATTGTTTTGTGCCTTTTGTTGTATTTTCTTTCTTCCGAGCTAGCCTTTCTTGAAAGACCTTAGCCTCTCCCCCCCCACCCTTTCCTTTGTATATCCTTTCCACTCTTGGTAATGAATTTATTTATTAAAAAAGAGCAACCCAGTGCACGAGGCTCCTGCATCGCAAGGTCAGGAGGGGCAAGTGTGTACGCAGCCTTACCCCCTGTTTTGCAAGAGGCTGTTTCCAAGTTTTGAACCTGTGACCAACAAGTTGCAATAGTGCAACTTAACCGTTGTGCCACAGGCTCGCCCACTAAATGAATTTATTTATTCATCCAAAAAAATAAACCCTAGAACTTAAGGACCTGTTTGGATTCTAACAACATCAATAAAACCCATTATTACACCACTAGGAAACCAAATTAAAGAAAGAAAAAAATCCCCTCCATAAGTAAGCTGGAAAAGGAATCCTATCTAGACTCGGCATTGAAGAAACAAGATAATAAAAGGACTACTAATATGCTGGAATTTAAAATTCCTATTCCGGACATGATTACATGAATAAAAGAATTAAAAATTACTCCTAGGAAGTACCCATGATTCTGGTTTTGGATGAACCACAGAACACCAAGCTTAAGACTTGGCTGAACCCCAATACTGGTTCAAACTAAGTTAACTCAGAACCGCAAGGATGAGTTTCTGAGTCACTGAGTTAGGTTCTTTCTCCTTATTTGATTGATACTTTTAGAGTACCTTCTTTGATGCAGTAGTACCACCCTTGATGCTGATCTGCATCAATATGATTCTGGTACACAAGATTAAAGAAGGGCTAAATGACAAGTTAGAACTATGGATAATTGCCTTAGAATTTAAAGGATTTAAGATAAGCTGGTGTATAACAGTGTACATGGAGTGCAATTTTCGAAATAATAGGAGTAGAACTGGAAGGGCAGTGAAAACACTAATAAAGATATCTACCTCAAAGTGAAGATTTCAGGTATCTAATTGGGACCATAAATAAAAGGGAAGAATTAAAGCAGATATCACTCAGAGAATTGGAGGTAATTGAAGTGGAAACGAGCTTCTGGAATGTCTGATGATTGATGTATACCACTAGAAACTAAAAGGCAAATCCTATTAAACAGCTCTACAACAAGCAACATCCTATGGAGAAAATGTTTGTTGTTAGGTAAAGAGTGGACACATCCATAAGTGAATCTGAAACGAAAATCTTGAGCCAAATGATGTGTCAAGATTAGGAAGGGCAGAATTTTAAGAGTGAACAAAAGGGAAACTCTGGGGTTGTTCCGATAGGTTACAAAAACCAGGTGCAACAAGAAGTCAAGAACCATTAAATGTGCCATGGGGACTGATAGAGAAACTCCAGATTGTAGGTGTGAAAGGTTGATGGAGGCCAAAGATGACGTGGATTAAAGTGGTGAGCAAAAATATGATTACTCATGACCTAACACCAAAAAATGGTCTTGAGACAAAAACACCAATAATATTTGTGAATTAACAGCAGATACAAAGGAAGCTCGTTGGCCAACCCTATGCCAGTTGTACAGGTGGAGTGTAAGAGACCATGAGGAAGCATGACTGTCTGATTTTTTTACGAGTGTTCACAGTAACAGGTGGTGAATGATTCAGAGGTTTTCATTGGTTGGATGTCCTCACTAGAATGTTTGGGCATCGAGATGCCAATATCTTTCGTGTTTCTCCCATTCCCTTGTTTCTTTTAAAAATAACACATTCCATTGGAAACATATACCTACCGGTGCCATTGTGAAAAATGGACCTCACCTATGTGTAATGATTCTTTTAGTTGATCCGTATGTTTTTTAATGATTTTTTGAAAGTTCTACATGTCACATCATCTTTTCTATCCCTACCAATTTGGCATTCATTTAGGGGGGAAGAGGAGAGGGAAAGCAGTGTGATAATAAATGTTATTTTTTGCAAATAGTGAACTGGAGCAAACACGGTAAAGGGCTGGGGGTTCAGAAGTAGTTAGTTTCCTTTTCCTGCCATTTTTTCTTTATTTTGTTACTTGACATGAATATAAACAGATATGCACTATTTAAATTTTGTTAGCCTTAATTTCAGTTTCTGTTAATACAAGTAATCAAAATTCACTGGTACGCACTAATGTGTGGAAAATATAGAACTACACAACGACCTCAGCTTTCCTACTCTTTGTCGAAATAATAGATAAAGTTGTGACATCAACAACAATGAATTCAAATCAACAGCATAAACTTTGGCCCAGTATTCTTCTCAAATTCGTGCACATGGCAGCACTCAAGGTCATGGAAGATTGCTTTTCCTAAAACGATAGTTTCAGTTTTTCCATGGAAGAGTGGGCAAGGATTGGCAATTGAATTGGTTGAAGTTATTCAGGACTTGGTTAGTTATATAAGTCACATTGACAAATAGAAAGACAAATATATTAAGGCAAAAACCACTTCGTTGCCCTAAAAATAAAAATAGAGGGCCTTAGCCAATGCTGAAAGGCACTTTGACAATGCAAGAATATGGGGGTCTAGGTTGAAGTGTCCAACCCAAAAGCCTAGGTTATTAGGTGGAGAGAACCAATTAGTATATGAAGTCATCCAAAGTCTGAGTCAGCAAATGTGTTATTCCCAAGACCTCCCCACATAGCCTCTCTTTTGGCTGGCACTACACGTGGCACTTTTGTCTCTTATTTTTGGTGACTGTTAAATGATGTTAAAATTAGCATAGTGGGGTTGATAGCTCTGATGCCTTTCTTGAATTATCCAAGCCAAAACTTTGCTCTACTAGGTGGAGAGGCCAGTTGGTAGCCAATGTGGGATACTCCTAACAGCATGTTCTTCTAAACATTTTCAGGAAAACAACGGCATAAAGAACAGAACTGAAGGACTGTAGCAGAGCAATAATAAATTAACATTCCAAACATCACAGTTAAAATGCTTACTGTCTCGATGAAGAATTTGTTGTGGGAAGTCTGATCATCCCAGACCAGCAACAAAACCCTTACTCCTTCTCGGGACTTATACTTGAGCAATTCACCAAGAGTCAGATCCCCACCGTTCGGTAACGGCCGTGTTGGTTCTCTAACCAGCCTCACCTTGTGATAAATAGACCAACCCACAATATAAACCAAGTGATGGGCTTCCAATATGGCATGGCAGATGTCTTCCCAGCACTTTTCGTGTTGGAAAACCATCCCATTCTCCAATTCAATATCCGGAAGCTCCCTCTCCCGAACATGAGCGTCCTCATAGAGGGTCACTGAACATCCTTTCCTAACAGGGAAGTAAGTATTTCGAACACCCAAATGCTGGGGATCAGCAGCAATGCCTTGCTGGTACAGAGGATTACTCTCGACGGGCGTAAATTGCATCTCAAGGCGAAGAGCCGAATCAGGTTTTGGAGGCTTTCCATAGGGCCCGATCACCTTAAACCATCCTTGGATGAAATTTCCAGAAAAGATAATATGAGCAGGAACCAGAACGATTCCGATAAGCTGAGCGCCCAACAAATCGTTATCCTTGACCTGGAACTCGACATGCGTGACGGGATGAGCGAGAGGGATGTAGAACTTTTGGTTCCAAAAAGGGTTTTCAGAATTAGGAATAACTCTGGTGCTAGCGACCTTTACCCCACCTACAATAACAGTAACGTAAGGGTCGCTGGTCATGATTTGGCGGTGAGGTTTGTGTTTGCGGTAAACTCTGCAGGTGCAACAAGCGGCGAAGCAACGACGGAGATGCTCAGAGAATAAATCCATGTTAGGCAAGCTACAAGCTTCGATAATCTTCAGTTGGAGGTCGCCGTGGAGGTAAATCAAGTCCGAGTAATTGGTCTCCATTGAAGCAGAGGTAGCAATGTCTTTGTCGTCTGAAGCGGAAGCCAGGGGAGAGTTGCTGGTAGCAATGTCTTCTTCTGAAGCAGAGACCATGGGAGAGTTGCTTTTGTAGAAAAGCTTAGAACCAAGCTAAGAGGAATATAATCAATCATGATTCACGAGCATCCAGATAGCAACAAGCAAAGCAAAGCAAAGCATATTGTCTCAATGAAGCAGAGAAACAAGAAGAAAGTGATAATTATGATTCTTTAGTTTTATTCTCTTTGATCTTTTTTTAAAATTTGGGGATAATTTTGGTAGTTACCGCAATCTGCAACCAAGCTTGACAAGTGGATAAGGCGGGAAGAGGACAGTTGCAAACTGAAACATGCAACCTACACACCTCTTCCAATTTTCAAATTTTCAAATTTTCAAATTTTCAAATTTGGAGAATTCGTTGCTTGGAATCAACTCCAGCACGTCTAGAGTCTAGATACGAAACAGGTATCCAGGACCAGGGGAGGTCTTGGGGTCATGGAGGTCCACAAGCCCTTACCTTGCGTTTCGGTTACAGGTCGTGCTCTCTCAGTATCACGTCAGTGCGGGCCACTGTGGTCTTTGTTTCTTCTCCGGGAGACCATCCAGAATCTACAATTTTGTTCCCAGGTCTGAGTTCTTTCTGTCTCTGCTTTTCAGCCTTGTGTCGACCCCGGCACCGCGGAACTCTGCATCGCGTCTACCCCGCCAACGCATCTCTGCGACCTTTCTCCGTTATCTAGCGCCATATCTGAATCGTGCATAGCGCCCAGCCCTGCCACGCCACAATACCTGAAGCCATCCCCAGCTATCTCCTTCCACTGCAACCCAGCCCTGCCATCGCAGTGCTTCCAGCACGCTTCGCCCACCACAGCTGCACCCAACCTACTCGTTGCCCCACTCCTATGCATCTCTGGTTCTGCGCAGAGATGCCCTCCATCAGCGACTCCAGCCTCCGCATCGCCTGGCCAGCCTTACTATCGTCAACCGCCCGCTCTGCCGCCATTGCTCCACAACGCACACAAATGGAGAATTTGGCCATCTTTTAGAGGCTTCCTGCTATGTTCTCAAAATAACCTCTTTGAGGGGTCAATTCGGTCAGATTTGAAACTGGCAGTAGATATTCTTAATGGGAAGATTAAGGGGCATGGAATGTTCAGGTTATCAAGAATGACATTTTATTACAAGCTGATCGAATGATCAAGAAAGAATTTAAGTATGTTTAGAGGAAAGTGAATAAACCGGCATATTATATGGCTTTCTTTGCTTCTTCAACGTAGGAATCAGTCATTTGCCCTCAAGAGTTCCCTCAATGTATTAGCAAAATAGAGTTCCCCCAATGAGCTGATCTCTTTGATAGATGGTGATGTTAAGAAGGTAATGTACTTAAGGATATGGTGAAATTATTGTAATGTCCTTGTTCTTTGTTTTAGTAGGAAATCAGTTTCACATAGGATAACATTCTTCTACGTCTTTGGCCCGTGGATTTAGAATTTATTAAATGAAGAGAGAGAAAATGGATTCTAAATCCACGGATCGATCTCGTACTTTCTTGTACGTGAACCTGAACCACTCTTCTACTTGTTTTAGGGTCTTCTTTTTTCCTTTCTTCAGGTCTGTCCTAAGAAGGTTAAAGGTGCCACCTATTTCTGGTACATTTTTCTTCTCTTCTTCTAATACACACATATTACCTAAAAAAAAAAAGAAAGAAAGAAAGAAGAAGAGGCAGACTTTTAAAGTCTAGCATTAGGAGAATTGCGGATTCGGCCCTTTTCATTGTTTTTTTCTCCCTCTCATGAATGTGGGCAATTGGGTTCTTTGCCATTCTCTCAACGTTTGAGCTCTCTATCTTCCATTAAGGCAGATGGTTAGAAGTGTAGGATTATTAGAATTGAGTGGAAGAAGTTGATGAGGGTCCCACTACATTGAAGGGAGACATGATAATGAGAAGAAGACTAACGGGTGCTGGGTGCAAAAGTAGGGTAATTTTGGTATGTAAAAACAACAGCAGGAGAAGGAGAGATAAAAGTTCAAATGCAGGAGAGTATCAGAAAATTGAAATAGGAGAGTGTCAGTAAATATAGGCTAAGTGTAAGGGAGTGATAGTAATTAGCCTACAATTTTATGTTGATAGAGAATTTCTCCTCACACATTGAAGAGATTCCTCTTGTCAATCGTAATCTCTATTCTATCATACAAAATCAAAAACTCATCGCGATATAAAGAAAGAATCTCTCTTCTTCTACTATTTTTGTTGGTAGTTCTTTGTGTGGGTAAAGTTTTTCCCCTCCATTAATAAGGAGTGCCTCTGCTATTCTGAAATTTAAGGCCGCTTTCTTTCATCATGGCTTCTGAATGAGGACCTTTGCCATTACCCCCCCCCACTATTACCAGACCCATCTCCTCCAATAGATGTTGTAAATGATGATACATTATCAGAAGATGCAGTGTAGGATTAAAATCTCTAACAAGTTATCCATAAACCTAATAGATCACCATAGAGATTGAGAACACCAAGAACGAGGGACAAAACTATAAACAATAAAGCATACCCTATTTGGGATCCATTGTAAAACCAAATGTAACAAAAACCTTTTGATCCACGTAGCAAGGTAATTCTCCTCTATTTCCCTATGATGACTTACTAGATGAGGAACTTGAACACATAAGGGAGGAAGCCATAAAAACCTTGTCTCTTTTTCTTTTCTCCTCTCTCTCAAGATTGCACGTAGCGAATAAGATTAGGGTTAAAGAAGGGACATCGTTCTCTATTTATAAAGTTTCCTAATGGACCCACTTATTACAAGTCCAATGGTTAACTAAAGCCCATACCATCAGCCCATATTAAATTAATTAAAGCCATATGTCTAATTTAATTCTAATTTAATTAGAGTAAATAATTAGCCTGATTTTATTAAAGCACAAAAACTTAATTAATACAAACCCAAATAAGAAATATCTAATATTCTCCCACTTGTGCTATAATAATTGCTATCAATTTTCACAACTTGTTTTGTCCTTGAAAAAAATCTCAGGCTAATCATCATCTTAATGTGTGCGCCATTAAAATAGTCTAGAGATATCTCTAAAAGTCAATCCCGTTCCATAGAGTCCAAACATTGAATCATGACAATAACGAACCTTCTATGGTCATAAGAGCTCTCAACTCTACTGATATGGATTCAATATGATAGTATGGCAACTAGATAACACCCATATAATGGTTTCATATGTGTTATCCCATTTTCAGTCCAATTTTCTTTCTCTTAAGTGGTACAACCACACTAGAGAAAATTCCTTATAATTCCAATTAACCTGTGTGTTATCTTTAATATTCTTGAGTTTTACTTTATGTTTATAAGACATACCTTAAGGCTAATAATAAAATGCCCCAACTATTGCTCTAGGTTAACACATACCTTAAGATTTCAAAGTTTATATATATATATATGCTGTAGACACCGAATTTTGTCAACCCCCGGCAATGATGACAATATGAAGAATTATATGTTGGATATTTTAGACTTGGAGAATTTTCAAACTTGGAGTAGAAAATGACAATTTTTTCCTATAAACTTCCAAGAGAAAATGTTTTCAAAAATTAGAATTTGATGTTGTGGATTATTGTTGTTTGTCCCCTCAAGTCGGACATTATACTTTGATGCGAGAACTATGCGAATCGATGCCCGATTCTCTCTTTCATTATATGATCTGGGTCCCTACTTTATGCATATTTTCATAAAGGTTCCCAGTCGAGATTACAATCGTGTCTTACATCATTGGATAGTGCTCGGAATGAGCTTTTTAACGACATATTACACGTCGAATTCCGACAAACGGTTTGAAAGATATGACCCCCGAAAGTTGACTCCAAAGTTCGGTATCAGATTCCATTCCGAGCAATCAAGGAGTGCCACATGGCGCCCAAAACCCTTTGTCTAAAGCAAGCCTTTTTGGACAATTCTCTCTAGTTTTTTAGTCCCACATCGGAAATAAGAGAGAATTATCTAAAATCCCAAGGCTATAAGTGTCACACCGTCACTTTGAACGGCGATGGCCAGTTAACACGTTAACCCAAACTCGCCAGATCATCGCATTGTATTCCACCACAGATACACATAACTAATAAAAACTTATCAGATCAGCGGAAGACTAAGTTTTACCTGTAAATAGTCCTATAATACTTGATACCCGAATTGTGATACAATAGTTATAAACATGTGGGCCCGAAGGCATGATATTTACACAATAAAAGTATAATTCACATATCAAGTACATAAAGGAAATCATCAAAATAATCAGAGTACACAGCTCGGCTCGGTATCAAAGGCTAGAGCTCAGCTCGACATCAAGGTTGGAGCCCAGCTCGGCATCGCATGGTAGAGCTCAGCTCGGCCTCAAAAGTGGAGCTCACTGCCTCGACTGGGTCCCACAAAGAGCTCTTGCACGAGCGATCTTGTGCTCTAACTCCTCGAGGCCCACCGTCTTCTTGAGGAACTCTGTGGGACCCACCCTGCTCCTCGATGTATGACCTGCAAAATCATCTAAAATGGGGTACCCGTGGGATGAGCTCACTAGCTCAGTAAGTGGTAAGATGGACCACACAGCAGTCCACACATCAAAACACAATCATATGTACTACATGCCATGCATTACATTTTAAATCACATCCACCTAAGCAACATTACTAAGTCTTTGGTTTAGTGCTACTACAGCCACAGTGCGCGTATACTCCGGGTACGAGCCGTGAACTCCATCCCGCGATACGCCCATAGGGCTGTCGGAGAAGGCCCACCGTGAGTACTCGGAAAAGTAAAAACAATGTCGTCCACCGGCTCTCAACTGTCCTATTGACCCGCCGGACGTTATGTCTAACCGCCACAGTGACCCGACAACCGCGACCATTGCTTCCCCCCAAATGGTAACCCAACACCTTAACCCCTGTTGGGAAGGGTCGTAGCACGGGACGGTGAAAATCCTAAACCGCATGCTCCTATATGACAATAGTATGATTGCATAGTGCCACCGCGTCCCATACCACGGGCCACCAATGCACTCGTTTCCAAGCCGACTATGACATCTAGTCTATTAATGCATTATGCACCATGATGTCAACATTCATCATATAAGCATCTCATCACTTGGCATTTAGAAAGTAAACATAGCACACATGCATAACAATGTGAGGATGACTAATCTACATAGCATATTCATGATGGCATGACTAGACTAGATACAAGTAAATGAATGCCAAACAATGCCTTAAAACAAGGCCAAAAGTCCTCTCCCCACTTACCTATAGTGTACAAGGATTCCCGTTCGGTACAGAAGAGATCCGGTGCGAGACGCGTAGGATTCGGTGAACCTAACATGATCGAGCGGGGTTAGTACTTCACCATTTTAGGATCAAAATTAATGAGATTCGATGACAAAATCATGTTTAGAACGTTAAAAGAAGGTCGCACGTCCGATTTGGGTCCAATCGGACGTAAGAATCACCTTCGGGGCCACACAGTGGAGTCGGCATGGTTGTCTGCCCACGGTTCTACACGTTTGGACCGGCAGGTGGTGGCCCGGTTAGCCCACTGGTTGGGTCCACCGATTGTACCCGAAAGCCCTGCCCTCTCAGGCGGGTGCTCACAGGCGGGCCAGATGGCCCACCGGTTCCACCCACCGGTCTTGGCGGGAAACCTGTTGTTTCTTCCCAACTTTCTCCATTCTTTGAGGATTCAAATGGGGCTTTTCCAAACCCATTCTTTACACCTTCAAGGTCTTATAGGATGGTCCTAACCTAGATCTAGGTTAGATTCAAGTGATAGGAAACCATCTTACCTTCTTTGCTCAAGAACAACTTCAAACCCTCCAAATCACTTCAAACCCACAATGCTTCTTCCATCTTGTCAATACCTCTTCAAATCCTTCAAGATCAACACATAAATCATCTATTAAATCTTAGATTCATCATTTCAAAGGGGATTTACAAGATCTCAAGAAACCCTACTCGAATCAAGGGTTTAAGCTTGGGTATGGTGAATGTTCAAGGAACCCAATTTTGCTTACCTTTAAATGTAGACCTAGAGTTGAAGATCACTCTCCCGGTGCCGAAATGGGAAGATCAAGCTTCGCCGCCACTGAAATCCTTCCCTTCTTCCTCTTCCCTTCTTCTTCCCTTTCTTTTCTCTCTCCTCTTTACTATTCTCACCAACGTACGGGTGTCATAAATGAAAAGAAAAGAAAATCATAAATGCTATATATATACTTCCTAAATAACTAAATACTGCACATGGATGGGTCACTCAGGTGGGTGGGTGCGCCCACCTGTCCGCCCACCTGAGGGCCAAAACTTGGGATTTTGATAGAATTCGGGCCTGGCGTGAACCCCACCTTAGCATACGATGTAGTATACGTATATACCTTAATATACGGCTACAATACCTGCTTTATCCGTACATGGCCTTATGGTAGGTGCATGTACACGGCTTGGGCACTCCCGTCTCTTCTGGCACTGGCTCAGACTTGTCGGGCCAGCCGGTGTTTAAGGTCACCCTTGCCATCATAGCCCATAAGGAACCCGCTCTAACTCCCTCTGGTTCGGTTCCTGCATGGTTAAACCGGGTCAACCGCGTAATCAGACCGGGTTTAAGAAGTAGGGTATTACAATAAGTATAGCCCTTCCTCTCTTCCAAAGGGAGGAGAAGAAAAAAAAAATTTGGGAGAAGGAATATGGCCCCATGAAGGTTTTTGCTAATTTTTTCTCTCTAAATAAAGAATCTCTCCAAGTATATAATTTTGAATGTGTAATCCTTCCTTGAGCCGGGAGACCTAGTCCAATTCGGTTCGATTTTGGGCTTGAAGCACAAGGGTTATCTCCCCTTGTTTCTTGATTAAAGCCGGATTTAAGGTATTTTTCTTCTCCTAATTGCAATTTAGAAATAGTTTATCTAATTCAATAAATTAGTTTCTAATTTATTAATATATTATTTATTTAGATTAATTATGTTTAATTAGTTTCAGTTTGGTTCAATACGGTTTATTAGATGTGAATTGATTTATTCCGGTCCAATCAAAGGTATTTAGGTTTAATTGATTCTTTTAGATTAATTGCGTTTAATTGGTTTTTTTTTTTATTTAACATGTTTACTAAAGTAGATTTGATTTGGTTTAGTTTTTTTTTTGAATTGTTTTTTGTTCTTTTAATCTAGACCCTTAGATTAGGATCTCAGCACTAACCTAATCCCCATCTCTACTCTTCTTTTTCTTCTCCAAACAAACTACCCGCCCCTTTTCACCTTTCTCCTCCTTTCTCCTTTCTTCTTCTTCTTCTTCTTCTTCTTCTTCTTCTTCTTCTTCTTCCCTGCTGCTGCAACCGAACCTGCACCTCTTCTTCTTCCCTGCTGCTGCAACCGAACACCTCTTCTCCTTCTCTCCTTCTTCTTTTTCTTTTCTGTTCCTTGCTGCTGTATCCACGAACCTGCAACCACCTATTCACCCCCTTCTTCTTCTTCTTCTTCTCCTCCTCCTCCTCTTCTGTTCCTCCTAACCGAACCCACTTCCCCTAGCCCTTCTTCCTTTCCTTCTTCTTCTTCCCTGTAGCAGAAAACCAGTCCCCTCTTCTCCTTCTTCTTCTTCTTCTTTTTCTTCTTCTTCTTCCTCTCTTCTTTTCTCTTTTACTATGGCCGAAACCCATCTCCTTCTCTTCTATCTCTTTTTTATTTTCTTTTCTTTTTTTTGTGTTCATTTTCTTTTGGTTATTCATTCCAATTTTTTTATTTATTTATTTTTGTAATTCAAATTGTAATATGCCCCCCAACCCCTATCATTGTGTGATATTTCTCCTATTTCACCTTTGCCTTCGCCATGTTTCAATTAATTCGTCGTGTTTCACTTTTAGGGGATTCCATATGGAGTCCTAAGGTCACTCTAATCCAGCCCCTTAGGATCAAGGGCTGAAACCGATTGGGTTTTGCTCATTATTTTTGAATCATATGATAACCATAGGGTTTCACTAATTTCTATTAAATTAGGGTTTTGAATCAGCAAATGGGTCTATGGGCCGTAGTCTAGGACGTAGGTTAGTACGGGCGTGGCTGGCCCCCTCTTAAACCGGCTCGTAGCATTAGGTGTGTTACTTGGGTTCTCGGGTTGATAAAAATGAACCCATTTCGGTCCATTTCTTTTTATCTCAAATAGTGTGTCCCTTTAGAATTAATTGTATATTTAATTTAGATTCGGATATCTTGCCATATTGATAATCATTAGATTTAGATAGGTTAGCCAATATCATGTTTGTCATGCTTCGTGTTTATTAACATGTTTTTGATACTTGATGATTCGATGTTAAAGAGCTTAATTTATTTTAGGATTAGCTCAAAATAAACATAATTAGGGCAATTAGGTTTCATAATTTATTTAATTAAACCATAGGTCAGTTTAATCTTCCTAAACTAGATTAGGTAGACTAGTAAAATGCTTCTATTTAATGTAATTAGCCCATTTAACTTTTATAATTTAATAAGGCCCCATTTAATTTAAAAATCTTTTTACCAATTAGATTAAGTAGGATTGCAATAACTTATTTCACAAATTACTAGGGATTGGGTTTAATCATTTTAATTAATTCAATTTAGGATCTCACAAATTCATTGATCATCCATCTAGGTCAGGCTCAATTAATCGAATTAGTTTAATTTAGGGTTTCATAAGTTGCTAAACTAATCCTAGGTTTAGGCTTATTTAATTAGCTTAATCTAAGACTCATAATATATTAATTAAATCATTTAGGATTATTTAATTAGCGTAATCATTTCATTATTGGCATCATAACTTAGCTAGCATAATTTAGACACTTGGTTTAGGGTTTTCACATGTCATGCTTAGATACCTAGTTTAGGGTTTTCAGTGATCTAGATTTAGGACTAG
This sequence comes from Macadamia tetraphylla, assembly GCA_022985045.1. NCBI lineage: Eukaryota > Viridiplantae > Streptophyta > Magnoliopsida > Proteales > Proteaceae > Macadamia > Macadamia tetraphylla. The sequence goes on along the minus strand of CM040971.1, from coordinate 15,871,103 downwards.
TTAGTAGGGTACAAACAAACTTTGGTCAAACAAAAAGAGACCGGCCTTAGGGCTGAGCAGACTGGGTGCTTAACACCTTCCTAATCTGTCACTTGACACTTGCCCAGAATCTTGGTGCAAACCAGCCTTATCCATCAGAGTCATTAGTCTCTCTCCCTTGATTGGGGGAGACATTTATGGGTCCTAGACCCTTTTTAGGTGGCGACTCCCTTTTACCCATAACGTGTATCCCCCCCTTGGCATTTGATGACCAGGGGATATTATCTCATCTCATTAGGGTCGAACCCCAGCGTGTGTAAACGTGCTACGCGCCATATCGCGATCCCGACGGAGGTCCATGATACTTATAGTGGCGACTCCACTGGGGACATCAGACTCTTGATTGACCATTGATTGTATAGCTTTGTTTGTACCTTATTGTTTGTATATTGACATGTTATTTTTCACTTTTCATCACTTGCATACACTTCTTGCATTGAGCACAGCATGCCTTACCCTTATTCACCCCTGTGGTGTAGCTGCCAGGGTCCCTCACATATGTTTGGGCCGCCCCTAGTTACATCACACCCGTTGATACCGTGCCATTTAGGTCTGGAATACGGAACTTATCGGCGAGGGTGTTACCTTGCATGCTTGCGGGAGATCGCACACATTTAGGTGTGCCCAAAGAGACACTATTGGTTAACACTTTGAGATCGATCTGCTCGAGCTATTCCTTTATTGGTATAACAAAGGGACCACGTGCCTCTGATTCATTCCGTGTATACGGGTGATAGGTATATCAGTCTTGTCAAGGTAGCCTTACCGGTCCTAAACCTAGCCAACATGCATCATGTACTTGGACATAGAACCAATGACTAGGATCAACACAACTAATGTAATATTGTTTGCGGTTCATGTTGCAACCCCTTGTAGTCATTTTTTACCCGTCTCAATCTACCATCCACCAATGGAAGGATTGGATTTATCATTAACATTAAAGGTGCTAGTGTTTATAACTACACCAGTTGTTGATTCTTACAACTGCACCGTATGATTGGTACCGTGGCTATATGCTAACACCACCAGTCCGATGTGGTATAGGTCTCAACCTGGTAAAGGTTTCACACATGCTACCTCAATGTCAACGGTGGACCCAAATTCGTCCACCACGGTTTTTGATGATTGATTCAGTGTAGAGTCGCCTACATAAGTGTTCTTACAGGAACCACCCTTGCTTGATCCATCACTTGAGAGTCTCTTCAACTTAGGCACACTTCTTTAAGTATGCCACTAAGTTGATGCCACTCTCATTTGAGCTAACTCTTGTTTGGTCTGGTCGTCCTTGTTTGCATATGTTTGGCTAGTCTTGTGTTCAAGTAGGAGAGTGTTGTGTATTGCCATCTCACCATCTATATTTGTCCTTTTCTGGTACTAGTCAATGCCGCCAACATCTTACCCCAATCAGCCTTTCTCGTTCATCCCACTTAGTTGGGATTGTCCTAGCAACCTCTCAGGACCATCATTCAGTGGTTCTCGATGGCATGCATTCCTCCATAACCACCTTTGGATAACATGGATGGTCGAATGGCCAGGCTAGAGGAAATGATGGCCAACCTCACAGAGGTGGTACGCACGCATATGGTCGCACCAAGGGAAGAGGTTCTAGATCAATGGAGTCGCCCTCAAGCTCCTAGGTTTGTTCCCCAACCTCCCTACCCGACCGAGGATGAGTATGACTTCTGTCATGCTCCTGCCGCCAGGGTAGTTGAGGATCAAGAGAAAAAAGAATTGAAGGATCAGGTCAACCGTTTGGAGCACATTATAAGGAATATGAAAGGGGCAGAAGACCAAATTTTTGAAACTGAGGGGCTATGCTTTTTTCCCCAAGCAATCTTGCCATAAAGGTTTAAGTGGACATGTGACAAGTTCGATGGAACTGGGGATCCCCGTACCCACTTGAAGTCTTTCATTAGACAGTTGAGGATAAAGAGGTTCACAGATGAAATGTTGGGTCAAGCTTTTCAATTCTCTCTAACCGGTGCGGCTCACCATTGGCTTATGTCTTTAGACAAGGCATCCTCTCGCACTTGGGAGGACATTATAAGAGCTTTCATTAAACAGTATGGCTACAATACTAAAGTGGAATTAACAAGAAGAGAATTGAAAACGACAAGGCAAATGCCGAATGAAGGGTTCACTAAGTATTTGAGGCGTTTCTGTGACAAAGCATCCATGATGAGGGATCGACCAAGTGAGCGAGATCAGATTTCCATGATCATGAGGTCGGTGTGTGGTCCCTACAAGGATGTGTTGTTTGACCAGGAAATATTGACATTTGATGGACTCAGAATGGCAGCCCAGCAGGTCCAAGATGCCCTCGCCCAAGAAGAGCTCCCCAAGTACAGCAAACTTGCTAAGGAGGCTAGTAGCAACAGAAAACCTCCTCCCTAACAGAGGAATTCGGGGTCTAATGCCACGATGGCTATTCTTCCCACAACGTCGGCCTTGCCTACTCCGGCAACGCCATTTGTGATTGAGCAAGATGCAACCCCCGCTCCCCGTCGTCCTCGAAGGCAGTTCACTGACTTGGGGACTTCTTTGAGTTCAGTTTTGAATCGTTTGCTTCAGGCCGGTCTTATAGTCAAGCCAGAGCCTAGACCCTTACCTGAGCGGAAACCTGATTGGTTCAATCCAAACCTGTTTTGTGACTACCATTCTCAGCAAGGTCACACAACAAATAGATGTTACAAGTTGCAGGAGGCAATCCAAGATTTGCTTGATGCAAAGAAGTTTGAAATCCGGGTCAAACGACCCAATGTTGCCACAAATCCCCTTCCTCAGCATCGAACAGTTAACGCCTTGTAGGAAGATTTAGGAAATTTTGACCCGACTTCCCTCATCATTTTTATATCAATGAAGAGTAGCCAAGCAGAGGCGACCAACGTTGGAGATCTTAGAGGATTTACTTTCCCCCTTCTGGCTGATGTTGTCACTTCTAGTTTAAAAAATCCTGTAGAGTCAGAGTTGAAGGAAGACCTAGATGTTAGCGGTCTCTTCGATGAGGAGATTATGATGATTGGTGGGGCCAATGAATTTGAGATACCTTCACCCCACTTGTTGATTCATCGTGCTGAGGGCGTCATTCCTAACTGGAGCTATTTGGATGAGTTTGTTTACCCTAAGGAGCTGAAATTTATACCTGAAGAGTCAGCCATGTTTGGGCCTAAGTCCTTTAAGTTTGTAGGCAGTCCACTAGTTGTTTCTCCATCTGTTTCTCTCCATGTTAGAGAAGGTATTTCCACTTATGCAGTGTCGGTTCCAGTCGGAGCTAAGTTTGATGTAATTGTCCCAGTTATTAATGAAATTAATTCTTTCGAGTATATTGCTTCTTCCTCTTCCCTATCCCCTCCATCTCCTGATGATGAATGTTGCGATGAACCATCGCCTGAATTTCTCAAATCATTAAAAGCTTTAAAGGAAAAGAAGGCCAAACCTATCTGTGAGGATTTCAGACTGATAAATTTGGGGTTAGAATATGATCCCCAGGAGGTCAGACTTGGCATGTCCCTTGATGAGCAAGAGACAACCCAATTAATCGAGCTCTTAAAAGAATTTGAGGAGGTGTTTGCTTGGTCATACGCCGATATGCCCAGTATTGATGCTAGCATAGTTCAACATGATCTCCCTCTTTTCTCTGATACAAAGCCTTTCCAACAAAAGATTCGGCGCATGCATCCGGATTGGGCTTTTATGGTAAAAGAGGAGATTGCCAAGCAACTCAGTGTAGGGTTCATTGAGGTAACGAGGTATATTGAATGGTTGGCAAATGTCGTAGTTGTACCAAAGAAGGATGGTCGGATCAGGGTATGTGTGGATTATAGGGACATTAATAGGGCAAGCCCCAAAGATAATTTTCCCTTACCACACATCGATCTTTTAGTGGATAATACTGCGGGGCAAGCGCTTCTATCATTCATGGATGGGTTTTCTGGTTACAATCAGATCCAAATGAATCCCAAAGATAAAGACAAGACTTCTTTCACTACGGATTGGGGCACTTATAGATACAGGGTGATGCCTTTTGGTTTGAAAAATGCCGGTGCTACCTACCAAAGGGCCGCCACCACTATCTTGCATGATTTGATACACAAAGAAGTGGAGGTGTATATAGATGACATGATTGTCAAGTCGATTAATCAAGAAGGGCACTTTAAGGCTTTGAGGGTTTTCTTTGACAGGATCAAGGAGTTCAAACTGAGACTGAACCCACAAAAATGTGTATTTGGGGTGACAGGTGGTATGCTTTTGGGGTTCATGGTAAGTGAGAGAGGCATTGAGATTGACCCATCCAAAATCAAAGCGATAACAGAAATGTCACCTCCTCAAACGGAGAAGGAAATTCGAGGGTTTTTAGGAAGGATCCAATACATTAGTCGGTTCATTTCTCAACTAACAACCATATGTGAGCCAATTTTCAAATTACTGAAAAAGGATCAACCTAAGAGGTGGAATCCTCAGTGCCAATTGGCTTTTGATCGTATCAAGAGCTACCTGGTAGACCCACCAATCCTCATTCCCCCTACTCCCAGAAGGCCATTGTTGTTGTATCCCTCTGTAGTAGACACCTCCATGGGATCGATGGTGGCTCAGCAAGGTCCAGATGGGCATACAGAGCAAGTAATTTATTACCTTAGTAAGAAGTTCACAGACTATGAGACAAGGTACACAACCCTGGAGAAGACTTGTGCAGCTTTGGTTTGGGCAACAAGGAGGTTGAGACATTACATGTTGACCTATTCAGTCTTTTTGGTATCCAGAATGGATCCCATCAAGTATCTTTTTGAGAAACCCGCGTTGACGGGCAAATTAGCACGTTGGTTATTGCTCTTAGCGGAGTTCAACATTGTGTATGTCACCCAGAAGTCCATCAAGGGTAGTGTCATCATTGAACACCTATCCGCACATCCAGTTGTTGATACAAGGCCTTTGAATGACATATTTCCAAATGAAGATGTAGTTTCTGTTGAGGTTGAAGATGAGGTTGGCATTTGGCAAATGTTCTTTGATGGAGCCACCAATCACAAAGGATGCGGAGCCGGAGTTCTACTTATAACTCCTGAAGGGTTGAACATGCCCATGGCATATAGGTTGGACTTTGAGTGCACCAACAACATGGCCGAGTATGAAGCTTGCCTCATGGGATTGAAAGCAGCCATCTCTATTGGGGTCAAAAGATTGGAAGATACGGAGATTGGTCGATTGTCATATGCCAAGTCCAAGGTAAGTGGAAAACAAAGGAGGAAAAGTTAAAACCATACCAAGGGTGTGTAGAGTCTCTAATGAAGCTATTCACAGAAATTAGTTTTGACTATTTCTAGAGGGACAATAATAGGTTTGCCGATGCTTTGGCTACTCTCGCATCGATGGTTGATTTTGGTCCGAGTGAGCAAATACAACCATTCATTATAGATCGGAGAGATCATCCTTCACATCAAGGCTTCGTCAATGCCCTGACAGTAGATGGTAGGCCTTGGTTTGCTCATATTATGGATTTTATCAGAGAGGGGAAGTACCCTGCAGATGCTACCCAAGGAGATAAAAGGTTCCTGAGGCGTTATGCCACCCAATTCATATTACACGAAGATATTTTACAGAAGCGATCTTTTGATGGTGTACAACTGGTGTGCGTGGATGAAGATCAAGCACAAACAATCTTGAAGCAAGTACATCAGGGAATCTGTGGCCCTCACATGAATGCTCGTATGTTGGCTAAGAAAATTCTCTGCTTAGGGTGTTTTTGGAATACACTATAAGTCGTTTGCACAGAATTTGTGAAGAAGTGCCATAAATGTCTGATTTTTGCCAACCTCATCCATGTGCCCCCAACAGAATTGCACACGCTGAGTTCTCCGTGGCCTTTTTCCACTTGGGGTATCGATGTGATCGAAAAAATTAACCCCAAAGCTTCGAACGGGCACGAGTTTGTGTTGGTAGCTATTGATTACTTCACCAAATGGGTAGAGGCTCATCATACTAAAACTCACAGCGCAAAGGTAGCCAAATTTTGCAAGAACATATCATTTGTCGACATGGGATGCCCCATGAGGTGATTTCGACCAAGGTCAACATTTTAGGGCAAGACACAGGAGTTGTGTGACCAATTTAGGATTGCAAGGCACAGGTCTTCTCCTTATCGCCCTCAAACCAATGGAGCGGTTGAAGTGGCAAACAAAAACTTGAAGGTCATACTCCAAAAGATGGCTAATAGGAACAATGATTGGGCTGACAAATTACCTTATGCCTTATGGGCTTATCGTACATCTATTAGAACTCCAACTGGGGCAACTCCGTACTCTTTAGTATATGGGATGGAAGCAGTCCTCCCGGTTGAGCTAGAGGTCCCCTCTCTTAGAATCCTCATAGAGAGTCAGATTCCAGAAGTGGATTGGCTCAAGTCAGGGTACGAGGAGTTGAACCTCATTGATGAAAAAAGGATGAAGGCAATGGACAACATGAAGAAATATCAACTGCAAGTTGGAAGGGCTTTCAACAAAAAAGTCCACCCACGTTCCTTGGAAGTTGGAGATTTGGTTTTAAAGGAGTAGAGAGCACCCATTCATGACCCGAGAGGCAAGTTTAGGCCAAACTGGAGTGGCCCTTTTGCGGTGAAGGAAATCCTCCCGGGGGCAGGCAATACGCCTTGTAGATCTTGATGGTCAAGAACTGCAGTCCCTGACCAACTTAGATCAGCTGAAAAAGTATTATGTTTAGCCTCCACATTCAAAAAAAGAAAAAGAAAAAAAGGGGAATGCAATGAAGGAAAACTGCCTTTGAGGCATGAACTATGCTCGACTTGATTCCTAAAATTTTTAGGATACGTAGGCAACTTGAAAGTCAGAATCGAGCTCGGTCAATTTCTGCCACACCTCATAGCGGGTTGGACCTAATTTTCCATTTTTAGCTATCCCTTTCCCCTTTCAGACAAATGGTTTCTCGCTACTCTTATCATCAGGAGGTCATCGAGTCCAACTAAGAACTCTTTCCACCGTCTCTCAAATTTGGCGGATTCCAAAGAGTTTGCATCTTTAGTCCTTTTTTTCAAAATGACTATTTTGATTGACGTGATTTCTCCCGTGAACTCGTCATCCTTGCAAATAATTGTCTTGATCTGGCTCGAAGACTCCATCTACCGTTCTCCTATTCGACGGTTCCGAAGAGTTTTCAATAGCCCCTCTTTTAGCTTAACTTTTTCTTTAGTCAGCGTGATCCCTCTCGTGAGGTCGCTATCCAAAGTAGTATCCTTACTCTACTCGTGGCAGAACCATCGGGTTAGTTTCCTTCGGTTTGTGTGTCTTAACATCTGTTTTAGTTTAGGGTTTGGGCCCAGACATGATTGCAGTCATCTGAGAGACCAATCTTACATTTTCTAACTTGGCTCAAAGGGTTCTTAGCTTTTGCAAATGACAAGCGAAAAAAAAAATCAGTATACTTTTGGTGGATGTGTCATATGATATTTTCCTATAAGTTGTTCCTTTCCTTAACTTACATTTTACGATGTACCCAGGAAATCCTAGTTGTGTTTTGTTGCTCCCATTATTATCATGGATGTTGCTTTCCGCCGATGGATGGTAGCAATGAGGGACGACGACCCTGAACTCCTTGAAGAAGTGCACCTTTATGCACTCTTTCAGCTCCAGCGCATCAGTCCATGTCGTGCTTTGATACATGAGGCATCTCATTTCTGGATCTGAGAACTTCATGTTTTTCGATTCGGAACTGTGGAAATTTGCCCTACTCTAGAAGAATTTTGAGCTTGTCTTGTTTACAATCATCGGGGAGATGTTTTTCGCCCAACACTGCAACCCGTTAGCTTGATAGAAATTTGAAAATTTTTTGGTTGGAGTGCTAAAGAGGCGAGGCGTTTCATGGCAAGTGATCGAATCAATCTTTATGCTATTATCCAGGAGTTTGCCCCATTTCGATCAAATACTGAAAGCTTTAGGGTGCATCAAAGGAATGCTTTCCTTTTTTGCATGATCACTCGTTATCTGTTGCATTCCCCCAAGTGTGGAGGCTTACCCATTATCATCAACGTCATCCGGAAGTTGAGACATTATCCCTACTGTTTTGGCAGAGACTTTGAGAGGACTTGATATTATGACAGGTCGTCGAAATTTTTGCACCAGTGACTTTAATGGGTGCTTCGCCCTCCTCCAGGTATGGTTAGTCAAGTGCCTTCAATTGGTCCAACCTTTGGTTACAGCTCATTTGGAACCGTTTCAGTATTTCAAGCGAATTCAAACCTTTAACTACCACGATGCAACAAATTGGCCTGAGTGACTGGGAGTCCTCACGGAGCGAAGCATCAGGTGGGAAGTCCATTGGTGGTCAGTTCGGAACCTTGTTTTTCACACTTCTGGCTATGAGTATGTCAGGTTGTTAGGCATATCCCATACCTCCTTCTACATACCGGCTCGCTTCATGCGTCAATTCGGTTTACCTCAGGGTGCTCTAGGGGATGTGGGTACCGCGCCTATCACAGAGGCTTTAACAGAAGGTTTGGTGAATTCCATTGTAGCCTCGTGGAACCATTTGGCTCGCCTAGGTTAAGGTTGTTAAATTGAAGATCTTTTGGTTTGGGCAGCATTTACTGAGGAGTCGTTCCCCACCTTTCTGCTTTTCAAAACTTGTAGTAGTCGTGGCGCCATTTTTTTCCCTTTCAATGAAAAGATTTTGTCCTTTATGATGATCAATTTACTAACAACATTCTCCTTCATGAACATATGGGCTTTGTGTGTTTTTACTAACCATTAAGCTTCGAATGATGGTGCGCTTTCCAAGCCTCTTGGCTTTCGGATCTAGACCTCTCGTAGATTCGGCATGTGATGGCATCTCGAACACCATTGCGATCTCTTAAATTCAATGCAGTTGTTTGTTGCTAACTTTGCTAAGCTTCATGTCCTTATTCAGGTATTTGAGATCCAGAATCTCCCAAGTTTTCCTTTGCTAATTCCAATGTAGGTGCACAACCAAACACATCGTTGGCACCAACTTTTTGAGAATCCTTAGGATCACAACCGAGCACCATTGTTGATCCCAGTTGAGCATCGTTGTGCGAGGATGATCATCCCCTGCAAAGAATCCCAAGGTTCATAGTCGTGCACGACTGGGTGGACTATCCGCACCAATTTGTCGAGAATCCTTTGGATCATAGCTGAGCACCGCTATCGATCCCAGCTGAGCACCGCTGCGCGAGGACTATCCACACCAACTTTTTGAGAATCCTTAGGATCACAATCGAGCACCGTTGTTGATCTCAGCTTAGCACCGCTGTGCGAGGATAATCATCCCCTGCAGAGAATCCCAAGGTTCATAGTCTTGCACGACTGCCAATATGGACTATCCGCACCAACTTTTTGAGAATTCTTAGGATCACAACCGAGCACCGTTGTTGATCCCAGCTGAGCACCGCTGTGCGAGGATGATCATCCCCTGTAGAGAATCCCAAGGTTCATAGTCTTGTACGGCTGCCAATACGGACTATCCGCACCAAATTTTTGAGAGTCCTTAGGATCACAATCGAGCACCGTTGTTGATCCCAGCTGAGCACCGCTGTGCGAGGACAATCACCCCTGCAGAGAATCCCAGGTTGATAGCCACGCGGCTAGAAACTCAAATTTTTGGCATCACACAGTTTGGGCATTACCTCTATATTGACCAAACGCGGAAGGTTTTCAATCATAGTAGCACCCACACGCCACCTGATTTCACATGTGTTATCGATCGACATTTCCTACCTCTGGTCTTATCGCTCGTTTTGCATTTGCATTTGCACCTCCGCCATCCTTGAGCCGGATGTCGGTAGTACATTGCTCCTGATGACAAAATGGTGTGTTCTTTTCTTTGCCTTTTGACTGTTACACAGGTCTCGGTCAAAGAGGGGCAATCTGTAGACACCGAATTTTGTCACCCCCCGGCAATGATGACAATATGAAGAATTACATATTGGATATTTTAAACTTGGAGAATTTTCAAACTTAGAGTAGAAAATGACCATTTTTTCCTATAAACTTCCAAGAGAAAATGTTTTCAAAAATTAGAATTTGATGTTGTGGATTATTGTTGTTTGTCCCCTCAAGTCGGACATTACACTTTGATACGAGAACTATGCGAATCGATGCTTGATTCTCTCTTTCATTATATGATCTGGGTCCCTACTTTATGTATATTTTTGTAAAGGTTCCTAATCGAGAATATAATCGTGTCTCACATCATTGGATAGTACTCGGACTGAGCTTTCTAACGACATATTACACGTCGAATTCCGACAAACGGTTTGAAAGATATGACTCCCGAAAGTTGACTCCAAAGTTCGGTATTAGATTCCATTCCGAACAATCAAGGAGTGCCACATGGCGCCCAAACCCCTTTGTCCAAAAGCAAGCCTTTTTGGACAATTCTCTCTAGTTTTTTAGTCCCACATTAGAAATAAGAGAGAATTGTCTCAAATCCCAAAGCTATAAGTATAGCCCTTCCTCTCTTCCAAAGGGAGGAGAAGAAAAAAAAAATTTGGAAGAAGGAATATGGCCCCATGAAGGTTTTTGCTAATTCTCTCTGTCTAAATAAAGAATCTCTCCCAGTATAAAATTTTGAATGTGTAATCCTTCCTTGAGCCGGGAGACCTAGTCCGGTTCGGTTCGATTTTGGGCTTGAAGCACAAGGGTTATCTCCCCTTGTTTCTTGATTAAAGCCGGGTTTAAGGTATTTTTCTTCTCCTAATTGCAATTTAGAACTAGTTTATCTAATTCAATAGATTAGTTTCTAATTTATTAATATATTATTTATTTAGATTAATTTTGTTTAATTAGTTTCAGTTTGGTTCAATACGGTTTATTAGATGTGAATTGATTTATTCCGGTCCAATCAAAGGTATTTAGATTTAATTGATTCTTTTAGATTAATTAGGTTTAATTGGTTTTTTTTTATTTAACATGTTTACTTAAGTGGATTTGATTTGGTTTATTTTTTTTTAAATTGTTTTTTTTTTCTTTTAATCTAGACCCTTAGATTAGGATCTCAGCCCTAACCTAATTCCCATCTCTACTCTTCTTTTTCTTCTCCAAACAAACTACCCGCCCCTTTTCACCTTTCTCCTCCCTTCTTCTTCTTCTTCTTCTTTTTCTCTTCTTCTTCCCTGTTGTTGCAATTGAACCTGCACTTCTTCTTCTTCTTCTTCTTCTTCTTCTTCTTCTTCTTCTTCTTCTTCTTCTTCTTCTTCTTCTTCTTCTTCTTCCTGCTGCAACCGAATCTGCACTTCTTCTTCTTCTTCTTCTTCTTTTTCTCTTCTTCTTCCCTGCTACTGCAACCGAACCTGCACCTCTTCTTCTTCTTCTTCTTCTTTTTCTCTTCTTCTTCCCTGCGGCTGCAACCAAACCTGCACCTCTTCTTCTTCTTCTTCTTCTTTTTCTCTTCTTCTTCCCTGCTACTGCAACCGAACCTGCACCTCTTCTTCTTCTTCTTCTTCTTCTTCTTCTCTTCTTCTCTTCTTCTTCCCTGCTGCTGCAACCGAACACCTCTTCTTCTTCTCTCCTTCTTCTTTTTCTTTTCTGTTCCTTGCTACCGTATCCATGAACCTGCAACCACCTATTCACCTCCTCCTTCTTCTTCTTCTTCTGTTCCTCTTAACCGAGCCTCCTAACCGAACCCACTTCCCCCAACCCTTCTTCCTTTCCTTCTTCTTCTTCCCTGTAACAGAAAACCAGTCCCCTCTGCTCCTTCTTCTTCTTCCTCTCTTCCTTTCTCTTTTACTATGGCCGAAACCCCATCTCCTTCTCTTCTATCTCTTTTTTATTTTTTTTTTCTTTTTTTTGTGTTAATTTTCTTTTGTTTATTCATTCCAGTTTTTTTATTTTATTTTATTTATTTATTTATTTTTGTAATTCAAATTGTAATATGACCCCAACCCCTATCATTGTGTGATATTTCTCCTATTTCACCTTTGCCTTCACCGTGTTTCAATTAATTCGTCATGTTTCAATCAATACTTTTAGGGGATTCCATATGGAGTCCTAGGGTCACTCTAATCCAGCCCCTTAGGATCAAGGGCTGAAACCAATTGGCTTTTGCTCATTATTTTTGAATCATATGATAACCATAGGGTTTCACTAATTTCTATTAAATTAGGGTTTTGAATCAGCAAATGGGTCTATGGGCCGTAGTCTAGGACATAGGTCAGTACGGGAGTGGCTGGCCCCCCCTCAAACCGGCTCGTAGCATTAGGTGCATTACTTAGGTTCTCGGGTTAATAAAAATGAACCCGTTTCGGTCCATTTCTTTTTATCTCAAATAGTGTGTCCCTTTAGAATTAATTGTATATTTAATTTAGATTCGGATATCTTGCCATATTAATAATCATTAGATTTAGATAGGTTAGCCAATATCATGTTTGCCATGCTTCGTGTTTATTAACATGTTTTTGATACTTGATGATTCGATGATAAAGAGCTTAATTTATTTTAGGATTAGCTCAAGATAAACACAATTAGGGCAATTAGGTTTCATAATTTATTTAATTAAACCATAGGTCAGTTTAATCTTCCTAAACTAGATTAGGTAGACTAGTAAAATGCTTCCATTTAATGTAATTAGCCCATTTAACTTTTATAATTTAATAAGGCCCCATTTAATTTAAAAATCTTTTTACCAATTAGATTAAGTAGGATTGCAATAACTTATTTCACAAATTACTAGGGATTGGGTTTAATCATTTTAATTAATTCAATTTAGGATCTCACAAATTCATTGATCATCCATCTAGGTCAGGCTCAATTAATCGAATTAGTTTAATTTAGGGTTTCATAAGTTGCTAAACTAATCCTAGGCTTAGGCTTATTTAATTAGCTTAATCTAAGACTCATAATACATTAATTAAATCATTTAGGATTATTTAATTAGCGTAATTGTTTCATTATTTGCATCATAACTTAGCTAGCATAATTTAGACACTTGGTTTAGGGTTTTCACATGTCATGCTTAGATACCTAGTTTAGGGTTTTCAGTGACCTAGATTTAGGACTAGTTAGTAGGGTACACACAAACTTTTGTCAAACAAAAAGAGACCGGCCTTAGGGCCGGGCAGACTAGATGCTTAACACCTTCTCAATCTGTCACTTGACACTTGCCCAGAATCTTGGTGCAAACTAGCCTTATCCATCAGAGTCATTAATCTCTCTCCCTTGATTGGGGGAGACATTTATGGGTCCTAGACCCTTTCTAGGTGGCGACTCCCTTTTACCCATAACGTGTATCCCCCCCCCCTTGGCATTTGATGACCAGGGGATATTATCTCATCTCATTAGGGTCGAACCCCAGGGTGTGTACACGCGCCACGCTCCATATCGCAATCCCGGCGGAGGTCCATGATACCTACAATGCCAACATATAAAACACCCATATGCTAAATATAACAGTTATAATAAAACTGTGTTTTATTAAATAGAATTACATGCATAAGTCAGTTAATATATAATCCAAAAAATTACCAAAAGGTAAAAGTGTAGATGAAAATTTGCACAATAGAGCAAAAATAAAATATCTTTCACTAAATAACCGCATCCCATGATACTCCTAAGCTTATGTTAATGACATGTCTCTCAAAAACACAAGGGTGAAGACCTTTAGTTAAGAGATCAATAATCATATCATCAGTAACAATATCCTCCTTTGTAACGTCACATTTCTTAACATTTTTCTTTATAGTCAAATATTTGACCTCCGTAAAAAGTTTAGTTGGATTGAGATATCCTTGTCCGACTTCGGGTTAGACTAGGCTTGAGATAAATTAAGGAACCTAAGATTGGGTTGAATTTTAAGAAACCTGGCTTGGTTGTAACTCTACTACCTACATTTTCTTTGTCTATCCTTATTGTTAGTATAGTCTGACTTGGCCAAAAATAGAGTTCTTTTAAAAATCAATGACTTGGATAGTGAATATTTTGATTCACATCAAAATCCACATCGATCTACTAGAGATATTTTTTCTTTTTTTTTTTTGGTAGGGCTACCAGACAAATATCAGATAAGGCCAAGTCCTACATTCAATGATACAATTGAAAACATGATGAATGAATGGACATCTCTTATAGGGTAGACATGAAATTGTAAGTTTTTTTTAAAATCATTTTTCTTGTTAATACTTGACAAATGGTACGTGAGTTTTAATGCAACAATTATTACCCAATACTTTTTAATGCAACAATTATCTTAAAAATAATAAACAATAATGCATGGACTTGGATTGAGAATCACAAAGATACAATTGAAAATGTGACAAGTGAATGGACATCTCTTATAGGGTAGACATGAAATTGTTAGCTTTTTGGATTACACTGCTTTTTTTTTTTCCTTTTTTTTTTTCTTTTTAATGCCTAACAAATGGTACGTCAATTTTGAATGCAACAATTATTACGTCAGCTGATGTTACTTTTGATTCTCACACAATTGTAGGGCCTCATTCGTAATAGCAACAGATTTGCAAGGTTGATAGAGCTGGGACCGTTGGGTGATTCTTTTAACATTCAACTATTAATTAATATAATGTGACCCCTGCAGACTTAATAAGGGGGTATTTTTTATTTTTCACTAATGGGGAAGAGGTTACTTTTGATTCTCATAAAATTGCAGGATCTTATCCGGGTAATGGCAGCCTATTTACAAGGTTGATGGAGCTGGGTGATGGACAAGCTACTAATTCTAGTCAGTACTTTCCACAAGTTCATTTTCCAATAAGTACTATTTTTATTAATATGGAGAACATACTATAGGTACATATGCCTCAACTCGTTGAGAGAGTTGGATGGTATGGAGGAGGCTCGCCCACACAACCACTCTCTGATACTAGTTTGGTTCAACACCCTCTGTTACTATTTTGGATCAGGTTCTCGTATGAGAACCATTCTCATATAATGCTTGATTTACAACTGAAATCCACTCAATCTCTCGGCCTTTTGCAAGAAGAGAGAGATGAAGTGGATTTCAAGTGCGGATCTAGCAACATACAATAATGGTTTTCATATGAGGACTTGATCCTGACTCCTCTGATACTTTCTTTTTCCCTACTATACATATTTACTAAGGATGGATGTCTTCATGATTCCACTTACTACCCACACTATGTGATATTTTATTTTATGCTTAGAGTCCAGGGGTATATAGTCAATCACTTGTGTTCAAATCACAATCAGAATATTGATTACCCCCTCCACTTTATTTATTTTACTAAGTAATTGAAGGCACATACCCGCTAGAAAGCAGGGGTATGTGCCTTCAATCTTTTTCAATTTTATTTATAATTGTTTTCTCTTTTTTTCTTAAATATTGTTCTCTTTTTTTTATGTATCCAATTCTTCTCCTTAGCGCCCATCACCCAAGTCGACCCATAACTACATGGGGGAGCACCACGTGTACAACCCACTAGAAGGCTCACCCATACAACCACCCTCTGATACTTTCTTTTTCTCTACTAAGCTTATTTACTAAGGATGGATGTCTTCATGATTCTACCTACCATCCACACTTTGTGATATTTTCTTTTATGCTTAGAGTCCAAGGTATATGGCCAATGCCTTATGTTCAAATCATAATCAAAATACTAATTATCCACTCATCCATTGTTTCATTTTCTTCAGATTCGATCATGATCACTTTTCCTCTTTCAACCTAGATGAGTAGGTCTGGGGACAAAGTAGAATCTTTACTTATGGCTCTCCTATTTGTTTTATGACTTACTTGAGACCAATTAGTGTCCTTAGAGATATTTACTTTTTTTTTTCTATGCGTATTTATTAAGGATGTATGATTCCACCTACCAGACTATCACCAACCCTGTGATATTTGCTGGATTTTATTTTTATCAAGAAATAACTTGTGTCCTTACGTGTTAGTCATTGTCAATCTCTCTCTCTCTCTCTCTCTTTCACACACACATAGAGTCACACCCACATAATCGATTAGCCTATGGTTCGATTCGATCAACGGTATAAGTTTATATACCTTTTATTACATATCCCTCTACTACCTCCCTGTTATAAATATTCAACTATCTCCCCTCCCCTTCCTTCATCCAACAAAAAATCAATGGCTTTGACATTTGCTTTAAGTTCACTTCTTGTTGCCACAGTAACACCATACCAGTATCACCACCATCTTCACAATGATGAAACATTTCATTATTCTCTTGCTGCATTTTCTATATATTACTATAAGTAAGAAGCAATTTTATATCCATCCTTATTATCATCACTTTATTTATGTTCTTATTATTTGATTTTTTTATAAAATTACAAGTTGGTTATCAAGGTCAACCAAATGACGGATTGTCCTACTATTGGGAGAGGAAGGTTGGTCTCATTCTTTGGTTACCCACCTTGTTAGCCATGAAGGCATCTCCTCTAACACCATTAGAGACCACTTCTTTTCTTGAAATGATGGAAAGCAACCAACTCCGATCTCATACATCTTATTTTTGTAAGATAGCTGACCTCACCTGTTCAATGAATGTTGTTTCTTTGGTGACGAAGTCAAGGGAGGACATAAGTAATCTAAGAGGTTGAGCTGCAACAGCATCATCTATTGGGTTTTGTGGGCCACACTAATGTATGTGATCTGTTGGGCCATGGTGGTTCGATCCACTTATAAGGAGGCCTTGCCCAGCTATTGTGGGAGTAGTTAGAGTTGGGTGAACTACTACAAGTAGTTTCTATAGTCCCTGCAGTCACACAACGTGAGAACACAGTTTTCTCACAGAGCTGTGTGGGAGACCGCAGAAGACTCTAGAGAGCTAGTTTGTTATTAACTTTGTTTGTGGAACCAATTTTCAAGTGCGAGCAACTTGAAATCTTATGTAGGCTTCCCAAACCACAGTATGGGTATGGTTTTTTTTTCCTAAAAGCATCATTTTTTTCCTGTTCATTGTATATTACAACTCTGTTTAAATAGTGTGTGTTCTAAGATCTATGAATGGAAGATCGTTCGGTATATTTTCCTAACAAGTGGTATCAAAGACACCATTCACGGCTCAGAACCTTAGAATCAAATTTTTGAGTAAAAATCATGGTTACCACCCACATTTTGTGATATTTTCTTTTATATTTAGAGTCCAGGGTATATGGCAAATGCCTTGTGCTCAAATCATAATCAAAATACTATTTACGCACTCACCCTTTATTTCCTTTTCTTCACAGATTCTGATCATGTTCACTTTTACTCTTTCAACCTGGATGACTGAGGTCTGGGGACAAAGTAGAATCTTTACATATAGGTTTCCCTTTTTGCTTTATGTTTTACTTGAGACCAAGTGTCCTTAGAGATATTTACTTTTTTTTCCTATGCATATTTACTAAGGATGTCTTCATGATTCCACCTACCAGGCTATCACCCACTCTGTGATATTTGTTGACTTTTATTTTTATTGAGAAACAACTTGTGCCTTTACATGTTAGTCACTGTCAATATCTCTCTCTTTCTCTCTCTCTCTCTCTCTCTCTCCCTCTCACACACACACAGAGTCACACCCACATGATCAATTAGCCTCGTTCGGTTTGATCAACGGTATAAGTCTACGCACATTTTATTACATACCCCTCTACCACCTTCCTGTTATAACTATTCAACTATCTCCCCTCCCCTTCCTTCATCCGACAAAAAATCACTGGCTTTGACATTTGCTTTAGGTTCACTTCATGTTCCCACAGTAACACCATATTAGTATCACCACCACCATCACAATGATGAAACATTTCATCATCCTCTTGTAGTTTTTTTCATGTATTATAGGGAGGCCTTGCCCAGCTATTGTGGGAATAGTTAGAGTTGGGTGAACTACTACAAGTAATTTTTATGGTCCCTACAGTCACACAACATGAGAACAAAGCTTCCTCACAGAGCTATGTGAGAGACTGCTGAAGACCCTAGAGAGCTAGTTTGTTCTTGACTTTGTTAGTGGAACCGATTTTCAAGTTCGAGCAACCTAAAAGCTTGTGAAGGCTTCCCAAACCATAGTACGGGCATGTGTTCTAAGATATGTGAAGGAAAGATCCTTCAGTATATTTTCCTAACAAGTGGTATCAGAGGCACCCTTCACGACTCAAAACCTTAGAATTAAAATTTTATGGTAAAAATCATGGTTATCACCCACACTTTATGATATTTTCTTTTATGCTTAGAATCTTGTGTTCAAATTATAATCAAAATACTAATTATTCACTCATTATTTATTTCCTTTTCTTCAAAGATTATGATCATGATCACTTTTACTCTTTCAACCTGGATGACTGAGGTCTGGGGACCTAGGGTTCCCCTATTTACTTTATGTTTTACTTGAGACCAATTAGTGTCCTTAAAGATATTTACTTTTTTTTTCTATGCATTTTTACTAAGGATGTCTTCATGATTCCACCTACTAGGCTATCACCAACCCTGTGATATTTTTTAGATTTTATTTTTACCGAGAAACAACTTGTGTCCTTACATGTTAGTCATTGTCAATCTCTCTCTTTTACGTACATACACACAGTCACACCCACATGATCGATTAGCCTCTAGTTCGATTCAATCAAGGGTATAAGCCTACATACCTTTTATTACATATCCCTCTACCACCTTCCCTGTTATAAATATTCAATTATCTCTCCTCCCCTTTCTTTGTAAAAAAAAAAACCACTGATTTTGACATTTGCTTTAGGTTCACTTCTTATTCCCACAGTAACACCATACTGGTATCACCACCACCATCATAATGATGAAACATTTCATCATTCTCTTACTGCTAAAGCCATTTGCTTTAGGTTCACTTCTTGTTCCCACAGTAACACCATACTAGTATCACCACCACCATTACAATGATAAAATATTTCATCATCCTCTTACTATTTTTTTCATGTATTACTGTAGGTAAGAAGTAATTTTATATTCATCCTTATTATCATCACTTTATTTATTTTCTTATTATTTGACTTTTTTTATATAAAATTACAAGTTGGTTATCAAGGTCAAGCAAATGACAGATTGTCCTACTATTAGGAGAGGAAGGTCGATCTCATTCCTCGATTGCCCACTTGGTTAGCTATGAAAGCGTCTCCTCTAACACTATTGGAGACAACTTCTCTTTTTGGAATGATAGAAAGCAGCCAACACCAATCTCATACATATGACCGACCTCACTTGTTTATTGAATGTTGCTACTTTGGTGACGAAGTCAAGGGAGGACATGAGTAATCTAGGAGGTTGAGCCGCAACAACATCATTTGTTAGGTTTTGTGGGCCACACTAATGTGGGTGATCCGTTGGGACATGGTGGTTTGATCCACTCACAGAGATAGGCCTACCATAGCTATTGTGGGAGTAGTTAGAGCTGGGTGAACTACCATAAGTAGTCTCCATGGTCCCTGCAGTCACACAATGTGAGAACACAATTTCCTCACAGAGTTGTGGGAGGCTACAGAAGACCCTAGAGAGTTAATTTGTTCTTGATTTTGTTCGTGGGACCAATTTTCAAGTGCGAGCAACCTGAAAGCTTGTGGAAGCTTTCCAAACCACAGTGCATGTATAGTTTTATTCCTTAAAAGCCTCCATATTTTCTGTTTATTGTATGCTATAACTCTGTTTAAATAATGTGTTCTAAGATCTGAAGGAAAAATCCTTCGGTATATTTTCCTAACAAGTGGTATCAGAGGCACCTTCACGGCTTAGAACCCTAAAATCATAATTTTTGGTGAAAATCATGGTTACCATCCACACTTTGTGATATTTTCTTTTATGCTTAGAGTCCAAGGTATATGGTCAATGCCATGTGTTCAAATTATAATCAAAATACTAATTACTCACTCACCCTTTATTTCCTTTTCTTCATTGATTCTAATCATTATCACTTTTACTCTTTCAACCTGAATGATTGAGGTCTGGGGACAAAGTAGAATGTAAAATCTTTACTTATGGGTTCCCTTATTTGCTTTATATTTTACTTGAGACCAATTAGTGTCCTTAGAGATATTTACTTTTTTTTCCCATGTATTTTTACTAAGGATGTCTTCATGATTCCACCTACTAGGCTATCATCCACCCTGTGATATTTGCTTGGATTTTATTTTTACCGAGAAACAACTTGTGTCCTTACGTGTTAGTCATTATCAATTTCTCTCTCTCTCTCTCTCTTTCTCTTTCATGCATACACACACACAGAGTCACACCCACATAATCGATTAACTTCTAGTTCAATTCAATCAAGGGTATATGTCTACATACCTTTTATTACATACTCCTCTACCACATTCCTTGTTATAAATATTCAACTATCTCCCATCTCCTTCTTTCGTAAAAAAAAAAAAACCTGGCTCTGACATTTGCTTTAGGTTCATTTTTTGTTCCCACAGTAACACCATACTAGTATCACCACCGCCATCACAATGATGAAACATTTCATCATCCTCTTATTGCTTTTTCCATGTATTACTGTAGGTAAGAAGCAATTTTATATCAATCTTTATTATCATCACTTTATTTATTTTTTTATTATTTGATTTTTTTTTTATGAAATTACAAGTTAGTTATCAAGGTCGGCAAATAACGGATTGTCCTATTATTGAGAGATGACGGTCGGACCCATTCCTTGGTTGCCCACTTGGTTAGCCATGAAGGCGTTTCCTTCAACACCATTGGAGACCACTTCTTTTCTTGGAAAGATGGAAAGCAGCTAACTCTGATTTCATACATCTTACTTTTGTAAGATAGCCAACCTCACTTGTTCAATGAACGTCGTCGTTTGGTGACAAAGTCAAGGAAGGACATGAGTAATAAAGGAAGTTGAGCCGATACCGCATCATCTATTAGGTTTTGTAGGCTGCATTAATGTGGGTGATCCATTGGGTCATGGTGGTTCAATCCACTTACAGGGATAGGCGTAGCCCAGCTATTGTGGGAGTAGTTAGAGCTAGGTGTACTATTGTAAGTAGTCTTGAACACAGCTTCCTCACAGAGTTGTGGGAGGCTGTAGAAGACCCTAGAGAGCTAGTTTGTTATTGACTTTGTTCGTGAGATCAATTTTCAAGTGCGAGCAACCTGGGAGCTTGTGGAGGCTTCCCAAACCACAGTACGAGTATGGTTTTATTTCCTAAAAGCCTCCCTATTTCTTGTTCATTGTATGCTACAACTCTATTTAAATAGTATGTGTTCTAAGATCTGTGAAGGGAAGATCCTTCCGTAATATTTTCATAACAAGTAGTAGCAGAGGCACCCTTCACGGCTCAAAACCCTAAAATCATTTTTTTGGTGAAAATCATAGTTAAAACCCTAAAAACAAAATTTTTTGGGGTAAGAAATAGGGTTTTGGGCCAACTTTGTTCCTTACTTTAGATGGGATACTTTCTTTCATGAGTCCATAGGTATCGTTTTCTATATCCTTATTGGGTAAAGTTTGAGTCTTGTGGCCAAAATCTTGGCCACAAACTTTTATGTGACATTGCACAAACTAATAGGTCTAAAATTCCCAACCTCTCAAGCATTATCCTTTTTTGGAATAAGACAAAGAAGGGTATGGTTTGTACCATAAGGAAGGTATCCATACCTAAAAAAATTAAAAACAAAATTACAGATATCATTGCCTAGAAGCTCCCAAAATGATTGGTAGAACGCCGCTTGGAACCCATCAGGGCCAGGAGTTTTGAAGGGACAAGGGAAAACACCGCATTCTTGATTTCGGAATGGTCATGGATAACAATTAGCCGGCTGGGATCAAGACCATTCAAAGGTTGAAAGAGACACTCAATAAAAGAAGGATCAAGTGATTTGAAGGGATCATTAGTGTGGAAAGAAACGAAGCAAAAACCAAGGTAATGTCTCCTGGTGAAGTGATTATTTCACTATTATCAGAGAGGATGAAGTCAAGTTTCCTTTCGTGGGAACTAACCTTTGAAATGGAGTGGCAGAATTTGGTATTGCAGTCTCCATCCATAATGTAATTGTGTCTCAATTTTTGAAGCCAAAAGTATTCCTCAGCCTTGAGGATCCAATCAGTTTTATTGAAAATGTAAAGCAGTTCATCAGAGGGAGGGTTGGACAAATTTTCTAAAGCCAGAATTTTGATAGTAAGGTATTCTTCAGATTATCAATGTGACCAAACACCTTCCAGTTCCATTTGTTCAACAATCTACTGAGAGAGGTTAATTTAGTAGGCAAATAGGCAGGGGCCTTGGAATTCCATTTTTCAGACCAAAAGGGAAGAACGTCCGGATGAGTAGATCAGGCATGTTGATAATGGAACAATTTCTTTGATTTGTGACCTTTGGTCTCAGAGTTGAAGAGAATTGGTTATGGTCAGAACCAAGGGATGAAAGTTTGGTTAATGAGGACCAGGGGCATAAAGCTAACCATTGGGTAGTGTTGGCATAGGCTCTATCTAAGCATTCCTTGATTAGGTTGGGAGGTTCTTGCCTATTGGACCTGGTGAAAGGGTTCCCCGAAGGAAGAAGCTCAGAGAAATAATGGGTATAGATAAGATTTTTCAAACGGAAGGAGGTAAAGTGTTTAAATTCTTTCCCTCCAAATTTTTGAGATTGGCTTTGTGTCTCATTAAAGTCACCCAAAATAAGGCAAGGCAGACTTGTGGCCTCTAAAGCACACCCAAGTTCATCCCAGCAATCCATTGGGAAGGTAGGTTGAGGTGGGGCATAAATGCAGAATAGAACCCAACGAGATGGACAATAAGAGGGTTACGTCAACCGAAAAGGAACAAAATCCAAGAGCGATATTTGAAATAGAGAGGTTGTTACTCAGAAGTAACCAAAGACCTCGCTTTATTCCAGTAGTGCCACCACTAATAATAAAATGTGAAGTATTATAGAGCTTATTGTTACAAAAAGGTCTAAAAGAAGCATGATCAGTGATCTTAGTCTCATACAAGAAAATAAAGTCAGGTTTATATTTTTTAATGTGAGAGGTAACGCAATTTTTTGTGGGTTGAAGAAAGAAGTCCTCAACCACAAAATCTGTGGCTTGTCTAGTTTGGCCATTCTGATTTCTGACTCTTACATTTACAAGGGAATTCTCTAACCTGACTATATCGACAAAATCTGTGGCTAATCTAGCCCTCATCACGTATTTGACTTTCCTCTTGTATCTAAGGATGTGAATTTGTAATCGAAATCAAACCGAACTGATCTGTTTACACTGAAACCGAAAAATCGTTTAGTAAATGGCGTGGTTATGGTTTCAAGTTTCAGGCCGATTAGCGAAATGGGTCGGGTCGGTTTTAACTGCAGAACCTATTGGTTTCAAACCGAATTGAAATCGTTTAAACCGAACTGTTTAAAACCGTTTAAACTGATCCGATTAATCAGTATAACAATTAAATAGAGAATGGGCAGTAATCCGTATAACAATTTACAATTAAATTAAGTGTCCATCTTGCTTTGGTATGATTTATTACAATTCAGTTCAAGTTTAGGCTTTAGATCATGAACTTGTAATCCATAGATGTTACTATATTATTATGTTATCATAGATGGGGTGTTTTGGCTGAACCACCTGCCATTTTAATATTTTATGCTGTAGAAGGCTGAATTTGGATGTTGTATGATATTAGTTTTAAATGTTTGAGAATGACCATGCAAAGAAATAGCACTAGATTATCAAATTAAGACATACCATCGTTAATATAGAATCTCTTATTTGTGGTTGCCAATTATTTTTTGTTAAACTTATGATCTTCAATTTAGAGATGGTTGCAAGTTATAACAAACCGATTGTGAACCGTTTTACAAACCGTATGGAATAAATCGAAACCGAAACCGTTTAAAATCGTGAAACCGACACCGTTTAGAAACCGTGGAAACCGAAACCTTTTACTAAAAGGTCACAGTTTCAGAAAGTGGAACCGTTTAGTAAATGGTGCGGTTATGGTTTTAGTCAAATAAATGTGAATTGAGCCGATCCGCACCGTTTAAACCAAAACCGAACCGATTAACACCCTTACTTGTGTCATTAACTATTCATTTTTTTTCCCCCAACTTCCTTTCTCAAAGTTCACATATTTAAGTTTCAACCACTTTCATAGCGAGCCTATTGGTTACATGTGGACATGGGCATTTCCTGGGTACCATCTAAGCTGTCAAGTGGTAAATTTTAGCTAACTTATCCTGTCAATACAATTTGTGATTTTTGCAGAGATCTCCATCGTTTATCAAAGTTGCCATTGAACCACTCTTTAAGTCCAGAATAAAATGAAGAACTAAACTAAGCCGTTTATATATCAGGCAGTCATTTGAAACAAAATGAGGCAGAACTAAACCAATGCATTCATAAATAATGTAATACAAATGCAACATGAAATATTTTTACATTACTAACAGCTCTCAATCATGGACTTCTGCCTGTTACATCACCCCTTTTGAAAATGAAACATGAATAACTTGATCCAATTTCCACCAGATTGAGAAGACAGCATCATGAACAGTTGGCAGATTCTCCAATAAACTTAAGGATCAGTTCTCATGATTATTCAAACCAAAAGAGTAATTATTCCTCAAATTTAGCTCCCTCCTAGATGTAATAGGTGGAGAGTGCCATGTTTTGTCTTGCAGGCAAAAAATCAACTCTGGGAATATTTATTTATTTATTTTTTTTTTTTTTTTTGGGGGGTGGGGGGTGGGGGGTGCTTAGTGCTTCTGCATGGGTCAATGAGGAAACTGAAATATGAAGCCTCTAGTGTCAAGTATAGACCTACAAGCCATAAGGAGGTTTGCTAAATAAAATAGAATGCCTCTGAGGCATGGGATGATTTAATAGTGCCCAATGGCAAGATAGGAGAAGGCAGACAGGTGTTGTTCTATGTTAGAAATTTTCCCTCATCGCAAACTAGGCCTCCACGTAGTTGCTGGTGGAAATTTTGTGGCTTGAAATAGGTGGAGCCGCCCTTATCATTGTACTCTGTATGCAGGCTATCAACTGCACAGAATGTGGTCTTTGTGAAAATCTGTTATCCACAGCCTTTCCTGCTTTTTGATAATAATAATAGATCTAGCATTGTAAGTGAAGCAAGCCACTATTGTTCAGCAATACTTACCAGTGAAAATCCAATGCACATGATACTGAAGCCAGGGAAGTGAAATGGTGCATTTTCAGAAAGGAACCATGCTGGAAGAATGGAAAGTTACTTGTTAGTATACATATCTCTGTATGCACCGAAAACAGTTTTATGGCTTAACCAATTTTTCTGTTACCTGTTAGAGGAGTGAATGCTAATGGAGAAACAATGTTGGCAAATGAACATATGCCTGAAAGAAACCCTTGTGCTTTCCCCTGAAATAAGGTTTGTTCAGCCATAAAAACCAATCAATTATCTGTAGCAGGAAAAATTGGAGTAGGAAAATTACTAGTAAGCCTCTCATACTTTTAAGAATTCTCAGTCCACACTCAAATGTTCCAGGAATGTCTCACCTCATGTCAATTTTTTGAGACCAAAACGTCCCATAGCTAGGTTAAATAATGCTAAATCAACTATTTTGAATGGTTTAAGTTTGTAATATTAATAATCCATACATGCAAGTAAAAAAGATACATACTCATTTCTTAGAATTTTTTTTTTCCACAGCAAACTTTTAGACCATACAAATTCGTTAATGGTATATGAAGAAATTGCCAGCAATCAAAGTCATCATACAAAACAAAGTCCACCAAACTAATCCAAACCTCCACTGTCCTGCCCAATAATAAGAATAACAATAAAAAAAGAAATGATAAATTCTAATAATACTAAAAACACAGGAACAAACATTATGCCTAGTGAAGTATAATGCTGTCACTATTTGCCACATAGTAGTATATAGGTTAGTCCATGTGATAGAGGACCAGGTAAGCATCTCATTGGTACAATTTCAGCTTAAAATGAGTAGAGGAAAGTAGAGGAAGTAGCTAAAATTACAAAAGATGTCATTTTGTATTGTATATTCATCTCCATTTGATGGTATTTTGGTAGTTTGAATCAGAGTTTGAGCAACTTGCTCACTTTGGACCAAAATTTGGCCATTGTGATGAATTTGGGGTCGTTTATCACATGGACTAACCCATCTAGTACCAATGGAAAATAATGAAGCCTTATACTTCACTAGGCATAGTGATGCGTACAAGGACCCTGATACTGAAAGTAATAGAAATAATAATAATAATAATAATAATAATAATAATAATAATAATAATAATAATAATAATAATAATAATAATAATAATAGTAATAATAGTTTAAACATAAAGCAGTCCACCAAACAGTAAACCTCACTGCCCAACAACAACAACCCAAAAAAAAAAAAAATATATATATATATATATATAAAACAAAAAAAAAAAAAACTAGTAATACCTGCTCAGAGGGACCAACTTGTTTCGAAGCAATGCTCCTTATCTGCACAAATTAGAAACTCCACATCACAGATATGATTCTCACATCAAAGAAGAAGTTATGGCAAGATATAAAGTGAGGAACTCACACATGGAGAAGCGAAAACAACCAAAATGGAGAACATAGAGGCAACATATGGAACCTGCAAGTATGTAATATGTCAAAAAAATAATGTGATGTAACATTTGTATCTTCTCAAGAAGTAAGAAGTCTGCAGATTTAGTTCCAAGGAGGGTTACCCAAGAAGACCATGCTAAGGCATAAAGAAACATCTGCATTATTCCAAGCAATAGATCAGTGACTCCAAAATTACAAGCAGAAACTCAGATGGGCTCAAATGATAAACATGAAGATTAAACAGGCAATGGAAGGTAACTAGGTACTCACATGTGTACAACCAGCAAAGAGACCTATAATAAGCAACTTTTCCTCTCCCAAAAATGGTGCTACTATGGGCATAAAAATAAGCTGTAGAATGAATCATGAACCAATTTGAGAAAACATGCTTTGACTGCAATATCTCGCTAAAAGGGATATGAAGAAGGGAAAAAATGGAGGACCTGCAATGAGAAATTTGTGGGACCTACCTGTGAGATGGCCCCTGCAACCCCCGATATCAGCAATAAATCCGCAAATTGGTCTTTGCTAAAGTGAAAACGAGCCTTTAGAAAGTACTGCATGGTAGTAAAATGTCACTAGCAAGAACAGTTTGGGTGCACATGCGAGAGCAATGAGTTAAACTATATGAGGTAAATAGCATTAATACATCAAATATCCACAATAGCAGAAAAGAAACAACATGCTTGTGCTACTGTACAATTTGGTTGATTGGTTTGGTTGGTAAGAAAGAAAAGGGAAGTTGATTTCCATCTTCTCACAAAGGGAAGTTAAGTATTTGGAAGTTCAGTTTGTTAGGCACCGTTTGATAATGTTCCATTTCACTCGTTTCTGCGTTTTTCTGTGTCTAGAAATGGAAAACAGCCTATAAAGCATTTGATAAAGTCGTTCCGTTTCACTTCTTTTTAGAAATACAAATCAAAATTTATGTCAATTTATCATCCTAGAAACGCATGTGACGAAACAAGTCATACATGTTTCGTCATTTCTAGAAATGGCTTGGATGCCACCAATTGTAAAATTCCCGATAAAAATCCCTCTAACCCATCTTTCTGCTCTACCCACTGAAGACTTGCTGTGGAAAGGAGAACCAGGGTACTGACCACCGAAGGCCATCTTCCTCCTTCCCTTTCACTCTGATCATGCCCCTCTCTCCGTTTTCTCCTCAACACTCGCCTGTTCTCCCAGCTCTCTCTCTCTCGGTTTCTGCTACTCATAGAAGAAGCTCACTGTGGTGTGGAAGAGAAAGATTTATGGGAATCATACTACATTTTCTCTCTCTGCTACGGTAAGAAATTTCACCGGAGATCGTTTTAGAAGGAATTGTCTAATCTGAGGGTACTCATTTCTGCCGGGAAGAGCTGTTCTATTTGCACAGGTGAGTTTTTCAATTATTTTACTAAATGCACTTCTTTTTCTTATTCTCAATGCTCAGAAAGATTGCTTCAGCTTTCGATTTCTGAAGATGGTTGCTTCAACTTTCTATTTTTCTCGTTGGTAAATATTGCATCAACTTTTGATTTTTGAGTTGGATTTCTCTTCAACTCTTAACCCCAAAAAAATTTTCTAAGTCGATCCCATTGTACTAAGAAGTTTGATTTTTGAGTTGGATCTCTTCAACTCTTAACCCCCAAAAATTTCTCTAAATCGATCACATTCACTAAATTTCTCTAAGTTGAATTTCTCTTTTAACTTTTCGATTTTTCTCGTTCTCAATCCTCATAAACCCTAAAGATTGCTTCAACTTTCGAAGTTGGCATGAACTCCACGGCTGTGATCATAATTCTGGACAGAAGTGATTCCTGTAACTTTAACCCCATTAACATACGGCTACAATGGCTAGATAATAGTTTGTCAGAAATTCCCCAAACACAGGGTATAATTGCTTGAAAACACAATGGTCTCCATGTCTTTCACCTTACTTGCATTGATACATTTTCTGCATAATTATGAGTGTTGGGAAACATGTCCACACTCCTTGCCATGTTTTGGTGTTAACAAACAAACATACATCTTTAACTTGATTGATAAAGTGTGATTAGCTTGAAGAAACCCTTAGAAGGTCGAAGGTCGAATCTAGACATGAAGCTTAAAGACATGAAACAGCAAACAAGAAGGAAAGAAGATGAAGGGCCAAAGAATGGAAGATTCAAGTGAAGAAGAAGACCACTAGGATAGATTAAGTTATTTTTAATGTAATTTGTAATTTCCACATACTTATATGCACTCACCTCATGCATGTGCATTGCATCATATTAGAATGACCATAAAGCATGCCATGACCAGGTATGGAAAGTCTCTAAGTGGTGTGGAACACACAGTAACCTGACTCAAGGGTATTTTAGGGAATCTTAAGATTAGTATTAGGAGATGAATCCTTCATAGAAGCTGTAGGAAATTGAGTTGTGATTCTAACGCAACTGATCTCAGATCATTCTGAAGTCGGACCAAAAAGTTATGGTCAAAACACTGATGACTGGTTAGTATGACAGCAGTCTGTCAAAATAGAGCATGTCATGTTGGCGGTTGACCGGCTGGAAGCCCCGGTCGACCGGAACCACCCGAGACCATAGGCGGTCGACCGTCTGGAAGCCCCGGTCGATCGGACCTGTCCGAGACCATAGGCGGTCGACCGGCTGAAAGTCTCGGTCGACCGGTGCCTGCCTGGAAGTGCCCCAACGGCTATATTTTGCCTACAACGGCTCTTGACGGTCGACCGGCTACCTATGGTGGTCGACCGGTGGATCCAGAATATGTCCATTAGAGCTTGATTCCCTGCCTAAAATGCTTCACTAAGTTCACCTATAAATACCCTAATCACTCTTAATTAATTATTCATTAAGAAAGAGCTTTAAGAGCATTGTTGCAAGCATTAGAGAAGTTTATTTCTACTTGAGTTATTCTATTACACAAATCCCAAACAAGAGGCTCAAGTCTCAATCAAAGTCCTCTACTCTCTCCTGTGCAAGTCAAAGCCGTAAGAGAGGACTTTACAAAAGGTGCATCACTCATCATTTATTATTCATTTTCATTTGCACCACATTTGAGGTATTCCTCTTATTCCACTATTTCTTATTTTCTGTTTTTACAATTCTAGACTGTACTTAGGATTGTAAGGATACTCTTATCCTAAAAAGAGAAAGGTCTCTTTCTACCTCTAAAAGAGATTGTGAAGGCGTCTCCTCGGAAAGGAGATTTGTAAGGATACTCTTATCCGTAAAAGATTGTAAATGTTTCTTCCCTACCTCATCATCGAAAGGAAAACTAGTGGAATACCTTACAAGAGGATTCTTGTAGGGAGTGGACTAGACTCGAATTGAGTCGAACCACTATAAATCTTGTGTTGTGGTTGTTTTTATTTTATTTATTCAGCATCGCTTTTAACTTACAGTCACACTTGTGACCTTTTTATCGAAAAGAGTTAAATTCCACTAGTATAACCTATTCACCCCCCTCTAGGTTATTTCAATGAGTTTGAGCATATTGTCATACATTTTGAGCTTGCACCCATGCATGTGTTCCAGTTTGTTGATTTTAAGATGATTTGTTCACTATTTCTTATCTGCGTGAGGTTGGGTTCTCAATGTGTTCCCTATGTAATTTAATATAATTTGGTGTGAGAAAGAAAGAAAAAATAAAGAACCATAGTGGTATCTTTTTGGTCTTGAAGTGATCGGCCGAGGAATATAATTTGGTGTGAGAAACAGGTTTATCAAACACCAAAAAATTCGGTACTGTTCCCAGAAATGTGAAAAATCATTTCTGCTGTTTCTAGACACAGAAACAGCAGAAACGTTATCAAACGGTGCCTTAATTTGCTGCTTTAAAATCATAATGCAGCGCAGTTCTTAAATCTTAAGGACCCTACACAAACCAAGTCAGATTAGTTGGACAGTTGATATACTTGACCAACATTAGGTGGCATGTCATTGTGAGTGTTGATTTCCTGACCAACATTAGGTGACATGCCATTGTGAGTGTTGCTTTCCCTTTTTGTTTCCCTAATTGAGTGCTGTTTCCTGATACTTAACTTGTACTCTTCCTGATTTAAGGCCTTGCTTGTAATAACTTATACTCTTCCTCATTTTTGAATTAACAACCTGAAGCATTAAAATTGATTAATGGTAACTAGCAGACAAATAATTATCTAGTAATTGGTAATTTAGTAATCCATCTGTTACCTAAATAAGACTCCAGAAGTTGGACAAAATTACAAATGTAGTTCCCCTGAACCTCTCAGTAATCATATAAATTCCTCCAATTCCAAAGAAACAAAAATGTATTCCTAATAATCCTGTGCTTTAATTCCTACTCTTGATAAAATTTTGGAAATTACCAATAGTGAAGAATGAAGTGCGCCCTCAGAAAAATTGTTGAAGAATGCAACAACTGCTGCTTGTGAAAACGCTGGGCTGTAAATGGAACTTATATTAGCCAAATGAAACCAATATTAATATGTGGATTTCCAATGAAATCCGTAAGGGCTAATCTCAGATAGAAGAAATAACTTCAATTGAACTGAGCCATTTTTCTTGGTTAATGAACAGAGACGAAATTGAATTACAGAGAACGACTATTCCACTAAGCCATTAAATGATAAGTGAATCTCAAGACTAGATTCCATAGATTCGAGTGTCGGGACTCGGGAGTGCTGGGTGGGATTTGAAATTTAGAACATTTCTGTGAATAGAATCATCGAGTTATTACCTTATCCTCAACAGGTAAAAAATCTCGTCCACCGACGGGATTCTTCTGAAGAGTTGAATCTTCCTGGAGGAGTCGCCATCAAAATGAACAACATTGTTTGTCTTCTTGGAAATTGTCCGCAGCGAAGACGCATCGCTGCCGCTGGTCGAATCCTTCAGGAAAAATTTCATGTACAATGCCGCAAGCACCGCCACTGTCGCAGAGACCTGGAAGACATTATTTAGTGTTTCAGTGAAGATTGAAGAGCACCAAATATCTTGGTTGAGAGAGAAGAGAGAAGAGACCTGGAATGTCAGGGCAGTAGAGAGGAAACGAGCAGTTAGAGTTCCGCAGACGAATGCGGTCGACACAATACCCGACAGAATCCCGAAAGCCGACGCTCTTCGACCCTCCGGAATGTTGTCCGCCTATGCACCATAAATACGAAATTACTAAAATGCCATTACAGAAAATAAATAATGGCTATTTCTACTCCTCTTTCTGACCAGTTCCAGGACAGGCTAGTTTTTGAGCAGAACGGGTTGAAATTGCTCCAAGCCCAATGGGCTTAGAATTTGCTAGACTACCCAAGCCCAATGGGCTTAGTCACATGTTGGTTCAGTTGTTAGAGAGGAGGACGTACCACATAAGCAAGGGAGAGGCATTGGACACTGCCTTCGCAAAGCATGGAAGTGAGAATCCTGAACACGTAGTACATGTAGAAGAAGTACTTCGTCCTGCTATAAGCCAATATCACTGTAACCCCACCCCATACATACGTTATTAATAGCCCCATAATTATTGCATATTTGTAATTTGTATGTGATTAGTAAAATCAAATCCAAATTCTACACAAATTTTTAATGATTTCACAGTTTAATCTGAATAAAATATGGCTTGCCTCAATTCGGTTTCAGTAAACGATTTTGGTTTCAAATTCACAGACTTAAGCGAGAACATCTTCAATGCACAATATGAAAAGGCACAATGTTTTTTTCTCCCTTATTCAGTCTAGGCATTGCCTGCACTGTAGGGTTACATCATACTGAGCACAACCGAGTTATATCGAGTCATGATTAGTCTAATCGATTCCCTCTGAGTCAGACCGATTCCGAAGCAATTCAACTTGAATTGATGATAAGAATTGAACAATCCCATGCCTGATCCGAGTTTTATTCAGAACTCTCATTGTTTTAAAAAAAGGTATCGATCAAAGCACTCTCCAACATTAACGACCATCCAACAACCCATCTAAGGGTTGGAAAAGCATGGACACACATTACTAGGAGTTGGCAGGTGTTAGAATGTGTGACCAAGCCCCCCAGCATTTGGAGGGTGCAATTGTTGGAGAGGAGCTTGATTCATAGATTTGATTTAGGGATTGGTATCAATATTTGCCGATACCAATTTGGTACTGATCCATAATGGATCGGTGGATAAAGGTCATTTTTGCCCTTGCTTTTTGGGAAAAAAAAACATATATTTATGCTATTTATGCTTGAAATGATACAAATAACCGATCTAGATCGATTAGGTATCAGATAGCGATCTCAGTCATACGATCAATACAATACCAATACTTGAAACCATGGAGAGGACTGATTTGGATATTTTAATTCAATAATTATGAATTTGTAATTTTGAAGGGTAAAGAGACAGGTAGAAAAAGAAAAGTACCCAATGGGATAATGGTGAGAGTCATTGGAAGTGTGAGCAAAGTTTTTCTCCCATATTCGTCCGAGAGGTTCCCAAGGATAGGCATCATCACAAGCGTTCCCAATCCAATTATCTGCGCATATATATATAACTAATTCAAACATACAAAAGACCAAATTCTATATTATACAATGATATGCGAATGTTTTGGTTAAGGTATACAAAAATAAAATCAAATAATGCAACACAATTCTCATATTATGTTCAAAGACCAAATTCTATCAGAGGAAATAAAAAGATTCTTCTCATACGTGGGAAAATTCAATTTGATTGAGGGTTGATGGTGATGCACACTAACTTAGCAAAATGTTGCAAATGTAACTTCTAGTGATCTAATTAGACATTTACAATATTTTTACGTGAAAGGAAAAGATATGCCTTTAGACTTAAGGCGAGAACATCAATTCAGTTTATCCCAACTAAATAAGGTTGTGGTTTTTTGACTAGACAATCACATAATAATGGTATGGGTGCTATCGCGTTATCTATAACATGATATGTAACAGATAAAGTAGCATATCTATAATTCTATACTACAGGTAGAACTAGGCAGTTGGGCTCTAGCGTAAGTCCAGGAAAAGATTGTTATCAACCTTTCTATCCTCCACTTTCTTGAAAGAAATAATAGTAGTGTAAGTGTGGCCCCTTAGTGGGTCTTGTCTGACTTGCTGACCCTTGAACTAACAGATAAAAGAGAAAAAAAAATTATAATCCTATATATATATATATATATATATTTAAGGTTTGAAAAATTTGATTGAAGTTGGAGTAGTCGATCAATTTGACTCAAAATTTGACCGAATCCCAACCGAGTAACCCTGATTTTTCATTTACTAAGCTGGAGATAGTCCGATTAATTTATGAGTGATTCCTAGATAATTTCAGAACGAATTCAATTAGAATCAATGAAACCGATACTAATACGATTCTGAGTTTTTAAACCTTCTCACCTTACTTCAACTATAAGAAGATCATGAGTCACATGTTCGTTCCACCACTTTGAAAAGATATTGACAGTAAGGGTTACTTGACCTCACATGCTAAACCTAAAAAAAAAATATTCAATAAATCTTTTTTTTTTTTTCACGGGAAGATGTTTCAATTCCATCACTGTTGCATAAGTTTGGAGTTGAAAGCAATATGGATCTTTCACGCATAAGCTACGAATTAAAGTACACTCTTTTCAAAAGAATAAATATTTTTAATTACTAAGCTACCCTTGTTTAGCTGCTTTTTAATGTCACAATCATGCTAGTTGCAATAGTCACTTTTCAATTTTTAAAGTTTAATTAAAACAAGGGCAAAGGTTGGGCATGTCACTAGCTGCTCAACCAATGGAGGGTTAAGATGAGAAGAGTTGGGATAATTTTTTAGAGAAAGAGAGATGCAGTAACAATGTTGGGCACAACACTAACGGGCACAATCTTTATTCTTAAATCAAATATCTTTTTGTTTATTGGCATACATTTCATGTATGTCCAAGCAATCTTACTGATACTCTGACTACCATTATGCACTATTTTATATACTCCAGATTTATAAATGCACTATTTTCCTAATCATTTGAAGTAAATTAATTTTGATAGTGCCGTTGTAGAGATTTTTCCTAGTCCTACCAAAAAGGAATCCCATGCCTATTAAGTTTTTTCTCCAACTATATGTGATTAACTATTTGGATCTTATTTTTTCATCGATACGCTTTAAAGTCGCATTGAAATATCTTCTGTCATCCAATCATAGGAAAATTTTGTGGATGAAAATATTGTCTCACTGAATCCATAAAGGATTCTACAAACACTCTATTTATGGTTTTATGCTTTTTTTTCCCTACCTTTTTGTATCAAATTGATAACACAAGAGAGGATGAGCTTCTAACTTAGTAGTAGGCAACTAGGCATTTGTTGAGTTTGGTGCAAGGCCAAGAAAGGTCGACAATTTGATCCTTACCCCTATCCTTCTTAGTATAACAGTAGTAATTAGTAGTCAGTAAAAATGGTGGTTCAGTAGACCCCTTGTGGGTCCTGTTTTGGCCTTTTATGAGTCCCTTGTAAGGGCCTTGTATGACCCATTTGGCCAGTGTCACTATGTGTCTTGCAGCCCCCAAAAATAAAATGATAGGAAAACCCGCTTAGGTTATTTTTACTTGTAGAAATGGTCCCCACCTGCTATACAACACGTGTGTTTTTAGCTTACAACTAAGTGAGAAAGAACATGGAGTGGGAAATATCACTCACATGAAATTCTAAGGAGAGTATTTAATAAAAAAAATAAAAATAAAAATAAAAAATTCATCATGCTCCTTTTTTTTTGGTAACTGAAAAGGGTACTCCATGGTAGTGATCATAATTCTTAGGACAAGCCCCCGTAGGGTAAGCAACGCTTCCGTAGGACCAATGAGCGATAGTGGGCATGTCAAGACTCGAACCCACAATCAGCCGACTCAGCGGTGATGGGTTGAGGGCATTTTCACCACTAGGCTACTAACCCCATTGGTCATCATGCCCCTTCTTATAAGTTCATTTATTGTCATGCACCATTTTGGGAGTTCTGGATTTTACAATTGAATTAAAATTGGGGACCTTTGGGTTTATTTCACAAAATTTCAGCTCTCATTAAACTTGCTCTATGGTTCAAATAGGTAGGCCCACAAGAATGCCTGTAAAATTTACTACTTTTAAATGGTAATAAATGTAACAAGTGCTAGCATTTAAAGTGATGTCACAAATAGGTAGGCCCACAAGAATGCACGTAAAACCTAATCACTTTGATTTAGTGCCTGAGAGACAAATTAATCTTGCAAATGGGAGGGACAGAACTTTTGGGCTGTGTTTGGTAGCCCATGAAGAAAATAAAAAAATGTATTTTTTCTTAGTTTAAGAAATTTTCTTTGTGCTTGGCATGTCCTGGATGAGAAGATTCATTTTTGAATTTCAAAATTCAACTTGGAATGATGAAGTTTTCTATTGCTGTTGAAGAAAAAAAAAATTTCTTGCCAAAAAATACAAGGAAACATAAGAAAATACAAAACTTTTCTTTTTTTCTAATGGTAGGCAAACATACATATATTTTATATTTTCTTACCATTTTTTTTTTTTCTATTCTTTTCTTTTCTTCTAGATTCTTTTTCTTTTATTTCTTTTCTTTTCTTCTCTTGACGACCAAACACAACCTTAGGGTAAAAAAGGAGTAAATAAATGGCTGAGAGAGATTTATGACTAGTGTGTTTGAGAGGAGTGGTGGAAGAAAGAAACTTAAAGTTGAGAAAGAAATGTGTGTTGTCAATTCCTTAGAAGAACCAAATAAGAATGAAATTGAGCTGGAGAAGAAAGAAATGAAAAGAGAGATACCCATTCATGAAAGGAAAGAAAA
This sequence comes from Macadamia tetraphylla, assembly GCA_022985045.1. NCBI lineage: Eukaryota > Viridiplantae > Streptophyta > Magnoliopsida > Proteales > Proteaceae > Macadamia > Macadamia tetraphylla. The sequence goes on along the minus strand of CM040971.1, from coordinate 15,834,790 downwards.
GAATAGAAAAGAAAGCTTACAGTTAGATTGATAGATAGACATACCGCCTGTTGGAAACCACTGAGGTAGATAGCAATGGAGCATTCATCCATGCCTGGGCATAGTGCCGACATTGTAACGTCGGTGATCGCCGGTGTCACCATGAATGTGGCCATGTGGTACAGAAACACCGTCACAAACAGCGTGCTCAGTCCTGCGTAAACCATCTCTACCTACCTAGCTACCTGCTCTCTCTCTCTCTCTCTCTCTCTCTCTCCTCTTTTTAATTTCTCTCAGAGAGAGGAGAGAAAGAGATGATACCAGAAGACACCCAGAGTCACAACCCACAAGAGCAAAGAAAAGCAAAAGGAAAGTGGGAAGTGGGAAGAAAGAAGAAGAGCCTACTTGAAGTCTTCCAACCACCCTAATCTTTAGCGACGTACCAAAGATTTGGGAGAGATAAGGAAGGGATGGAATTTTTCTAAAGGGAAGTATTTGTGTTATAAATATAAGTGTGTGTTGTGTCCGTTGTGTCTTATGTGTATTTATGCTCTTTAGTTTGTACTGCGATTGTCTATGACTCCATAAACTGCTACTTTGCTTTTGCGTTCAAGTTAACCGTTGAAAGAGGAAAGAGAGGAAAGAAGACGGATTACATGAGATGAGATTCCAATTGGGTCTCTTTCTCTTTTTGTTTTTGGTTTTGAACTGACCAACCAAGCAAAAGCTAAAGGCGTAGCTTCCAAGTGAATTTATCATTTTTGACTTCAATTACCATATCCTCCTTTCAATACTCTATTTATTGCCTTTTCTACCTCTCTTGTTTCTCTTCTGGACCGGCCTTAGACGATGTGATCCCTTTCATCTTTATGTAATGTTAAAAATGTATATGTGTATGTGTATGTGCATGTGCATGTGCATGTGTATGTGTTTGCAGTGACTACATGCACACATAAGGAGAAAGTAAGGGTAAAGATATGAATTTGAAATCGAAACTGTCTATCGAAATTAAATCGAGTTGTTTACATCAAAATCATAAAATCGTTTAGTAAATGGTTCGGTTCTGGTTTCAAGTTTAAGACCGATTAGTTAAAAGGGTTGGGTCAGTTTTAACCGCTTAATCCGTTGGTTTCAAACCGAATTGACACCATGAAAACCGAACCATTTAAACCATCATTACCGATCTGATTAACTTGTATAACGATTAAATATTTGGTTGCTTTAACAAAACATAATGGTTTAATTTAGAGAAGAATTAAGGACCATAGAGGTTGTCCAATAGTCTATTCAATAATTAACTCTTATTATGTAGTTATGTAGTTAAATCCTTGCTTGTTCAATGTCTCATTTAATTTGATACAAAATTGAAGCGTTTATCAACAAAAGTAAATTTTCGTAAACATACGAATAAACTGACAAACCGATTACTAACCATTTAGAAACTGTATGCAATAAACCGTGATCAAAATCGTGAAACTGACACCATTTAAAAATTGTGGTACTGAAACCGTTTACTAAATGATTGTTGTTTTAGAAAATGCGACCGTTTTGTAAATGGTGCGATTTGGTTTCAACCAAATAAATGTGAACCGAACCGAACCACACTGTATACATCGAAACAACCTATTAACACCCTTAAGTAGGGGTGTCAATCTGTTGGTTAGGTCTCGGTTCAAATTGAGTTAGTTTCCGTGTAAGAATGGTGAAAATAAAACCAAACCAATAAGGAAGCTTTGTAGAGAGTAGGGATGTCAATTAGTTAGTTTGGTTTTTGTCCGATTAAGTTATTTTTTGTGTGAGAATAGTGAAATCGGAACCAAACCAACAAAAAAAAGTTTCAGTTTGATTATGTTTCGATTCAGTTCCAATATTATTTTGGATCCTTGTATCGATTTGTAATTAATCCGCTTCGATCCTATTTGAGTTGGGTTCACCAAACAAATTTTTATATAATGATTGGGGATTGGTTCAGTTTCAGGGTCCAAAACAGCCTTGATAAGACTTTGGTTCAATCTGAATTTTTCCACCTCCTAGGCGGGAGAGTGAATAATTGTTTATTATAAAATTTCATGTATCAATGCAACTTTTACTTAGGGGGTAGTGGAGTTGGAAAGGAACCTTCACCTCAAAAAATGTGCAGTTATGAGTTTGATCTCTTTATCTCGTTGAGGTTATTCATAAATCTTCATTACTTTGGTAAAAATTGAATGATTCTCGCTCAATCCTGATATGATCTGATCCATATGATTATAAAGTAAGTATGAACCCACAAGACTAATCAGACCAAAGGCTAAAAACACACATTTTAGTACAATACACACTACACATGAGATTCATAATTTCCATGTAGATAATTAGATCCCCAAGGCCGAAACTTGTGGGACTGTATCATGATAAGTCCAAGCCATCTTACTATTCAAATATCTTTGTTTATATAGCAATACTGCATTAGGAGTTAGGAGTTAGGAGTTAGGACCCACTTATCATTAAACGCCGGAAAAAAGATGTTTCCATATAAAGGACTCACAGCTGGATTGGTATATTGTCTACGCCAAGTTAATACTTGGCGCGATGGTCTTCAATCTTTTCGTTATGGAGTAATGGACTTCGGTCTTCAATCTTTTCGTAATGGACTATCTTTTTTGACCTTTCAAATTAATTAATAAAATTAGTGGTTTATTTTTCTTATCCAAAAGACCTTACCCAAAAAAAAAAAAAAGTTTAATTGGGACTGTCTATTCTTCTAAAGATTTTGTCTCTTCTTCCTTTCATAAATAGCTTATCTAGTAGCCGTAAGGTAGAAGGCAAGGTCCCATCTTATTTACACCTAATTAGGGGACCCATCAAAATTTCCATGCATAAAAACTGAGGTAACTTAAAAAAAAAAAATGGTTTCCTCAACTGTGCAGTGAGTTCACCTTATGATCTTAAGATCGAGAAACCCCCCACCCCTCAAATCTCAATCCCACTGCCACGTCCCCAATCCCTCACAATGAATGGATTCCCATTAATTATGGGTGTAGGAAAACTCGATGCTAAAAAAAAAAATGAGATATATATATATAAGATGCATCGTAACATTCCAATTGTAACCAAGGATTTAAATCTTGGGAATCAAATTGGTATCAGTCGCAGTCTATACTGATTCAAATTGACCTCGATCATTGATTTTACCCATACTTTCTAAAAAAAAGAAAAAAACAAATTTTTCCCTTAATCCAATATTGACATCCGGTTCAATCGATCCAATACCAATACTTAGAACCCTACTTGCAACTTTTGTTGCCAAAATCCAGATGAGTTGATCCCATAAGCATAGGAGAGGCTTGAGCTTTGTTCGGTTAGTCCTCCGACGCCAAGTTAGGAATCGACCATAGTTTTTGTTAAGGAGTAATGGTGTGGGTATTGATGCTTACCTCTCCCTTTCTTCCGGGCCTTCTTATATAGCTCTTAGGGTTTAGGGTTTCCCCTTTCCTAGGAGGAGTCTTTCTCAAGTCAACCTCCTTTCCTTTTAGAGTCCTACTCCGATACGTCCTACCCCTTCATGGGGGATATTTTCTTCACGCGGTTGATGTGGTAGAGTCTTGGCAGCCTCTATTAGGTGGGTGACACGATCCAAGTGGGCGACGCATGTCCTTACCCATCGATACAATTTGGCTATCAGAGCCTACTCCTGAGGAGACTCTTCCGTGGGAGTAATCAAATTTTCATCTTTTCTTCTCCTTTTTCTTTTTTGAGTCCTTCGCCTTATTCCTTCCTTCGCTTTAGTTCCTTGGCAACCGAGAGCTTTAGTCACCGAGGGAAGACTTTCCGCTTGGCTGCTGCTGAGCCCGCCCTCGAGGTGGGGCCTTTAGGTCCAGGCTTTGGCCCGAGCCTCACCGAGGTGAGGACCTTTGGCCTTCGGCCGCCTTTCCCGAGCATCGACCGAGGTAGGACCCTCGATCAGTTTGGATCGACCTTGTTTGAGACCCCAACCGAGGTAAGGACCTTCGGTCAGGTCCGTTCGGCCTTGGCCTGAACTCCCAACCGAGGTAAGGACCTTTGGTCAGGTCCGTTCGGCTTTTGCTTGAACTCCCAACCGAGGTGAGGACCTTTGGTCAGGTCCGTTCAGCTTTGGCTGAACTCCCAACCGAGGTGAGGACCTTCAGTCAGGTCCGTTCGGCTTTCGTCGAACTCCCAACCTAGGTGAGGACCTTCGGTCAGGTCCATTCGGCTTTGGCCGAATCCCCAACCGAGGTGAGGACCTTCGGTCAGGTCCGTTTGGCTTTGGCCGAACTCCCAACAGAGGTGAGGACCTTCGGTCAGGTCCGTTCAACTTTGGCCGAATTCCCAACCGAGGTAAGGACCTTCGATCAGGTTTGTTTGGCTTTTGCCTGAACTCCCAACCGAGGTGAGGACCTTCGATCAAGTCCGTTCGGCTTTGGCCGAACTCCCAACCAAGGTGAGGACCTTCGGTCAAGTCCGTTCGGGTTTGGCCGAATTCCCAACCGAGGTGAGGACCTTTGGTTAAAGCCGAACTCCCAATCGAGGTGAGGACCTTCGGTTAGGTCCGTTCGGCTTTGGCCGAATTCCCAACAGAGGTAAGGACCTTCGATCAGGTCCGTTCAGCTTTTGCCTGAACTCCCAACCGAGGTGAGGACCTTTGGTCAGGTCCGTTCGGCTTTAGCCGAACTCCCAACCGAGGTGAGGACCTTCGGTCAGGTCCGTTCGGCCTTGGCCCGAGCTCCCGTCAAAGGTGAGGACCTTCGGTCAGCTTCCCTCGGCCTTTGCCTGAGCCCCCGACCGAGGTGAGGACCTTCGATCAGTTCGGCTCGGCCTTAGCCTGAGCCCCCGACCGAGGTGAGGACCTTCAGGCAGGTCCGTACCTAACTCCCAACCGAGGTGAGGACCTTCGGTCAGCTCCGCTCGGCTTTGGCCGAATTCCCAACCAAGGTGAGGACCTTCGGTCAAGTCCGTTTGGCTTTGGCCGAATTCCCAATCGAGGTGAGGACCTTCGGTTAGGTCCGTCGGCAAACCTTGAGGGTTCGAGACGGTGACGCGTGCCATTAATGCTCGTAGTCGATATTTTTCTTCCATCTATATAGTGGGGTCCATTTGGGCACTTTTCTTTTCCCTGAGAGCCTTCCTTCGGTCTTATTGTTTCTTCTGAGAGCATACCCTGGCCTCGACTATCCTTTAGTTTAGCAAGATTCAAAGTAAGTTCCATGTCTTGTCTCGTCAGTATAAAGCATCGTCCTCCGAGAGGACGAAGTCTAACCATAGGCATCGAAGTCCATGAGAGGTCATGGGATGTCCTCGGACTCCACCGATTTGCCCTCTTCCCACGACTCATCGTCTACGGCCTCGCTGTCTGGGTCCAAGGGTGGCTCAAACGGTGAAGGATTTAGGGAGAGGATGCTCGATTCCCAAGCCCAGACCCAGGAACCCTTAGAGTGGAGGCTCTCCACATTGTATCCACAATGGATGAGTCGGAACTGGAGGAGCTGAGGGCCTCCTTCGGTATCTCAGACGCTTTCGAGCTCCGACTGCCCAGACCATCTGACCGAGCCAGCTATCGAAACTCTAAAGAGTTGTGCTTGTACAATGAGGCGTTCAATGCCGGCCTTCGGCTTCCCCTCCATCCCTTCTTTGCCCGAGTGTTTCGGCACTACGGGATATGTCCGACCCAGCTGAGGCCGAACGAATGGCGGTAGGTGCTCAGCTTCGTCGTCCTTTTCTCAAGGCACCAGAGGCCTCTCTCCTCCCTTTCTTCATCAACTGCTTCTTCCTTCAGGCCTGTAAGGGGCTTTTGGGCTGGTACTACTTCTGCCCCCAGAAGGACCTTCGGCTGCTGAGTGGTTACCCGACGTCGATCCACGGGTGGAAGGAGAAGTTCTTCTTCGTGAGGTCGTCCGAGGGGGTGCCCTTCGGCACCGTCTGGGATATCCCTGACCTTAGGGAGGTGAACTCGCCCGCCCTTTTCAGGTCATGAGAGTCGCCGATGGCGAGGCGGCAAGAAACCTGTCCTCCAGTCGAGGCCGACTGCCTTAAGTCCGACGCCATACTGTTCAGATTCGGGCTTAGCCCGGGTGAGTTAGGCTAGCCCCAGTTTATTTCCCTCGGGTGTCGGTCTTTCAGATCGACTCTTTCGCTTCTTCATGCAAAGGCAAATCTCTGTGGTCGAGGCTAGGCTGCGCAGCGCAAGGCAAGCTCAAATCAAGGAGGCCAGGCACGGATACCCAAAAAGCAATGAGGCCAAGAGGAAAGAGAAGAAGGGCCTCCTCCAGACCAAGAAGAGATCTAGGGGGGCCGAGCACCGAGTAGTCCAGCCCTCGCCACTAGGGCCATGACATGCTCGCCAGGACCCTCCCCATCGCGGACTTCAAGCTCGAGGGTGGGGAACGGAGGGCGGGATTTGCTCGCTGGTGGTCAAGGAAGACGACAGTTGGATCGAGGCGTTGCCGTGAGTCGGTGATGAAGGGATGTCTTCCCGATGCGCCCTCAACGGCAAGGGACGCGATGATAACGCCGTGAGATCTTCATGGCTGTGGTAAGCTTCGTCCTCTAATCTTTGCTTTATTTTTCACCCTAGCATTTTGACCTTCTGTCTCATGTAGGCCCAAAACCAAATGGGTCAAATGGCAAGTCACGAGGGCGAGACCTGAGGTACCAACAGAGAAGGCAGCCTGGGAATGAGCATTCGGTCCTCTGAGAAGGTGGAGCACTTGAAACGGACCTCCTCCTCACGGCCTGAATGCTACTAAGCTTCAAGATGAAGTTGCAGAGAACAAGGGTTCAGAGGCCGAGGCCCGAGGGGCCGAGAAGTAAGGTCCCCAAGGACTTTGGAGGAAATTAAACGCTCGGGAAATTAAACGGCACACCTGAGGTTCACAATGGTGCTACCGAGGTCCGAGACTAGGTCCTCGAGCATTACCTAAGGGTCTCTTTCGAGGACAGCGGGCTCATCTTCGAAGAGGAGGGTATTGAGGCGGCCCCATCGGCACCCATCAGCCACCGAGGTTGCCGAGCGCATCGCGAGGCCGCAGGAAGGTGAGGTTCAGCAACGCGAGGTCCCTCCAACTCCTGATCACGATGGATTGGATCAGGAGACCCACCATGTCGAGGAAGAGGCCATGAACTGACGGACCCTCGGCCACCCTGTGTCTGCCACGAGCTCTTTGTTTTTGATATGAGCCTTGGTTCTTCCGAAGCCTCCTCGTCCTTATCAATGAATGTATTTCCCAGATGCTTCGAGTTCCACTTTCGCATTCTTTGGGTAAGGTGATCTTTAGTCCGAGGTAGATGCAAGGAGGCCGAACCCATTGTTGCCAATTTAAGATCCTGGCTCTACTTAAGCATGGCGGCCTCGGCCTCCTAATATTCCGAGAGGTTTCCAGTCGAGGCCTCGACTTAGGGATCTTGAGCAAGTGGTTTTCACCAGTGGTGTCCAACGGCCAAGCCATTTAGGGTCTTTAAACCGGTATTGATCCGAGATCCAATCGAGCGATCCCTCCTGCTTCAGCGCTCTATCAAATTGAGGACCTTCGTTAAGTCCTTGGCCATTGGCCCGAGCCCCGACCGAGGTGATGACCTTCGTTAGCAGGGCTCTTGCCTGAGCCCCCGACGGTGAGGACCTCGATCCCTAGGCTCGACCTTGCCCGAGCCCCGACCGAGGTGAGGACCTCGATCAGCTGGCTCGCCTTCCGAGCCCCGACCGAGGTGAAGACCTTCGGTATCCATTCGAAGAGTTATGGTCCTTCGATCGAGCCACTCACGAGCCCCGATGAGGTGAAGACCTTGCGATCCGCTCAGAGAGTTATGGTCACCAAACAGAGAATTCCTCTCAATTGCCAAAACCACTTTCAGATTTTCCATGAATAAGATCCTCCAGAGTTTAGGATGAGGAATTACAACTTAAAAGTGCATAAGAGCAAAAATTACAAAAATTACAAAAAACAAGTGTGCTTGCTACTTCACTACTGATATAATTCTATTTCACTACTGATAGAATCTCACTACTAATAGAATTTTCTTAAGTTCTGAGAGTTCCACGATCGGGGTACCCTTTCTCCCCCCGTAGTCTCCGGTGATAGGACCCGGTCAGATACCCTTGAGACTCAGAAGGACCTTCCCAATTTGGATCTAGCTTCCCTTGATGTCTCGGGTCTGATACTTCAGCCCTTCTGAGGACAAGGTCACCCATTCTGAACTCGTTCTTTTGAACTTTGGTGTTGTAGTGCCTCGTAACCCTCTGTTGTAAGCGGCCATCCTTTCTTGCAAAGTGTATCTGATTTCGGCTAAGAGGTCTAAATTCGCTCGGAGCCCTCCATCGTTTTCCTCTTCATTGTAGTACTGAATCCGATGGATAATGGCCCCTATCTCCACTGGAAGTACAGCTTCAGTGCCGTATGTTAAAATGAAGGGTGTTTCTCCGGTGGCCGATCTCTCAGTAGTGCAGTAAGCCCAGAGGATGTGGTGCAACTCGTCTGCCCAAAGTCCTTTGGCGTCATCGAGTCTCTTCTTTATTCCTTGAAGTAGTACGGTTGGTTACCTCTATCTGCCCATTGGTCGGTGGATAACCGATAGAGGTTTTCCTGTGGTCAATGCCGAGGGCATCACAGAACAAGCCAAAGGTCGGATTGGCGAACTGAGTTCCATTGTCCGTTACCACAACTCGAGGGATTCCAAATCTATAGACTACCACCCTTTGGAAGAAGTCCCTTACGTTTTTTGGTTATCGTCACCAGTGCTTCGGCTTCTGCCCATTTCGTGAAGTAGTCTACCGCCACCACGATAAACTTCCTTTGTCTCGTGGCCAGGGGGAATGGGCCTAGGATGTCGATTCCCCACATGGAGAATGGTATTGGGCTCGATAGAGATGAGAGCTCGGTAGAGTGTAGCCTAGGAACGAGGGCGAACATATGGCACTTGACACACTTCTTGATAATGATTCCGCGTCCTTCCTCATTGTCGGCCAGTACAGATCCTGCCTTAGCACCTTATGTGCCAAGGCCCAGGCTCCCAGGTGTTGGCCGCATTCATGCACTTCCCATAGTGCGTATTCGCCATCGGTAGGGTCCAGACACTTGAGGTACGGCACGGTGAACCCTATTTTGTATAGTGTCTCATCCTTCAGAAGGAAGCGTGCCGACCTCATTCGTACTTTCCTTGCCTCGTCCCTATTCTCTGGGAGCTTTCTTTCCTTGAGGTATTCGGTTATGACATCCATCCAAATTTTGGCCGTGTTCACCTACTGTAATACTCTCGGGTTTTTCGTACTTGGTCGTGATAACACTTCAAAATACACCGATCGTCCAAGATCTCAAGTCGGAGGTGGCTACCGTGATAAAGGCCCGATTAGCATTCTCTTCGTGGTACCGCTTTACCTCAAATTCCTTGAAGGCCGCTATTCTTTCTCGTGACCGCCTTCAAGTACTCACCATCCTTTGTTCTTGGCTTCAGAGTTCCATTCACTTGTCGTATCTACGAGTTATGAGTCACTATGCACCACCAGCTCCTTTACCATCAAAGCCCGAGCCAGATTAATTCGCTATTAACGCTCAGATTCGCTTCATTGTTGGAGGCATCAAGTCGAACCGTAGGGCGATTCTATCTTAAACCCTGGCTGACCAATATGATTCTCGCACCGCTTCTACGCCTTGAAGCACCATCCACGACAATGTCCAAGCCTTTTCTCCTTGGTTCTCGCAAACTCGGGGTCATCGAGCGTGGGCTCGATGAAGTTGCGAGGACGTGGCTTTAATTAGTGTCCTGGTTTCGATGTCAATTCCCTAACTCTATGGCCCAATTTACGATGATCGGATACCCTTAGTATCTTCTTCAAGGGCTGGTGTGGAGTATCATGGTTTTAAGTATCTCCGATACCAATACGATACCCTCCGACACGATCTTAAATTTAGTCGATTGATCGAATAACCGATTATACATTGAATTTTTAAATCATTTCAGACGATATATCCTACAACACATACCGATATGCATCAATACACCACTAATACACATCGATACTTAGTATTCAGTATGCTCTCATGAAAAATATAAAATTGAGGTAAAATACCTTCGGGTTTTGTATTGTACGATTTCATTCATATCGACACGATCGGTATATATCAGCACGATCGGTGAGTATCGATATATTCGGACGACTGAGTATCGATACGATCGCGCTTACGATCATAAATGGCCAATACGGGTAATTTTTCGTAAAAAAACGATTTTTGAAGGGTTTTTGTTCCAAAGTTGTCACCATATTTCTCTAACTAAAGTGGAAATCAAGGTTGGGAACAAGGATTTTACATTTATGGGACAACCAGCACTTGAATTCTTAGTACAATACCTCAATTTAGTGTTTATGATAATACATGTTATCAATAGCTTTTTTAACAAATTCTTTATGCAAAAGTGTTTAAAAAATGTTTTCTATCCATTTATGTGTGTATCTTTAGCGATCTTAGTGTATCTTCGATACGATCTTATACGTCTCCGGACATATCTTAATTTTGACCGATCGATACAATGACCGATACCGATACTTTAATCCTTGGTGAGTATGCATACCGTATGTGATTGAAAATATGGCCTCAGCTTTCTTGCCGCTGTCACTAGGGCATACGCCACTTTCTCCGCTTTCTCAGATCTTGTTTCAAAGATCTAGAAGGGTTTACTGACATAGTATATTGGCCGTTGTTGCCTTCCTTCTTCTTCGTCAAGATCAGCCATCCACGCCGATACAAAGAAGGTATAGCCGCAAGGTATCCCGTGTTCGCTTCACAAGAGGGTGGGCGGCCAGTACTCCTTCAATTGTTCAAAGGACTTTTCACACTCCTTCGTCCATTCAAACTTTTTAGTCCCCTTCAATGCTTTGAAGAAGGGGAGGCATCCGTCCCACTAAGACATGAATCGCCAGGCGTGACCACCTATTAGCTCCTGGACTTGCTTCACATTCTGGGGTGACCTCATATCCCGAATGGCTTGTATTTTCACCGGGTTGGCTTCAATTCCCCTCTCCGAATAATGAAGCCGAGGAACTTTCCCGAAGCTACTCTGAATGCACACTTTGTCGGGTTCACCAGCCAGATCACCAAAGACTGAACGCCTCTTCTAAGTCTTGGATGTGTCGTTCCGCCTTCAGGATTTTTACGAGCATATCGTCCATGTACACCTCCATGGTTTTTCCGATCATCCCCTTGAAGATTTTATTCACCAATCTTTGGTAGGTGGCCCCTGCGTTTTTTAGCCCGAAGGGTATGACTTCATAGCAGTATAGTCCTCCCTCGGTCACGAAGGAAGTTTTCGGACATCAACCTCTGACATCTTGATCTGATTGTACCTCGAGTATGCATCCATGAAGCTCAGCGCCTCGTATCCTATCGTGGCATCAATGAGGAGGTCTATCTTCGGCAGGGGGTATGCGTCCTTCGGGTAGGCATTGTTCAGGTCGGTGAAGTCGATGTAGATCCTCCACTTTTCATTTGCCTTCGGGACCATCACTACGTTAGATATCCACTCCGGGTATTGGATCTCGCGGATGAACTGGGCCTTCAGCATCTTCTCTACTTCTTCGTCTATCTTCTGTTGTCTTTCGGAGGCAAAAGTCCTCTTCTTCTGTTGCACTGGCTTCTTCGTCGGATTAACATTCAGATGATGCTCTATTACCTCTCGATATATTTAAGGCATATCTGAAGCCGACCAAGCGAAGACATCAGAGTTGTTTTAGAGGAATGAGATGAGTTTTTCTCGCTGTTGCCTTGTCATGGTAGCCCCGATCTGGAATTACCGAGCGTTATCCCCCTCTTCAGCCTTAACTTGTACCAGATCCTGGGCCGGCTCCCCCCGTTGATGAGTGGCATCATCGCGCAGATCCTCTATTGGGAGCACCTTGCCCGCCTTTTCTCTTCCCCACAAGGTAGTGGCGTAACACCTCCGGGATGCCTCCTGATCGCCTCGACATTCCCTGACACCGTTCTTGGTTGGGAATTTCATCTTGAGATGGGGTGTGGAGACGACAACCTTTAGTAGGTTCAAACCAACCCTTCCTAGTATGGCATTGTGTGCCGAGGTAATGCCTACTACTAGAAAGTTGATCATGACTGTTACTTGGTGATCTCCGGTGCTGGCTCTTATTGGCAACTCAATCGATCCTTCCACCTTCACTGGGACGCCAGAGAATCCCTGCAACGGGTGTTCCACTTTCTTTTACTTTCCCTTGTCTAGGTCCATCTTCTGGAAAGCTTCAAGGAACAAGATATCAGCTGAACTGCCGTTATCCACTAAGATCCTCTTCACTTTGCAATCCGCTATGGTTATGGTGACAACCAAGGCATCATCGTGCGGAGTGTGTGCCCCTTCCAGATCGTCATATGAGAAGAAAATAACCGTTCCCATCCTTGCCTTCTTGTTCCGCCATTCTGCCATATGTACGCTTCTCACATAGGCTTTTGCTTTCCTGGCAGAGACTGAACTTTCTCCAGTGGCTAGGCCTCCATAGATGGTCGTTATAACTCTAGTTGGGCTCTTATTCTCATCTCGGAGATGACGGCCGCTTCCTGGTATCCGTCCCTTCACGTTTTGATTGCCTCTATGGAAGGCCCTCCTTTCATAGCGGCCTCTGCCATCCCTCCGACGGTTGTCCCTACGGTCATTCCTGTCTTGGGCATCCTCCTTTTTGCGGTCTACAAATCGGCCTAGATATCCTCTTCGGATCATTCCTTCTATCTCTCCCTTAAGGTGCCAACAATCTTCGGTGTCATGGCCGTGGTCCCTGTGAAAGTGGCAATATCAGTCCATATTGCATCTCTCGGGGTGCCGGCCCATCTTCCCCGGCCACTTTATGGCTCTGGCATCCGGGGAGTCCTTTATCTGCATCAGTACATCCGTTCGCCTTCTGTCAGGTGCGATTTCACAACTTCCTTGGTGGACTGGGTGCTCGACCGCGCTCAAACTTTCGTCTTTTGCCCTCTTTGGAGGGTTTATAGTCGCCCCTTGAGATCCTTTTCCTTCTCGCCTTCCTTTCGACTTCTTCATCGGCCTGGAGGGTTTCTTCCATCTGGATGTACTTATCGCACCAAGCTCTCAGTTCGGTCAGGTTCCTAGGTGTATGCTTCGCCAAAGACCTTTTCAGCTCCTTATCCTTGATGCCTCCCAGCAGGGCTATGAACTCTTCTTTCGGGTCCAGGCCTCTGATTGTGATTTTCTCTTGTTGGAAGCACTTCATATAGTTTCGCAGTGATTCTCTTTCCTGCTGCTTGACGTTGGTCAAGTTCAACATAGTCTTCTGAAAGGGCTGGCTACTAGAGAATCCCTTCACAAAGAAGTAACTTAAATCGCTGAAGCTGTGGATCGACTTCGTCGACAGACGGTTGTACCATAGCCTTGCCGCTCCTCTGAATGTCAATGGCAGGGCACGACACATAATGTTTTTCGAGACTCGATGAAATTGCATGGCGACCTTGAAGCCTTCCAGATGATCGACGGGGTCCCCAGACCCGTCATAAGTGTCATACTTGGGCAGGCGAACGCCGATCGGGAGCGGGTCACTTATGACCTCATCAGCTAGAGCCGTGCTATTAGTGAGGTCTGGCTCGCGAGCTCCTGTTTGATTTTCTACCACCTTCTTAATCTCATCTTTCAGGTCCAGGATCATCTGCTTTAACCCCGAGTCCTCTTGTCTCTGCTTGTCTCCTTGGCGTGGTTCCCCATGTGGGTCTCTGGCGGCACGCCGCATCCTTCCCCTGGGTGCAAGACTTTCCCTCATTGCTCGGTTTCGAAAGTTATGACCGAACCTTATCGATCCGGTACTGCTCCGGTCCTCGTCTCGAGCCCTCTTAGGCTGGGTGTGGGGGCCTGGCGGTGCTCCGCGGGTCTTCTGAGAGACAGCTTTGGAGACCTCCTTCATTGCATCGGCCATTCGGTCATATTTGTCCTGAGGGCTTCGAATTGCTCCCTTGTCACATATTCCTGCGCTTCAGGAGGGGGCGGAGGACCACTATCTCCGCATACCGAATACCAGGCCGAGCGCTGGTACCTTATGGATCCTTCCCGGTCATCGTTGCCCCTTTCACGCCCCATCTCCATCGAGGGAGGGAGCCCCCCTGAAGGTTCTTCCCCCATGTTCATGTTCGACGCTGCTCTTGTGTTCTTACGATTGTAGGTCCTCCCCACCATTATCGCTGCTCCCACGCATTTACGCCAACTGCTGTCCAAAAACCCGTATGAGTTGATCCTGCACAAGCACAGACGGCAGAGGCCCGGAGCTTTGTCCGAGGTTAGTCCTCCGACGCCAGTTAGGAATCGCCGCAGCTTTTGTTAAGGAGTAATGGTGTGGGTATTGATGCTTACTCCCTTTCTTCCGGCCTTCTTATATAGCTCTTAGGGTTTAGGGTTTCCCCTTTCCTAGGAGGAGTCTTCCTCGAGTCTACCTCCTTTCCTTTTAGAGTCCTACTCCGATACGTCCTACCCCTTCGTGGGGGATATTCTCTTTACGCGGTTGACGTGGTAGAGTCATGGCAGCCTCTATTAGATAGGTGACACGTGTCCAAGTGGGCGACGCGTGTCCTTACCCTACTGTACAGTCAATTTGGCCGTATCACAACTCAACCGTTGCTCCTCCTTATTCATACATTTATGGTTTCAATAGAAGAAACATTGATCATTCCTGGTTCCACCCCTGGCCACATCAATGGATTGGTGTTCCATCAAAATATCAGAATGGTATGTTAAAATGTTTATTATCTCGGTCATTTGATCAATTTTGTTGCTTTCAATTATGTATACAAAGTCTAAATGATTTGAGACTTCATCTATCCGTTGCAAGTTTGCTACCTGACTTCCACATCAATGAGATGCATGAGATATCTTGGAAGGAACACTTAAATGTCATTGAAGTGAAAGACAAAACAAGATTCCACAAATTGAATCCCTCTGGCTAGGAGCCTAGGATGCCCAACACCTCTTTTTCTTTATCTTTTTTTTTTTTTTCCACAGTAATATTCACCGGCCTAGCTACCATTAGGTGTTGATGACTTTACCACTTTGTTAATAAATGAAGGAACTATCAGTTAATGTATGTCTACGTTTAGATAAAATGGGTGCGAAAATATATGTTATCCTACGCTCCGCTGAAGATGTTAACATGTGCCTCTCATTGGTCATGGCTACTAGTGTATATCTACGTCTGTAGGTAGTGCTCTCCAGCCCATAAATAAATAAGGTCAAGAATGTTTAATCCTTATTAATTATAACATAATCCTTCAAGATATTTTGTGATGCTTTCATGTGGTTAGTGATCATAATTTTAAAATTCGGATCAGAATTGCATGAGACAGTTGAGTTGACTCAGAGTCGACTAGGGCTGATTTTGATTAAATCTTATTCTCTGCAAAATGTGTCCAACGGAGACAAGATAAATCGAGCTGATTCTGACCAAGTTAAATCTATTCCTGGCCGATTATGTCTTAGAACGATTTATCTTTGAATTAAACCGAAATCAATAGAGATCGGTCACTATATTTGATTCCAAATTTAAGAACCTACTAGTGACTGGGTGACCCAGGTTCTTTAAGTTGAGTGAACCCTTTTTTTCTACCCAAAAAAAATCTAAATGAGAAAAATAATGATTCTTTTGGAAGGGGCGGTAGTTTATTGATGATAAGGATGAATGATATGGTCGGTAGAAAGGAAAATTTGATCAAAATGGAGGCGGAACCAAGAAAATCGACCAGAATGAATTGAAAAAATCAATTGAATCGGACTCGTCAATGATTCGTTGTCGGGGTTTTTTTTTAAACATGGAAAATCGACCATACTAACAAGGGAACGATAGGAGATTATTAAAAGAAACTAGTAAGAGATGAAAAAGGATCGGACCAATAGGTATCTGTTTCAATATGGATTTTATAAATGAAAATTAGCATCAAAATCGTCTACGGTGAGGTGACGAGGTGTAGTGAGCATCCCAGCCACTGGATGCTCAGTACAACTCACCGTTCGTTGCAGACAATTTGAACTCAAAAAAATATTGATTTGATTACGGTGTAACTCTATATATGCCAACTGAAAAACCCTTTTTTTTTTTTTGGGAAAGAAAAACCAACCGTTTTGTACCTTTAAGACAAGGATGTGTTTGGTAGTCATTCAGAAAAACGTTTCCAATGCTTTTCCGTTCTATGGGAACAAAAAATCGGAATAAAGTGTATGGTATCAACTTGGTGTTGTTCGATTTTTTGGAATGAAAATGAAAAAAAAAAAAAAAAAACACTAGAAATACAAAATGATGGAACAACAAAACCTTGTTCCGTCATTTCGGTTTTTGTTTCAAATACAAAAAAAGTGAACAACTAGGGCAATCGTTCATGAAACAGGTTCACCAAACACCATATTTTTGTTTAAAACGGCATTTTGGCATAGAAACTGAAAATTCTATTTTTGATACAAAACATCATTTCTGAAACTAAATGACTACCAGACATAACCTTAACCCAAAGAGAATTCAATATGCATTGCTTGAGATCGAGGGAATGGAATCCAAATGCAAGTAAACCATATACACAACATTACTTTTTAAAACCCTAGTAACTTTAACTTTTCATGACTAAGAATTTAATTTGTAAAGTTATTGAGGAGACTTATAGAAAGTTATAGATTTCACAAGAAATATCACCATATGGTCTTTATTGGCCTAGAAAAAACATTTGATAGAGTTCTTATAGATTTAATTTGGCATGCTATAATAAAGAGATGGGTGTTGAGTAAATATGTGGATATGAGGGCGTGATAATTAATGTAAGATTTGTGGGAGATTAAGGCAAGGGAATTCCCAATTATGATTGGGTTACATCAAGGATCGGTCTTAAGTCCCTATTGTGTTTATCATAGGTCATTTAACATTCCAAAGAGGGGACAAAACTAATCCATCCGCTCCTCTTTGCTTGGCTGCTTTCGTGCCTAAATTCTAGTGGCTGCTTTAGTCATACAATTGTTGTTTCTCTTTATTAGAAGAACTCCGCCTAGATGCAGAACTGAATTATGTTGAAAAAGGATGGTTACCGATTTGCTTTATTCATGGTTACACGAGTAACCAACATATGATTCACCCCAACCATCCAACATCTGATTCACTGGCATACCATTAGCCGACAACTCCATTTAAAAGCATTCTAGATGAGGTCCAGTGATGTATGCTCTTCATCAATGACATTATTTTAGTGGATGAGACTAAAGCAGAGATTGACGCTAAGTTAGAGCTATGGAGATCAATCTTGGAAACAAGAAGTTATAAGGTTAATAGATCAAAGATGGAGTATATATGTGATGTATAAATTTAGTTATTCTATGATAGATAATGAAACAGTGAAAAATTGAAGAGAGACAAATTCCGAAATGATTATTTTAGATATCTAAGGTCAATCATAAATAAAAAAGGTGACATAGAGGATGATGTTTTATAGAGAATTAGTTGGGATGGATGAAGTGGAGAGGCGCTTCTGAAGTGTTGTGTGACTAGTTTATCTCTTTAAAGCTTAAAAAAATTCCTTAAGGTTGTTGTGTGACCGACTATGATGTATGAGACAAAATGTTGGACAGTTAAAAAGTGTCATAGAGAAGTTATGTAACTAAGATGGTGATTTTAAGATGGATGTGCGCAAATCAAGAAAGAGAATGTAAGGAATAAACATATTAGAGTTGAGTTGAGAGTCGTCTTGATCAACAATAAACTCTACAAAAGTTGTTTGAGGTGGTACGATCATGTTCAAAGGACGTTTGAAGATGCACCAATAAGAATGAGTGATCTGATTCTAATTGAGAGAGCTAAAAGAGCTAGGGCTAGGCCTAAAATAACCATAGGCAAAGTGGTAAATAATGACTTGCATAGTCTCAGTCTTGTTCCAAGTATGACCTTGGATAGAGTCTACTAGAGGGTTAGGATCCATGTAGCCAATCCCATTTAGCTGAGATTATTCTGACTTGTTGAGCTATGCTTTATTCTTCTTATTGTCACCTTTTTACTCTCATCTTTTCATCTCTTCCTTCTGGCCCCCCTCCCCCCTTTCTTTTACATGGATCCATGTAACCAACCCCATTAAGTAAGGATGAGTTAGAGTTTGTCGGTGTATTAATATTTAATCATTCATTTATTTAGATGAATATAGTAACAAAAGAATAATCTACAGGTGAATGTAACCCATTGTGTACTCCCTACTCCAATATTCAAACCAAGAGAATTTATTTATCATAAAAAATAATAATAATAAAAATATATATATCAAGAGATATAAGGGAGTGGGGATTTTTTTTTTTTGCAAGGGGAGTAGTCAATGAAGGGCTCACAGAGGGGCTAAGAAAAGGCCCAAAGGGCCACATGCTTCTTGGAAAACTGAAAAGAATACATAGTGAGTTAATAGAGATGCCTTTCTATATGCCACAAAGGAACTTGATCCCACATGAGCACTCTCCAAAGGAGCAGCGTCAACCACCAGGATTGGCAAAGGTTCTTTTTTGTCTATTGGGTTTCTGGTGTCGTGTAACTGTGCTTGAAACAAAAGAAATGGAGAGGAGAGGAGGGGAGAGACTTTAATATTTGGACTGAGTTTCACAGCACCCATGGTTAATGGAAATCCATTCATCAGGAGAGGAAAAGGGGAATGGGGAACGTGGTTTCTGGACCCCAAAAGGGAAACTTTTTCCTTAATGGATTAAGATAGAATTCAACAAAACCTACCCTCACTCCAAGTCAAAACAAGACCATCTCTGTTTTCTCTTCCAGTCACCACTTCAGGTTTCACACAGTTTATTTCTGAAACTCCTCTCCTCACCAACCAGAGGAGGTTGGTGAAAAGGGCATTAAAAATTCTTGGTCTGTTTTTTTTTTTTTTTTTTGCTAGAAATGGTCTCTTCTTATTTACCTAAAGATTTGGTAAGTCTTTGGACCACTCAACACACATCATGGTGAAACAGTGAAACCTATGTGTTGAGTGGTGCAAAGCCATAAAACCCGTCACATGATGTGGATTGTGGACCTAAGAATTGTGTCTTCCTCTGCCTCTTGGGAAGGCCGGAAATAAAACCTATATTGCATTTATAAAGAACAAAACAGAAGATGCTTCCAAGCCCCGAGTGAAAATTAAAGAGATTTTGTTAAGGAAGCCAATCTGAGATTCCTCCAATTTTGTCCACCTTGGATGACGACAGGTAGAAGTTTTTGGTAAAAAATGGAATGAGTTATGAAAATCAAGGACAATTTTTTTTTTCTTTGGTAGTTGCTTGCGGTCTGACTTGTAAGGGATTAGGGAGCATGTATCGATACTGATATGGATATGGATATGGATTTGATTGGTGGGAATAAATCGTTTTTACTCTAGCTTTTTTTTATTGATAAAAAAGTATTAATTTTTTACTATTTTACTCCTGAAATGATACGAATAATTGATCCGAATTGATTAGAGATTGAGGATCGATCTCAACCGACACCCATCCGATATGACCAATACAAAACTGATATTTGAAACCATGCTAGAGAGGGGACTAAGGATTTAATTTCGGGAATTGGAGCTGATACCGAACTGTTAAATTTGGATAGGCCGGTTTTACGTTTTACCCCAAATTTTCAGTGAAAAAAATGGGGTTCTTTCATTATTCTGCCATTGATCCGACACTACGACCCAATCCAGTATCGCTCAGGTATGGATAACGATGTGATCCGATGATCCGTTACCAGTACTTTGAAACCAAGAGGGGACTTTTTTCTATTGTCAGAAAAAGTGTGATTGATCAGGTGATGCTGTGTGTCTTGCTGATCTGTTTATACATGGAGACAGTGAAGTGAAAAATATATGATGACAGCTATCCATTTGCATAGCCAGTGTGTCATGTGCAGGGCCAATAAGAGATTTTACAAAGGCATCTTTAGCACATGAGGGTGGGACAGCACAATCTAGACATATGCACATGCAAACAGGTAATTTTCCTTTTTCCTTTAAAAATAGACAAAATGGCCAATTCACAGGATCAGGTCTTGTCTCTCTCATGAAGAATGCAAATTAGTGAGAGAATCTACATTTTTCCTCATATTACACTTCACGGATTTAAGTGTTCATCATTATATCCACAGAACAGGTAATTATAAGTATTAAAGACGATCCTCTCCAATGATTTCCCCTTCAATCTCACTTTAATCAAAGATATGCACAGTTCAACACCAACCCTAAGGGGTTAGCATGCAAATCTTAGGTGTACATATGTTTGATTGGAGGGGATCCCAATCCAATTAAAGACAGCAAATTGGAGGCTCTCTTGTCATTTTGGTGAATGGACATTTTGTGCATGGGTACTTCTCTCATAGTCCAAACACATTTTCTTTGTCAGTCACATGCTTGTTTTGTAGAAAGGCCCAGGCCTGGCCTGTAGTCTTGACTCCTTTGTTAAATTTTGCTATTAGGCCCATGCAACTGAAGTCTACTTCATGAATAGTATGTCTTCATATTACTAAAATTTTGGGCTCAGAAGTTGGTTGGATAATTGGCATTTTGTTCCCGGCGAAGTTTTAGGTCATCAGGATGGGAACTGTATCAACTACATCTATTGAGGAAACATAAGCATTTGGAATTCTACAAGGCCTAAATCTAGCTACTGCCAAGGGTTGGACTATCGATGAAGTATGGTTCTCGACAAAGAATTTACTTCATCTTATACCGAAACCTTCTAGCAACAGTTGGTCATTTCTTTCTTTCGTTGTCTTTTGGAATTATATTCTAGATTTGGGTCTATTCCTTTTTTGTATAAATGTAAATCAGAATCTCAGATGATGAAGTGTCTATGGGATATAGCTATATGTGATACAATTAGGCAATCGAATCTTCAGGATAGTTATGATGTAACATCAGCCGGTTTTTATTAATATAGTTTTCTCTTTTAACAAAGAAAAAAAAAAACCTACTTCACGAATTTAATTTATTTTGTTTGGGAGAAGGGGAGGGGTAAATGATATAGAAATTAAAACCTAAAATTTTCATGAATGTTTATATTGCATAACTCAAACCATCCTAGTTTGCTTTTTAGGGCATGGAGGGAAGGGGCACACATATGTACAGTATACACCTGCCTTTCAAACTAGAAAGAAGGTACCAGAGGGGAAAAAAAGAGTAAGGGGGTGTGAAAGAGGGAAAAATATCCTCTTCAATGCCAATCATTTACTTCCCACCCATCCAATGAATAGGATGATTTGGACAAGCATCCCTAGGTGTTGGCTGGTGTTGGGATGTGTTTATGTCATTCCAGCCGATGAATGGGTGGAAGGTAAATGGTTGGATGCCCAAGCTGTTGGAGAGGATAAAGAGAGGCTTAGAAAACTTTTATTGTTATAGGCTAGTAACTTTGAGGGAAGACCTCAGCTCAACATTAAGGTTGCTCTATTAAGACCTAATGATTGCTGATTCGAGCTAGGAAACAACCCTAAGCAAAGCAGGGGTCAGGTTGCCCAGAGCTCGCTCTACAAGTCAAAGCATGCAATCTTATATTATACTGTCGTCCCTTATACTAATCACTCTTGCTTAAAATGGGCTTCAACCGTTGGACCATTTCCACATTCAGAGAGTTTCCCAACTTAGCAAGACCATGAATAAATCGGCCATGATCACGTTAGGATTTAAGAGTTAGGAGTAGTGATCGGCAATTTGATGGGCTCATCAGAATCGGCATATGACCCTGGGAGGGCCAACCTCAAGCCCAATCCAAGCTGGGTACATAAAAATTTAGGGGTGAAATAGAGTCGGCTTGGGCTGGGTTTCTTAAAACCCTAACCCAAACCTAGGTCCTAAAAATTCAACCTAGGCCCAACCCAATCTTGTTGGGTTCATACCAACCCAACCCGGCCCTTAGTTGACCCTGGCTTCTGCAGTGGTTGGATTAGCCTTAATTGATATGCTTTTGCCATTCATATCCTATATATTAAAAAATTATAGAAAAATAAAATACCAATAAGAGCCTTAAATTCTAATATAAAAATTCAGGGTTAAATTTTAGGCCGGATTAATTCGGGTTGAAGCCTCAACCCACCTCAACCTGAGCCCGACCCAACCCTAACCGGTCCTCAGAATAAAAAAACTTGTCCCAAGCCCTATTTGGATTCAGGGCGGGTCAGGACAGATTCTGATTGTCAAGACCAAACTTTCACCGTTATATAAAATCCACCAAATATCAATGCCAATCCCAAACAATAGTGGCCTTTACATGGGCTGGACCTAGGTGAGGGAAGAGCATGAATGGGTGCCCATTATTTTTATTTTATTATTTATTACTTTAAGGGAAAACTGTTGAAAATAAGTGCCAAATTTAAAAAAATTATTCCTAGAATCATGCATCATGTATCATTAGATTATCTAATCTGTCTCGTGGAGGGTCTAGAGTTGCATGTTACTTCACAAGTACAAACTGTTCAAAAGAAAATACAATACTTGAGCAAATGACTAACCACAAGAATAAGTAGCTACTCCTCGTACAATTCTTGCATGTAATAGGGCAATAAAATCCTCTCTAAATTCTCAATAAGATTCAAAATCCAAATGAAATTAAGCGAGAGGGAATGAGATGCAAGATCTGACCACTTTGAATATCTTCAGGGGAGGAAGAAACTTTTAATAACATTTAAATGCCTGAGAAATAGTTTTATTCTGTTTAGTCCTTCTAATTTACAATATCACATAATAAATTTGCGAGGACGGGATTTATTATTATCATCACTGTAGCTCATCAAAAAATCATGAATCCAGTGCATTGATATATAGTCAAGGAAAGATAAGTCGTTAATCCACCAAAACCCATATATTTTACTGCAATGATAAGGACCTCTCAGGTCTTGAATCAATCATAAATTATTATTAACGATCTTGACCTTAACCATCTAACTGCAATTCATTCAAGATTCTTAAGTGAACAATTAGATACACACAAACATGTGTACTCACAATTGTGCCTAGAATTATCATTCCTAAAAACACATAATGTAATAGCCAAATGAACAGAATACCCAACTCTATCCTTAATTGTGAATATTTTAAGATATAATCCTCAAGACAACAATATGTCTAATCATATTATATAAATTAGTTATTAAATAATTAATAAATTAGATTTGTTGGCCATCCCATTTCAAGAAGAAACTGATCAGTATTTCTGTCATTGGATAAACACATGTGAATCAGAAATATCTATATCCAATGGCAATAAAGTATTTTATGGGAAAAGAGTCTATTCATAGTCCATTTAGGACATGCATTAATTTGCCAAGTCTCTTAAATCCTTTGAAAATCAAATGGTTTGGGATGCCACCAACTTGCCCATTTATCAGAGACGTACCATTGAGGTGTGAGTCCAAAACATTGTTAAATGGGTTTAAGTGTCTTGATCGAGATTTTCCTGTTTATAGCTCTATAGGCTATGCTTTGTAGTAATGTAATTAGTTCGTCATTAATCTTGAGACAAAAAGTGGGTTTAAATTAAATTGACGATAAATCCAAAACTAGGGGATGGCACCCCATGACCAATAAGTGGTAATATCTTCATTCATAAGTGTTTCTAGGTCTGCATCGCTACTCCAGATTTGTTTCACCTCCCATCCTTCTTCTTTGGCTTGCTTTGTCTTATGGAGAAGGCCCTTTATTGTTGCTTAAAAATATTTTCTATCATAAAAAAGTTAGAAGAAAGTAAGACACATTTCCCTTCTGTTATAATAAAGGCAGCTGATTCAAAAATATTTTTGGAAACATCAGTGATACCAGTGCAGATTAGCATTTTGTGGTGGTCGAATGAAAATGGTGGTTTATCAAGGTATGGGTTTGGTTATGGTCAGCTGTTGATCAATGGAATGAGTATTGATGTGTTTAGAGACCCGGCATTACTTGTGGTAGAATCAAGTAGAATAGGCAATAGATTGTGTTTATTGTGCCCAAGGATGATCTGATTTTTATGTTTCCAAAAATAATAGCACGTGATTAAAAAAATATAGAAGAGCTCTAAATTGAGAGTAAGAATCATATTGGAATTAAAAAAAAAAAAAAATACATTATTAAACACTGTGATACTGCTTACATAGGATCAGGTCAGTCCGAGATGGAGAATCTCGTGCGGTGGCCCCAATAAGCTAGGTGCAACGGTGAAGGTTTGATCACGAGACCTTGTTTCCTAAGACAGAGTACCATCTTTCCTCCAGGCCAACTGCGCTAACCCCTTGGACTATGTTATATTTCACTTTGAGGCCCAATGGACCAACATCCCAAATCCTCTTTATGAACTTGCAAGAGAGGAAAGTATGAAATGTAGTGTCATGATGATTGTAGCAAAACAGAGTGGGTCAATATCCACCCATTTTCTCACGACGTTTTGTAAGAATTCCTTTATGTGCTATTCTTTAAAAACAAATTTTTAATTTTAGATGGATTTTGAGTTTTAAAAAATAGCGTCACGAGTGTGAACATGGAGATAACATTTATTTCAGAGGTATGAGAGGGTTTTCCCGGGGTTGATATGATCATCCAATGAAGCATAAGAAGACCTAAAGAGATACTTTTGTCTTTTTCTATGAAATAAATCCAGTATAGAGATGTACGGCTGTACTGGCATTAATATAGTAAAGATTCTGATGGAATGTGCTACGACACATTTAAGTTAAGCACATCCTATCCCCATCCCAAATTTGAATCCTTTATCTCCCCGGGACCAACAAATGTAAGGAGAATATCAATTACTTAAATGGTCCAGAGAGTGATCCATCTCTAAAGTTAGCAGCTGCTCAACTACACAGGGAATATCAATAGCTTAAATGGTCCCGAGAGTGGTCCATATCTAAAGCTAGCAGTGACTCAATTGCCGTTAAATGTGTTGGGTTTAGCAAATTGGTGAACGCTTTGAACATGTCAAGCTATGAATCGGTTGATCTCGATCAGGTGTTTATTGGGTAAGACCTTTGTACCAGGAACGATCGATTATAATAGAGCTAGGTTATAACCCGATGCATTTATTAATCGGGATGGGCCGGTTTAGGCTTTAAACGGTTGGAGTCGATAGAAAATAAATGCGAAATCGATTTATGGAGATCAATGAACATGCACGATAAACACTATAAAGACAAGTTTTAGGCATACCTGAATCCATGGCTGAAGAATAATAACTCCTCACAATCTTTTCGTATGCTCTTCGTATAACGGATCAATGTTGGTCTGGTCTACCCTCTTTCCCTTTTGCTTTTGGTCGTTAGCATCACTTAATGGGTCAGTGATAACTATATATAGGGGTGAGGGTAAGAACCAACATTGCAATTAAATTAGGGTTTCCTCCTCATTAAGGAAACAATACCTTAGGTCCACACATAGTAATAAATATTTCATATCATTAAGGTGTGCTAATAGAATTCAATATCTCCATAGAGATCACTTACCAATAATATTGAATTCTTTTTGCTTACTCTATCTTTAGTCAACACCACTAAACCGGTATTTTAGAAACAAATCTTTGACTATGCTAGCCCACTGTTTGAGATTTAAAATGTAACCGCAAGCGTACGGATCAGTGTAGCTACGGGTCGAACATAGGGAGAGCATCCACTTTATTTTTTTATTTCTTTTAATAATGTGAGAGTGAACTGATTAATGGTTGTGATCTAATTCTAATTATCGTCCTAAACATATGTATCTAAATTAACTTCCTAACCATTCGTCATCTAAGAATTTAAAGACGCAATCCACGCAATTAAAATAAAATAAATAAATAAGTGAAAATAAACAACCCACGCAATTAAAAAAATAATAATAAAGGGAAAAAATGCTGAAATAAAAATAAAGTAAAAGAAAGGGGATAAAGCTAGAGAGAGACTCACAAGTAGGTTTCTCTACTTAGCCCGAGGGATACATCATAATATGAGCTTCCCTACTTGACCAGAGAGTCACTCTTACAAGGGTTACTCTACTTGGCTTTAGGGAAAGGGAGACAATTAAAATAAAAATAATAAATTGATGGTTCTATGGCTAGGAGGGGCAAAGCCAATACATACACTAGCCATGAACCTTGGGGGAAAGGGATAGCAATAATATAACGATTGAAAATAAAAATCCTAAATTAAGAAAGAAAGGGTAGTCAGAAGAGGGAATGAGAGGGGGGAGAGAAGACTACTGAAGGAGCCTACTTACTTGAATCAATACTTGAACTTGAAAAAAAAAATTGCTCCACGGCTCGTGATCTTGTCACCTAGGTCTAAGCCTAGAACTATAACTTAAAAAATTACAACTCAATTGCATAAATCATAAACATAAAAAGGCTGAATAAAATTAAAAGAGTGCTTGCATTAATTGACATAAAAAACTATTACAAAAGTGATTAAAACAAAAATATAGAAGAACTAAAACTAAAGAGTGAGAGAGGGAGAGAGAACAACTAAAAAAAACCTAGAAGAAGAATGAATTGTCTCTCCTCCTCTTACATGAGTTGTATTTATAGGGAATGGGGAGGTAGGGTAACAAATTTCTCTTTCCTAAAAAGAAGAAACCCACAATTGATTGTGAGATCTTTTGAGTCCAAAAGTGCTAAGATGGAGGAGAGAGAAGAGAGAAATAAACTTGGAGAAATTTTCTATAATTTTTTTGCTTATTTTTTTTTTTTTTTTCTAATTTATTTCTCTTCTTTTTCTCCGTCCAAGGGATGATTTTCTTCTTGCTTTGTGTGATTTGGACAATATTTTGGTGATGATGTGGAGGAGAGATAAGATCTGGACAATCTTTATTTCTCCTTTTTTTTTTTTTCCTTTTTTTTTTACTTCTCTTCTTGCGCAGGAACCCTTCCACGATTTTGCTTGCTTCTAATTTGATGTGGAAATCCCCTCCATGCCCTTAGTGCTTTAAGTGAGTGAAAAACAGAAAATCTTCAACAAAATTCTCTAAAAAACAACCATGAGATTCAAACTTGAGACCTCTTGATGAACAAGGGAATTTTGTACATCATAGCTCACTAACTATGCTAGGTAGTTGTTGTTATCAAAAATGAATCTTCAATCACTTAAGGATATGGTCCATCGATCCTTGTTGGTATTTAGAATATTCCTTGTACCTCTGGGACAACTGCAAATGGGTTGGTTCTGCATCTCAGTTCAGTTCTAATCCATTATTCTTTTTCTGGCCCAAAAAGAATAATCATTTGTACGGGTGACCAAACGAATATGTACTTTTAATTGAACACGTCCATCTTGCTCAGAATTTTGTCTTCTTCGCAATCATGAAAAGAAATAGGACCTCTTTACGTGTAAAATTGAAGATATAGCGGCCGATAGTCCTTAAGGCCTTGAAAATATAAAACCTGCAAAAAGAGAGTAAAACCCGCAAAAAGAGAGTAAAACCCAAGGTAGCTCCATTCTAAATATGTAAAATGCTTGTTTTACTACCCTCAATTTCACACATAAATGTGTTCATCAGAATTCCCCCACACTTAGACTTTGCTAGTCCTCGAGCAAAACAAAAAGAAAAAGAATAAAGACAAAAAACCTAACTCACTTTCGTAGGAATCACGGTTGCACTTAGCATGTGCAACAAGCCTTTAAATCCTTAGGTCACCCCTAGTGGATGAGTTGTGTCTCGTGGGTGTTTGCAGTGAATATACACCCAAAATTCAGAATAAACAAATCCCAACCTTGGCTAAAGGTAAGACTCATGCCGATCCGGAGCAAAGATAATTTCTCTTACAAGGAACCCCCACACTTGAACTTTTATTACCCTTTTATTAATTCCAGGCACTAGCATATTTCTTAATTTGGAACTCACCTCGTCTCTTCCAAAACATCCTTATCTTAAGGCAAAACCACTTGTGAAGAAATAGGAAACCAATGACTAAGGCGTTGGAGTGTTTTTGACCAAACATGTTACTAAGCAATAATGACATTTGCACATTTTTTTTTTTTTTTGAATAATAAACTCTATTCTACTCCACTACTTTTGGCTTGAATGACATGGTGGAGCAAACACCAGATACCCAAGTTACTATGTAGCTTCGCTTTTTGCATATACCCACAAAGGCAGTGATGCTAGAGTTACTTCAGAAGTTACCTCTCAAGGAATTTCGATCAAGACACCACGCTTCCTGAGGCGCAATGCCCTGTCTAGTTCTAAGGGAATCAACTCTTATTCTTCTTTATACTACATTTCACATTTCATTTAAAATTGTGCATTTATCAACTCATGCCAAATTAAAAAGAAGGTCTCAACTCCAAATCAAAAGTACAAGGAATCCACAGACTTACATATGGTCCATCACCATAAAACAGGGGTCTCTTATTTTTCAAAAGAAAGTCCCATCTCAAGACACATGCTTGTTTCTTTCTTCTCAACAGGGTTTTATACGTTCAAAATGGGTACCTTAGTCAAAACTTTTATTTTCATACATCAAGCAACCGAATGGTATGATCATTAGCCAAAAGCCAAAGTAGGACTTCATCCTTAGCAAGCTCAAAAAAAAAAAAAAAAAAAAAAAAAAAACAAAAAGAAAAACAAATAAAACAAAGTGGAAAAAAAACAGAAACTGGTTTGCCTCCCCCACACTTAAGTCATGCAACGTCCTCAATGCATGGAAAGAATTAAAAGTAAAGACAATGCAAGGGGGTCATACCTGATTAAAAGTTAGTCATCAGTGTAAAGAGGTTCATGGAGATTCATGACCTCTTCACTACTAGTAGTAGAAAACTCGAATGGCTTCAAACACTGACCAGTAACCTTTGAAATTACCCATGTTCCTGGATTCAAAATCTCCACAGCCCCATGGGGATATACATTATGGACAATAAACGGGCCATCCCATCGGGATCTAAGTTTACCAGGAAAAAGATGCAATCGAGAGTTGTACAATAAGACCTTATCACCAATTGTAAAAGATTTACGCAGAATGTGTTTATCATGGAAAGCTTTGGTCTTTTCCTTGTAAATCTTAGAACTTTCATAGGCATCATTCCTAAGTTCCTCCAACTCAGATAGTTAGAGCCTACGGTGAATTCCCGCATCAGACAAATCAAAGTTGAGTTTCTTGATGGCCCAAAAGGCCTTATGCTCCAACTCAACTCGTAAGTGACAAGCTTTCCCATACACCAAACGGTAGGGAGACTAGCCAAGGTCAATCTTGAATGCAGTCCGATGGGCCCACAAGGCATCTATGAGCCTAAGGGACCAATCCTTACGGTTGGGATTAACAGTTTTCTCCAAGATTTGTTTAATCTGCCTATTAGACACCTCCACTTGGTCACTAGTTTGGGGGTGATAAGGGGTAGATAACTTATGAGTGATCCCATATTTTTTCATTAAGGCCTCAAAAGGTCGATTACAAAAATGAGTACCCCTATCACTAATTATTACACGTGGTGCACCAAAGCGGAAAAAAAATGTTCTCTTTGAGAAACTGGACCACCGCTTTGTGGTCATTAGCTTTACAAGGTATGGCCTCTATCCATTTAGAAACATAATCAACGGTCAAAAGTATGTACAAATTCCCAAAGAAATTAGGGAATGGTCCCATAAAATCGATGCCCCAAACATCAAAGATCTCAACTACTAAAATGGGATTAAGAGGCATCATGTTCATTTTATTGATACGGCCAAAAGACTGGCAGGCGGGGCAAGCCTTGCAAAAATCAAAAGCATCTCTAGAAAGAGTGGACCAATAAAATCCGCATTGGAGAACCTTTGCGGCAGTCTTCTTAGGTCCAAAGTGTCCACCACATGCATGATCATAACAAAAAGAGAGAATGGAATGTTGCTTATGATCAGAAACACATCGTCGGATAATCTGATCCGAACATATCTTAAACAAATAAGGATCATCCCATAAAAAGTATTTAACTTGGGAATGAAACCTATACTTATCTTGGGTGGACCAATGATCCGGAGTCACACCTGAAACTAAGAAGTTGACAATGTCAGTAAACCATGGTTCACTGGACATTGCAAATAATTGTTCATCTGGAAAGTTCTCGCTGATCGGAGAATCAACAGTAAGGAATTGAGAAGCCGGGATAAATGGTCTGCAACTAGGTTTTCAACTCCTTTCTTATCCCTAATTTCTAAATCAAACTCTTGCAAAAGTAAAACCCACCTAATGAGATGGGCTTTGGGCATCTTTCTTTCGAACTAGGTATCTGAGGGCAGAATGATTAGTATACACCACCACATGTGAACCCACTAAGTAAGACCGAAACTTTTCTAATGCAAACACAACAACTAAAAATTCCTTTTCAGTGGTTGTATAATTAAGTTGTGCATCATTTAAGGTCCTACTAGCATAGTAAATGACAAGGATAACTTATTAATCCTTTGACCCAAAACTGCTCCTATGGCAAAATTCAAGCATCACACATCGCTCAAAAGGTTCACCCAAACATGTGGTTGAACAATGGGTGCATTGGTCAACTCCTTCTTAAGTTGCTTGAAGGATTCTAGGCACTCTTTGAAAAACTCAAAAGTCTGATCTTTGGCAAGTAATGAGGTGAGAGGTCGCTAATCGACCAAGTTCTTAATAAACCTTCAGAAAATCCTACATGCCCTAGAAAGGACCGAACATCCTTAAGATTGAGGAGGTGGTAAATTATCAATTAAATCCACTTTAGCTCTATTTATTTTAAATTTCCCTCCTTGGATATTACATGGCCTAAAACAATACCAGATTTAATCATAAAATGGCATTTCTCCCAATTCGTAACCAAATTTTAGATATGCACCTTTTCAAAACTAGGAAAGATGATGAAGACATTCGTAATAGGAATTTCCATGAATTGAAAAGTCATCCAAAAATACTTCTAAGAATTTTTCGACCATGTCAAAAAATGCTCATCATGCATCGTTGGAACGTAGCAGGGGCATTGCAAAGCCCAAAGGGCATACGCCTGTAAGCAAATGTTCCATATGGGCATGTAAAAGTGGTCTTATGTTGGCCCTCTAAAGCAATTGGGATTTGGTTATAGTCAGAATATCCATCAAGAAAACAATAGTATTCATGTCCAGCTAACCTCTCTAACATCTGGTCAATGAATGGCAATGGGAAGTGGTCCTTCTAGGTTGTCGCATTTAACTTCCTGTAGTCTATGCACACTCTCCACCCTGATTGGACACGGGTTAGAATTAGTTCATTATTGGCATTGGGAACTATAGTCACCCCAGACTTCTTAGGCACTACTTGAACTGGGCTTACCCATTGGCTGTCAGAAATAGGATAAATTATTCTATGATCCAAGCACTTTAGGATCTCTTTCTTAATGGCTTCCATCATCACTGGGTCAGCTCTTCTTTGGAGTTCCGTGGATGGTTTGGAATCCTCCATAAGATGTATATAATGTTACACAATGGAAGGACTTATACCCTTGATATCAGCCATGGTCCAACCTAGGGCTTCCTTATTATCTTTTAACACTTTAAGTAACTCATCTTCCTAGCTAGAAGTCAAATTTGAAGAAATTATTACAGGAAGGGTCTGGTCAGGCCCTAGGAAAGCATACCTCAAATTAGATGGCAACTCCTTAAGATCTAGCTTAGGGGGCTCAACTATGAAAAGTTTGGGAATGGAATTGGAAAGGGGTCCTAAGGGCTCCACAAGTGTGTGAAGACTCAAGACTTCTAAAAGAAATTTTACCGTCATCATCCAACTCATCCATACACTCTTGGAATTCTAATCAAAATCAATATCAAAGTTGGTAACTAAATCATCAGAAAAATCCAGAAAATCCTCAAGCATATTGATCTCTTCTTCCATATGTGGTTGCTTGCCAATCCTAAACATGTTAAACTCAACAGTTTGGTTACTAAAAGATAATCTTAGAAAACCATTCTGACAATTGATTAATGCATTACTGGTAGCCAAGAATGGTCTTCCTAGAATTATTGGGATCTCATCCTTGGTTGAGAAGGGCTTAGTATCTAACACAATGAAATCAATAGGGAAAATAAATTCCCCCACCTTTAGTAAGACATCCTCAACCATCCCTTTAGGAATCTTAATGCACCTATCTCGCCAACCAAGAGTAGTTCCAGTGGCTTTCAATTCTCCTAATCCTAGTTGCTTGTACACATGGTAAGGTAAAAGATTCACACTTGCGCCAAGGTCAAGTAAGGCATGCTCAATATAGGTGTTGCCTATGACACAAGATATGGTAGGGCTCCCTGGATCCTTATACATGGCTGCTATAGGCTGAGTAATTATGGAACTAATGTCACCTGTCAAGAACGCCTTTTTGGGCACACTAGTGATACGTTTGTGAGTACACAAATCTTTTAGTACCTTTGCATAGGCGGGGATCTGGGATATGGCATCCAAAAGAGGGATGTTCACTTCTACCTCTTTGAAGACTTCTAAAATTATATCCATGGAAGCAGTCTTCTTTTTGTTTACCAAGCGATTAGGAAATGGGACAGATGAACATAAGGATCAGTATGATTTGCCCTGCTCGTAAGAATCATTTTTGGTTCCTTAACCAAATCATCTTTAGTTTCAAAAAAATCTTTAGGTTCATCAGACGAACCTGGAACAAGAGACACACTTGTGTCCTCAACTGAAGAAGAGTTAACAGGAGTAATAGATGGGGAAGATTTAGAAACACTCTGTTGGTACTCTCTACCACTCCTAAGAGCATAAATAACATTACATTTGTTAGAGGGCCCTTATTGGGTCTGACCTTGTACTATATTCAGTGGTGCATTAGTTGGTCCTTGTGAACTAACAGGCTGATGATGCCTAGGGTTAGGCTCTGGTTGACTGGGTAAAGTTCCTTTCTCCCTCTCACGCATAATTGAGACAACATGGGTAAGTTCTCTCGTAAGATTTTGATGGCTTGTCATGAGGAGGGCCATATTTTTTTCCAAGTCACTTATTCTACTTGCCTCTCCAAAGGTTGGTAAACCTGTGGGGTTGCCGATAAGATGATAGGAGAGGGCCCTAGGAAAACTCGCTCGAGGTCCTACATTTGACCTAGGAAAAGTATTTTGAGAAAAGATTGTTGTGCAAAGGAGGCCTTTGGGGTCCAAAGTTGACCTTGATTATGAAATTGAAGGTCCCGCTTGGTTACCCCGATTCCAAGAGAAATTTGGGTGATTTCTCCATCCCGATTATAGGTGTTACTATATGGATTATTCTGTATAAGGCATTAACACTATCATTAGAAATGCCCCTGAGGTGTTGGGGCATTCTTCTATGACATGTCCAGGGATTGGCACCAAGCACAAATCTTAACCAAATTGATCGATGATGGCTTTCTAGGAACAATAGCCTCAATCCTCTTGATTAGGCTATCCAAATGGGCTTCCTTGGCTACTATCCCATCCACAAAATATTCTTTTCTCCTATGGTTCTTTCACTCTTGGGTTGATTCCCACCACGGTTTTGTCACTAAGTCAAGTAAGAATTCCCATGCATTTCCTTCATCTCAGAAGGATGTGAATCCTTTAGGGCACATAGACTCTATCATTTGTTTAGTTGGGTAATCAATACCCTCATAAATTATTTGACATAAATGCCATAGGTCTAGGCCATGGTGAGGGCTAGGGGTGTCAACCGGTCAGGCTGATCCGATTTCAGTCGGGCTTAATCGGGTTTGAAGACTTTCAAAGGCTACACCGTGTCCGCCCATTTAACTAATCGGGCTTAGTTATTGAGGGCATGGTACACTTTATATTCGGTCGGTCGGCCTCGGCTATAATCGGTTACCTTAATCGGCTTTAGTCGGCCTTAACCGGGCTACAGACATGTTTAATGTTAAACGGGCTTTAACCGATTTTTAAACGGGCCCTCTTTAAAATGTACTCTTATATTCCGGCCCACTCATGCAAGCCCAAAAAAAATGAAAATAAATCAATAAATGATACCAAATATAACCATTATTTAAAATGTGAACATGTCTTTACTTTTTAGTTTTTATTCTTTAATTTGGGGGGTAAAATAGGTATTCTACAATCATTAAAGGGTCGGGCCAAGTCGGTGCACAATAGGCCGGTCTCGATCGGGCATTATTCGGTCGGTCTCGGTCGGGCACCCGACGGTCCAAGTAGTAAACCGAGATGCACCATTTATAAAGGGGTCGGCTCAAGCCCGACACGTTTAATAAATGGTCCGGGTCGGACCGATCTATAAACGGTCGGTCCCGATCGGTTTAGTCGGGTCGGGCCACGAATTGACACCCCTAGTGAGGGCATTCTTGGAGTAGATCCTTGAATCTCTCTATAAGTTTAGAAAATGACTCACTAGGCTTTTGCCTAAACTTAAGGATATCACTTCTAAGCTTATTGGTCTTGTGAGTTGGGAAAACTTCTTAAGGAAGACAATCGTGAACTGCTCCATGAGGTTATGGAATTTGTGGGTAACCCATACAACCACTTCTTAGCTTAGTCTTTCAATGCAAAAGTGATAAACCTAAGCTTAACAAAGATCATCGTAAAGTCGTTGGATCTTAATTAGAACACATACCTCTTCAAATTCCTTAGAAATAGGTATGCATCCTCGAGGTCAACCCATGGAAGTGGGGCAACATAGTGATGTATTGAGATTTGAGTTCAAAATTATTGCCCGGCTTGTGGTAGAACTATGCAGAAGGTTAATGTTCTAGTGGTAGAACCTATCTTTCGTAGATTTAGGTGAAGGAGTTTGCTGTTGGTCTCCCATATTGAAGGGTTTTAAAGAGAGCAAACGTATATGGTCACTACTTGTTAGATCTCTTCTTTCTAACCGATTCTTAGTATTACGCACCCACCTAACACTCATGCAACAGAAAACTACCCGCAACTAAAGTAAGACAAGCATAAAAGAATGGATAGCAAAACCTTTTTTTTAATGATTTTTTTGATTTTTTTTTATTTTTTTGATTTTTTTTATTTTTTTTTTTTGTTTTTTTTGAGCCATCGCACGGAACTTGGGGTTGCTCAGTCAATTCCTCGAGGAAATCGCCATGTGGTGAAACTGCCTTTATCATACTGTGAGGCATGATGACCTCCACTGATACAATTATTATTGTAAGTTGTTCTTCTCAGGAATTCAATAAAAGAAAAGGAAAAATATAAAACAAAGCAAACAAAGCACTTCGATTTACCAAAAGAAAGTGAAAAATAACATGGAACTGTCACAAGAACGGCGCCAAAAACTTGTTTGAGATTTAAAATGTAACCGCAAGCATACGGATCAGTGTAGCTACGGGTCGAACACAGGGAGAACAACCACTTTATTTTTTTATTTCTTTTAATAATGTGAAAGTGAACCGATTAATGGTTGTGATCTAATTCTAATTACCATCCTAAACATATGTATCTAAATTAACGTCCTAACCATTCGTCATCTAAGAATTTAAAGACGCAATCCACGCAATTAAAATAAAATAAATAAATAAGTGAAAATAAACAACCCATGCAATTAAAAAAAATAATAAATGGAAAAAAATGCTGAAATAAAAATAAAGTAAAAGAAAGGGGATAAAGCTAGAGAGAGACTCGCAAGTAGGTTTCTCTACTTAGCCCGAGGGATACATCATAATTTGAGCTTCCCTACTTGACCAGAGAGTCACTCTTATAAGGGTTACTCTACTTGGCTTTAGGGAAAGGGAGACAATTAAAATAAAATAATAAATTGATGGTTCTATGGCTAGAGGGCAAAGCCAACACATACACTAGCCATGAACCTTGGGGAAAGGGATAGCAATAATGTAACGATCGAAAATAAAAATCCTAAATTAAGAAAGAAAGGGTAGTCAAGAGGGAATGAGAGGGGAGAGAAGACTACCAAGGAGCCTACTTACTTGAATCAATACTTGAACTTGAAAAAAAAAAATTGCTCCACGGCTCGTGATCTTGTCACCTAGATCTAAGCCTAGAACTATAACTTAAAAAATTACAACTCAATTGCATAAATCATAAACATAAAAAGTCTGAATAAAAATAAAAGAGTGCTTGCATTAATTGACATAAAAAACTATTACAAAAGTGATTAAAGCAAAAATATAGAAGAACTAAAACTAAAGAGTGAGAGAGGGAGAGAGAGAGCAACTAAAAAAAAAACTAGAAGAAGAATGAATTGTCTCTCCTCCTCTTACATGAGTTGTATTTATAAGGAATGGGGAGGTAGGGTAACAAATTTCTCTTTCCTAAAAGGAAGAAACCCACAATTGATTGTGAGATCTTTTAAGTCCAAAAGTGCTAAGATGGAGGAGAGAGAAGAGAGAAATAAACTTGGAGAGATTTTCTATAATTTTTTTGCTTATTTTCTTTTCTTTTTTTTTCTAATTTTTTTCTCTTCTTTTTCTCCGTCCAAGGGACGATTTTCTTCTTGCTTTGTGTGATTTAGACAATATTTTGGTGATGATGTCGAGGAGAGAGAAGATTTGGACAATCTTTATTTCTCCCTTTTTTTTTTCTTTCCTTTTTTTTTTCTTCTCTTCTTGCGTAGGAACCCTTCCACGATTTTGCTTGCTTCTAATTTGATGTGAAAATTCCCTCCATGTCCTTAGTGCTTTAAGTGAGTGAAAAGCAGAAAATCTTCAACAAAATTCTCTAAAAACAACAAGCATGAGATTCAAACTTGAGACCTCTTGATGAGCAAGGGAATTTTGTACACCATAGCTCACCAACTATGCTAGGTAGTTGTTGTTATCAAAAACGAATCTTCAATCACTTAAGGTTGTGGTCCATCGACCCTTGTTGGCATTTGGAATATTTCTTGTACCTCTGGGACAACTGCAAATGGGCTGGTTCTGCATCTCAGTTTAGTTCTAATCTATTATTCTTTTTCTGGCCCGAAAAGAATAATCATTTGTATGGGTGACCAAACGAATGTGTACTTTTAATTGAACACGTCCATCTTGCTCAGAATTTCGTCCTCTTAGCAACCATGAAAAGAAATATGACTCTTTACGTGTAAAATTGAAGATATAGCGCCCGATAGTCCTTAATGCCTTGAAAATATAAAACCTACAAAAAGAGAGTAAAACCCAAGGTAGCTCCATTCTAAATATGTAAAATGCTTATTTTACTACCCTAGATTTCACACATAAATGTGTTCATCACCCACCTAATAGGAAATCTTACAATCTCCCACTTGGGCAGCATATGTCACAAGTTTTAGATTTTAAAACTTATTTAAAACGACTCTCCGATTTAGATAAACTGAATGTGGCCACAAACAAAATAGTGTCAAATGGAGTGCACCTTAAACCGAATGCCTTGGTCCGAATGAGAATTATAAACACCCGATCGTATTGATCATCACATCTAAAGCAATATGAGACCACACACGTCAAAGTGCTCATAACATCACCGACTTGGGCTGAGCAGTATGAAAGTGTGGTATGGAAATAACATGCAATAGTGATCATCATGTCTATTTCCAAATTGGTCCTGGCTCGAAAACCAAATGAGCCCTATGAGACAGATACCGAAGGTCTCATTAACTATAAGCATCTCCCAAACGCTCAAGTTTCAATCAAAGAAGCTCATTGGGACTGAGTTCGGATGTCCCACAACACTAGCACTAGACCTCAATCAAACAAGGCTTTGCTAGCGACTGGATGTGTGTGTATTGACTATAACCTCAAATATCGAATGAAGTAAATACACCACATATAACCTAAAACTGAAAATAAGTGTATACAAATAAATAAATGGCCATAATAAAAATGCATATATATTCTTAAGAAGAATAATAATGCATCATATGTATAAACTAAAACTGAAAGTCAAATGCGAACATATTGAGCAAAACTCCCACTAATAAAATACATCAAAAGAACTAACAAGTCCCATATTAGTGATATGCTCTTGAAAGACTTTTGGAGTCAAGCCCTTAGTAATATGATCTACAATCATGTTTTCTGTAGCAATTTGTTCCATTGTAATCTGTGACTCTTGAACTTTCTCTCTGAAAAAAAATTACTTGATGTCAATGTATTTAAAGTCTGAAGTACCTTAATGGTTATGAGAGAAACGAACCGCAGCGGAGTTGTCACAGAACATTCTCAATGGTTTAGATATAAAGTCAATAATTTGTAATAATGTAATTCTACTGAAATTTATGATTCATGAGTTTAGTCCGACTGATCTTTAGATAGACCTATTCGATTCCTCCCATTTTCATAAAGAACCTTAGCTTGAACATAATTAACAACCACTGGCTTAGGAGGCTCATCAATTCAAGATTAAAATTTATTATCATAATAGCCAGAGAAATATTAAAGGATTAGTTCCATTCCTTAAAATTGGAACCATTCAAACTTTTTTAACAGAAAATAACTGAGAAGTCAAAGCTGACAAATATAATCATACATATTTACCAAAATATACAATATGCAAGAACAGAAGGCATATTAAACTTTTCAACAATATAATTAAATCTGACTAATTGGGCTATTAATCAGATTTATCCCAGTATTGTTTTCAATAACTATAGGAAAATAGAAACTGGGGAAAGATCCGACGTCATCGGGGTCACACCTGTGGTGGCAAGATCACCCAACACGTAGTGAAATCTTTCACATGCAAGGCGAGAAGCTCGAAACAACACCACTTTGAAGATTTCGTCACCTGTGGTGGCAAGACAAGAACCTCCAAAGCTATGAAGCCCAAAATGTCACCCTCACACTATCAAGCGAAATCGACCAAATGAAGACTCACCTGTGGTGGCAAGAGCACATCATTTGCCATATGGTCTCCTTGACTGCAACCCATCCTGAATAATCAATAATAACTTCATAATCTCAATAACTAGCCCACTAAGTGGAAGCATAATCACTGAAATTATGAAAACCTATAGACTTGGATTGCTACCAAATGCCCGTGGGTTTAGATTTTGGGTGTAAACAACAACATGAACTATTTCAGTATTTAATTAATAAAATATTCAACATAAGTCCACAAAAGCAACCCATTATAAACCCTAATAGTCAATATGGTAACACCATAATTTAACAGTTATCAAAGTGAGTACATTCTTAGTATGACAGTATTGTACTTCCAGCCATTACCATAAATAAATAAAAATCTAAATATAGCATTTTCTATAATGACAACATGCTAAATATGAAATTTCATATCATTTATTCATGATAACAAAAAACACATGAAATATGTTACTTTATCCATAATTCATTAGATATACAAAGTTATATACAAATTTGAACTTTCAACCCAAATGACTTTAATTTTCAACACAAATATTAGCCTATAAACTTTAAAGTCAATCATAATAAAGCCCCATAATTTCTTCAAATCAAAAGAAAATTATTTAGCTAATACGGCACATGAACCGAATAACTTATAGGCTAAAAAACAACAATAAGTCTTTAATAAATAAAGGTAATGTTGGCTTAGATCCATAGTAAGTATAAACAACTTCATAAGCTTTATATCAATAAGCCACTAAAACTTCAATGAGTTCATTTAAATCATTCAAATATAATATATCTGTTTTATCTCGATGAATTTTCAATAAAATTGAACTGTATCACAAGTACAAATATGACATATAAATTCAAAGAAATATTACTTAAACAATGCACTTGTGATATTTTGAATCATAAATGGGTGTCAAAACTCATAATTATGTGTCTCGTGACGAAACCTGATGTCACGGATAATAAATATAATATCGAAGAAATATCAAAATACCCCAGATTGACTTAAAATTCATGAAACGACAAGTGTAGTATACATAATAAAACATGTATAATACATCTATTACCCTCAATAGGATAATAATTTATTCTCCCACTAATATAAGAGAGTAGAACTAGATGACCTAATAAAAGTACCCATGGTTTTAAGTATCTCCGATACCGATACGATACCCTCCGATACGTATCTTAAATTTAGTCGACCGATACGATACACACTGATACGATACATAGAATTTTTAAAATCCTTTCGTATCGATATATATATCCTACAATACATACCGATATGCATCAATACACCAACAATACACATCGATACGATACGATACGATATGCCTTGATACGACTCTATAGAAAATATAAAATTGAGGTAAAATATACGTTTTGGTATGTATTGGTACGTATCGATGAGTATTGGTATGTATCGATCTGTACGTATAGGTATATATCGGCACGCATCGGTGAGTATCGATATATATATATATCGATACGTATCGGTGAGCATTGGTATGTATCGATACAGTGCGCTACGGTCATATAATGGCCAAGATGGGTAATTTTTCAGAAAAACATGATTTTTTGAAGGGTTTTTGTTCCAAAGTTGTTATCAGCCATATTTCTCTCTAACTAAAGTGAAAATCAAGGTTGAAAACAAGGATTTTACATTTATGGGACAACTACAAACCTTGAATTCTTAGTACGATACCCTCAATTTAGTGTTTTTGCATAATACATGTTATCAATAGCTTTTTTTAACAAATTCTTTATGCAAAAGTGTTTAAAAAAATGTTTCCTATCCATTTATGTGTGTATCTTTAGCGTATCTTAGTGTATCTCCGATACGATACGATATCCTCCGATACGTATCTTAATTTTGGCCGACCGATACGACGATCGATACCGATACTTTAATCCTTGAAAGTACCATTTATAAGAGTCAATATCAGTTCATATTAGAACTAGATCTAACTGTTGGCTCGAATAAACAAGGCCAAAATAGTCAACAGTATAAATAGATTTCAGAAGTCATTTCAATAAATCAAAATTAAACAATTTCTGATTCCATTTGCATAAACTATTTATGGTCTATATAATTATTAGACTCAAAAACTGGATTTCATTAAAACTATGCTGAAAATAGTTAATAAACCATCAACATGTACAAACAACATACGATGATCTTGTGTCATAACATCTCAAATGTGAGTATAGGTATCATCATTAATATTAATCTTTAAGATGTCAACTCTATCCACAAGAATCTTCACAAAAATCGATTTAAATAGACCACACCAATAACAAAGTTTAACTTGGTGAGATTCATGTGCATTCACTGTAATGACTATATCACTCAAGAGTTATAGCTGAAACTGTATCCTTATCCTTTAAGACAGGAATACACTGGTCCTCTCATTTTCTTGTATTAACTGTGAAAAGAACAATAACTTTTGAGATTTCATTACCTTTGAGATCAGAATCCTTAGGTTACTATCATTTTCTTTAATTTTGGTGACATCATCTTTAAGCAAATGTCACCTACTATACTGCCTTAGGGAAAATCATTAAAGAATAAGATATGTCACTTTGGTGGAATCTACATCACCCTTTCATGGTTCCTAGAAATACGTTTTGCAGCTAAACATGTGCAGAAGCTTACACTTAGTTTAATTCTAATATATATTTATTCATCATAGGGTGTTCCAAATATGACATAAAAACACAAAATGACATTAATTTTCTATTTACGTCATTCATAAATGACCTTTTTTTAATATCATAGTAATGATAAACCAATGCAAAAAAAACACGCATAAATAGAAATACAATTCTGAAGTCACTATAAAATAAAGGCAAACACTATAGCTGTTCCAAAACAATTATGGAACACAAAATCTGGGTGTCATTTTCTTGTTTTAAATTCAACCCAGTATATTGAACATACATCCACTGGTCGAACCGTAAACAACATTTCAGAATATATAATTACATCCTTCCACTGGTTTGACCAGTTAAGTAATTATCCACAACATCCCAAGTACAAAGTAATGTGACAAACCAATCAATTTCCATTTAATAAAATAAACCACATGCTTACGGTCTACAAACTGATTCTGTTTGGCTTTAAATAGATAAGATAACCACATAATGCATTAATAATATATATCACTTTTACAATTACATGTTATCAATACAGTGAGATGTATGTGCATGTTAGCATCACATCTATTTACATATGGTTTCCAGAATTATATTGTCATGATAACAACCAAAACTCAAAACCAATGACAACTTTCATAATCAGGTTTAAAATAATAATAATTCTAATAATTAAACCAAAGCCAGATGATTCCAGACTGCACTTTTATAAGCAGTTTAGGTCTTATCTATTTGTATGGTTTCACTATTGGGTTTCATTAAAATTATAAAAGAAATAGTTAATTCACCCCCAATTTATAAGTCCAAGCTCAAAACAATTTAAAATCAACTTTAAAACTCATTACTTTGATTTTCAATAAAATCCATTAAATATTATTTTAATGTAAGCCTATTACACATTGAATTCCAACCTTTTAATCCAAGTCCAAGCCCAAGTTTACCGTAATAACAAAAAAAAAAAAAAACCAAATGTGTCTAAAATATGGGTCACTGGGTTGGGTTGAAACCCAACCCGATCGATTCGATTCGATTCGAAACTAGTGGAATCATGTGTGGCCCCATCTGGTTTGATCATAGTTCCGTTCGGTTTGGTCCAGAGTTCAAGTGAACCCCATTAACCTTTTGAATAAATGAAATCTTCAACGGCTCATGACTTAATAGTTTTCAATAGATTAAAACTTTAAATAAAACCAACGATAGGCTGAAACTCAATAGCCCATAAATTGTAAACTCAACATAACCCAATTATAATTATTATTATTATTATTATTATTATTATTATTTTGATAATAGTAGCAACGATCAACTATAACAAATTGATAGAAGACCACACAGCCGAAAGGGTTGGATTCATTTGGCACGATTGTGTGGGGTTGCTACCATGGCCATGAGAATTGCTTGTCGCTTGGTTCTCTTAGTCATGAGAGCCGATGACACGTGTACTGACCACGGTATATGGTGTGGAAAGGGGGGTTTGTGCTCTATGGCTTTGGCCATGGCCCATGGGTTCGGTTGGTTTTGGCTCTCAGTTTTTTTTTTTCTTAAAATCTGTCTCCTTCATGCCACTGTATTTGATTTAAGTTTCTAAACCACAAAACACATGGGCTTAGCCCATTAGATATAACTTTAAGTTTAAAAAAAAAAAAAAAACATGGGTATGGCCCAATGGATTCAAGTTTAAGTTTTAAACATAAAATTAAAAAAATAAAAAAAATAAAAAAAATAACCACTTGTATTTTAACCGTCCTTCCTTTTCTCTGTTCTTATTCTTCAAAGAGCCGTCGCCTGACTCAAAAATATATATATATATATATATATATATAATAATGGAAGAATCAAGAGGGAATATTCCTTCTCCTTCCCCAAAAGGATGAGAACACCTTTAGTTCTTAATTCTAAACAATACATTAAGCGGGTTTCAGGGTTTAAAACCCTCGTCAACTACGACTACACGGGTAACTAGGAGTCGTGCAAAAAATCGTCGAAAGACGACCAGACTTTGGCGACCAATATGAAAAGGTCCAATGGCCTGAAAACCAGACAATCCTAACCCCTTTTTCGCCAAAATTGTCTCCGCATTTTTTTTATTATTATTATTAAAAGTCGATCAATAAATGCATAACGATAATAATAAAAAATACTATGCAGCGCATAGATCTCCATGGTAGGCTCTGATACCATTGATAGAAAATAAATGCGAAATCGATTCATGAAGATCAATGAGCATGCACGATAAACACTACAAAGACAAGTTTTAGGCACACCTAAATCCATGGCTGAAGAATAATAACTCCTCACAATCTTCTCGTATGCTCGTCGTATAACGGATCAATGTTGGTCTGGTCTACTCTCTTTCCCTTTTGCTTTTAGTCGTTAGAATCACTTAATGGGTCAGTGATAACTATATATAGGGGTGAGGGTAGGGACTAACCCTGCAATAAAATTAGGGTTTCCTCCCCATTAAGGAAATAATATCTTAGGTCCACACATAGTAATAAATATTTCATACCATTAAGGTGTGCTAATAGAATCCAATATCTCCATAGAGATCACTTACCAATAATATTGGATTCTTTCTGCTGACTCCATCTTTAGTCAACACCACTAAACCGGTTTTTGGAAACAAATCTTTGACTATGCTAGCCCACCTAATAGGAAATCTTACATCATCTGCATAATCCATAAATATGATTGCTTTGTCATCAAGCCTTAGGGCCCGATTGATAACGTTACCAGAAACGTGTTTCTGTGTTTTCTTGTTCTCATAAATAAAGAAACGGCATAAATACCATTTGATAAAAGTGTTTTGTTCCACTTGTTTCTTGAAACATAAATTGAAATTTATAACAATTTATGCTTCAAGAAACATGAATGACGAAACAAGTTTTACTTGTTTCGCTCGTTTCTCAAAACAAAAATGGGGCACAAAAAATCGATATTGAAGACGGAGTTTGGCATCACTACCATCACCACCATCTCCGCCACTGAATATAGGATTTACGGACCTGATCCTGGTCTTCTTCTTCTTCTTCGTCGTGGTTCCAGTCTTCGGCCTTGGCTTTTTCATCCATCCGGAAATGGAAGCTTGCGGTTGCCAGGAGGGAGGTGATCAAGAGACTTGTCATTTTGGCATCCGAAGAGGCCGCTAGGGCTGAGCTCGAGGCTTCGATTGAGTACGGTGCGCTTGCTC
The DNA here is from genome assembly GCA_022985045.1 of Macadamia tetraphylla. Taxonomy (NCBI): domain Eukaryota; kingdom Viridiplantae; phylum Streptophyta; class Magnoliopsida; order Proteales; family Proteaceae; genus Macadamia; species Macadamia tetraphylla. Next base: position 15,790,325 of record CM040971.1, on the reverse strand, counting down.
GCTGTTCGGGAGTTTCAGAGTCTGTTTTGCCCCACCGCCACGCTTTGCTCTTTGGCGTGTTTGATTTTTTTCACGCCCATCCGGTGATCGCCTTATGGTTTTGAATTGATTTTAATCATTATTGTTGTTGTTGCATTTTTTTTTTCCGTAGAAATTTGATGCTATCGACAATTGAAAAAATGAATCGGAAAAAAAACCCTTCTCTCCTGCAAAGATCCTGGCTCGAAAAAACCTTGGCTGTGTTTGACCCTGCTCTCCCATCTCTTTTGTCTCTCAGATCGTCAAGGTACTGAAATCGTCTCAGTTATTTTGGTGAAACTCCTCTCAACAATCAAATCCTTTGGGATATTTCTACCCTTTCTCAACCTTAGAACGTCTGAAATTTCAGTTTTTTGTTCAATCCACTGCAACAGGGACACTAGCACACTCATTATCAAAACTGGATTTTACAAACCAGGGGGTCAATTGGAAATGGAGTCTAGAGGGGTCGGTTTCCTATTTGCAGAAGAAGAGACTGAGAAACGTTTCAAGAAACAAGGTTTATCAAACACCCAAAATTCTGTTTCTGTTTCCAGAAACGAAAATTTTCGTTTCTGTCGTTTCTTGAAACAGAAACAACATAAACATTATCAAACGGTGCCTTAGTCTCTGTTCTTTAGGTACATGAACAAATGCTTTGTAGCATTCATACATGTCCAACGCTTTCTGGGATACCTCCTTCTTAAGGAGCTGAAGGTGAATTTTTTATTAAGTAGCATGTTGTTCGAACGACTTCTCCCCAAAATGGCTTAAGTAACTTGGCAATGTGTAACATGCATCTGACTCTTTTAATAATGGTTCTATTGATTCTTTCTCCAATACCATTATATTGAGGAATGCGGGTATTGTTTTCTCATGTTGGATGCCATGAATAGTACAATAGCCTTTAAAATCATTTAAAGTGTACTCACCTCCATTATCTATACAGAGACATTTCAATAATTTACTAGTCTCCCTTTCCACCATGGCATGGAATTGTTGAAAAAATTGAAACACTTGATCTTTTGTTTTCAATAAATAAATCTACTCTATTAGATGCATCATCAATAAAAGTCAAAAAATAAGAATTGCCACCAAGAGATTTTACTTTAATTGGACCACACACATTAGAGTAAACCAAATCCAATACATTATATTTTCTCTTTTATGATATATAAAATGAAGCGTTATGATGTTTACAAACAAGGCAATGATCATAAGGGTCAAGAGATATATACCTTTGGCACATGGGATAAGCTCCTTCTTTGCTATGACTTACATGCCTTTCTCACTCATGTCGCTAGGCCTTTTTATGCCACAAATTTAGAGAGGAATTATCTTCAAGAGCATTCACTATTGTAAACCTTTACTTAAGTCTTTTACAGGGCACAACATGTCTTTCCCTTTGCAACAATAAGGGCTCGTTTGATTTTGTTTCTCCTGCTTTTGTATCTAGAAACAGTAGAAATAGTTTTTTCTGTTTTTGTGCTACGAAACGATTTTTGAAAATGCAAAAAGGTATTTGATTTTTCCGTTCCTTGAAACATTTTCAACAGTGTAGTCCAGTTCAAGACATGAGTTGAGTGAAGGCATGACGTTAGAGTTGCAAGTATGCTTCATGAAGATGAGCTTCAGAAGGATGAAGGCAATTCGAAACTGTGAGCTTCGCACAACTAAGTTGGAATTGCCGCATTTGGATAGCGAGAAGTTTCAACAATGGATTGGGGGTTTGGGTAGGTCAAGTAAAGTATCGGGTTTTTCACAATTTTTGTCGCTCCCACTTGTTTCTAGAAACAGAAGAACGAGTCTAACTTGTTTCTCCATTCCTATTTCCAAACACAGAAATAGGCATAAATTTCTATTTCTATTTCCAAAAACAAGTGAAACGAAACAGAAAAATCAAACAATTTTTGGGGCATTTTTCCGTTTCTGAGCACAGTAAAACCGTTTCTGGAAACAAAATCAAATGGGTCCCTAAGTGAATCCTTGATGAGTTTCTAATTTCCATTGCTAAAATAATTTTTATACCCTTGTCGATCCGATGTAAGCTCATAAATTAAATTGACAAAGATTAGGTACATATCACACATCTTTTAGTATCATGGTGCAACTCATATTGATTCTTTGGCACACATCACCCATTCCCATAATTTTGGAAGAACTACAATTCCCCATTTTTACATTGCCAAAATCTCCTATTTTATATGATGTAAAATATTCATTCTTGGGCGTAGCATGAAAGAAGCATCTGTATCAATAATTCATTCAACCATTTCTTTTCATATGGCCCTCCTTACCATAATAGTAGCACTTTACTCTCTAGATTCTGACCTTCCTCTAGATTTGTCATGGCCTTGTCAGTAACAAGAGCTTGTGAATTATCAACATCGACTGAGCTTCTTCTGGTTTCTTCGTCAAGAAAAGTACTAGTAACTTGACTCATAGTAAGCACACCATTTGGAGCCGAGTTACTCAGTGATACAATCAAAATCTCCCAACTGTCGGGTAAAGGAGTTAAATAGCAATAAAGCTTGTAGTTCATCATCCAACATCATTTTCATAGATGACAACTGATTCACTATGCTTTGTATCTCATTCAAGTGTCCGGCAATGGAACCACCATCTTTATATTTCAAGTTTACTAGCTTTCTAATTAAGAAAGCATTGTTCCTTGGAAATTTTCTCTCATAGAAAACCTCCAACATCTTTCAAAGAGAGTGGGCAGATGTTTCATTAGACACATAGTAGAATACACTATCATCTAATCATTGTCTAATGTGCCCGATAGCCTTTCTATTTAGATTGTACTAGTCTTTATTGGTAATGTTTGCTAAATTGGCCTTATCACTTTTAATCGGTTCAAATAAATCCTTGTAATAAAGGATATCCTCCATTTTGGGTTTTCAGATTATCCAATTTTGTCCATTGAGCTTAATCATAGTACCTATGGTACTACTTTCCATTTAAACCCAAAGCAACTAAGCTCTGATACTATTTTGTTGGATTAGAACCCACTTCCTAACAATGTTATATGAGAATCAAATAAACATCCAAACCATAAGTGAACAAAATATATGTGAAATCTAAGTAAGGCAAATAATCAATCACCACATGAGTAATAAACACAACACAAGAGATTAACGTGGGAAACCCTCCAATAAAGAGAGAAAAACTACGGAGCAAAATTAAACCAACTTCCACTATCACATATGGAGAAACACAATAAAGTTTCTCAGCTTTTTCCCCAAGGCTTAAGAAATATGATCAAAGGGAAAATACAAGTTACCTCTCTCAAAATTTCAACAAGAAATCTTAAACCTTACTACTAGAATTTGTTTCCAAAGAGTATAACCCTCAGCCTTGTAGAGACAACCAACTCTTGTGATGGTTGATGATATGGTAAAGATTGAAGTGAACCTTCAAGAAATCCTTGCTCTTGAACAACCACTACAAGAAAACAGGGCATTTGCGACAGGCCAAATTTCCATCCCTAAATAAATCATTTAGGGCAAATACTTTTTTGTCGCTACATATTTATCAATTGGGACCGATATATTATTGTCGCGACATTTTGGGACCAATTTTTTCCATCGCTACAAAAAAAATGGCATATGCGACACTTTTTTAGCAATGTACAGATATACTACTGTTGCAATATTTTGGGACAGCTTATTTTGTCGCTACTGTGATTAAATTTACATCTATTATGATAGATATTTTTCCTCTCAAGTAAACTTAAGAGTAACAGAATTGGGACGGATATAGTTCCGTTTCTACATACTTATCATTTGGGACAAAAAATTGACCATCCCGAAATTGGGGATGGATAATTAACTGTCCCAAAATTAGGGACGGTTTACCACAAGTCGTAGTTATTTAATTCTGTGACTTAAGCGCGAAGTATTCGGTCCATTGGAAAAATTCTGAAAAATTATGAATAATTGAGACACATAGATTTTTGTCCCTATATATTTGTCATTGAAGACGGTATTATGCCGTCGCGACATTTGGGGTGGTACATTTCTATCGCTACTGAGATAGGATTGCATCTATTACGACATCTTGTTATCTGTCTCAAGTGAAACAAGTTGGGACGGATAATGGATAATTAACCATCCCTAAATGTTTTACCAGAAGACATAGTTATTAACTAGTCTTAAAAATAACCTAATTTTTATTGTTAAGTGAATAATATGTACTTGAAAAGTTAGCATCTAAAAACTACAACTACTATACTATTCCACTGAGAATATCCATCACATATACATGATACATTCTTTTTATTTCAGCCCTTAATTTAAGGGTTTATTGAGTTGCTGCTGCTACTGCTACTGATGATGATGCTGATGATACTGATAATACAACTACGTCGACAGACCCATGACATAGGATTCAAGATCTGTAGGGATATAGTACTCACCTACAGCTTGGCTTGAATTGTTGAACATAATCCCATAATCCCATAATCATCTAATGTGGGTACCAAAGAGGAATTATGATGAAAATGAGTCACTGGTATCAATGGAGGAGTATATATATATATATATATATATATATATTAAGGGAGATTACTAGTGGACCCAAGGCAGAAGTTATCATCACAATCAACACTGAATGTGAAATTGATGGGCAAACACTGGTCCATCACATTAAAGAAATGTTACTATTGCTTCTGCACATGTACATCATCTGGTGCTGTAGACGAGAAGTATCTCATGCTTTCTCCACTAAGTCCAGTTCCCCTTGTGTTTGGTCAAGTTTCTGCTTCACATGTTCTAGTTTCAAATCTAGTTTAGTTGAGAGAGTCCTGAGTTGGTCTAAGGAACATTGATCCAACTTTTTATTGTAATTCTGTTCACGTAATCGATTCAGTTCGGCTATAACCTTCTTTGTTTGGTTAAGGAAGAATTAAGCAATATGCACCTCTTTTTTTCCTTGTTTACAATTCTAAAACTGTTTCAAGAAATCATAGACATCGTTCTTGTTCTCCGGCCAAGTTTCTGGTTCAACCAAAACATCTGAATCTCTTCCTTGTTTTGGTCTGAAAATAATTGAGTAAGCTTTCACATTGCAAAGTGTGGAGAACTCATGAATCTTCTTCTTGTAACCCTTCGCTCTCTTCTGGTAAGTCATCCTTCTAACATTTTCGTTTCTTATAAGTTCCATCATTAATTTTTCTCTTTCCATCTTGTCTTTCTAACGTAATGTATAAGAAAAGATCAGAAAAAATATAAAGAAAAATTAAAAGAGAACAAAAACAGATTAATAATCAATTTTGAGAGAGGGGATCGAACGAAATCATAAAAACCATAACCCTTCTTAAGTACAGAAGGATTAATCTGTCACGCTATATATAAAGAGTAAAGATGTTTTTTTTCTAACCTTTTAATTTTTTCTTTTGTTGAAAAACTTCTAATTAAAAACTAAGGTTGCAACAACAACCTCAACCTAGAAAACGTATTTTTCTTGGCACAATAATAATAAAATCAAATCAAATATTCCTCTAAGATTTGGAAATATATGACCAATATATAAAAGGAAGTAAACAGTAACTGTGACATTCACTACAAGAAAACAAGGCATTTGCAATTTTTTGCGATAGACAAAATTTTCGTCCCTAAACAAACCATTTAGGACAAATATATTTTTGTCACTACATATTTATCAATTGGGACCGATATATTACCGTTGCGAAATTTTAGGACTAATTTTTTCCATCGTTAGAAAAAAAATATGGCATTTTTGACACTTTTTAGCGACGATCGTAATTCCCGTCCCTAAAGAAACCATTTAGGACAAATATGTTTACATCGTTATATATTTATCAATTGAGACAGACATATGACTGTCGCGACATTTTTGGACGGCTTATTCAGTCGCTATTATGATTAATTTACATCTCTTATGATAGATATTTACCATCTCAAGTAAACTTAAGAGCGACGGAACTGGGAAAGATATAGTTCCGTTTCAACATATTTATCAGTTAGGACTAAAAATTTATTGTCCTGAAATTGGGGATGTATAATTAACCATCCTGAAATTAGGGATGGTTTACCACAAGCCGTAGTTATTTAATTCCATGACTTAAGTGCGAAGTATTCGGCCCATCCGAAAATTATGAATAATTGAGACACATGGCATTCCATCCCTACATATTTGTCATTGAAGACAGAGCTTATTCCGTCGTAACATTTGGGACAGTAAATTTCTGTTGCTACTGAGATAGGATTGCATCTATTATGACATCTTGTTATCTGTCTCAAGTAAAACAAGTTGGGATGGATAATTAACCATCCCTAAGTGTTTTAACAGAAGACATAGTTATTAACTAATGAGGAGTTGTTTTAAAACAACCTAGTTTTAATTGTCAAGTGAAGCATATGTACTTGAAAAGTTAGCAGCTAAAACTGCAACTATTACACTATTTCAGTGAGAACATCCATCACATATACATGATACATTCCTTTTATATCAGCCCTTAATTTTAGGATTTATTGAGCTATTGCTACTGATAATGATGATACTGATAATACAACTGTGTTGACGGACCCATGGCATAGGATTTAGGATCTGCAGGGATATAGTAGCCACCTACAGCCTGACTTGAATTGTTGAACATAATCCCATAATCATCTAATGTAGGTAGAAAAGAGAAATTCTAATGATTTGGGGGAGTACTAGCGGACCTAAGGCAGAAGTTATCACCACAACCAACATCGTATGTGAAATTGATGGGCAAACACTATTCCATCACATAAGAGAGAGGTTGCTGCTGCTGTTGCAACTACACATATACATCATCTGGTACTGTAGATGAGAAGTACCTCATTGCTTTCTCTACCAAGTCCAGATCCCCTTGTGTCTGGTCAAGTTTCGGCTTCAAATTTAGTTCAATTAAGAGAGTTCTGAGTTGGTCTATGGAACACTAATCTAACCCTTTCTTTTTTAATTATGTTCACATAATCGATTCAGTTTGGGTCTAACCTTCTTTGTTTGGTTTAGGAAGAATTCAGCAATATGCAACTCTTGTTTTCCTTGTTTATAGTTCTGAAATTGTTTCAAGGAATCATAGACATCGTTTTTGTTCTCCGGCCAAGTCTCTAATTCAACCAAACCATCTAAATCTCTTCCTTGTTTTGGTCTGAAGATAACAAAGTAAGCTTTCACGTCGCAAAATGTGGAGAACTCACGAATCTTCTTCTTATTACCCTTCACTCTCTTCTGGTAAGTCATCCTTCTAACCTTTTCGTTTCTTATGAGTTCCATCATTAATTTTTCTCTTCCCATCTTGTCTTTCTAACGTAATGTATAAGAAAAGATTAGAAAAAAATAAGAAAAATTAAAATAGAACAAACACAGATTAATACTCAATTTTGGGAGAGAAGATCGAATGAAATCATAAAAACCATAACCCTTCTTAAGTATAGAATGATTAATCTATTCTGCTATATATAAAGAGTAGAGATAATTTTTTTTCAACCTTCTAATTTTTTTTGGTTGAAAAACTGCTAATTAAAAACCAAGGTTGCAATAACAAATTCAAACTGAGAAATTTATTTTTCTTGGCACGATAATAATAAAATCAAATCAAATATTCTTTTAAGATTTTAAAATATTTCGTCGATATATAAAAAGAAGTAAACAGTAATGATAACATTCATTACAAGTAAATAGGTCATTTGTGACACTTTTATAGCGACAGACCAAATTTCTGTCCCTAAATAATTCATTTAGGACAAATATGTTTTCGTTGTTACATATTTATTAATTGGGACCAATATATTATCGTCACGACATTTTGGGACCCATTTTTTCATCGCTAAAAAAAATATGGCATTTGTGACAATTTTTTAGCGACGGACATAATTCTCATCTCTAAAGAAACCATTTAGGACAAATATGTTTCCGTCGCTATATATTTATCAATTGAGATGGACATATTACTATCGTGACGTTTTGGGACGTGCTTATTCTGTTGCTACTGTGATTAAATTTATATATATATATATATATATACAACATATATTTTCCATCTCAAGTAAACATAAGAGTGACGGAACTGGGATGGACATAGTTCCGTTTCTAAAGATTTATCAATTGGGACAAAAAACTTGCAATCCTGAAATTGGGGACAGATAATTAATCGTCCTGAAATTAGGGACAGTTTACCACAAGTCGTAGTTATTTAATTTCGTGACTTAAGCGAGAAGTATTCGGCCCATTCGAAAAATTCTGAATAATTGAGACACATAGAATTATGTCCCTACATATTTATCATTGAAGATAGAGCTTATGCCGTCGCTACATTTGGGATGGTACATTTCTGTCGCTACTAAGACAGGATTGCATCTATTACGACATCTTGTTATCTGTCTCAAGTAAAACAAGTTAGGATGGATAATAAACTGTCCATAAGTATTAACTAAGGAGGAGTTGTCTTAAAAACAACATAGTTTTAATTGTCTACTGAAGCATATGTATTTGAAAAGTTAGCAGCTAAAAACTACAACTACTACACTATTCCAGTGAGAACATCAATCACATATACATGATACATTCCTTTTATATCAACCCTTAATTTTAGGATTCACTACTACTGTTGATGATGATACTGATAATATAGCTGCGTTGACGGACCCGTGGCATAGGATTCAGGATCTGCAGAGCTATAATAACCACCTACAACCTAGCTTGAATTGTTGAACATAATCTCATAATCATTTAATGTGGGTAGCAAAGAGGAATTCTGATGAAAATGAGTCATTGGTATTAATGAAGGAGTATATATATACATATAAGGGAAAGTACTAGTGGACCCAAGACAGAAGTTATCACCATAATCAACACTGTATGTGAAATTGATGAGCAAATACTGATCCATCACATAAGAGAGAGGTTGCTGTTGCATCTGCACATGTACATCATTTGGTACTATAGACGAGAAGTAACTTATTGCTTTCTCCACTAAGTCCAGTTCCCCTTGTGTCTGGTCAAGTTTCTACTTCACATGATCTTGCTTCAAATCTAGTTCAGTTGAGAGAGTCTTGAGTTGGTCTAAGGAACACTGATCCTTTTTTTTTTTTTTTATAATTTTGTTTACATAATCGATTAAGTTCGGCTCTAACCTTCTTTGTTTGGTTCAGGAAGAATTTTGCAATACGCACCTCTTGTTTTCCTTGTTTATAGTTCTTAAACTATTTCAAGAAATCATAGATACCCGGTCAAGTCTCTGGTTCAACCAAATCATCTGAATCTTTTCCTTGTTTTGGTCCGAACATAACAGAGTAAGCTTTCACACTGCAAAGTGTGGAGAACTCGCAGATCTTATCTTCTTCTTGAAACCCCTTCACTCTCTTTTGGTATGTCATCCTTCTAACCTTTTCGTTTCTTATGTTTCTAACATAATGTATAAGAAAATATTAGAAAAATAGAAGAAAAAATAAAACAGAACAAAACACAGATTGATACTCAATTTTGGGAGAGGGGCTTGAACGAAATCATAAAAATCATAACCCTTTTTAAGTACAAAAGGATTAATCTATCATGCTATATACAAAGAGTAGAGATCGTTTTTTTCCAACCTTCTAATTTTTTTTTTTTTTGTTGAAAAACTTCTAATTAAAAACCAAAGTTCCAACAACAAACTCAAATTGAGAAAGGCATTTTTCTCGGCACGATAATAATAAAATCAAATAAATATTCTTTTAAGATTTTGAAATATTTCGCCAATATATAAAAGGAAGTAAACAGTAACGGTAACATTAACCTTTGTTGAGATTTAATAGAATTTAGCCTTGCTTCTTCTCCTGTCTTGAGTTCTTCTTCACCTTATAAAAAAATAATAATAAAATAAAAAATAAAAAATAAAAAATAAAATAAAATAAAAAATCCAACCAACCAACCAACCAATCTAAGAATGAGGTCCCAAGAGAAACCGTCTATTTTCTTTCTCCCCAGATCTGAATCTTACCTCTCCACAGCTCACACACACATTTTTTGTTGTTTATTTCCTTTTCAAATTAATAAAACCAAATGGTCACTTCACTTAACATCCACTTAGTGGGCTTGCACAAATTGAGTCTAACTTATATGAGCTCCACATACAATACTTATCGAGTTGCTGTGATCAAAGAAACTCTTTATGGTTGGGCATCGCTAGTTCAAGCACCTTGGATGGAGTCCAATCTTTTTTCCCAAATACATAGTTGTTCAGAGCATTCCATGAAGCCCTAGCCATATATCCACTAGCCCCATGACTGTAATTTTCTCCTACTTTTTCAGCCCCTAAATTTTGTTAATATTCAGAAATTCACTTCGGGATGGTAAAAGACTCATCAGGAGTGTCCAAAAAATTCGGGACTTAGATCACCTCCAGTGCCACTTGAGGTCCAGCTAGCATTTGATGGTTGAGAGGACTTGGGTATACACACTTGTGTGTTGGGATGTGTGCCCCGAGTCCTCCCAGTTGTCGAGTGTGTCCTGGGCCTTCAGTGGCACTGGAGAGGATCCGATTCCAAAAATTTATTTATAGTTCACTATATAGGAATCCCACTCAAAAAAAAAAAAAAAAAAAAAGAATAAAATAAAATAAAATAAAATAAGCTAATTTCAATGTAACCAAAGTGGTTAAACAAGAAAATGTGACCTTATTTTATTGCTCCTTACCTTATTCATTAAAGTTTTTAAGTCCAACGTAAAAAAAAATGTTCTCAAAATAATCTGCAAAAAAATTATTATTATGTTAATTTAACAAATGGGAAATGGTCTTTGACGTATTGGGGTAGGATATGTTAATAACGTTGTGTAAACTTAATATAAAATGACTTGCTGCCTCCAATGTATGATACTATCTTGTTGCACCTCATTGGTGCACTCATTTATGCTGCTTGCTCAAAGAGCCCTCTCCCTTAAAAAAGTCATCAATATTTCACATTATTTTGAATATATATTTGCAATGACAAGATTTTACTTGAGTTGAAAAAAATTATATTAAAGAACAAAAATGGGAGGTTACAGTAATTTTTTTCCACCAACTTTGGTTAATAAGCTTTTCTTAAATTAAAATGTTTTAATTTTAATTTAGTGGGAGAGGTTTTCCCACATTGCCAATGTGGGAAGGAATCTACATGGTGTATAAATGGATGTCTTGAAAATATATTATTTATATAGGGCTTCTAACTGAAAAATCAAGTTTTGACTTGGGCAAGTCACTTGAGCTGAGTGAAAAAAACCCTAGTCAGGAGTATGAAGATTTGTTTAGGTTTAAAAAATGGCTATACCAGGTTTGAAGCAGTCATAGTTTTATTTACTCGGTAAATTGCCCAAGTCACATGAACTTGTCGAGCTTGCTTTTTTTTTAAATATTGGCGATAGACCATAAGTTTGGTCTACAATCAAACAAAACCCTAAAATTTTTGTTTGTTGTCTTTAATAATAATTAGCCCTCTTCCATTGTAACAGGAATCAGGAAGATGTGGAATTTCGTGGAAGACAAGGAGAGATGAATTATTGGGAATGGCCAACTTGCAAATTTCTGGAAGGACAAATGGTGGGGACCAAAGTTTATTATAGAGGAGGTTAATTTAGATAATTTCAACTCCCTATCTACCTCTGCAAAGGTGAGAGATTTTATTAGAGATGGGGAATGGATCCTTCCAGAGGTAACCTCTCCTCTTCTTTGTTATATTCTTGATTAGATTAAGGAGATTAAATTGCCCAGTGTGCAGATGGAGGATATGGGAGTTTGGGCCCTAACGCCTATGGGGAACTTCTCTACGGCGTCAGCCTGGGAGGACATTAGAAGAAAATTGCCTCTTTGGTTTGGCAGAAGGGCTCACCTCCTAAGTACTCGACTTTTGCGTGGCTTTTGGTGCATGGCAAGCTCCCTACGGATGAAATTGTGAGAGGCAAAGGCATTCAGTTTGTTTCTATTTGCAACATGTGTGGTAAGGCTGAAGAGAGTTTGGAGCATATCTTTCTTTAGTGTCCCTTCTCTGTATCCATATGGAAATTTTTTTACCTGCAGAGTTTGAAGCGGTTTTGGAAGGAATTATGATGGCGAAGAATCATAATGCTCTGGTTGTATGAATAGAATCTGGTTCAGCATCAGTGGTCTTTGCTATCTAGCGAAGACAGATTCCCTGGTTTGCTCACCAAAAATGATTTTCTTCCCTTCAATATTTGGAATATATTCCTTGGAAGATAACTCATTGCTTTTGGGAAGCCAATACTGTGGCAGACTACTTGGCAAAGAAGGCGTCTAGTCTAGTATTTCAGAGTTCTCGGTGATTTTTCCGGATAATATTGTTGCTGATCTTGAGAACGATGCTATGAATTGGCATAGATTTAGATTCAGCTAGGTTGTTTGCTTGCTCTCTCTGCTGATGGGCATGTCAAAGGTGGAGATTGCAAGTTGGCCTCGAGGTTTCTGCTTTGTTCTTTTGTTTTTTTTTTTTTTTCCTTGCTGCTTTTTCTATTAATAAAAGTATCGTTTTAGCAAAAAAAAGACCATAAGCTCGTAGCTTGGTCGATACTCAATCAGAAAAGGAGAAGGATTATATTAAACAGGGAAAAATATTGCTTCATTGCCAGTGTGCAATATCTTTCACGTGAATTTTTTATATTACTTTTTTTACCTTCTTTTGAAAATGTGCGCTCCACATGAATGATTCATTTTTTCAAAAAAATGTGTGGTGTGTAGATTCCTCCCCACGTTGCTAGTGTGGAAAAGTCTCTTCTGTTAAAAAATAAGGAGAAAAAAATATGGCTCATCCTGACTAGGTTTGACTCACCTAACTCACCAGGTTTTGAAAAGGGTGAGTTGAGTCCCTAGTGTTCCAACTATGATTAGGATCTACATAATCATAGTGGTAGAGAGAAAAAAAGAAACAAAAAAGAAACTGGTTCTTTGTTTGAGCGTGGCCCATGTAGCTCTTGGTGCCTATCTCTCCTACCCAAAACAAGAGGCCTTTATGTCTTTACACATGGGGAGGAGAGAGATAGACATATGCGAGCACTAGCATAGTCTACATCTCAAACGGAGTTCTTTTTCATTAAAAAATCTAGGGAAGAGATCACTATCTGATCACATGGCTCTTACACCAATGTGGGCCAATAAGAGCGCTTGCAGGGATCAACATCAATATAATTTATTTTTATTTCATAAGGAGTAGAATGATAAATTTTCGTAATCTTGTATCCGGATGTAGTGTGGTGGTGAGTAAGGGTGTCAAATTGGAACGGAAACCGAAAACCAAATCCATATCCAGACCGAATACCCTAAACTAAATCCAACCCATTATAATATGGTTAAATCCTGGATCTGAAATAAGTATTTATAATTCAGTTCAGTCCGGATCTGGATTTATGCCAAGAACTGATCGTTCTAACCGAAATCGGACCGGACAACTTAATGTCTACTTTTTCCTCTTTAACTAAAAACTTGACGTTACTTATATGGAAACCCGATATATTCAATCACCAAAATGATAAATTATCCTATAGAGTTTCAATTACGGTCCAACTCTAAAATCCTCTCTTTTTTTTTTTTTTTTTATTGCATTGAGACTCATGAACCGTGAGTTAAACAATCTACTTAATTGTAACTCTTCAAGTTTGAAGTATTTTGTTCTTCCTCTTCTCTGGATATTGTGTTTTAAAGTAGTGGAATTAACGATATTAGAAGTTCAATAGATGATCGATAGCTTATGATTTTTTTTTTTTCATTCTTTTGTTGGGGAAGACCAATAACATAGTGAATAAACATTTATATTTTGCCTTCTGAATAACAGTTGCATAACAAAATTGAATTTAAAATTGGATACTAGAACCAAATAAGAACAGAATACAAAATCCAAATAGGAATCAGAACCGGACCGAAACCGGATAGGTCAGGTATGAGTACCAATTTTCAGAACCAAGATGGGACTTGGTCCGGTTCTGGATCACAATAACACTCCTTGGAACCGAAACTGAAACCGGACTGAATACCTGGTTTCGGACCGATGACACCCTTGGTGGTGAGTGGTGACCATGCAACTTTTTTTTTTTTTTTTTATCCCAAAAAAGGCATATGAGAGAGAAAATTACACTCTTAATGGTGTGGCAATATTTTTTCCTTTAATTTAATTATCTGATTAATTATCTTTTTCAACAAGGGTTCACTTTTTTTCTCCCTCACCCTATGGCAGGTTTTAAAATCAAGATTCGGTGATGGAATAGATCTGGCGATCAAGCCGTATGCCAATCGGTGTATGATTTTTAGAAAAAACACAGGGTAACTCGAAGGCAAGCTCTTCGAGCTTTCACCACCAGCGACTCATGTAGTGCTTGATCGTTTTGTAACCAGCCCCAATAACCCTGGAATCCGCAGCCATTTCATCTGTAACCCACCGATTCGTATGAATCTTCGAGGGAATATTCTGATTTGAAACGGGAAGATTCTGATTTGAAACGGTTGAAATCGGTTCGAAGACCAATCGACCGATTCCAGATCTGATCACCCATTTTTGAAACCCTGCTCACTGGCCAGCTTTTCAAGGGCACTGTGGAGTGGACTGTGGACTGTGGACTGTGGACTGTGGAGCCAAGATCGTGGCGGAATAAGAGATCTCCAGTCCTCCCCTATTTAATTTACTTTCCTCTCTCTCTCTCTCTCTCCACTTCCTTTCCTCTTTCTTCCTTACCTTCCCTTGATCGAAGATGGATTCTTTGGCCCTGATCTGTACGGCGGGTCTCCTCTTCGGGGGCCTCTACTGGTTCATCTGCATCTTGGGCTCAGCAGAGCAGAAGGGAAAGCGAGCGGCGGACCTCTCCGGAGGTTCAATCTCACGGGATAAAGTTCTAGACAAGTACAAGCAGTATTGGTCCTTCTTCCGCCGACCCAAAGAGATCGAGACGGCAGAGAAAGTTCCAGCGTTCGTCGATACCTTCTACAACCTGGTGACTGACATCTACGAATGGGGATGGGGACAATCCTTCCACTTCTCCCCTTCCATACCAGGCAAGTCTCACAAGGATGCCACTCGCCTCCACGAAGAGATGGCCGTCGATCTGCTCGGCGTCAAGCCAGGAGACCGCATCCTCGATGTTGGATGCGGAGTCGGTGGACCTATGCGTGCCATCGCCGCCCATTCGCGTGCCAATGTGGTTGGCATTACCATCAATGAGTACCAGGTGAAGCGCGCCCGGATTCACAACAAGAAAGCCGGTCTCGATTCACTCTGCGAAGTCGTCTGTGGAAACTTCCTCGAGATGCCCTTCAAGGACAACAGCTTCGACGGTGCTTACTCGATCGAGGCTACCTGCCACGCGCCCAAGCTGGAGGAGGTCTACGCCGAGATCTACAGGGTTTTGAAGCCTGGATCAACGTACGTATCTTACGAGTGGGTCACGACCGATAAGTTCAAGGCGGAGGACCCGGAGCAGGTGGAAATTATTCAAGGGATTGAGAGAGGTGATGCGTTGCCTGGATTGAGGAGGTCCGACGAGGTTGCAGACATTGCTAGGAAAGTTGGGTTTGAGGTTGTGAGGGAGAAGGATCTGGCCAAACCCCCTTCCAAGCCATGGTGGCAGAGGTTGAAGATGGGGAGGATTGCTTACTGGAGGAACCACATCGTGGTGATTGTGCTCTCTTGGATTGGAATCGCACCTAAGGGTGTTGTCGATGTCCATGAGATGCTCTTCGTGACTGCCGATTACCTGGCCAGAGGTGGGGAGACTGGGATTTTCACCCCAATGCACATGATCCTCTGCAAGAAGCCGGAGTCTTCCTCTTCATCCTCTTAGGGTTTTGCTTGTTATAGATTATCCAATCAAATGCTAATCTTGATATTCCAAATGGGGATTGGGATTATACAGACACAGGTACTTCTCCCCCCTCTCCCCCCTCTCCCCCCTCTCTTCTGTTACTTTCTTGATCTCCCACATCCCCTTTTTTAAGTTTATTTATTTAATTTTTATCTTGAATGTAGCTGTTCTTCTTCTTTTGGTTAATTTTGTGGTCGGATTTCTTCTGGTTATGGATGTAGTGGTGGGTTATCGATGGAGAATTGAACTGCAGAAGGAGCTGAGGACTGGGTTTCCACTTTTTTTCTTCTTTTTCCCTTTTCGTCTTGATCTTTTAATCTTTAGTTTGGGTCTCTTATTTGTGGCGGTGGTGAAGTTTGAAGTTAGATGTAACCAGAAGTGGAAGAGGAGCTCAATTCTTCTATTATTATTTCATTAAAAAAAAAAAAAAGAAAAGAAGAAGAAGAAGAAGAAGCTTTGTGGGTGTCTATTGGAGCTTTCCATATTCCTTGTAAACATTCCTTATAAACTCTTTTTCTTTGTTAAACTTTCCTGTGAACTCTGGAGGCTCTGAACAATGCAATGTTGCATATAGTTAAGGTAAAGGTTTTATGAACGCCGTCTATGGGTGACTCATCACATATCCATTCACTTTGGCTTGTTTAACTAGGAAAGGGAAGCCCCTAATGGTTACATATTGAGATTAGTTGTAGTAATAGATACAGTAACCATAATGATGAAGTCAAATTTGCTTGGGGTGCGGTTGTTTATACCTGTTGAGGTGGCTGCATAGGGGGAGGGCTACAATTTAGATTGTTAGTCCACCATAACGCTCATCTCTTTTGCCCTCCTGTGTTCAACCTTATGATTAGTGCATGTAGCTAACTTCACGAAAACTGATTTATGCCCAACCCTCATAATGCATGGTTTGGGACTTAGAATCTAGACCTGTCACTTGCCAAATTACTACTTAAATTCAACATATACCCTCCTATTTATTGTTATGTAGATGTTCATCCTCTTGATAGTCTTAGGTTGTGTTTTGAATGCATTTTTATGCGATCAACAATGCAGTCTATTCTGGAATGTGATATTTTCTCATTATTTGTTCTCATTGTGGGCAGTTGCTTTAGATTTGCATATCTGGAATGTCTTTGCACATAGGATCTTGCATCTTCTCCTCTGCCTTTGCCTCTCCTTGTTTTCTTCTTGGTAGGAACCCTGGCATTAAAAACTCTACACCTAGCCTTAACCCTAAGGCTGACCAAACCTAACTTGGACAGTAAGAAGCTCTTCTTATAGCTAGGGCACGTGAGATTGTGACCAATATAGAGAGGGAGCCAGATGCAGGTGAATGGCACTTGGGCACATATGACGACGTTGGCAAGGAGGATGATAGAGATTCGTATTTGTTGGCTTCTTGCAACTTTCTACTTCCTCATCTGTGCAAGGGAAGAAAATCAGAAAAGGGTTTCAAAACTCTGAGAGATTGCAATTGCGTGAAGCAGAGGCCACTCAAGTTAAGTATGATTTAAGGTATTGAAGTCTCCTCAGCATCAATGCTGGTTTCAGAAATGTTTTTGTTTTCCCATTCTCATTTAGAGAGTTCTGGAGTTTGGAATTATGAGCGAAAGACATATGACATACAATAATGGATGTTTGGAAAATTGAAAATGCAATTAGAAAAATGCTTCAAATGTCCAACAACAACTCAGCCTTATCACAATTAAATGTGGGTGGCTAGATGGATCATATTCCTCTAATCAGTTTTATTCAGAGTCATACAAGATACCAATCCTACATGGTAATATTTAGCCTATCTCTAGTTCTTTTAACTCATTCAATTTGTGATAAATCACTTCTCTGTAATGAGCTTTCAAAGGCCTTCATTGTACATGTCTATGACACCTTAGAAGAGATGTTGGCAATTTATCATGAATAGGGGCAATGCCTAGGTTTACTCTAATTTGTTCGTTCTTTATTTTATTTTTTCTAATTTTACCACTCATCCATTGCAACATCCTCATTTCTACCACATTGAGTTTGTTTAAATGAATGTTCTTTAATGCCCAACATTCAGTTCCATTCATTACTGGTCATATAACCGTTCTATAAAAGTTTCATTTGAGTTTTAAAAGGATATGCTGATCACACAACACTTCGAACGCACCCGTCCACTTCATTTACTCTACTTTAATTATATGTATAATATCATTATATATTTCTCATTCTTTAGTCATGAGTGAATCTAGGTATCTGAAGTATTCACATTGAGGTAATTCCCTATTATCAATTTTCACCACTCCACTTTGTCTTATTGTTACTAAAGTTACAAAGCATGTACTCTATTTTGTTCTACTTATTTTAAAACATTTTGAGTCGAATCTTCATAAATCTAACTTTGCATTTATCTCGAGCAATTCTTTCAGGCATTAGAACAATATAATTTGTAAAATGGATACACCAAGGGATTTGATCCAAAATGTCTCTAATCAATTCATCCATGATTAGTGTAAATAAATATGGGTTTAGAGCCATACTTTAGTGTAACCAAACATTATTGGGATTTCATTCCTTGACCCCTCACGGTTCTACGTTAGTCACTACATCAAGATACATATATTTAATTATGTCCACATATTTACTCGAAACATTTTTCTTCTTTAAAACATGCGAAATTAATTCTCTAGGTACTCCATTATAGAATTTTTCTAAATCAAGAAAGATCATGTGAAGGTCGTTTTATGCTCTAAATCTTTCCATTAGTCTCCTAAGTAGATAAATAGCTCATGTGGTTGACTTCCCTAGGCAATAAAACCAAATTGGTTATTTGAAACATTAGTTTCTTGTCTTAACGCACCTTAATTGTTTTCTCTCATAATTTCATAGAATGGTTCATGAGTTTAGTTCCTCTATAATTATTACAACTTTGAATATCATTTGTCTAGTGGAAGTGTAGTGATGTATGCGGTTGAGGCATCCTAACAGAATGATTATAGACTTGAACCTTGTTCCTACGTGACCCAATCAATTCGATTAGGCACTCACAATCCTAACAGACCCATCTATTTTCATTGTTCAACTCTTTGATAACGTAACATGAAAAAACCAAAAGCTCTGCCCTCCCTCTCTATCTATCCAAGGGATGGAAGGGCAAAGGCCTTTGGTGTCCCCTCCAGTCAAGAATTGGGGCCTCATAGTCACTAGCCAATATGTTTTTCTTTCGTGCCTTTCTTCATTCATGGTTCGATATTCTGGTGTCCATTAACATCCCATAAATACTCTGCCATAGTTAGAGCAGTCAAACCAGCTCACATACGAGCTCCCGACGGTTCATTCATCTGACCAGAGACTAGAGTTACTTTGGATTCTGCGATATTTTGTTCATTAATCACTCCAGGTTTTTTCATTTCCATGTAATGATCATTTCTTTCACGAGTACGTTCTTGCCTACTCCGTCAAAGTAAAAATGAGGGTTTTTGGGAGCTATAGAAATATGCAAGACTTACACTGTATATTTTGATATTCTATATCCTTCTTTCTTTGTCCTATATTTATTCTATATTTTATATTTTTGTATTACACTCTTGGTATTCTATATATATTTAAGAAATACGTAAGAAGGGAGCGTGAAATTTTTTTATTTTCCAAATTTAGCGTAAGGAAAGATTCACTCTTTTATCCTCTTGATAGAAGGTTCCCAAACAAAAGGGTCAATTGGTCAGGTTTTACGACAATTACTTGAAATGTGTTTGGATAACATCCTTTTTCGATTGATTCTAGAATGATGAGATTAATTTTTGGGAATTGGATGGGTAAGAATACATAATTAAAAACTATGAATTTTGAGGAGAAGAAAAGAGAGGACAAAAAAAGAAGAAAATGAGTGAATATCAATAGCAGAAGCCTGGGATAGTATGATATTTGCTCAAGCAATAAGGGGTTGCCTGTTAGTAACCCAGTTTTCATGAATTGGTACATCTATGCTTCTCCATTCATCCGTTATTTTTCCTTGTAGTCAAAATTCTGTTAAAAAAATTGATTAGCCACAATAGCCCTCAAATTCCTAGGCTCTTCCAAATCTTCATTGGGATAACTTTGGACCTTACCTATTTTAATATTTTAATAATTCTTTTACTTTAGCTATCCTAATTTTTCATGTATATATATGTGTATATGAAGTTTCTTCCTTGATGGCTAACACAATCTTCTCAGATATTAGTATTATTTTCATGGGAGGAGGATATTCCTTTAGATTCATCTAAAACATTCTTAGCTGTATTTCTAATAGATGCAAACATCTTGTTCCACATTATGTTAGGATCACCATCTAATTTTATTTCCAAATAATACTATTTTATCAGTAAATATCTTCAAGTTTCATCCTTCAGGCTCCACATCTTATCCTAGGACAAATATATTTTCCCATCTCTTACCATTTGGCATTTTAAAACAAATATCTAAGATCAATAATCTATGTTGTGTAACTATGCTCTCTCGTGGTATAATCTTACAATCTTTTACATGATAACCCATTTGCTTTAACTTTTGAAAGTAATTAGGTGCTCCTCTATTTTTGAAACATGTGTTTACTACTGATAAATTGTAGGCAAGTGTAAAATCCAAACTGAAATCTCCTCCTCATTTCTATCCCCATGAATTCTTTCATAACCTCTATTATACTTTCCAACATGCTCATTCAGAGATGCTAAGGAAATGGGGATGGAGGTGTTCTGCTATCTTGGCGTACTTAAGGGCAGATTTCAACTTCTATACGCACTTCTCCTTAGCTATTGACTTCAGCCAGATCCTATATTTTTCCTCTTCTTCTTTTCCTAGCCATTCTCCTCCTGAAGCAAAGGTGCAAAGATGGATGGACATTATAATTTGTAAGGTGATCACTAGATTGAACAGAGTTTTTGGGAGTTTAGGGGACGCTACCATACCCAACCAAGGTCAAGACTCGTGACTTAACCGGTGAGGCCTCAAAACATTGATTGGATGCATATTCTGTTGGCTGGTGTGGCCTTTCGTTGCTACATAGGTCATAATTAACATATTTAATTAAATAAATATTGGCTAATTCCCCTTCCCTTGTGTTTTCAAAAATTACATAATCCTACCCCGTAGTATGTTAGCTTCACTAAAATACTCACATCGTTAAATTTATGCTGTTAAGTTAGATTAATATTTTGATAATACCCAGTTTACCTTTCAATTTGTTAAAAGACTATTTCACCTTTCCCTGTCACCTACTACACCTCTTCCTGGCTGTGGCCATCCCACAATTCTCAGTTGAAGAAATTCCACGCCTAGTTCTTATTGAGTTTCTTCAATACGTAAAGAATAGTTTCGTGGGTTAGCATATTGGATTGGATTCTTATAGCTTCTGTTCTATCACACACTAATTATTCATTGGCTGAAACAAGTTACACAATAGAATATGGATTTATTTAGAAGTGCAGTTTTCGGTCATAACTCGTAGAAAAACCAGAAATATAAGCTTGTGATGAACTAGCACAAGAGAAGTATGGAGGGTTAATGTATCGCATCACTTAGGAGTGCAGAAAACAACTTCCAACCACCACCATAGAACACTACACTAGCTGAAGGATCGGATAAATGCAAAAGGGAGATTTACCGTTTCCTTTATTGTCGCCGTGGCCTGTTGTCGGAGATGGTGAACCTAATCTCTTTTCAATTTGAGGGAAAATGGTATGAGAAGATACATAAGGGTAAAATAGGTATTTACATTGTGGTTGAATTACAAAAGGGTAAAATTGTCTTTTATAAGTCAAAACTAACATCCCACTAACAACGTCATCTGACAGGGGAGTGGATGTAATTTCTGAAAACACAAGGAGGAGGACGTAATAAGAGCAATTCCATTTCTTTTGCTGCTAGCAAGCATTTCAATTACTAATGCAACCAGGGCAACAATCGACTTTTGTTCTTTGAGAAGGGCAATGAACTGGCATGTTCCTCTTTTGGAGGGCTTTGCATTGTGTTTTGTTTGAAGTAAGAGAAATAAAGAAGGCTCCCTAGTCATGCGGTTTTTGCACCAGTGTAGGGACCAATGAGAGGCACATATAAGCAACAACAGGGATGGACTTATTGTATTCCATAGGGGTGGAGGAGTCATTTTACTCCCATCTTTGCCTGGATGTAGAGGCCATGGCGTCATCCGACCAGGGACACTCCCTTTGCCCCCCTCCCCTCCACGTTCCACCAAAAAAATGAGGTTTGAATACTTCTTGAAGACTTACTCCAGGTGAATATCATTATTGGGATATTTATTGATCTTGATCCAACACTGATACTGATTAATGGTACAGGTGTACAGCCAATAAAATAGTGACACTTGGTAGGTGGACTAGTGTGTGGCACAGCATTACTCATTATTTCTGTCACACTTCCTGTTTAGCATGGCGTGCGGATCCTCTACGACGTGGCACATTGTGCTATGCACATCGGACGGCCAGAGCAGCTTGGGGTGCATACCTGGGTGTGCTTAACCGTTGGATGTGAGTTGCACACTGCACAGCTCGGTAGAGGAACTGGATCCATTTAGCAAGTGGTCAATTTGCTTGTATAAAATATGGAAAAAGCTTTATTGAGAAAAAACAAATTGGGCCTAAAAACCTAAAACTGAGCCCATTGCAAGGATCAACATGTGTTTTTTTTTTTTTCTGGATAGGTAATCCCAGGAGAGTTGAACTCTTGACCTCTTTATTGTGAAGAGTTGGTCATTACATGTGGTCATTTTGTTTGTATATAAATCAAAGAGTGTGTTTGTAAACTTGTAAATATATCATTTTCTTGACTATTTGAGTTACAAAA
Organism: Macadamia tetraphylla; assembly: GCA_022985045.1. Lineage (NCBI taxonomy): Eukaryota > Viridiplantae > Streptophyta > Magnoliopsida > Proteales > Proteaceae > Macadamia > Macadamia tetraphylla. Next base: position 15,767,678 of record CM040971.1, on the reverse strand, counting down.
AGATATTCAAAATTTTTAAATAGAATTTGATGTTATGACCTCAAAAGTAACTGCAAGATGACAAAATAATGAGGGCATTGTAAATTAAGTCACAACACATTAATTCGGACGGTCACATTGAGACATAGCCATATATATATATATATATATATATATATATATATATATATATAGTAAAATATGAAATATATATATATATATATATATATGTTTCATATTATTATTATTTTATTATATAAAAGCATGAAATGATAAATCTTTTTCTTGACTATTTTACCCTTCTTATTTATTTAAATACATTCTCTCCTATATTATAGTTTTTCTCATTCTTTTCTATTTTTCTAAAATTGTTGATATACTTTTAAATTTATAATGAATAAATAAATAATAAAAAAATCCCTTTCAGTTTTAGGAAACTCTTCACACGTTTCTCACATTGCACGTTTCTTTCCTTTAGATTTTTCTCCCTTCCTCTTAATTAGTTAGAAATTCTTAAAAAAAAATAGAAATCTACCTACTTACTGTTATTTTCTTAAGAGATCTCTTATTCTTAAAAAAAAAAAAAAAAAAAAATCTATTCTTCTTAATTAGTTAGAAATCTACCAACTAACGGTAAAAAGAAAAGGAACCCGTGGGAGACTATATTTCTTCTCATTTTTATCTCCTCTCTCTCTTAGTGTATCCCCAATAATATCTCTCATGTCTAGGATTGAACAGATTGTTTGCAAAATCGGAACCTAAATTAATTATATTTAAGGAGAAAGTTTGAATTTTTAAGGAGAAAGTTGGACGTGGACATATAACCATTTAACTTATCCCTAATTTCTCACCTAATTAATCTCCAAACTTGAACGTTTGAATTTTTTCTTTTTTTTTTTTGGATGAAAAGAAAGAAACTTTTCTTAAATAAAAAAGCGGTTATATATTGTTTTACACTTATTGGTGGGGTTATAATATGGTATATCATATACATCCGACCCATTTATATACATCATTTCTTTCTTAGTCAGTGCTCGATGTGCCCATTGAGTTAACAAAATAACTATGTCCTGAGATGGTTTAAAGCCAAAAATTAAGTGCTACCAGTGTTTGTAAACATCCAAACAAAATAGGGGCCACACTTAAAGGCCACAATGTTGAGAAAAGGTCAAAAGTTAGCTTTGTCAAAAAATGGTTTTTACTCCATACTTCTGCTACATCCCACTTCCTTTCTGAGGTCTCATTGAGTTCTGATAGTAAAGCCCTCACGCATCCCTCATAAATGTTTCCTGTCATTATGTAGTCAGTCATTAATAATGGACATTTACCATGAGAGATAAAATAAACAGCCCACCCAATCATCTTTTGTGTGTTTTCTATAGCACATATCATTAATGGTGTACTGAGAAGGGGAATTGTACATATTTGATTTTGTATTTGTGGGACATTGAATTATCCACTTCATCGAAGTGAATAGGAAGATTATACTGCGAAACCCACCAAGAAGCATGGTTTGCAATTTGGTATGGATTGAGTTTGAGTCCTTCAAAAATTATCCTATTTCTATAATACCAAATAAAATACGAAAAAATAATAAAGGTAGAGAAATATAGTTTAAGGTCATCGCAAGGCGATGTTTGGTCTTAAAAAAGTGCATTTTTAAAATTGAAAGGAACAAGCAGAGAGGGAAGAAGTATGCAGACCCAATAGGCTTGCAGCCCAAATATGTTTAGAAATCTTTAAGAGAGGAAAAAATGCTATATAGATTCACGATAATTCCCACAGAAAGCACAAGATGTGTCAACAGTAGTCTACTATCCAATCACATCCCTTGTCGGGAGCCCCTCATGCATTTGTATCCAAAAGAAAAGCTTAAACTTGGGATGGATGTGGAATTTTCATAAGAATCACCATCAGTATGAGCATGATGAGGAACAAGTACACCTATTCGATATTCCATTCAAATTAGTAGGTGTAATAGAATTTAAAAATTTTGCCGCTACCTTGGTATTGAGGATACCAAATTTGGATACATGGCACCTCCAGCGGTCACGCTGATTTGAAGAAGAAATGTACAAAATTGAAGATGTGAGAGACAAAGGTAGAGTAGAAAATAATAGACATTCATTCCATCTTTGTCTACATAAAAAATCCGAAACCATTTGTCTTTGATGGGTTTCAGAATTGAAATTCAAGGCTAAAGGGCATTTTAAGGATGAAATCCATGGGACCCACCAAAAGTCCATTTGGCTGCCATTACCTATTTTTCTGATAAACATTTTCGAGGGGGTAGGTAATGGCTGCGCAATACTGTTCCACGATAACGAACCCTTCTGTTTTTAAAAGTTGAATGGATGGAAAATAGATCGATTGGAAAAATACTTGGACTAGTACTTTGGCCCAAAGTGATTGGGGTTCAGTTAACAGTCTCTATCCAAGTTTTAAAAGAAGGGCACGATTTTGTGTTTCCCCTTCCTAATACCTAACCCTCCCAATGGTTTGGGTATGCACACTTTATGTCAGCCAATAAGGTGTAATTTGTGCTTTGCCGCACAGTCATCATTCCAAAAGAGTGAATGAATGGAATCCAGTTTATTTGTGATGCATCTGGGAAGAAGGAATGAAGACATTAAATAAGAAAGTATAAAGGCCAAAACAGATTGTAGAAGAACCATCCTTCCTGCAAAAACGAGGAGTTAGCTTTCCATGCAGTAAACTTACCTTGCACCCTGTAAAGAACATGCTTGAAAGTCATATTAAGGGCATTCTGGGAATATTCTCTGATTTATCCAGCCTTAATATTAATCTGGATAAAAGCTCCCTTGTTTTTAGCTCGAATGTGGCTTCTGCTGATAGAGCTCACATTTGCAATATTTTGGATATTAAAGTTCTGGACTCCTCAGCAACTTACTTTGGGCACCAATCTTTTTCACCGTAAAGCATGAACGTTTGAATTTTGAAGTTAACCAAATATGGGGTGATTGTTTTGGTTGTGTTGAAAACAACTCTCATTTGCTGACCGTTATGTAATGGTTCAAATTTACCAAGGAATCTACTTGATAGTCTACCAACTTGTGCAACGTGATAGGTGATGTTTAATTTTACCAAAAAAAAAAAAAAAAAAAAAAAAGTGATAGGTGATGTTTAACCGTTGGATAGTAAGAATAGTTTTGAATACTTTATCACGTGTTAAATTTTAAATTGAAATCAATCGTAGATATATATGTTCTTTCAATGTATTGGCTTTTTTCTTTATGGAGGGAAAAGAATGGCATCGTGTCCTATGCTACACGACAATGGGATTTTGAAAAGATTGCCCAACTCCCATTTGGTTGATGCCTTCCTATTAGTTTGTATGTTCGCACAATAACCACACGATGAGGGGCCATTTCTATCGCCCTTCGTTAATATTCAAGAATCTTTTTTTTTTTTCAGCCTTTTTTTTTGGGTAGAAATCTTTTTCTTTTCAGTCATGTTTTAAAAGCTTAGTGATGAGTTTTTAGTTCAATAAGCTTCTACGTAGTAGGGAGCTAGTAAGTCAAGAGAAGGTCGTTGGTTCAAACCTCCTATGCTGTCCCTCCCTGACCCAACCTTTCTGAAATATATGTTAATAGTAGTACTTAGTATCACAAAAAGAGTAGCCCCTTGTGGGTCCCTTGTCTGGCCTTTCAATGAGTTTACCTTGGCCAGGTGGCCCTTGAATTCATGCATAATAATAATAATAATAATAATAATAATAAAATAAATAAAATAAAATTGTTTTAAAAATTTAATTTTTTCTTAGAGGCTTAATTAATTTCTTCCATTGGATTTTCAAGCCCATTTTTGGACAACTCCACGTGGTTGAGACTTGATGTGAAGGGAGACTCTTGGGAACGAGATCATATTGTTGGAGTGTGCAGCAGCCCTTCCAACACACATCGTACTGTTGGGAGGCATTTTGGATGCATGCCTCGATGCTACCAGCAGTCCAATGTGTATTGGAGGGGTTGGTGCACTTGAGAGGATCCAAGTCCAAACTCTTGGGTCTACTTATCCAAAAAGTTTATGTTCAACCCTACATGCCACATGGTAGATATTTGAGCCATGGAAGAAAGAATTCCCAAGTGAGCCATCCAAGAAACATCTTCCAACCCCCTTCCCCATTTTTTTTTCTTTTTCAAAACAAATAAAAAATCATAAAGTTAATGTAAATAAAAAAGAAAAATATTTCGATTTATTTTTTTTAAATACCAAAATACCCTCATAAAATGTAAAGTGTCTAATATACCCTTCTTTTAACCCCTAACCCCATCACATATGAAGAGCAGAGCAGTGACGATGAACAGAGACAAGAGGCGACGAAAGGCAACGAGGAGAGATGAGCTGCAACAAGCAGCCATGAGAGTTACAGTTATTGTCACCCATTGCTTGAGTACAGTGAGGAATGCCAATATGATTGCCAATCGAGCTACAGTTATTGTGTGTAGGGATGGGGAGAGGTTTCACTCCTCTATTTTCCACGGTGAAGGTGAATGGTATTGAGGGATTAGGGTAAAATAGAATTGGATTGTGTGTTCTAATTAAAAGGATAAAAATGTCATTTTAAATCCTCATTCAACAGAAACTGGTAATAAAAGGTCCAAATATAATTGTCAGTTATGCAAAAAATGTTTCGTTAATAGTGACATTCTCGAAGGAGTGGCACTGTAAACTTTCCATAAGAAAATAGAATCGAGCTGAAGGCATGCAAAAGAGAGATCTATTCACTGTTTTAAAAACTGAATCTCTAATTCCATGTGTACTGGATGGTAAGATTATCTACCCTACGTCTGTGCAATTAGATGGGCGTGGCACAGATAAAAAAGGCCTTTGGATATGCATGTTCCTCTTTTGGAGTGCTTTGCTTTGATTGTGTGGTTTGCTTGGAAGTGTGACATTTGCAGGCTCATTATGTATTAAAAAAAAAAAAAAAAATCCTTTTGTAATAACCCTTTTTCAGTTGTGGGATCCACTTGGAGAGGAACTCAATGGGCTACATGTGTAGTTCATGAGCTTGCCTAATGAGATATAGGCCATGACCATTGAATTATCCTATGGACTTCAACCCACTTGTGGATCAAGAAGTGTGGGTTTTATGGACTCAGGCCCATTTAATAGGGTGAGTTCCATGGTCAGTAGACCACCTCCCTCTTAAGGGTAGAATTGAAATTTCACGTGGATTTTTTTTTTTTTTGGGTGGGTCCACAAATACAACGATATTGAATGCAGATAAATGAAGAACAATACAGATTCCGTGCAATGCATATGCTTCCCGTTTTCAATTACTTAGGTTGCATTTTATAGTTATCTATTAGAATATTTCTAGCATTTTTTCGTTTTACGGGAATATAAAAATAGAATCTACCGTTTGGTATAGACAGTTTGTTTTTTTTTTTTTTTTTTTTTTAATTTTATTTTATGATATGAATCGAATAAAAAAACAGGAAAAAGGGAAATGTTGTAACATAGTTAACCATGTTTTATTATCTTAGAGACCTTTTATTTTATTTTATTTATTTATTTTGGGTTTCAAGTAAAATGGTTAAAACTTTACTTTGAAACATTATAACCTTTAAATGTATTCATCATCTTTACATCCCTTATAAGAAAATTTATTCATCATCTCTTGTTTTCTCATAATTGAATATTTATGAGAACGAAGCACTTGAAATTTTGAAGATGGTCACAACTGAATAGCCTTAGGAAAGTCATTAATATGATTGGCATAGTCCAATACACAGCTGCTAGGTCTTGTTGCTTATTTCTGAAACCATTTGTAATGAAAAATTCTTTAGATAAAAAAAATGTTTATTAACGAAATGTCGTTTCTATTCTGGAATAGAAAGATTATCAAACGCAGCTTAAGACTGCTAAGTTTCTTTGCAATAGCTTTTCACCCCAGTGCTACCAACCCTAAAAAAAAAAAAAAAAAAAAAAGAGGTTAATTTTAGTAATCGAAATTGGAATCGATCCGGCACCAATACAAATTAATGATATAGCCAATAAAGTAGTGACACATGGTGTAAGAAGGACTAATGGCAATGCATTAATTATGATTTCTGCGACATTTCTGTGCATGTGGTTAGTTTGCTTGTATACAAAATGGGCAAAGCTACTTGTCACTCTAGTTGGTTATAAAAACTGTTGTAAAGTGCTGTAACCTATTTTGTACATCCTTGTGGGGCAAGTGTTTTCTATGTTGGGGCTTTAAAAAAAAAAGTGTTTTCTATTTGCGAGAGGCTCTTGCATGCACACAAAGGTGTGCAACCCTAGGTAGGGGTACAATTGTCATTGTACACCCATGTGTCTGTGATGTAAGGCCTCTTACTGGCGTAAAACTTTATCCTTATCTTTGTGATAGGCAGATGATTAGATAAAACAGAGGCTAAAAAGTAATTTCACAACTTGTAATTATCTTATAAAAAATTGATGGAAACTATATAATTGTATAGAAAGTGAGGATGTAATCCCCCTTTGGAGCTCAGGGATCACCTCTAGAGCTTTTATCTAGCCAGTGTGGTCCTTGCTTTTCTGCTATGGCTGCTGAAGTTGAAGCAATTCGTGATAGCATCCTTCTCGCTTTTTCTCGCTGGGTCTACCCTCCATTTTCATATTTAGTGACTGCCTTCCTCTTGTGATGGCTTGTAATAGGCGTTGTCTCTTTAGATTGAGTTGTGCATTTGATTGTAGATGATTTTTCAGGCCTGTTAGGGTAATTTTCTCCTGGTTCTTTTCCTTTTATGTCTTCTGCGTCGAATAAGGAAGCATATCTCCTAGCTAAGGATGCATCCTTGTTTAGTTCATCTCATTTCTGGTGGGTTCACTCACCCTCTTTTCTTGTAACTCTCACTTTTTTAGGAAGGAGCTGCTCCTCTGATTTTTTCTAATAAAATTTGTAGTTTTGATAAAAAAAAAAAAAAAAAAAAAAAAAAAAAAAAAAAAAAAAAAGAGGTGTAAATAAAATTACACACCCATAACATAAGGGTGTCAATGGTTCGGTTCGGCCTGATTTTGGTCCGGGTTGAATCAGTTTGATTGGAATGGTGAAACCGAAAACGAACCAATAAGGATATTTCGGTTTGGTTTGGTTTGATTCAGTGCGGTTTGATTTTGGTTTTGCTTCGGTTTTTTGTATCAGTTTGTAATTGGGTTGATTTCGGTTTTTTGACCACTTTGGGTCTGATTTTTCATACAAAACTATACAAATTTTGATTTTTTTGGTATTTTTGGGCTATTTTCAGTTTCTTACCGGTTTGATTCGGTTTCGGTTTGATTTTTGAATCGGTTTTGATTTTGTTTCGGCTTCAATCGGTTTTTGGTGCGGTTTGGTTTGTTAAGGGGGTTACAATATGCCAAATCGAAACCAGCCCAATAAGGTTTTGGTTCGATTTGGTCTGGGTTCAATCGGCTCGATCCATGGCGGTTTTACCGGTTTGGTTTAGGTATTGACACCCCTACCATAACACATGGGCTAAACATGTCACCATAGGATCATACTCGCTCAGTGTCATGTGGCTTGTAGGTTTTCGACCCAGGTGTTATCAATAATAGTGTCCAGGCAATAGGTATAAGATTTGATAGAACAATTATGTAATTCAAAATGTAATTCCAAGTAGAGGGTTGACCTATTTGTTCAATTGATCCTCTGAAACAATAGCATAAATCGTCTAACTTATGTAGAGTTGAGTTGTATAATATACATATTCTCCTTAAGGAATTTGAACGCCCCGTATATTTATAGGCAATCGGGTTGATCATACGTCCTCACCTCCAAGATAAAGCAACTCTCAAATTGATTATAGTGCACTCCAATAATCGATTCCAATAGGTATGTCCAAAGGTAATACTAAGAAACTCAAAAAAAATAGTGGACAGTGGTAGAAACCTGAAAACCAAGCACTTGCAAAAAACTGAGAGCTTAAAACAATCCCATAGTATATTAGTATGTATTCCGTACAAAGCCTATATACATTAGGATTTTTTGTAACCCATAAACAGAACTAATGTTCTCTATTTATAGAGGGTATGCCTTTGTATATGAATGGGTATACATGTGCAGGTACCTATACGTATACAGACGTGACTCTATGCATGGAATGGTACATGTACTGATACGTATAGGTGTTTGTACAAATACGTATGTACATTGACAGTTAGGTTCATAAAGGTACATATACCAATGTATCCCTTAGGACAAAGTATATAAGGGTGTGTAATTTAAAATATGAACTTTTGGAACTAAAAGTTTCAACTAGTAAAAAGTAGGTTCTTTGAACCAACCCAAACCTTGACCTTGGCCTTAGCCATGGCCAGGCTAGGCGCACGCTATTCAAAAGCACCCCAGGAAACCCCCACACACACGACAAGGGAGTGTTCCTCTCCAAAGGGCTTCCATCCTTAAGTGACAATCCTATATATGTGCTCAAGTTTTTTTTTTTCTCTCAAACCATTGTAGGACTAAACATTGTGAGTTGTCTTAGCCCATACAAATTCACAAGTGCTAAAGGCAAAATGAAAAAATACACTTTTGATGGGGAATGCTAAATTAAAAAGGTGATTTTGAAAAGACTATTTTGACCATAGTTTGAAACTTAATTTCCAACGGTTCTAAAATGGCCCATCCATCTGGCTGAGTGATCTTGAAATATGAGTTCAAATTAGAGATACCCATTGGCTCAAATGCCTCAATAAGTATGGTTTAGAGTATTAGTGGATTTGAGATTTAAAACCATGAATTGAATCAGTGGAATCGTTTGATTTGGATTGAATTGGTCGGTGGCTATCCCAATCCCACCCACAATTTTAGGTAACTGTATCGATCAGATCGACACCAATACCGTAAATGTGGTATCGATAAAGAAAGGGTAAAAAAAATAAAGCTACTGGTATTTCGGGGGTAAAATTATCCGATCTAATCGATCCATATATACTGGTATCAACCAAGACCAATATCAGTATTGCTACCGATACCTAAGATTGTGATCCCACCCATTCAAAACGGTCAATTTTGGATCGACTAACATGATGGACACATCTCAACATCTCATGATTAGAAAAACCCAAATAAACCTTCGGGAAGAAGAATCATGGGACTTGGGGAGAGAGGGTAGGGAGGCAAAGAATGAGAGAGAGAGAGAGAGAGAGAGAGAGAGAGAGAGTTGCAGGTGGTGTTCCTGACCGTTGTCGCAAATTGAGAGAGTTGCAAGTGGTGCTCCAGAAACTATATATTGCCAGCAATGGTTGTTCTCCTTAAGCACGACAAGGTGTTGGGTCGTCTTGGCTACCAAAGTCTTAGTCTCCTAGACTCTCTTCTTGAGCTACGTGAGTTTACGACAGGAGGGGGTATGGCATATGGGGTTTGTTGGGGGTGACAACAAAGGGACTGGGGTCAGGGTATTGCGGTAGCCCAAATCATAGTGGATGGGAGGGAGATAGAGAGAGAGAGAGAGAAAGAGAGAGAAAGAACAAAGAGGGGGTTGGGTGGGTTCATGGAGAAAAGGTGAAAAAGAGGGAGCAGTGGATTGGGTCATGGATGTTGTTGGAGCACTACAAGAAAAGAACATTTCTACTACATGCTGATGAGAGAGGGGTTGGTCAGTAGGGTTTTGGGTGGGGAGAGGGTAAGGTCTGGCTCGGCCCTACATGCTGATGAGTTCCCTCTTGGCCTCCACTATGGTGGTTTAGGTGTGAAAGACTTTGGGGAGTCTCTTGTGTTGGAGGAGGAGCAAGCTTTTGTTAGTAAGGGTGGGGGTTTGGAGGGGTTGTGCCAATAGTAGCAGCCCTTGCACACACACACACACACACACACAGAAGCTAGATGTATGAAATAACCTAGAGGGGGTGAATAGGCTATCGCTCGTGGATTTAGAATTTTCTCACCTTTTTAAATCTTAGATGTAATTATATTTAAAATTAAGTGTGGAATATAAGAATAAAAACAATTACAATCAAAATAGATATTTATAGTGGCTTGACTCAATTCGAGTCTAGTCCACTCCTCACAAGATCACCTTGAGAGGTATCCAGTAGTTCTTCCCTTTCAGTACAGTAGCTGGGGAGGAATCACCGTTACAAAATATTTTAAGAATAAAATGATCCCTACAAAATCTTCTTTATAGGTAGAAAGTGACCTATAGAATCTTTTTCAAGGATGAGAGGATCCTTACAATCTCTTTACATGATGAGAGAGTCCTATTAAATCTCTTAAGAATAAGAGGGTCCTTACACAAGCCTAAGAGCAGTGTAGCACTTGTGTAAGCAATAAGCCCACTCCTAGAGTTAAACCAATTCCTGGGCAAAATAAAGTTTCAATGAAATAGAAAGGTTGGATGTTACCTCGTGTGTACCGGTGCTGGTATAATATGCAATGAACAGAATGAATGCACCTTGTTGTCTTCTCAATGCTTGGAATAGAATGCCAAATAATGAAGAAGACTTACATAGAGAGATTTGAGTGTTTTTTTTTTTTTGAAGATATACTCAAATAGAAAAACCAGAACTCAAACATATAACTTCATTCTCTTCGCTCTAATGCCCAGTTAATACACTTAGATGAGTAGTATTGAGTGTTATTATGTTATACATAAGCATGAGTTATTTATAAAGTGAGTGGGTTAAGAGAGGAGTAAAGATTTATGTCTAACAGATACTTTTTGTCTCTATCGATAAATACCGGTAGGATCCGATAGTTACCGAATCATATATCCATTGGAGGAATATAGTTGTGGAATTCAAAACTAGCAGTTGGGAGAAGGCCATAAAGCATCCTGTAGGTATCCAGTTAGCCGAAGAACTTGTCGGGAGGCATCCGGTAAGGTTCCAACAAAGTCTCGTTGTTACCAGTTGGCTTCTATTAGCCAAGGACTGACAAGTTCTGTAGAAATAGAACTATACTGATAGTTACCGGTTCCTACTGGTAGTTCCCACTAGACCTTTGGTTTTTTGCCTATTCAGATAGACTCTACAAAAATAGTCATATCTTCCTCTTCTAAAATCGGATTGAGATTATTCAAATTGCGTTGGATTCAAGACTCAATATTCTATAATATTTTAGAAGACAAAATCTTTAGATATTGTCATTGAAAATGATCAAAATGCCCTTGAACATGAACCTTGTTATTATCTCAGGAATTGTCAAAACAAGCTATAACCAACAAGTATGCAAACTTATTTGGTCTTGTTTCTTGGTCATTGGGCATCACCTAAGGTCATTCTAGGTTAATGATGATGCTCTTATGCAATTGCATGCCATGTTGTGCGTGCAGTGTGTGTGCTAATACATTGAACTAAGATCTTTAAGATTTTTGTTAGTCTTCTTGCAAATGGTCTTCTAGTATCTTCATACTAACCTTGCATTACTTGATGTCTTCAAGTTTTCAATTCATTATTCAAGTCCTAATATGTTTGTTCATATGTGCAATTAATTGATATGAAGTTTTTATAAAACAATACTTGAAGGAAAATTGTAAAGTACCTTCATATGTTTGTTATCATTAAAACCAATTATAGGAATGTGGGCATGTTCTCAACAAAATGGTCTTCAGTGGTTGGCTAAAATCTTTGGAGATACCAAACCTTAAGCGAAGAACCAACAAATCCATTTTGGAAAACGATTACCTTGCAATGGAGTTGTTTGGGTAATGATTGTTAGAATTGACAAGAAAGAAGAGTAACACGGTTTTTGAAGAGTGTGTTTGTAAACTTTCAAATATACCCTTGTCCAAATATACCAATGCCCTTGGCTGCTTCAATGGTCAAAATCTTGTACTATACCTTGGGAACTAGGGATCAAGTATTGGTACCTCAAAGACCTAAAAGAAAAATATACCTTTTGCTACAAAAGGAAATTCAAAATTTAAAATCAAATTGACTATTATAACCTCAAAAGTAAATACAAGATAACAAAATAATGAAGGCATCTAAACTGGTTCGGTTACATTCAGATAGACCCATGTATAATACAACAATATTTAAAGAACAAGTATAATAGTTGAATAGCACATGTTGCTATAAGGTAGATGCAGAGGTCTTCCGACTCTTCCTTCACTTGCTTTTCTGTTTTAATACCTTCATTCCATTAAGAAATTTCTTGTACCAGAGTGCAGATAGTTTTGGAGTTCTCTCTAATGTACTATATGCTGGGTTTGCAGCCAATATTCGGAGTCAAGATAACTACACACAGGGGGTATGCTATGGAATCTGAAGAGGAGAAAATCCTTATTCTTATGCTTCACTTCATTGCTGTTGTGGCAGAAAACATTCCTCTGGGATACAGAAAGTTTTTGTTCGACTATAATCATGTGAAGCTTGGGAACTCGGTTCACCTATAGCCAAAATCTCAAGAGGAAGTAAGTGTTTCAGGGAGTTTTCCTTGAGTTGCTGTTTCTTAGGGACTTCGATAAATCCTGAGAATGCAATCCCATTAGAGTGGGTGTCCATTGTTGATCAAGTACTTTTGATGGCCAGTTTAGACCTTGCATATATGTTTGGGGTGGTGCCTTCTGGGAAGACTTGTTTCAGTAATAGAAATAGCATTGCAGGCAATAATGTGGTCCCTGCAAACTCTACCTCATCTGGTAGGTAAGGGGTAAGCATATTAATTATTTGTAAGATGAAGGCATGTGATTTTGTTCTTTTAAATTAGTACTTTCTTAATCCCTCCCCTTCCCTTCCACACAAAAGAAAAAGATTCTTAATCCCTCCCCTTCCCTTCCACACAAAAGAAAAAGAACATTCGATGCTGACATTTTCCAGCTTGAAGCATTGCATATCAGGAACCTCATACCTGTGTACTAACATCCATCCATTTTACGATACATGGTATTTTAGTATAGATAATGAATATTATGACTTCTTAAGAGTAGATCTGAGGAAATACTTTGCTTTTGACTTTCTCTTGTTATCCTTAGTTACATATGCGTAGACAATTTCCAAACTCGAGTATGCTTGGGATGAAGTTAAAAGGAAACTAATTGGTGCACTGAATGCTATTGAACATGATGGTAATTCAGATAACAGAGCTGTTGAATGTGAAAAGTGCAGCCAAAAGAGAACTTTATGTATGCTGTTGACGAGGGTCGCATTTGCTTTGGGCTACTTAGCAGCAACTTGAGAAAGAGGCAGGGACTGTCTCTTTAAATCATTGGCTTATATATTTCTGGGAAATGTGCAAGCATTTCTAGAAATGATTGGTTGGAAGTTTTGTCTGAAATTATTCAAAAGTGCAATCAGTCATTGTGCCTGACATGGCTTGAAGATGACTTTTACATGGAAGGCAGGAAACCTGACGAGGTGTGTTGGACTAATTAATGGATTAGATTAACACGAGTGTTCTGCAACAGGATCTTCTTTCTGTAATGTTTGAGAAGTTGAAAGACGATGGCTTTATTTTACAGAACATAAGAAAGTCGCAAGAAGGATTTCTATGCGGTTGTTGTAATCTTTCTTAGATTTGGTTCTCATAGGTAATGAATTGGAGATTTACATGTTTACCTCTAGTTCCCTCACTCCATCATTTCTATCATTGTTTATCAATTTAACTGTTTGAAACTTTCATGTTTTTGAGTCTTCTTGATCCACTAAAAGTCAATAGAAACTTCATCATCATGGTTTGTAGACATCCAATTTTGTCACCCTCCCCCGGCAATGACGTTACAAGGATGGTGGACACGAACTCTCACTTCCAATCTACCCAAACCCTGATTTACCTGAAAACCCTAAAACCCGATTCGGGAGGAATGGTCCAATTTTGACTTTTCATATGTGAAAGAATCCTATCGAAAGTGACCATACGAATGGATAGTACTCGGAAATATGATTCCAACTATTTATGGTGCGTCAAAATCGGATTTACGGATCTCCTGTAATCATTCCTGAAATTCATTCCCAACACTTTCAAAGATTTTCTAACATTTTCGTATTTTTTCTAGAAATTCCCCCGACAGTCGGGTTTTTTGCTAAAAATCTCATTTTTGAGAAAAGATTTTATTTTTCAGAAAATATCTTCTCCACTTTCAATAGCAAGAGAATATCTTGTCCACTTTCACAAGCAAGAAAAATCTTCATCATTTTCAAAAATTTCACATTACACTTTATGTCATGACACATCACACTTTATGTCATATCATTGGTCTTTACCCACTAGGTAAAAATTAGGTGTCATCACCTCATTGATTAAAATTCTCCCGACAGTCTGATTTTCTGCTAAAATTCCTCGATAGTCAAGTTTTCTGCTAAAAATCTCACTTTTTGAAAAAAGATTCTATTTGTCAGAAAAGATCTTGTCCACTTTCATAAGTAAGAAAATATCTTCACCATTTTTAAAAATATCACATCACACTATATGTCATGACACATCACACTTTATGTCATGTCATTGGTCTTTATCCACTAAGTAAAAATTAGGTGCCATCACCTCATTGATTAAAATTCTCCCGACAGTCGGGTTTTCTGTTAAAAATTCCTCGAAAGTCGGGTTTTTGCTAAAAATCTCACTTTTTGAGAAAATATTCTATTTTTAGAAAAGATATTGTCTACTTTCATAAGCAAAAAAATATCTTTACATTTTAAAAAATTTAACATCATACTTTATGTCATATCATTGGTCTTTACCCATTGGGTACAAATTAGGTGTCATCACCTCATTGATTTCAAAAAACTATAAATACCCCCATTTCATTTGCAAAAAGTACTAAAGACTTTCTTAAGAGCAACCCCTTTCTTGTAGGAGCTTTGCCCTCTCTCCTCCTCCTTTCCTTTCCCTTTGAGCTTCTTTGGGCCTTCGAAGCGATCTTCGTAAAGATCCGAAGTTCTGCTCTGATTTTCGAAATGTTCTTCGGGGTTTTGAAAAACTTCAATCCCAGTTTTAGTTTGATCTACTTTTTTTTTTTTTTCAAAAATGGAAAGTTTTTAGCTTCCCCCTTTGAGTGCTTTTGGTTTTTTTCCAAAAAAGGAAAGTTTCAAGCCGAAGCCCTGTCCGAGTGCCACTTCAGCCTAGCCTTCCATAATCCATCCCCAGCGGAAGCTCTACCCGAGTGCCCCTAGAATCTTTTCCAAAAAGTAGCTGGTCCCAGAGGAAGCTCTGCCCGAGTGCCCCTGGAATCTTTTCCAAAAATAACAGGTCCCAGCGAAAGCTCTGCCCAAGTGCCCGCACCTTTGGGGAGGTCAGTGTATGATATGGAGAATACTCTAAAAGTAAATGATAGTCGCTTCCTATTATAATTGTGCCAGCACCTCGGGAGGTCTGCGTACTTTATGAAATTTTGAGATCGAATGATGGTTACCCTACATTACACCTCACACATGTTCACTCATGGTTCCACCAACCCCATAGTGGTCCTTACCATCCCCTCGTGTGAAGTCACGTAGAATGGGGTAGGGAGCTATACCCTTGGCCAAGTACCCTTGAGGTGCATTAAAGGATCAGTACCTAGCGTATATCGATCTTGTCAAGGTAGCCTTATGGGTTCTATTGCATCCACTGCATACTCAGCATCATGTAGAAAATAGATGGAGAAGCTAGGAGTGCCACCAGCTAACTGTAGAATTTGTTTGCAGTCTCGAAAAGGAATTTTCCTACATTATATTCTTATCATAAAGAATTGCTTTCCTAAGTGGGTTTCGAATAAAAAGCATCCCTCCTCCTTAAGAAAAATGTCCAAATACGTGACTCAGGGGCAATCCCAACAAAGTCACGTAAAGTCTCGAGAAGTCCTGAGAAAATCAGGAGGAAGGACACCTAGTGGAAAAAAGAGCAAGGAAAGCATGACTTTATTACATGGAATGTCTTATGGGATTATTCTCGACAAGCCATTTGTATGAGATTCTCACTAATGATATCAAGTGGACTAGGGCACGTTCCCCTATCCACTTTCTATCATACGGTGAACTGACTTTGGTTGAAGTATTGATTGAACAAATTGAATGAATGATTGACCATGGGATGGGAATATCAAAACCCTAAAATAAACTTCCTTTTGGTTTAGCACAATTCCACATCTCAAGTATTCACCAGTCCATTTGGACACATCAGGGCACTCGGTTGACTCGTTTAAGTCTAGTGTCACCTACGTTGTCTCTTCGAGATTATCTACCACCAAGTGAGTGCACGTTGGAAGATATGGATCCAGTAGACAGTGAAACTCCAGTTCAGGCATGGGTACGTCCCATTGAGGCATTATAAGAAGAAATGATTGAGGTCAAGAATGGGTTAGCACAAGTATTCCACCACTTCGGAAGCCTCCCAGGATCGATCCCACTCCAACTCCAGGAGAGCTAGAGCAGAATAGGCCTAAGGGGCATCAGGGAGCTTTCCCTATTCGTCAGAATGGTCAGAGAGGAGTCTACTCTTGAGTCCCCCCTCTGAGGGTGGTGATCAAGGACAAAGAAGAAGAATTTATAGCACATGTCAGAATGGAACGTCCTGAGAGGGAGAGAGAAAGAAAGCTCTGAGAGCAATTGGAAAAGCTGGAGGATCTAATTTGAGTTGGAAAGAGTCAAAAAATTCAGATGGTAACTCTGATGAAATGAGTTTCTTCTCTAGAGCAAGAATATCTAAGAAATTCAAGTGGTAAACTGATAGATTTGATGGATTAGGGGATCCTAAAGCACACTTGAAAGTCTTCCTTAGCATTGCCAAGTCATGAAAACTAATAGACAATCAGATGGGTCAAGCATTTATGTTAACATTGTCAGGAACAGTTTTGAGATGGCTCACGCAATTGGAGTAAGCGTAGACACAGAATTGGACAATGTTGGTAAAAGCATTCACCAAATAGTATTCGTATAACATTGAGGTAGATGTGAAGTGTTAAGAGCTAGAAACCTTAAGGCAACAACCTAGGGAAGGGTTCACTGCCTTCTTGATGAGGTCCATGGACAAGGCCACCAAGATGGCAGAGCGGCCTTCTGAAATAGAACAAGTAGAAATGCTGATCGAGAGTATGTCTAAGCCCTATTATGATGTCCTCTACTACCAACACTTGCAAATATTTGAAGTGTTGATAGCTACGAGGACATGTATTGAGAATCGGATTCTGAGGGTAGCACAGTACCCAGGAACATCCTAAGATGTCATAAAGAGGTCTAAGGTTGGATGGGGAAATGGTCCTGAAACCAATGTTGTCAGTTCAACCTAATAATCAGTGGCAACCATATCTCCATCACAACCCTTTGTGATACAAGCGGATGCTCTGGCTTAGAGGCCCCCTCATAAAAAAAAAAAGTTTTCAGACTTGGGGATGCCAATCACAGCAGTATATGAGAAACTGAAGAAGCAAGGGTTATTGGGAATAGTGGCTCCAAGAGTGATGTCCCAAACTGGTATCGGGACCATGAGTATTGTGCTTATTATACCCAAAAGGGGCACTCCATTGAAAAATGTCTAGGGTTGCAGCATGCAGTTCAAGATCTGGTGGATAACGGGACGATTGAAGTCAAAGTCAAGTAATCTCCTAATGTTACTACCAACCCACTTCTAGATCATGGTACAGTTGGTAATCTGGATGATGATGAGTTGGAAGAAAGTGACCCCACTCAGTTCATTCAGCCTAAGAAGCAGAAGGATTGTCTGACCGCCTGTGACTATCGGAAGATCTTGGCACAGAGAACAAATGCCATGACACGTCCCTGTGTAGAAGAATCATCAGAGTCATCAAAAGAAGCAGAAGGGCAGATGTCCACCTTCCCTCCTTCATCCAACCAACCATTTTCTCCCTATTGTTCGGGATCAAACCTTCCATCATCATCCGATCAACCTTTACCCCATCCAACTACCTCCAATATCCACTATACAATCCTCTATCTCTACAATATTATCACCCTCTATATCACCAACAACCTTTACTTTATCCTCAAAGAGAGGAAACCCCATCTCCCTTTCATCATGCACCCACTCCATCTTACCATTCACCATCTCCATTAGGATACCCTACCTCTAACGTTACATCTTCATCATACCACCCTACTTTATATGCCTCATCAATTTCCTATGAATCCCATTCCCAAGGTTCAGTTCATAACCCAAAGGAAGGACGATTTGGTGGGTACGACTGGAGGAACGTGCAAGAATTGCCCGATTCTCTGAAAATGACTTCATCATCAAGTTCGGTGAATGCTCCTGAGGAAGACCAAGAGGTAGATCCCACACCTCTGATTCAGCCAATGGCCTCACCAAAGCATAAGTCAAAACAATTGAAGAAGTTTCAGATGATCTCCTGAGGACAATGATAACACTATTAGTGGGGAACAGATTAAAAAAGATGCCTCCCTAATCCATATAGGGAGTGATATAGAAGCAGATGAATCAGATAAAGAACCCAATGAGGAGGAAGTCACTAAGGAAGAAGACACTAACAATCATGATAGTTATAGTGCTCATCCAGACTGGGCTGACTAACTTAGGCCATGGGAGCAGGATGTAGATGGTGAATCTGTGTAC
The DNA here is from genome assembly GCA_022985045.1 of Macadamia tetraphylla. NCBI lineage: Eukaryota > Viridiplantae > Streptophyta > Magnoliopsida > Proteales > Proteaceae > Macadamia > Macadamia tetraphylla. The sequence continues at coordinate 15,749,242 of CM040971.1, read as the reverse complement.
TATTCCCCCAGGGATCCAGGAAGTTACTCAGTGTTTTCCATTGGTAGCGATGACTTGGTACCAAATCCAACAGGTGGCATTCAACCTTCTCTCTAAATAGGAGAAGGCGATTCCACGTTAGATTCAGATTATGATAGGCTTGAAGACGAAGGAAGGGCAATAGAGGTTTACATGGAAGAGCAGACCTCTTTATTTGAGATGAAAGAAAAGACGTGTAAGATTTATTCTAACGCACTAGAAATGCAAAGAAGGATGGATGAAATCAGCGGATGCTAGGCGAAGCGACTGTCATCAAACAATACTATAAGGAGCAGCTAAATGACCTAGAAGAAATTAGGCCACACGATACATTTGTAGAGGTAGTGGATGTTGCATTCCAAATGTTGTCTAGTGCGGTTAAGAAGATGAGAGCTAGGGCTCTCAATTCTGTGGAGTACCTCAACTCCCTACCCTAAGCCGAGAAGGGAGTCCGATGAAGATGATTTGATGGTAGGGATAATTACCATTACGGATAGTGATGATGAAGTTCAGTATCTCACTGAGATCATTATAAAGAAGCCCATCACAGTGATGGAAACCAAGAGCGGTAAAGACTATAAAGACAAGGCTCTAGCAGTAGAGCAGCCCAAGAATTATGAGATAGGTTCTACCAGCTTGAAAAAGGAACCAAAAAATCTAGTGTTAGCTCAATTGAAAAAGGCTCAAGCCAACATTTCCATTTGGGGATTGTTGATGGCTTCTCCCTTTCATCGTGAGGCAGTAATGAAATCCCTCACTCATGTACAAGTACCGATTGAGATTGACCCGGTGCAGCTTTTCCACATAGTGGGGGCAACATATGCAGTACAATCTCTGGTAATCTCAGATGCTGACATTCCCAAAGGGGGGCCATATAACAAGGCATTGTATATCACGGTGGATTGCCTCAACAAAACTGTTCCTCAGGTCCTCATCGACAATGGGTCAGCCTTAAACATCTTGCCTTTAAGATCATCCAGTAGCCTTGGCATCAACATGAGTGAAATGAAAGCAACATGCCAAACCATAAGGGCCTATGATAACACCAAGAGGGAAATTCTAGGAATACTCACCTTGGCTATGATGATCGACACGGTGAAATTTAACGTCAACTTCCAAGTCATTGATATACCGCTTCCTTCAACATGCTATTGGGGAGGCCGTGGTTACATCATGCTAAGGCTGTGTAATCTAGCCTCCACCAGAAATTCAAGTTCATACATGAAGGAAAAGTGATTGTATCTTAGGGGACTCGAAAGTTGTTAATACTGTGGCCTGGATAGAGAAAGGGGAAGAGAAGACAGAAGAGGTCCGCCTCAACGGATTTGAGATAGAAGGCACTTGTGCCGTGATTGCAAAAGGGGCAGTTGAAGCAAACACCCCTGTTAACTATGAGGCAACATTGAGCCCTCCTGTGGGCCAAATGATGAAGAACATGAAGTACTTCCCTGGTATCGGATTGGGAAAGTACGCACAAGGTGTATCCAAGTTACCAACCCCAATAGTCAACATGGGCAAGAATGGATTGGGGTATGTTCCTCCAAGTAAGGGCAAGGCCAAGATATTGAAGATGACTAGAAAAATATCTGCCACTTACTACCCCACTCTTAACGGTACTTTGTAAGAGAAGAAGAAGATTTCTCATTCTATGGAAATGTCGAGCCATGGTTTGATGAGACCACTTCCAAAATGCAACCAGGATTTGAAGTGTTCTTCCAGGATGAGTTCGACTGGGTGACATATATGAAGTAAAACAGTTGCAAGTTCAGAAGAGTGGTCAAGAGAGTTGTATACTGGAATAATTGAAGTTGCCTGCATTGAGAGTGGTCTTCCAGTATCAATCCCGTAACTTTGATCCGGTCAAAAGAGCCACCAAGCCCTAGGATTCTTTTGAAATGGGAATGAGAAGAGAAGATAAAGCTCACCTGGAGTCTACCTTTTCCTAATGATTTGAAGATTCACATATGCTCTCTTCCACAAGAGCCTCGAGCACAAGAACTTCATGACCTCAAACCAAGGCCATTCAGGAGAAGAAGTGTTTTTTCCAAGCAGAGAAGAGCTCAGACTATGATGGTTTGCATATACTGTGCTAGAACCAATTATAATGGGAGATCTCGTGAAGGTGGTCAAGGTGTGATCAGGAGCAGGGATGGTTTCACTTAACAGGATGATTAAGCTGGACTATATAGAAGAGGGCTTGAGCAGCCTCGACCATCACTCTTCCCTCAGCTAGTTTGGTTTCAGAGACCATGAAATTAGGCAGATGAAGTATGGCCCAAGGGAGAAGCTAGACAAGTACACCGCTGCCGTCAAAGAGGTAGCAGTAATCAGCCTGGAAGGAGAAGAAGACGGCCCTTTGCCTCACTTACTCATCCACCAGTCTACTGAACCACTCCTGAACTGGACGAGCATTGGGGAAGACTTCAAGTTCACTCATGTCATTGAGTCAACCAACCAAATTACCTCTAACATCAAGTCGATCATCGACTCTGTCGATGAACCTTATGTTTACGATTCTATCATTGAGTCTTCTGTTTATGAGTCTATTGTTCCTATAGAGGAAAGTCAAGAGTCCATGTATGCTGGGTCTATCACTCCTTCGTTCATGAATGAAATTTTCTATTCCGAGTATGACTTGCCTCATTTTTTCAATGATGATCTAAATGAATATCAAAACTTAATAAAATAATGCAAACCAAAAAAATCCCAACCCATCCGTGAGGATACTCGAGTTATTAATTTGGGAACCGACCAATGCCCTCTAGAGGTAAAAATTGTTATCACCCTAGAAGATGAAGAAGCAGAACAGATGATCAGCTTATTAAAGGAATTTTCAGAAATCTTTGCCTTGTCGTATGAAGATATGCCTGGAATTGACCCCAACATTGTATAACATTGTTTGCCTACTTACCCTGGGGTAAAGCCCATCAAGCAAAAGCTCAGAAGGATGCGTCCTTAATGGAGTGAGAAAATTAGAGAATAAGTTATAAAGCAATGGAATGCGGATTTCTTACAAGTAGTAGAGTACCCGATGGTTGGCCAATATTATACTAGTTCCAAAGAAATATGGAAGAGTACATATGTGTGTGGATTTTCAAGATCTCAACAAAGAGAGCCCGAAAGATGATTTCCTATTACCTCATATTGATGTATTGGTCGACAGCACCGCAAGGCATGCTTGCTATCATTTATGGATGGATTATCAAGATATAATCAAGTGAGTATGCACCCAGAGGATCATGAAAGATAGCCTTCACCACTCCATGGGGTGCTTATTGCTACAAGGTCATGCCTTTCGGATTGAAAAATATCGGGGTAACTTATCAGAGAGTAGCTACAACCATCCTATATGACATGATACACAAGGATGTGCAAGTCTATGTGGATGATATGATTGTAAATTCAAGAGATCGACCGAGGTACATTCTTGCGTTGAGACGTTTCTTTAAAAGGATCAAGAAGTACCAGCTAAGGTTGAACCCCTAGAAGTGTGTGTTCGGGGCAACAACAGGGAAGTTGTTGGGTTTCTTGGTGAGCAAAAGAGGCATCAAAGTTGACCCCATCAAGATCAAGGCAATTCAAGAAATGCTTGCATCTCACACAGAGGTTCATAGCTCAGCTGACTAAGAGCTGTGAACCAATTTTCAAGTTGCTGAAGAAGGATCAGCCCATGAAATGGAACGATCAATGTCAACAGGCTTTTGACAAGATAAAAGAATATCTTATGAACCTGCCAGTGTTGACACCACTAGTGGAAGGAGAACCGCTCTTACTGTATTTGTCAGTTGGAGAAAATTCCATGGGTTCGTTGCTAGCTTAGAAAGAAACAGATAAGGGGGCAGAGCACGCTATATATTACCTAAGCAAGAAGTTTTGGAGTATGAAACATGATACACATCTTGGAGAGAACCTGTGCTGCAATGATTTGGGCCACCAAAAGGCTGTGACATTACATGATAGCATATTCAATACGATTGATCTCAAGGATGGATCCAATCAAGTGTCTCTTCATGAAACCAACTCTCATAGGAAGAATGGCTCATTGGCTACTATTGTTATTAGAATTTGACATCACTCATGTTGCTTAGAAAGCTATCAAGGGGTAGGCTATAGCCAATCATTTGGCTACCTACCTAGAAGAAGATGGAAGAGCCCTTGATGATGCTTTTCCAGATGAAGAGATTTCAATAATTGAAGAAGAAGACGCATCCAACAAATAGTAGTTATTCTTTGATGGAGTAGCTAACCAGAAGGGGTGGGGTGTAGGGATTTTGCTTGTCACTCCAGACGGCCTTTATCTACCCTCGTCATTCCGCCTTCATTTTCCATGTACCAATAACATTGCTAAGTATGAAGTATGTGCCTTGGGACTTGAGATAGCCCTAACCATTAGAGTTAAAAGAATCAAGGTATATGGGGATTCGGCCTTTGTCATATGTCAGACATAAGGAAAATGGAAGACCAGAGATGAAAAGCTGAAGCCATACCGAGAACATTTGGAAGAGGTAATAGGATAGTTTGAGAAGATCTCATTTGAATATTTCCAAAGAGATAACAACCGGTTTGCTGATGCCCTGGTAACCTTGGATTCGATAGTAGAATGCAATCTGATGGCCAAGATTTGACCATTCTTAGTGGACCAAAGAAGCAAGCTCATCTACCAGAATATGGTGAATTCTCTCACTATAGATGTCTGATCTTGGTTTGCTCACATTGTGGACTTTATCAGGGAGAGGAAGTATCCAGTTAAAGTTACCGACAGGGAAAAGAAGTTCCTGAGGAGATATGCTGCCTAGTTCATCCTCCAAGGAGATTTATTATACAAAAGATCCTATGATGGGATATAGATGTTGTGTGTAGATGAAGAGCAAGCTCAGACAATCATGAAAGAAATTCATCAAGCCCTTTACGGACCTCATATGAATGCCAAAATATTAGCCAAGAAGATCCTCAGATTGGGATATTATTGGAATATAATGGAAGCAGATTATGTTAGCTATGTCAAGAAATGCCACTTCCACCAACAGAATTGCACTCACTCAGTTCCCCCTGTTCGTTCTCCACTTGGGGCATTGACATCATAGGGAAGGTTAACCCTAAAGCATCCAACAGACATGAGTTCATCTTGGTGGCTATTGATTACTTCACTAAGTGGATTGAATCCCAATCATATGTAGTTCTCATATTAGCAAAGACAGCAAAGTTCATTCAAGAAAACATCATTAGCTGGTATGGAGTACTGCAAGAGTTGATATCAGATCAAGGATCCCATTTATGGGGCAAGATTGATAAGATTTTCACAAAGTTTGGCATCAAGAGGCATCGCTCTGCCACTTACCAGCCACAGAGAAATAGGGCAGTAGAAGCAGCCAATAAGAACATCAAGGTTATCCTCCAGAAAATGGTGGAAACACACAAGGATTGGGAAGACAAGTCGCCACTTGCATTATGGGCATATCGGACTTCTGTGTGGTCCTCGACCGGGGGTAACTCCATTCTCCTTAGTATACGAGTCGAAGCAGCTTTACTAGTAGAAATCCTAGTACCATCCCTAAGGGTACTATTGGATATTCAATTACCAGAAGGAGAATGGGTGAAAGCTAGGCACGATGAACTCAATTTTATTGATGAAAGGCGTATGAAGGCCATGATCATCTATGGAAGTATCAGCTGAGAATAGCAAGGGATTTCAATAAAAATGTGAAGCCTCGACACATAGAAGAGGGTGAGCTTGTTCTTCATGAACAAAGACCTCCAATTCATGATCCAAGAGGAAAGTTATAGCCCAATTGGAGCAGCCCGTTTACTATCAAAAAAATTCTACCAGAAAAGTAGTGAAGCTTACTGACCTCAATGGGGAAGAAGTATCATGATTGGTCAATATAGATCAACTCAAGAGATATTATGTTTAATCGGGCGAATAGCTTGAACTATGCTAGACCTAATTCCTCCCAAGGGATACATAGGCAACTTGACATGCTCAAGTGTGGTCTTAACCATCTCAAGGTAATAAATCGGTTCCTAGATTAATAATCAAGGCACCCTAAAAGATCATTATAGCTTGTGTCCCACAAAAATCACCATTTGGCATATATGATCATCAGGAATCTGTCATTCCCCTATGGTCCATGACATCTCATCTAGAACTTCATTTTCCCCAAGAATTTCCATTTGGCATACAGTAGGCGTGTCAATCGGTCGGGTCGGTTCGGTTTCGGTCGGGCTTAATCGGGCTTGAAGACTTTCAAAGGCTACACCGTGTCCGCCCATTTAACTAATCGGGCTTAGTTATTGAGGGCATGGTACGCTTTATATTCGGTCGGTCGGCCTCGGGCTATAATCGGGTCACCTTAATCAGGCTTTAATCGGGCCTTAACCGGGCTACGGACATGTTTAATGTTAAACGGGCTTTAACCAGTTTTTAAACGGGCCCTCTTTAAAATGTGCTCTTATATTTCGGCCCACTCATGCAAGCCCAAAAAAATGACAATTAATTAATAAATGATACCAAATATAACCATTATTTAAAATGTGAACATGTTTTACTTTTTAATTTGGGGGTAAATAGGTATTCTACAATCATTAAAGGGTCTGGCTACTGCACAATAGGCTGGTCTCGTGGTGTTAACGGTCGGTCTCGATCGGCACGGTCCAATGTAAAACAAGACCAACCATTTATAACAGCTGGCTCAAGCCGACACGTTTAATAAGATCAGGCGGTCTATAAACGGTTGGTCCCGATCGGTTTAGTCGGTTCGGGCCACGAATTGACACCCCTAGCATACAGGGCCATTAGGAATCTGCCATTCCCCTATGGTCCTCCCAATACCTATCCAGGGTTTCATCTCTCCCCAAAGATTGCCACCCGACACTATTAATCAAGGCCAGTTCATTCCACACCCTTAATTAGTCAAGACTTTGATGCATAGTGGTAAAGGTTTGGTTGTGACAATGGCTAATGTCATTATACCTCTTCTTTGCTTAATTTGGTTTCAGGAAAGATCATGGACTCTTTGGATGAGACACTGAGGAAGTGGACGTTAAACATTGGCATCTCTGCACCAGACCTACTAAAATCGTGAATTTGTCTATGCTTGACTAGATTAGATGTATGGAATTGCACCATGGCTTACTCAAACAAGCACCTCAACATTGGGATGCTAAGCTCCATGTATTTCGTTCAAGACCGTTGAGATATGTTCTACTCCAGAGGAATTAGTGGATTTTTATCCACTCCAAGAATTGTCTCCTCACATTGTAGCTCATTTTCCTCCCTTTGGTAGGAGAATTGTATTCATGTAACCCATTTTCTTTCACTTGGTAGTAAAGTATAGTGATGCTTGAATTTTCACGTTATTCCAATTGCCCTGATGAATGCTTGAGTTGTAGAATTCATCATGCCTAAATAATCAAAATGCAGAAAAGTTTCTTAAAATTAAGAAATTCTTCATTTCAAAAATACAAAGTACATAAAGAAAAGACAAAGAAAGAAAATAAAAGAGGAACAAAAAAAGGGAGGGAAAAGAAAAATCCAAAAAGAAACAGTGTATTTGTATCTTGCCAAAAAGGATCGTTAAGGATCAACATCCTCTTTGGAACCATATTCAGAGCAATCCATGGTAAGCATCATTACATCGACCTTGGGTGGTTGAATCTCATTACATCGGCCTCAGGTGGCCAACTATCGTTACATTGGCCTCAAATGGCCAAATCATCATTACATCAACTTCAAATGGTCAAATCTCATTACATCGGCCCATAGTTGTCATGGCGTCACCTAGGCACCGCCTAGGAGGCGATTTGGCGCTTGGCGGAAAAAGAAATTTATGGTAGTGCTATGATTTATGTGACTCACAAATAGTAGTCGTAATTGGCTGCTCGGCGTCGCCATGGCACTGCCATAGACGCCAGGTCACGCCTGATTCACTAGGCGATCAATTTTTTTGTAAAATACAGGGTGATTTTGATAGGGCTATGTTGATTTTTTATGATTTGAAGTTACTTAATAATGGTTTTATAGGGTATATATTGTAGGCTTGTAGCATGCTAAATAACTATAGAAAATAGGAGAAATAAAAAAGTAGCATACTAAATAACTTTAGAAAATAGGAAAAATAAAAAATGACACATGGGCGATTTGACTGCCGTGACAATGCCAAAATGAACAATTTATCGCCAAATCGATTAGCCACCCCTCCACCGCCTTGGATCGATTTGATACCGTGATAACTATGCATAGGCCCCAAGCGGCCAAATCATCATCACATTGGCCTCAAGTGGCCAAATCTCATTGCACCAGCCATGAGCAGGCCAACCGTATTTGACCGACCCTAGTGACCCACAATCATTTGCACCGGTCCAAAAGAGTCTAGTTTCATTGTACATCCAAACCAAGACTAAAGCCCAGATTGGATTAAAAGGCCCAACCCAGAAACTCATCCCGAGACCGGCGTATGGTAGCCCGATTGAAGGAAATTAAGATGACTTTGTTAAAGCCCAAATTGGATTGAAAGACCCAACCTAGAAACCCTACCCGAGAACGGAATATGGAAGCGCGTCAAGGAAACTAAGGTGAATTTGCTAAATCCCTTCTATAGAGAGGGTTCAAACCTCTATAAACAACGTTTCTAGAATGGCATTCGCCAAACTAGATCAATCTCAAGTACTAACATCTTCTGCAGGAATGGCATAAAATCCCTACATGCAAGATCAACAAACCAGGTAAGATTCTAAACTTTGACTAGTTAGAAAATATTATTTGGTGCATTTTCAACTCCGTCATTGTTGAGCAAGATGACGACAGTACATGCTCTAGGTGACAAAATGTGGTTGTTCTTTTCTTTGTCCTTCAACTGTTAATACAGGCCTCGGCCAAAGAGGGGTATTCTATAGACACCCAATTTTGTCACCCTCCCCCAGCAATGACGATACAAGGATGGTGGACATGAACTCTCCTTCCAATCAATGGAGATGCTTAACAGTGGTAATCTACCCTTAACCATCACCAGACCTACCCAAACCCGATTTACCCAAAAACCCTAAAACCCAATGTGGGAGGAAAGAGGGTCTAATTTTGAATTTTCATATGCGAAGGAATCCAATCAAAAGTGACCATATGAATGGATAGTACTCGAAAATACGATTTTAATGATATATGGTGCATCAAAATCAACTTACGGATCTCCCATAATCATTTTCGAAAGTCATTCCCAACACTTCCAAAGATTTTCTGACATTTCTGTATTTCTTCTAGAAATTCCCCCGATAGTCGGGTTTTCTGCTAAAAATCTCACTTTTGGAGAAAAGATTTTATTTACTAGAAAATATCTTCTCCACTTTCAAAAGCAAGAAAATAGCTTATCCACTTTCACAAGCAAGAGAAAATCTTTATCATTTTCAAAAATGTCACATCACACTTTATGTCATGACACATCACACTTTATGTCATGTCATTGGTCTTTACCCACTGGGTAAAAATTAAATGTCATCACCTCATTGATTAAAATTCTCTTGACAGTTGGGCTTTTTGCTAAAAATTCCCGACAGTCAGGTTTTCTGCTAAAAATCTTACTTTTTAAGAAAATATTCTATTTGTCAGAAAAAATCTTGTCTACTTTCACAAGCAAGAAAATATCTTCACCATTTTCAAAAATTTCACATCACACTTTATGTCATGTCATTGGTCTTTATCCATTGGGTAAAAATTAGGTGTCATCACCTCATTAATTAAAATTCTCTCAATTGTCGGGTTTTCTGTTAAAAATTCCCCCTACAGTCGGGTTTTCTACTAAAAACCTCACTTTTTGAGAAAATATTCTATTTGTCAGAAAAGATCTTATCCACTTTCACAAGCAAGAAAATATCTTTACCATTTTCAAAAATATCGCATCACACTTTATGTCATGTCACTGGTCTTTACCCACTGGGTAAAAATTAGGTGTCATCTCCTCATTGATTTCAAAAAATTATAAATACCCCCATTTCACTTGTAAAAAGACACCAAAGACTCTCTTAAGAGAAACCCCTTTCTTGTAGGAGTTCTGCCCTCTCCCCTCCTCCTTCCCTTCCCCTTTGAACTTCTTCGGGCCTTCGAAGCGATCTTCGTAAAGATCCAAAGTTCTACTCGGATCTTCGAAGTGTTCTTCAGGGTTTTGAAGAATTTCAATCAAATTTTTAGTTCGATCCATTTTTTTCCAAAAAAGAAAAGTTTTATCTTTCCCCTTCAAGTGCTTTTGGTTTTTTTTCCAAAAAAGAAAAGTTTCAAGTCGAAGCCCTGTTTGAGTGCCACCTCATCCTAGCCTTCCATAATCCTTCCCCAGCGGAAGCTCTACCCGAGTGCCCTTGGAATCTTTTCCAAAAATAGCTAGTCCCAACGGAAGCTCTGCCCAAGTGCCCCTGGAACTTTTTCAAAAATAGCTAGCCCCACAAGCTCTGCCCGAAGTGCCCTTGGAATCTTTCCAAAAATAGCTCATCTCTAGAGGAAGCTCTGCCGGAATCAACAGTTAACAAACAAGCCAATCCTAAGTCATACGTCTACCCACAGATAACCACAGTCAACATCTCTTGAAATCGAGAGTTGGAGTTCAATACCATTTTCCCCCTAGCCGGAGAATCTACGAGAAAGTCAGCATCAACTAGGGGCCCACCCCTCTTTGACCCGAAACAGGGGTCAAATTCAGGTATAATCTCTCTCCTCATTTAAGCATAATGTAGATATCTAATTAACCTTAATTTAGTGTACATAAATAGTTGTTTTTATTTAATGTACATATGTTTGATAATATAGCCATGCATACGGAATAAGAATAAATTGTGAAAATTGTTCTTTCTTAAGCATCTAGTAGGAAGACCGGTTGAACCGGGTAGAGTGGGTGCCTAATACCTTCCCAACTCTATAACCTGACTCTTACCCCAAATCTCTGGACCAGACCAATTTCTGGGCCCTTTTCTTAGGAATTGGGCTCACCCCTGGGTCATAGGCCTATAACCCTAGGTGGCGATTGCACACCCTTTCTGTATGATCTCAATCCCCCTTATTAGACCATCATCAAACCCCGTCTTTATGATGAACCTAGTACACCTGCGAAATAGGCCTCCATGTATTTTCCAGCGGTGATACGGTGGTACGGGGCCCGCAGAAGCACACACGAAAGCACTCCCACCTTATCCACCAAAGGATATCAAGAGAGAGGAGAGAAGGCCCGAATCCTGGAGACCTTCCTCCTGATGGGGATATCTCCGATCCGAGGCCCGCTACCCTCACATGGTCATGATTATGTATCCACTAGGATAGATGAATAGAAGCATTTTCAGATGGTTGTCTTGGTAATGTCTTACCCCCTCACCATTTTTATGTTTCTTTGAGAGCTTTATATGGGGATCGCAGAATGTGTTGCCTATTGTAATATCTCTTTGATGATTAGCATCGATTGATTAAACTGGTCCCTTGCTTCCCTGGTAAAACAGTTTTGTTCGTTTGGTATGCTAACAAATATACGACAGATTTCCTGTTCATGCGTTCAACATTCAACGTTGAAGAGATTTATTCTCATTGCATCTTTTGTTAAACATGTCCTTGAGGTTGCTTCTGTTTTTTTCAATAATTTTCCATTTCATTATATATTTCTATCAAAATTGTAGGAAGAAAAGAAAAGTCATCCAATTCAATCTTATTGAATCTTGATTTGTGTTTTTGAGAAAATGGGTTAAGATATAGTTTGAGCAGTGGTGTCAAATTATTCCTCTGCTGACATTTTAGGGTAATAAGGTACTAGTTTCCTAGTTGGCTAGTTCCTAAATAGTTCTTTGATTGGAAAAATGGAGTTGAACAGGTAAACGATTTGGGTCAGGAAAGTTAATTATACGCTACTACCTTTCGTGGCCACTATCTCTGTGTCTATCATGTTCAGCATGTCCCAGTGTTAAGAAACTCCATAATTGTTCCCTTTTAGGATTCGGTAAATGAATGACCCACTGATTACTTGTATTCCTAACGCTGAATTGAGAGAATTCTCAAAATATTCCCCTGAAAAATTGACAGTGTTAATGTGACTTGTCATTACCATGAAGCTGCATTTGGTTAACATATTTGAGGGATTGATCTGATTCCCATTGATGCAGTTACACACAATTGGTCTAATAGGGTCATGTAGGGGTTTTGTTTCTTTGTTTGGGGTTATTTATGTAATTACGATTTTTAATTTTAGTATAGGAGTTGGATAATGTTGGAGTTGTAGGAGGTAGGAGGTAGAGTTTGTTTCATAATTAGAGTCCAGTTAGGAGTCTTCTTTGTTCTCTTTCCTTATATATGCTTGTATTCCATCGACTTATTTGAGTTGAATGATCTGAGTTTCGTAACCTGCTGTGCTGCTGGTTGTGTGACTGGTTTCCTCTATTTTCTCTTGGTTAATCTGATTCTATATATCAGGTGTGAACTTTCTTTCTTACCCTTCTATTTCCTTTTGTTCTTTCTCTTTTCTTCTTTTGTTTCTTCTTCTTTGTATTCCAGGTGGTACCCCCTGTTTTCTGAACCAATTTCAGATGCTATCTTGATTCATATCTTCTCTAATTTCTGTCCATACCTTTTGTTTCCTTCATCAGTTTGTAGGCTGTTTATAAACCTGCTCTGTTTCTGTCTTTTTCCTGCAACTGATCTACTGTAGGATTCGAGCCCCATTAAAATAATGTGTTGGGATGGTTCTACTTACCAGGGCTGGGCCACTCCATCTCCTAGGTGAGCCTAGGCATCCAGGCACCTTGGTTGCCTTGGACCCTTTGGTTGCCTAGGTGTCTAGGCACTTTGGTTGCCTTGGGTCCAGGCCTCCTCCAATGCCTTGGGTCTCCTAGGCCTGTGACAATTATGGTCCATCCCTAAAGTTTGAGCACTATCCGGATGATCCTTGAGCAGTTGCAGCTCCATCGGTTGGAGTAGGTCACTGTTGGCTCCCCTTCTCATTGCGAGGAAAGAGGAGGTCATCTTTTTATTTTACTACTAAAACATATCTTATCTTATTTCCACAGAAGATCCCTCCTCATTAAGTTCCTTTTGTTACTAAAACATATCTTATCTCATTAATTCTCCATAAGGCAGCACTAATGAAGTGATTCATATGAATCTAGTTGCAGTCCTATACATTACATCAATGTTCTAAACCCCAAAACCTACAAGAATCGATTAGGGTTCTTCCCTTCTCTCTGTAATTTTTGATTCTTCCCTTCGTAGAGTTTGAATCTTCCTACTTTAAGATCGAATCTTCACCTATTGAATGTAAGTACAACAACTTGGAAGAACTCATCACTACTTGCAAGATTGAAGCCCATCTTTACCTACGAGGCTACGATTCCCTATATTTAGGGTTTTCTCCAAAAACCCGATCCTATCAATTTTAGGGTTCCCTCTCTTAGAATTAGTTGATATTTGGAGGAGACCCTCCTCACCCTTATAGAGGAGATCGACCGTCTCTATGGTTCTATCTGACAAGGTTGTGTGTGTGATGCTCATCTTTAAAAATTTAGGGTATTCTCCTAAAACCCTAATTTTCCCATCTTACTAGTTCTTCGTTAGAATCAGATAAATTTTGGAGTGCTTCATTACCCTTATAGGGCAATGCAGTCCAAATTTCGGCTTGTTTTGACTGTTGGTTTTGAAGATTTGGCATTTCTACCATTCATTGTCAATTTCTCCTTGGTGCCATCATATCTGAAGCAATTACTGCAACCTTAGGATCTAATGGGAAATGTCGCAATGAATACATGCCTTTTGGTACTAGCTTTGTGAAATTGGAGGGAACTAATTACCTCATTTGATCCAGATCTACATATCTTACAATTGTTGGCAAAGGTCTCACTAACACATCACAGGCAAATCAAAGAAACTCTCTAAAGAGGGTACCCCTTAGGACAAATGGATCATTAATGACTCTTGGGTAATGTATTTTCTGATCAACTCTATTTATCACCATTTTTAGAGGTTTTTATTGTTAGAAAATGCTTCTCAAATCTGTGCATCGCTAAGGAAACCTATGGACAAATAGGGAATGATGTTTCAGGTATTTGATCTTTGCAAGAAAGTTCGTACCACTACTTAGCATGAACTCTTTGTCTAAGTACTATGCTAAACTTCAAAGTCTGTGGTATGAGCTTGACCACTTTGCAGATTTACCCTACAACTGTTGAAGACATTACTGCCTATACTAAGCATGTGGACAAAATCAAGATGTATGATGTATTGGTTGGTTTGGATGTTGAATATGATCAGATTCGTGTCTAAGTACTTTGTAGATCTCCCTTCCCTACTCTGGAATAGTCCCTTGCCCTGGTTCATACAGAGGAGTGTTGTCGTAACTCGTGCTTCATCATCCCACTACTGAAAAATCAGCCCTACAGACTAGTTCCACTACTACTTCTGAGGAGTAAATCATACTGGTAACACCACCATGAGATTGTTAAATATGAACACTGCAACAAGATATACCATACCAAGGCAACGTGTTGGATGCTTCATGAAAAACCTACTGATTTTGAGGCAAAACGTGCTCGTGGTCGATCTAAAACTAAACCCTATCGGGCTAAGATTGTTGACACACCACTTGCAACTGTTATAGGCCTCTTCCAGGAGAAACTCTAGGCTTTCAGGCGTATGCTAAAAGGTTTTTAACTTTAACTCCTCCCAATGTAGTCCCTTTAGGTTCCAACTTTGCTCATTCATGTATTTTGTTTGGTGGTCATTGTACATTGGTAGTCTCCAGTCCTTGGATCATTGACTTCGGTGCCATTGATCATATAACCGGTCTTCCAATTTATTTCACTAGTATTCACCCACCTCAGGTAGAGATAAAGTTAGGGTAGCAGATGGCACCCTATCATCTGTCTTTGGGAAGGATTCTGTTCAGTATTCTTCCTCTATCACTTTATCTTCAGTTTTATATGTCCCTAACTTTACTACTAACTTGTTATCTATTAATAGCCCTACTAGGGACTTAAACTGTAAAGTAATTCTTCCCACTGCATCTTTCAAGATCTAGTAATGGGAAAGACAATTGGATGTGGTGAGGTGTAAGGTGGTCTTTTTTTGCTTGATGATGATTGTCCCTACGGTTGCAGTTTCTACTACCCCTAATTAGCTACACTCTTCTTCCTCTGATTTACATCAATGGCACTGTTGCTTAGGACACCCACCAATTGGGATCTTATCTCTTTTATTATCGCATTTAGTTAAATAATATACTAGGGATGAATTTTTTGTGAGGCTTGTACTCTGGCTAAACAGACACTTTCTAGTTATTTACCATTAAACATAAGATGTTCTTCAATCTTTCACTTGGTTCATTTTAATGTGTGGGTTTTTCCTCACCAGACATCTATTTCGGATACAATGGTTTATGTCTTTCATTGGTTGTCACTCTAGAACTACTTGGGTGTATATGATGCAACATAAAAGTGAAGTTTTTAATTGTTTTTAGCGGTTCCATAAGATGATTCAGACTCAGTTCAAGCCACTTTGAAGATTCTCTGTAGTGATAATGGAATGGAGTATATGGATGGTCAATTTCAAAAATACCTTGCTGACCATGGGATTCTTCATCAGACAAGCAATGTTGGTACTCCAGCTCAGAATGGAGTTGGCGAATGCAAGAATAGGCACTTGCTAGATATTTCTCAAGCCATGATGTTTGCTAAACAGTCCATCTTAGTATTAGAGCGATATTGTCCTCACTGATGCTTACTTGATCAACCATATGCCTACTCATGTTCGCGAGTCTCGAAATCCTATTAACTTTCTTCAAGGAAATTCATCATTCCTGATTTCTCCAAGGACTTTTGGGTGTGCCTGTTATTTTAGGGATCATCACTCACCTGGGAAATTGGAACCTCAAAATACTAAGTGTATCTTTCTGGGGTATTCCCCTACACAGAAAGGGTACAAGTGTTACTATTCTCCAACTCGGTGTGCTATGTTTTATTTCATAAATCTATTATTTACTACTCCTCGCCACCTCTTTAGAGGGAGTCAGGTATTAATAGTGAAGAGGTGAATCCGAATCTACTTGCTCCACCAATGTATCCACCATCCTCCTTTGAAGATACTCTTCAGATCTATCATAGAGGCTACACCGAAATAAGCAACTTCAAACCATCACGACTAGGGGTGTCAATCTTAAGCCCGCACCAATTCTATTGACCGGGCCTGACAGTTTAAAGACCGGCCTTGTATGCACCGATTATTAAATGCATCAGCTTGAGGCCGACCAGTTTATAAATAGGTAGTATATGGAGTAAGAGGTAAGCCTGATAGGCACTGGACCGGCCCTACAAGCCCGACTCAGACCGACATGTTTAGCCCGACCGTTTATATATATTTTGATTTTTTTGATAGAATAGAGTATATATTGATATTTTATCAATTATTGAATGTAATTAAATGTAATATACTTTCAAAATTGTTGATAATTTAATAAAATATATTATGGTATCTTAAATCTAAGACAATTAAAGACCATTTAAGACTTTATTGGCACAATATTACCTGTAAATTCTCGATTATAGCCCTATTAGGAGAACGGCCATTATAGCCAGAACCTGATCGAGCCCGACAAGAGACCGATCAAGACCTACTCATTCCTTAAATAGGTAGATCACGGTCCAAGGGTATAGGCCCGACTGAGACCAGCCCGTCTCGACCGATTGACATCCTTAATCACCACCACTACCTTTACACATCCCTTAGCTAGCCCAGGATCCAGAGCCAATTGAGCCCAACACTTCAGGTATAATTTCTTCTTCTGACCAATCTATTGCTCTTAGAAAAGGCACTAGGACTTGTACTCAACACCCTATGTCCCATGTTGTTTTGTATGAATCCTTTTCTCCCTCTATTGTGGTGTCTTCTCTTTCCTCTATTTGTGTTCCCTAGAAATGGCAGGAAGCTCTTGCAGATGGAAAATGAAGGCCGCAATGGTGGAAGAAATGGATGCCCTAAAAAAGAATGCTACATAAGAACTTATGACTCTTCCTCTTGGGAAAAGACCATTTGGTTGTAAGTCGGTGTTTGTGGTGAAGCAAAAGATATATGGTTCTGTGGATGTACAAAGCAAGACTGTGGCTAAAGGGTTCACTCAAACATATGGAATTCACTACTAGGAGACGTTTTCACCGGTTGCCTAACTGACCTTTGTGCGAGTGTTGCTCTCATGTGTTGTGATTCTAGGATGGGATCTCCAACAACTTGATGTGAAGAATGCTTTCCTCCATGGAGAACTCAATGAAGAAGTGTATATGGATATTCCACCGGTTTCTCCTGTAAGGAACTCAGGGCAAGGTCTGCAGGTTGAAGAATACTCTTCATGGTCTAAAGCAATCAGTTAGAATGTGGTTTGAGAGATTTCACAAGGCGATGACATATGTGGGTTATAAGAAGAGTCATGCTGACCACACATTGTTTATAAAGAGTTATGGTGAAAAAATTACTATTTTCATCGTTTATGTGGATGACGTCGTGGTGACAGGGAATGACAATGCTAAGATTGGTCTCTTTAGGACTTTCTTGGTTGAGATTTGAAATAAAGGGTCTTAAAAACTAAGGTACTTTCTTGGGATCGAAGTTGCTCGATCTTTAAAAGGCAACTTTCTGTCCTAGAGGAAGTACATCCTTGATCTACTGGTAGAGACTGGTTTTTTGGGCTATCATCCTACTGATACTCCTATGGAAGCTAGTACCCGGCTCAAGGAAAATGAGGGTGAACCTCTTGACAAAGGACATTACCAATAGTTTGTAGGCAAACTGATCTATCTCTCTCATACTCAGCCTGATATTGCCATGACTGTCAGTTTGGTGAGCCAATTTATGCATGAGCCATATTTTTCCCATATGGAGGCAGTTTACGTGTATCTTGAGATACTTGAAGTCTGCTCCGGGAAAAAGGATCCTTTTATCACCTTATGATATCTCAGATTTGAAGCTTATATAGATGCTGATTGGGCTAGATAACTTGATAGAAAGTCCATCTCAAGGTATTGTACCTTCGTGGGTGGGAATCTTGTCACTTGGGGCAGCAAGAAGGAGAATGTGGTTTTGCTAATACATCTATTTATTTATTTATTTATTTATTTTTGGCATGGTGGTTGCAGCTAGTGTGTTGGTGGGGATTGCTAGGTTGTGATCAATGCATGTGGTGCAACTTGCAAACTGTCTAGTATTTTGGGATAAGTGGGATATAAGTCTAGGTGATTTTTTGCCACCAAAGGTGAAGAGAGAATTCTTTTTCATCCACGGTGATCTATTGCTATGATTGGACTCCTAGAAGAGTGAGTTTCATCATTAACTCCACTCCTGATTGAAGAATGTCCGGAATACTCTTGTTCAGTCGAATCAAAGGGTCGATCCCGGGGCTGAAGAGATTCTTTCTTCATCATGGGTGAAGGAAGACTCAGTCCTAAGTCTATATATCTAGGAAGAATTTATGGCGTGTGTAGCGAGCTACTTTGAGTTAGTGGAGCTTTGTGAAATTAATTTTGCAATATGAGTAGAGCATGTTGAGTATATGTTGCTTTGGCACTTCAGCAAGTTTGATCTGCTGCCTTAATCAGATGCCTGCAAGGCTGCAAGGGACTAAATGATTTTACATTCCATATTACTTATCTATTTACTTTTGACAGATTTGAGGTTGTGTGGGGACCCAAAAAAAATTAATAATAAAATAAAAGAACTTAACAAAAGGTCTTAAACTCCCCCCCTCTTTATAGCCACTAAGGTGGTGAAGTCCATGCAAAGTTCTTCGGCATTTTTTCTTTTAATTTGTTTTAATCAATGCCAACTAGGATAAGAACAGAAAGTGTAAAGCATTAGTATAAGACACCAGTTGCATAAAATTATGATTAAGCTGCAGTTCCGAACAATCTCATTTTATCCAGCACCATGAGAAGTACCAGTCTGCCCCAAATCATCCTCCCCCATTTCTTCCACGCGCGTGTCAAACTGTATTGATTGCTCCATTGTTGGTTCTGATCTTAAGTTATAATTAAAATTCGTAAAATATGATATATGTTTTTGTAACTTGCATGAATATTGTCTTTATGGAACTTGGATGATGCATACATCATTTAATAGTCCTCCAGTACATATGTCATGGACTTGCATGGAAGTTTAGGTAGTGAAATATATGGTAAAATGAAATAAGGGTCTACTAATAGTATACCCAAACCAAACTGGATGATGGTTATTCCACAGCTGAAGGGAGTTTCAATTCAGTATAACTAAGGTATCATTCTTAAGTTGCATTCTGCAGGTGCAAAAAAATTGGACTTTGCTGACTGATGGTTGATTTAACTTAATAAACATTGCTTTTAGGAATAAATTTAGGCGGTCTGTCATGATTAGACCATTGCATTTTTTTGCTAAAATTGGTTGACTTGTTAATCACATCAATGGTCTATTTGGTGAATCTGCTTAAGTAGCCTCATGATCCAACTACAATTAATGTGGAATGATATTGCTAGCTTGCCTACCTATATACTATGATCCCCACCACACATTCATATTATTTGATGACAGGTAACCTAATAATTTGATGGGAAAAGTATCTCTGAGATGCCGGCGGAGATCAGGCGGACACTATGTCAGCAGCTCCTCTCTCTATCTCTCCTCCTGCCCCTGTATTTGTTGGTTCTCCCTACCGATAGCTCAGAGAACTCTTGGCCTAACCTAATTTAATTGAGCTGGAAGTTCTTTTCCCTGATTATATCAAACAGCTATGTACAATATTCACACTAGTATCATATCATGTTTACATAATTGCTATGAAATGTTATAGAGTGAACAAAGTTCTGAATCTTGGGGTGCAAATGGTTGATCAGTTAAAACATGCATTCTGCTTGGTTATTGCCGATAATAGAACTGGTTTCTTCCTATGTTTTTTCGCTTTACCATGATGCCAACCTTCTTTACTGTGCTACACTTTAGCTTATATTGGTTCACAAGCTTATTTAACCTTTGGGATGTTGACCGACACAGTATGAAATTAGTTTGCTAACATGACCCAAGGAAGATGAGAATTTCATTACTCCTAAAGTGGACAGCTTTGCAGCCTTTATAGATTTTGAATAACCTTCAGCATATTTAAGAGAAGGAAATTTCATCCTCACACTGGTCACAGCTTTTTTTTTGGGGGGGGAGGGGGGGGGGGGGGTTGGAATTATGGAACTTTGTATTCTGAGGCTCAGGACAAAAGCATCAATTCCCACTAATATAAATACCATTCCAATTTAAAGTGAGAGGGACTAGATTATTGTGAGGTTTAAGTCCTGAATCTTCCAAAAAACTAATACTACATTCTCTGGGGTTTCAGCTTTTAGTGTTATTATAATCATCATTAGCATCAATGTAGAATCAGGTTTAATGTTTAAAAACCGTTTTCTTTGCTCTAGAGACATATGAGTTAATAGATGAATTAAGATCTTCTTTGTCTATCAGACTAGCTCCCCATCTAATAGTCTTTGATGTGTTTTGATTGTTAGAGTGTTTCTGTGTGTTCAAACATGTGATTGATGTATTTAGAGCAGAAATGGGAACACAGGCTTAGGAAAACGATAGGCACAGAGTTGTTAATACTTTTAAAAAGATCATAAAAGCAAAAGTACATTTCTTAAGATCCCCTCACTTATCCTTGTGCCCTACCATCTTTACATGGTAATCTTTTTACCAAGAAACTTCTTATTATACAGAAACCATTTTGTGGTGTCCACACCTTTCTGTAAAGTAAGGTCTCCACTTTGAACTACTTTTCTCCCCCAGAAATCAAGCCATAAAATATTTGGAATTACATTTCAAGCTATTTTGGAGCACTAATCAAGGAATCAAACTCTAACAAAATGGAGTGAGAGGGGATATATAATGAGAGGATGAAGTAGGCCCCATAAATGACAGGTTAATGATGCATCAACTTTGGAGAAGATCCGAGAATTCTATGTCTAGGCATTGTTATTAATACCATCTCTTCACAATAATTGAGAGGGGGGAAAAGAGTTATTTGATTGCTGATTATGAGGAACCCCACCTCAAACATTTCGGGAAGAGAGTGAACATTGAGCTATGAGATTGATTCTGAAGTTTGATCTCTAGTGCTTCTACAAGAAGATCATTATAATTTAGTAGAAGGAAATCAGATCTTTTCTGGGTAGAGTAGGCAAGTGTGCCATGTGATACAGGCACTGATAGAGGATGACACCTTCTAAAAGACTCATGTGTCTCTCTCTTTTTTGGCTTTTCTTTTGAATTCAGAAGAGATTAAGCCGCAAGCAGAAAGGACTTTCAGTATGGGTTGATATTTAATTAGTCCTACCTAGCAATACGATGCCTTAGGATGGTTGATATATGGGTATGGAATATTATTTGTTGTCAATGTCAGAGATGTACCAGTGGCCATGACATATGGGTTATCCACAGCAGACAAACTTTTCACCTTTAGTCCTCTCTGGAGGGCTATGTTCATAAGATGTGACTAATCATAACTTTCAGTTTTAGGGATTAGATTATAATTGTTTGACCATCTTAACTCAGGTTTGAATGCGTTATTAGAAGATACTTCACAGGGAAAGCAGAATTAATACCTACATTGCCTCCCACTATGTATCTGCTTTCTGACTTACTACTGTACCCTATCCTTATAAGGACCCCCAATATTTTGGTAAGTTTTGCTTGTGTTTTTAGCTTAAGCTACTAAGCAAGATATTAACCTAGAATTTAAAGATTTGCTTTATTTGTGCTTAGGGACAGGGTTTGGCACACGTTTGGGTTATCTGCTTGATTATAGCTAGTTTTAATGAAAATGACCTTTCACCAAATTGAATTATAGGCTTAACCCAAGCTGACCCAAAATCAATAATATCACAGGGTGGAACAAGACAATATCAGATTTTGCTCTCTTCCAATCATTGTTGGAAAACCTGTTTTTCTAACTCGACTCGCTCTCAACAAAACCTGGTGATACGGGCGGTCAAATTTGGTTAGGGCAAGTCATGCTTTCTATCTTTTCAATACAATCAATATACATTTCACTAAAAAGTAATAAATTAAAAAAAAATCTGAAACAAAATCAATGAATACAAATTTACTAATTTTGGTTGCTCAAATCGATGTGGGAAGATGAGTTACAATGTATATGATTAATTATATACCATAATTACTGTTTTAAGGACAAAAAATGACATTGAGGGGGGAAATGATCAAACTCGATAAGTTTTGGTTGACTTGAGTAAAAATATTGAGTCACAAGCATCTTGGTATGACTTAGATTGTGTCATGGCACTTTTTAACACTTGGTGAGCTCTTCAAGGTTATTGACTAGGTATTGTTTTTCTTTCGAGAAAGTTTTCTAGATTTGAGGTGCATTCTATCTTCCTCAAGAATTTACTGTTATAATAACTTGCCTCATGTTTGTTGATGGTTTGAAATGCCATTTTTCTCTGTTGCTTATTTTATGTTCCTAGTGTCCCATCCAAGCGCAATAGTGACCATTGATTATTCCTCTTCGAATAGTGTGGAGAGAAAACTTGGTTTTTTTACTTGACTGAGGTGACTCACCCAAGTAGACCTTTTTTTTTTTTTTTTTTTTTTACAATGATTCCAATAGGTTTAAACATGTCAGATTCTAAACTTATAATGGTTTAATGCAATCTATAACACAAAGCTGGAAGGACCAGCTCGCCTGATTGATTGGCCAGGGCTGGAATCTGATGGCATTACCTTAATTGGATGAATCCACATCATCTTCCTATCCGACCAACCCTTTTTGTCAAAGATATTAGGGATCTCATTCACACACATGTTAGAGAAATTGAGGTTTCAGATTTGGGTTGGCCCATGGATAGTGAAAGAGTGTAATAGAATAGAGAAAAAGCAGAATTGGATTTGGATTGCGATGCCCCCAAAAGAAGAGAAAAAAAAAAGGAGGAAAATGTTGCATTGATGGAATTGTTACGTCACAAAAATGGAAAGTTTATGTGGACTTATTATCTTTAATTTTCTTCATAATATCTTGGTCTGAAATTCTTATTGAGAAAGGTAGATTCTCTACCCCACACTTGATGCGTAATGCACATCATTAGTTTTCTAGGTCTATTAGCCCCACCCTTAAAAAAAGACTGCCTTTTGAGAGACCCTAAATTATTCTTGGGAGAGAGTGTCCTCTGCCTGGCTGTGTGGCTTGCACCAGCATAGATGCCAATTATAGTGCATAGTCGCATATAGAAACATCAATAAGAATGAGATTTTTCATATTCATGGGGTTGGGATGGTTATTTCGTCTTGCTTTAAATTTGGTTTCTGATGTCACATTGTTAGGTATGATTCTTTTTCTTTACCAAGAAAATTATGGGCAGGAGAACCCTAATCAGGTGTGTGACAATGGGAGAACAAATGGAGACATCGACCACACAGGGATAGGGTGATCTTTTCATGAGGGCACAACCAGTTAATGTTCTTTTTCTCAACAACTATATATAGAGACCCTAAATTATTTTCGATGATGACTGAAATACCCTTTATGTTGGAAGGTCTTAATATATATCACATTGCAACATGTTGGTCACAGATTCAAAACGTGGAAACAGCCTCTTCTACGAAGCAACGGGTAAGGCTGCATTTAATTTGCCTCCCCAAAACTTATAATAGCAAGAGCCTCATTCATTGGGTTGCTCTTTTTTATGTAATTTTGGCTTAAGTATCCTTACGACTATTGTGTCCTGCTTAAATGCTGAGATCAATTAGTTGACAATATGCACCCATAACAGTAAGCTTGGGGGCCGAGCCTCCCATGCTGGCCTTAACACTCGGAAAATAAGGGATTAAAAAAAAAAAAAACCTAGAGAACATCGCTCCTGGTTTTTGGGTTTTGTTTATAAGAAAAGATACCCCTCCCCCAAAAACAGAGACTACAAAAAATACATTAATTCTTCTCCTCCCTAACAGCTATTTCTTACTTCCAAGTTCAAACCAAAACATATTTGCCAGCAAGCTATAAAACCTTGTAGGGGAATTGACTTTTAATATCATTATGTTTTTAGTGACTTTAGGCTATCTTTAGAAGCAGAGAAAAAAAACAATAGAAAAGAAATTAATGGAGGTTTCCAGACTTCCAAAAAGAGGAGAGGATCCAGATAGACAGGTTCTTATTTCTTTATTTATTCACTTATTTATTTTAGTTGCTAATTTTATTCAAAGAAATCAGAACAGAAGAAGCTCAATTAATCATTTATGATTTTTTTGTTTTTTGGGTGCGGGGACATTTCTATCAAAAGCCCATAGGTTAACTAGGATGGCAACTCAAAGGGTTGGGACGGTATCCCAACTCAAGAAAGGTGGCCTGAAAATGGAAGGGAGGGGAAGAGAGTCGAATAAGTGACCTCTTCCTAGGACTTAGGCCAGACCTTTACTGTTATTACAACCACCATCATGCCAAATGCATTTACCCATTTAATGATTTAATGTCAAATGTCCAACTTGAAGTTAATCCAAATTAAAGATGTTAATAAACTTTCGATCAGCCAATTCAAACCCATACGAACCAGGAGCTTTGATGGGTTGGATTAAGATTATTCTCTTGACATTTTTTGATACCATCTTAGAGATTGTGAGTCTTATATGAAATTGTAAGTACATATAAAGCAGTGTATAATTTGGGATAAATTTTTTTGTCTTTGAGAGATCCTTGCACCATAAACACAAGGAATACAAAATGACCACCATGCCCCTCCAATGAATACATGCCCCTATGCGTGGATGGTAGCTGGTACCATATATAATTTTATGAGAGGGTTTCCAAACTGTTGGCTTAGGAGAAATATCCCACGCCACATCAGTGACAGTGTTGGACCACAATCTTGTCAATTACGGTCACAATGGTCAGAGAGGGAAAAAAAAAAAACCTTGTCAAAAGGCGTAACTTAAGCTAACAGTGTGAGATCTTTTCCTAATTTTTTATTCATCCTTAATATTTATTTATTTATTTACATTAAAAAATTAGCAATTTTGTCTTTTAATGGGTTGTCAACAATGAAATTTTCTGGTCCTGCACTGCATTCCGAGACAAGGTTGATAGTGAAATATCAGAAATTTAATAAATTTCAGTATCAAGGGTAAATTTGTCTTTCGGACAATGGCTATGTAACGTGCATTGATCATAAAAGCATATAGGCTGAGGTCGCCGTCTTATCATTGGGGCATGTATTAACCGAATGCCTTCTCATAGAAAAATAGGCAAGAGATTACTATCTAGTAATGTGGCTTTTGCACTAGCACGGAGCCTATGCATGAGAGTGCGCACAAGAATATCAAAATGGATCACATAGGACGGAGCACTGATTTTATGCATGATTATTATATCTCAACACAAGAGCCATAACCAAGAAGCGTTATTTTTCCCAAATAGATAAATGGAAGGGAAAAATAATGTTACATGGACGCATGGTCAATGCATCCAAACACATAGGGTGAAATGACAGCTCTGTCTATGTAAAGTAAAAAGTCTCCACCATTGTTGATACCCATGTCTACCCCTCATTGCCCTACACTGGTGCAAGCCACACGATCAAGTAGCATTCTTCTTCCCTAAAATGAATAAAAGAAAGCGGAAGTATTTTCTATAAGGGAAGTACAGCTCCAACGCATGTTCAAGAGCCAATGAAAAGCATGAGGAAGCATCATCATCATCATCATCAAAGGCTTCATTTTCTATTTCATGGGGGCGGGCTAGTCATTTCACCTCCATGTGTCTGGGCGTAAGAGCCGCACTCCCCTTACATTGTGGGTGAAATAATTAATTTACTCTTCATAAAATGAAAAATGACTCTTCTATAAATATTTCTCTGTGCACCCTTATGTTAAACTTTACAGCCGCATAGGAACCGCAATCTACCATAGAAACACTTTTCACAAAACTGATGTGCAAGCATTCCCAAGAGCTCAGGTTAAAAGCGGATAAAGCGAGCACCATGAGCCAGTAAAAGGAGAAAGGAAAAGGAAAAGGACAAGGAAACTTATATGTGCGAAGTGACAGAAACACCCTTAACGTACGACTTCTCCCTGGAACAAATTACAATGGTAGTGGGGACCCATGCAACCAATCATGGAGACATTTCCTGCCTTTTCACAAGGAGAGTGGCAGTGCTAGCTTGATAGGGAATACGATACGATGCTTTGCTTTGCTTTGCTTTGCTTTCTGTGTTCATATATTTCATATATTTTTTTAATTTTAAAATTTTAAAATTTTAAAATTTTTTAACCTTTCAAAAAAGGCAGCCAATGAAACACCACCATGAATGTGTTTTTCCACATAGGGTTCTCCAAGTCAGACAAGGGGAGGTTTCTTGGGCAACCAGCCAAGCCAGAAAAAGCCACAACTCCATCTCTTCCTTATACCATTAGCTTTATTTTTCAAGATTCTTTATTACGTAATTACAGGATTACCCAAGTCTTGAATGGGTGTTTTTATTGTTTAATTAATGGTTTTACCTTTCTAGCCTTGTGATTTAACCAATGTATCATTTACCCCTTCCATTCTTTTACTTCCAAATTTTGTGTGCTTTACATGACAAAACATTTTCCCTGAGGTTGCTCTATTTTGGGTTAAAAACAAAAAAAAAAAAAAAAAAAAAAAGGTGGAAAAAACAGAGAGGAGGAAATTAGAACCGATTAATTTTTTTTAAAACTTATATGTTAAGTGTGTCACAGAAAAGAAAAAGAAAAACATGCTTTGGTGGTACTCTCTTATTATTTTAGACTTTATTTCCCTCTTCTTGATTATTTTCTCTATTATACTTTCTCTTCTTTTGATTGATAAAGTGGGTGTAATGGTTCAAAGATCATAGATTTAATTTGAACCTAGATTTAGGGTAAAATCTCCTTTGTAATGTCCCTAATGAAAGAAGTTAAAAAGTGAGGACTTCGATTCATGTAATTTATTTTTGTTCTATTTTTTATATCATGAAATGGAGAAAACCATATAATCAAGGGATAAACTCTCCCAATTTCCTTTTCATCTTATAGTATAGCCACCCTAAACTCCTTCAACCTCACCTAAATATTTTGTAATTTTGCATATAATTAGTTGATTACGAGTAGGTGAAGAAACCAAAGGTAATGTCAATGAAAGAGGTTTAGTCACTAAACATGAGCTTCCCATCTACGAGAGTGGAAGCAAGGGAAAATTATAAGTGCCTGAATTTCTTACATAACACCATGAAGTTAAAAACTTATTTTGATATTATGGTACTAGCTAGCTATGAAACGAAACAAAAAAGTACGGAGGGCATATTGGTCATTACACTCAAAATTTCAAACCTTGGATTTTCCAAATGACAGGGACACTCTTGTAAATTTCCTGTAAGAAAGATGGGTAATCTGATAGCTGGAGATATATACCTTCACAATAAAACATATCGTATATACTTCCAAGTTGTTAAGTTTGTGCTTATTAATTGGTTCGAATTTCAAAACTTCCTTTCCATTTACTTTTGTTGAAGCTTCTCCTTCTTTCCTTGCTTTCCTTCCTTCCTTTCTTTCTACCTTCCTTCCTTCCTTCCTTCATAGCCCTGGTGTTTGAACTGGTTAATGGATATTGATCTCTTGTGGGCTTCTGGGGGGTGGTTTCTAGGTCCTGAGTGCATGGCAGCAACTATAACATCAATCGAAGGAAGGTCACAAGCTCTGCTTCTCTTTCTTGGCATCCTCTTCATCATTCTTCTATTAGCTACACCTTCAGACCAGTCAAGGATGATCATGTCCATGGCTTCTTCTTTACCAACAAAAAGCTTCTCTCTGAGTCTTCATCCACTACAACTACTGCTACTACTACTCAAACCACCATGAATTTGCATCCACACAATGCCAAAAGCTACCCATCATAGTTCTTCTTCAAGACAGTTTGAAGCAGGTGAACATGAAGTCCCAAGTGGTCCAAACCCCATCTCCAACAGGTAGGTTGGCAAAGCTTCATCATCACTAAAATGAGAGGTTTGTTACAATTTTCATCATCCTCATCAGCATCAGCTTTATCTTCCTTCTCAGCCCCTCCTTTCTAGAAATGTATAGCAAGTCATACTTTTCCTTTCTTTTTTTGGTATTTTTATGTACCCATCTCATATAGATGATGGTGAAGTATTGGTATTGTTCATACTTAATGAGAGAAAGAGAGAGAGAGAGGTCTTTGTGAGAGAAACAGAAATGAAGTAATGTAGAAATTCAAGGTATATTTATATGTGATTGTTTTGGTTCATATATATTTCTTAGTTAAGATGGGTTCATATTTAACTTTTCGAGTATGAAATCTTCCAAAGTTTCTACCTGAAGCCCTTGTTTATTTAGATGGGTTTCCTGTTGGATCTGATATTATCATTCAGAGAAGAACATAAAGGCCATGAGAGATATATAGAATTTCTCTTTTAGCCTCTTCCTTTTCTTTTTCTATGGCTTGGAAGAGGCGGAGAAGAAGGAGGAGATAAGATATGCATAGGAACCACAGGAAGTGGTGTCAGATCTACTGCAAAATGACCACCTTTAGTTTTGATTGAGGGATTAGTTATTTAATAAAAAAGCTTTGGATATTTCCTTTTTTGTCTTCTCAGAACTCGTAATCCGAGAAGGTAGCTGCTAGCTACCCAAAGTCATGATGACTCATGATTTGATAATAATAGTAACTCTTCCTATCATTGAACCACCTAACCTATCATGTGCTCTGATGGTCACCAGGAAATCAAAATTGAAAATCCACTTTGACTAGAATATATTATTCCACCCCATCATGAGGTTAATTTCTACCTTCTGATCATAAATGGACGGTGGGAGTGTTTTCTCCATGAAATCAACCAGAAATCAGTTGCCCATGATTTCATTTAAAAAAAAAAAAAAAAATTCAGTTGCCCATTAGAGAAATTATACAGTTTTTGATTCTGACGTTCTATGATCATGAGTTTTGTTAGTTTATTCGCGTTTAAAACGCGTTTTAAACACCGAACTGTTTTTTGGACGTTTTAAACGCCATTTGCCGAATTGTCCATAAAAAGTCGGTAAAAAACGGGGACGGGGATATTTGAAGTTTTAAAAGCGTTGTAAACGCATATCCGTTTTTTTAATAGTAAAAAAACGGATATTAAAAAAATAATTAAAACTTTCACTTCATTGATCATTCTCGGTCATTCGATTTCGGCCCATTCCCAAATCCCAATCTTTCATTTCAAACTTCAAACCCTAACTTGCCAAACCATTCTCTCACTTCCTCTTTTCTTCTCTCCCAACGACGGACGACTGACGACTGGAACATCAAAGCTTTGTTATTGGTTTCTCGTGAACATGGTGCACGTGTTCCCTTTTCTTGCTTTGCAATAGAGTCCGGAGTTGTTCACGCTCACGATCCACGCGATACGGCCGGGAAACACCGTGAGTATCGGACGATCGGACGATCGGACATTTAATGACGACTACTAACGCATCGGATGATCGGACGACTACGACGGATGACGGACGACAGACAACGGACGACGGAAGACTAGCGCAAACACCGGATTCGACTTCACCCCTGTTTCTATTGTTGCAGAAAGAGGTTTTTGATTTTTTTTCCTTTTTGATTTCTTTATTTTTTGATCTGGTTAAATGAGCCATACATAGCTATAATTCTGCCGGAGACCATACATAGTCCGAGTTGATGGTTAAATGAAGGAAATCCAATGGTTAAATGAAGGAAATCCGGAGACTTGAAGAGACATATGTTGAACCTATTCATGATCAACCTAATTCTATATTATGATACATTTGTGATTTTTTTTAAATGAAATGGGATGATGTAATTTGGATGATACATTTTGGATTATGTAGTTTGGATGATGATTTTGGATATTTAAATGATGTATTTTGGATATTTGAATGGTGTATTTTGGATCTTACATTAATCTTTGGATGGATATATTTTCGATGTTATTTCATGATATAATAGGTTTAGAATTTGGATTGAAATTTTGATATTATCTATATTTATTTAGAGAATTATTATGTCAATTTATGTCTATATATTGCCCCTTTTTTTACATCATATTATTTAAATATAAATGTTTAAAACACGTACCGTCCATTTTTTATTTTTTCCCATTTTTTTCGTATTTGACCGTATTTTTGACCGTCCCGTTCACGTTTTGATCCATTTAAAACATGCCCGTACCGAACAATTTTTTTTTTCCGTTCCCGTTTTAACTAACAGAGATCATGAGTCGTTGATGACTGGTTTCTCTTAGGTTCAAAGGGCTTATCAAGTACATGAGGGTCTTGCCACTCTAGGGTTTTGGAGGTGTTCATAGTGTATGCAATTTTACTCCTAATTTTTCTTGGGTTCAACGGCTGATGATGAAACTTAGTTTGGGGATTGCCGGAATATTCCTACTGATGGATAAATTTTTTAGGCTAATCGAAATTGTAAGTGAAAATACCCTTTTTCTTATCTTTTCGCTTATCTCCTCCTTCTCCTCGTATGCCTCACCACTGTGGTGAACCGGGTCTCCAAATATGGTTTGGCGACTATGGGGGAATGGGAAAAGCATGATGTTTGGAGTCGTCATCTAGGATTCAAGGCCTAGAACCCTATGGTCTAGCCGAATTTGACTTCATATTTTGGTCTATTCTAGAGATAAGGGTCCGTGTCAGATTACGAGTGTGGGAAGGTGTTAGGCACCCACCTCGCCTGGAATTTTCGGTCTTTCTACCAAAAACTTGGTTTTTGAATATTCTCCCCTGAAAATTCTAACAGCCTAAGCTAGCATGGAAGTCTTATTATATGAAATAACAACACATATACATAAACTTGCATGAAAGAATTATAGGAAATTATTGAAATACCACATGAAATATAATCTATATTAAAATCACATGAAATAATAAAATTCTACATAAAATAATAAAAAATGCAATTATCCTATCTACATACACGTGCAATGCTCTATGACAGAAAATCATGATCGTTATTTTATGTGATGAACACATGCGGTAACACATGAAATGATGAAACAAATTACATTTAATGGACAGATGTTAAAATTAATACATGAAACTGCAACAGTAAATCATTATTTTATGCAAGAAACACATAAAACAATACATATAGAAACGAGGCAAATGAAATTACAATATAATATCTACATGATAATGACCGATGAAAATAGTGAATTCTTCGATAATTTTTCTTGACTCAGGCAACGATTTAATTTTCTTCTCTCTTTCTTGGAGAAATTAAAAACTTTCGACATCTGGGTAAGAAAGTTGACAAGCCTTCTTTGCTAGGGTGTCACTATGGATTCTGGTTTCAAAATCTGAATAGGGCTTTCATACTATATTTCTAGAATCGGAATCAGCTCTGGAAATTTGGGCAAGGCTTCCGTGCTGCATTCCTAGGGTTAGAATCAGCTCTAGAAATTTGGGCCAGAATCAGCTCTGAAAATTTGGGCATGGCTTCCACGCTATATTCCTAGGGTTGGAATCAACTCTCAAAATTTGGGCAGGGCTTCTGTGCCGTATTCCTAGGGTTGGAATCAGCTCTGAAAATTTAGTCAGGGCTTCTGCGCAGTATTCCTAGGGTCAGAATCATCTCTGGAAATTTTGGCAGGGCTTTTACGCCATATTCCTAGGGTTGGAATCAGCTCTAGAAATTTGGGCAGGGCTTCCGCGCTGTAATAAAAGTGTTGAATTTAAATAAAAAAGAACCTGAACAGAAGTTCTACACTAACCTGATGTGGATGACCTGGACTTCTGGAAATAAGCCAGGACTTCGTCAACTTCCATTAACTTAATAAGCTAGGCTCAGGGTTCGTACCTACTCTTTTTCTTTCTTCTCTCTCTTTCTCTCTCTTTTCTTTTTAGGCCTCTAGAACCATTTTTTCTTTAGAGATTTTTCTCCCTTTTTTTTCTTGGTTGTTACAAGTGACCCGGGTCACTATTTATAGAAGGGGGAGGAGGGGTAGTGGTGTAAAATACCTAAGGCCGTGTAAGGGGCCAAACCCGTGTAAGCCCCCCACAAATCCGTGTAAGGCCTTACACAGATGTGTAAGTCCTTACACAATTTGTGTAAGGTCTTACACGGATCCTCCCTGTGTCACCCTATTGTACTGAAAAGGATACGTGTCGCCTTGTCATGCTTGGAAATAATCCGTGGCACCTTACTACATCTCCAACCACTCTCATAGACTAGATGGCTACTCCTAGACTGGGCGGCAGTAGCCCCTAGTGGAAGTCTTATCACGGCAATAGCCGTGGGTAGGTCAGTAAGTTTTGGATAGGGATTGGTTTGGTCTGGTTTAAGTTTAGGGTTTGGTTTAAGTTTAAGGTTTGGTTTAAATTAGGGTTTGCTTTAGCGTTTTGGGTTCGGGTTTAGGTTCGGGTTTAGGGTTAGGTTAGGGTTTTGGTTTGGGTTTAGGATTTGGTTTAAGTAAGTTGCAAAAATAAGAGCTTGGATGCCACTTGTAAATAGTCCACCAAAGGTACTAAATACAATATAAATATAATAGTTACTTGTTCCAATTTGTCCTGAATTTTGGATTCTATGACTAAAAAAAAATCCACATTTTCTCTTTCATTTCAATAGAAAAGAGAAGAGAAGTTTTTAGGCATTGTTGAGATACTATACAATACAATCGATCAAAAGAATTCAACCAAAGGCAATAAACTATACTAACAAAAAAATTGCATTTGTAACAAACTCATACCAATTCACAGAATTACTCGAATTGGGATGTAAATGATTTATTGACGGAGTTAACCATTTGGATAATATATCCAAATCCATTACTCCTTGACCGAAAGGAATTCCTAGGAGGTTTTAGGGTTTGGTTTAGTTAGGGTTTAGGGTTTGGTTTAGGGTTTAGGTTAGGGTTTTAGGGTTTGGTTTAGGATTTGGTTTAGGGTTAGGGTTTAGGGTTTGGTTTGGTTTAGGTTAGGGTTTGGTTTGGTTTAGGGTTTGGTCTGGTTTTGTTTAGGGTTTGGTCTGGTTTAGGGTTTGCTCTGGTTTGGTTTAGGGTTTGGTTTGGTTTGGTTTAGGTTTGGTCTGGTTTGGTTTGGTTTAGGGTTTGGTCTGGTTTAGAGTGTGGTTTGGTTTAGGGTATGGTTTATTCTGGTTTAATTGGTTCAAAGTTCAGGTGGGCATTACGGCACACTTGGGTATCCCTTTTTTTCATACAAGATATCAATGAGACCATATTTATGAATACTTTCCAATGATACGGGAATCGAGCACCTGCTAGGCTCAATTGTCATATTCTAGCAAAAGGTATTAATGACCACTTTCGATCACCCTCTCCGTATTTATTAAAAATATTGGGTTTGACCGATCACAAGTTTTGGGATAATCTAGACTTGTACCAAAATTCAACTTCTTTCCGAAAGGAAAACATATGTCTCCTCTTTACCCGTAATTCATCATTGCCGAGGGGGAAAAATTTGGTGTCTACAGAAATCTTACTTAATAATATTTGATTTATCAATTCAAGATCTCTTATTGAATTGATCATACTTTGAGTACTATTTTCAATATGTAAACCTCCATGTCTTTAGTAAAAGATCACTTTTCCCACACCCCCACCCCCAAATATTGGGTGAGATCAATTTATTTATTGATCCAAATTTATGGAGAAATAAACTAGATGTTTGGTGTGGGAAAACATATAATTCTTCAAAAATACTATAGTTAGCTAGTATAATTGTGCAAGACCAAAGAGAGTTCATGAAAAGATGTATCTTAATTCTCATCAATGGGTGCAATCATAAGGTACTATTACTATCCTTTTTCATGGTTTTACCTGACAGAAATGGAGCCTAAATATATAGTGTAGATTGTTATTTATGTGGCATTTCCTCACATATTAGGGCAGATTGCTGCTTGATAATATTTGTTCACTGAGAAACATTTCAGGTGAGGGGATTTTTTTTTCTTCCTTTCTCCCCCACCCCTCCTAAGCTTTGGACTAGGATATGCTTAATATGCATACACAACCACAAATAGCATTCATCTCCTCTTAAAACAGTTGGTACCCTTATTCCAAGTATGTGACACTAATAAAGCTACAACATTTAAAATTTCAGCTTGTCCTTTTAACAAAAAGATCGAAAATATTATGTTTACTTGGAAGCATAGCAACACACTTATCGGAAGCTCTGCCGGAGTGCCACCTCAGCCTAGCCCTCCCATAGCCTATCCCTAGTGGAAGCTCTGTCGGAGTGCCATTTCATCCTTAGCCAGAAAATAGCCTTCCTTAGCCGAAGCCTTGTTCGAATCCAAATTCAGAGATAGCCTTCCCTAGCCGAAGCTCTATCCAAATCCAAATCCAAAAGTAACTATTCCTAGCCAAAACTCTGTCTGAATATCATCACAGTCAGCATCTCTCGAGAAAGGAAGTTGGAGGTCAAGACCGTCTTCCCTTGAGCCAGGAGAATCTGAAAGACAGTCTGAGCCGGTACTAATTAGAGGCCGCCCTCTTGACCAGAGACAGGGGTCATGCTCAGGTATACTTTCTCAATAGAATTAGCTCAATGTAGACTTTATATGACTTTGTTTTAGTGTACATAGTCGTTTAAATTCTGTCAATGTATATATGTGTGATAACTTAGCCATACATGTGGAATAGGAAGAATTATGAAAAATATTCGTTCTTAAGCATCTAGTAGGAAGAAAAGTCGAACCGAGTAGAATGGGTGCCGAACACTTTCCCAATTCTACAACCTGACACTTACCCTAAATCTCTAGACTAGACCAATCATCAGACCATTTTCTCAGGAATCGGGCCCATTCTAGGGTCCTAGCCCATAACCCTGGGTGGTGACTCCAAACGAAATTTTAATGATCCCGATCCTCGTATTAGACCATCATCAAACCCCTGTCTCAAATGATGAATTTTACACTCTTGCTAAATAGGCCACCAAGTATCTCCGAGAGACAATACGGCCGTGTGGGGCCCGCAGGGTAAGCACACACGATACACCCCTCCCTCATGAAAGAGAAAGAGAAGACAGAAGACAGAATCAATACAAGCCTTTTCCCTCCCACAGGGGAGGAATGCATATGCATCTCCGGCCACTACCCTCATAGTGGCGACTCCACTAGGGACAATTGTCAAGCTTTCGACACTAGATGCTACCACTAAATGCAAGAACATTTTTCACAACATTTGTTTGAAAACATGTTTGGCTAACCCCATGTTTGTAATTGTATTCGCTAACCACAACATGCATCGTGCTCGAAGTGAAATCATTTGGCAAGGACTCCCTGTCATGCCCGCACCCTCAGGGAGGTTAGTGCATATCATAGAATCTGAGAGCAAATGGTAGCCGCTTCCTGTACAAGAGTGTGGGGTATTATTAAATGGCGAAGATGTTCATAATTGTGCCAGCACCTTCGGGGAGGTCCTTTCACTTTATGACATTCTGAGATCGAATAATGATATTCCAGTATTACACTTTTGCACACAATTACTCACGATTCTACCACCCCATGGCCAGTTGCTTAACCTCGTGTGTAGTCACGAGTAATGGGCAAGGAAGTCACCCCCTTGATCTTGTACCTATGGTTTTATCAAAAGGATCACATACCTTGCATATATAGATCCTGTCAAAGAAGCCTTGTAGGTCTTATTGCATCCACCGCATGCTCGCATCATGTAGAAAATAGATGGAGAAAGCTAGGAATGCCACAAGCTAATCTATAGAATTTGTTTGTGGTCTTGAAAGGAATTTTCCTATGATATATTCTAATTGTAAAGAAATGCTTTCCTAAGTGGGTTTCTGATAAACGGTGTCCTTCC
The DNA here is from genome assembly GCA_022985045.1 of Macadamia tetraphylla. NCBI lineage: Eukaryota > Viridiplantae > Streptophyta > Magnoliopsida > Proteales > Proteaceae > Macadamia > Macadamia tetraphylla. The sequence continues at coordinate 15,713,407 of CM040971.1, read as the reverse complement.
TCTTAGAAATGAAATGTGGATGATTTTGCATGTGCAATCCGGACTGACTTTCGTCAAAGTCCCACAAAATGCTGAATTATCTAAAAAACCCAAGGAAACTAGGAGGAAGGTCACCTAGTGGGGTAAGATTAAGGAAAGCATGACTTTATTGGCAAAGAATGTACTAATAGGGACGTTCTAGTCAAGCCATTTGTATGGATCTCCCACTTATGGTATTGAGTGGACTAGGGGCATTAGTTCCTATCCACTCCTTACCACCAAGTGGACTAACTTTGGATGGACCATTTGTTGTTAATCTAGTGATTGTGTGAACAAGGGGTTGGGAATTCAATCATCCTAAAATACGCCACTTTTGGTTCAGGCACAATTCCACACCTCAAGTATTCTCTGCGATCCATTTGGACATGTCAGGGTAATTGGTTGACTCACCTAAGTCTAGTGGCACCTCCATCATCTCTTCGAGATTTTCTACTACCAGGTGATCACAGCCCAGTTAATATGGACCCACACGATTCTGAATTACCCAAACAGGTATGGGTCCGTCCCGTGGGGATCTTACAAACAGAAATGGCTGAAGTCAAGAGAGGGAGAGCTCAGATATTACATGCACTTCAAAACCCTCCCAAAGCTAATCCCAGGACTGAGCCAGTACTGGCTACTGTAGATTTGGAACAGAATGCAGCTACAAGTTATCGTGGGAATTCTTCCCAAGTTAACTCAGGAGAACCAGAGCAATTCTGACCAATCGATTTAAGAGGATCTTCACCTACCTGTCCAAATGGTCAATGGGGGCCTATTCCAGGGTCCCTCCTCTTAGGGTAGTGATTGAAGATGACGGAGAGGAATTTATAGTGCACGCCCAAATGGAACCTCCAGAAATGAAGAGATAAAGAAAAGTCAAGGAGCAATGAGAAAATTGGAAAATATGCTCCGAGTAGGAAAAAGTTCAAAGCTAAACAATGGATTCAGATGAAATGAGTTCCTTTTCCAGGGTAAAGATTCTTGAGAAATTCAAGTCACAAACCGGGTTTGATGGGTCAGGAGATCCCAAGGCTCATCTCAAGGTCTTCCTCAGCATCGCAAGTCGTGGTAACTTGCAGACAACCATATGGGGCAAGCCTTCATGTTAACCCTATCAGGACCAACATTAAGGTGGCTCACCCAGTTGGAGTCATCCCAAACTCAGAATTGGACAACAGTGGTGAAATCCTTCACCAAGCAGTACTCATACAACACCGAGGTGGATGTGAAACATTGGAAGCTTGAGACATTGAGACAACAGCCTAGAGAAAGATTCGCCACCTTCTTGATGAGGTTTAGGAATAGGGCCACCAAGATGGCAGATCAGCCTTTAAAAGCAGAGCAAGTGGAGATGTTGATTAAGAACTTATCAAGTCTTATTATGATGTCCTCTACTATCAACATTTGTAAACTTTTGATGCCCTAATAGCCACCAGAACACATGTGGAAAATAGAATTCTGAGAGAAGCCCAGTATCAAGGATCATCCCAGGATGCAACGAAGAATACCAGAGTTAGACACGAAAAGGGTCCCGATACCAATGTGGTAGCCCAGTTCAGCAGTCAGCCTCTCCTGTCACTTCTTCATAACCATTTGTAATACAAGCAGATGCACTCTCCCAGAAGGCCTCTTGTCTAAGAAGGCAGTTTTCTGATTTGGGAATGCCCGTGATAGTAGTGTATGAGAAGTTAAAGAAACAAGGATTGCTAGGGACAGTGGCTCCAAGAGTGATCAACAACCCTCCTCCAGCTTGGTATAGAGGCTATGAATATTGTGCCTACCACACCCAGAAGGGGACAACACTAAAAGATGCATAGGTCTCCTACATGCAATTCAGGACTTGGTAGATAACGGGACTATTGAAGTCAAGGTGAAGCAATCTCCCAATGTCAACACCAATCCACTCCCCGATCATATAAACAATCTAGAAGAAGAAGCCACAGAGAGTGTTCCCACTCAACTCATTATGCCCAAAGGTTAGAAGAATCACATGAATGCTTGCACTTATAGGAAAATAATGAATCAAAGGGCCAAAGCCATGAGAACTCCTAAAAGAAGAGAATCATCAGAAGATCAAACTCCCACCATTCATTCTTCCTCATCAACGAAGAAACCACCTTACCATAGTACCAACCTCCACCATATCTCCCACCTTCACCATATTACCAACCTCTGCCATATCATCAGCCTTTACCCCACCATCAAGGAGAAAGAATTTCCTCATCCTAGCATCCCCAATATTCATATTCTACCTCTCACATTACATCATCTTCATACCATCCTGCTTTGTATCCATTATCACCTTTATACCAATCTCATTCTCAAGGTTCGGTATATAACCAAAAAGAAGGATAATGCAAGTCAAAAAGTTACGAGCCAGGATTATGGATATTTATGGAGGACTTTGACTTCTCACCCCAAGCAAGGAGGGAGAATCAGAAGAAGAGGATGATCCCATGGTAGGAATAATCACAATAACAAATAACGATGATGAAGATTATTATCCCACGATATTATTGTAAAGAAACCTATCAATGTGATGGAAACTAGAGGTGGAAGAGACTATAAGGGCAAGGCTCTAGCAGTAGAACAGTCAAGGACTAGTGAGGCTGGAACCAGCGGCTTGAAGAAAGAACCAAGAACCCAGTTTTGGCTCAACTCAAGAAGTCTCAAGCTAATATCTCAATTTGGGGATTGTTGATGGCGTCCCCCACACACCGTGAAGCAGTCTTAAAGTCTCTCACCAATATATAGGTGTCGATCGAGATAAATCCGGCACATCTCACACATATAGTAGGAGCAACATATATGGTGCAATCCTTGATATTCTCATATTCAGAGCTCCCCAAAGGAACCTAGCATAACAAAGCCCTCCACATCACAGTGGAATATCTTGACAAAGTGGTTCCCCAGGTGCTCGTTGACAACGGGTCCGCTTTGAATATTCAACCATTAAGGCCGGTAAAGAGTGATAGCATCAATCTGAAAGAAATGAGGCCGACTACCCAAACCATACAAGTATGACAATGCCAAGGGTTACCAAGAGGAAAACCCTTGGCATCCTCACTCTTACCGTAAAGATTGGCTTGGTGAAGTTTGATATTGATTTCCAAGTCATTGATATACTAGCATCATTCAACACAATATTAGGAAGGCCTTGATTGCATTATGCGAAGGCAGTGTCCTCTAGTCTCCATCAAAAGATGAAGTTCATTCATGAAGAAAAGGTGATTATAGTAGTCGAGAGATCCCAAAGTTGTTAATACCTTAGCCAATTTTGAAAATGGGGAAGAATAAGACTAGGAAGTTCAACTAAGTGGTTTTGAATTAGAAATAACTTGTGCAATAATTGCCAAAGAAGTTCCAAAGGAGGAAATCCCGGCTAACTATGAGGTAGTCTGGAGTCCGCCAATGAATCAGATGATGAAGAACGTGTACTATTTTCTTAGCGTGGGACTAGGGAAATGTCATCAAGGAGTTTTGAAGCAGCCTAATTTGGCAGTGAACAAAGGAAAGAATGGTCTCTGGTACACTTCTCTGTCCACCAAGGGGCAGAAAGTTTTGAGGATGGCTAGGAAAATCTCCATCTCTTACTACCCTACTCTCAATGGATATTTTGAAAGAGAATGAGAGAATTTCCCTTTCTGTGGAAATGTGGAGCCATGGTTTAATGAAACCGCCATAAAGATGCAACCAGGATTTAAAGTATTTTTCTAAGACGAGTTCGACTGGGTGACCCATAAAGTGGAACAACAGTAAGTACTAGTCAAAGAAAGTGATCAAGACAATTGCATCATAGGGATAGCAGAAATTGCACTGATTGAGAATGGGTACTCCTCTGGTAACCCTACAATATTGATTCGATCAAAGGAGGCACCAAGTCTTCGAGTCCTCTTGAAAAGAAAATGGGAAAAGAAGAAAATGCTCTCTTGGAGTTTACTACTTCCCATTAATTTGAGAAGCTACATTTTCTCCCTCCTATAAGAATCGAGAGCCGAGAGCTACATGAGCTCAAGACTCATCCTTTCAGAGCAAGAAGTGTGTATACAAAGCAAAGAAGAGCACAAAGAATGATGGTTTGCATGTACTGTGCCCGAATCAACTACAACAGGAAGGTTCACGAAGGTGGTCAAAGATGTGATCAAGGCATTGTGATGGCATCCCTCAACAGGCTTGAAAGGATGGACTTTATAGAAAGAGGATTGAGTAGTCTCCACCAATCCTTGCCCCTCAAAAAGTTTAGTTTTCGAGAGCATAAGGTTGATCAACTGGTATTTGTGAAGAAGCAAGCACCTATTCAGAAGAACCATTGCACTGTTGAAGAAATAACAGTAACTTTTTCAGAAGGAGAAGAGGGCCTTTGCCATATCTTCTCATTCATCGAGCCATCGAACCGCTCCTGAATTGGACTAGCATTGAGAAGACTTCAAGTTTACTCATGCTATCGAGTGAACCAGCCTGAATACCCCTGGCAAAGGCATCAAGCCAGTTATCAAGTCTGTAGTTGAGTCTATTGTTTATGATTTCGTGTCGGCCTTTCCTCTCGAGGTGAGTCCAAAGTTCGTGTATGTCGAGTCTGTTACTCCTACTTTCATGAATGAAATTTCTGATTCTGAGTATGACTTGCCTCCTTTTTCTGATGATGATCTTAATAAATATCAATAGTTAATAAAACAATGCAAACCAAAGAAATCCCAACCTATCCGTGAGGATACTCGGGTTATTAATCTAGGAACCGACACATACCTTCGAGAGGTAAAAATTGGTACCACCCTAGTTGACAAAGAAGTAGAACAGATGATTAGTCTTTTGAAGGAGTTTGCCAAAGTTTTTGCTTGGTCTTATCAGGATATGCCTGGTATAGACCCCAACATTATGCAACATCGATTGTCGACCTATCCTAGGTCAAAGCCAGGAAAGTAGAAGCTTCGAAGAATACAGCCAGAATAGAGTGAGCAGATTAGAGAAGAAGTTGTGAAGTAGTGGAATGCAGGATTTCTACAATTGGTAAGATACCCCTAATGGTTGGCCAACATTGTACTAGTGCCGAAGAAAGATGGTAAGGTATGAATGTGTGTGGACTTTCGGGATCTTAACAAGGTAAACCTTAAGGATGACTACCCATTACCTCACATTAATGTATTGGTGGACAACATAGCAAGACATGCCTTGTTATCATTTAGGATGGATTCTCGGGGTACAACCAAATAAGCATGCACCCAGAGGATCGTGAGAAGACTGCCTTCACCACTCCATGGGGAACCTACTATAAAGTGATGCCTTTTGGACTAAGAATGCCGGGGTAACTTATCAAAGAGCATCCACGGCCATATTGCATGACATAATGAATAAAGATGTGGAAGTCTATGTAGATGACATGATATTGAAGTCAAAAGATTGGTAGGGTCATATTCCCGCACTAAGGCAATTCTTTGAAATGATCAAGAAGTATCAACTAAAGTTGAATCCTCAGAAGTTTGTTAGGTTTCTTGGTAAGTGAAAGAGCCATCAAAGTCAACCCTATCAAAATCAAGACAATTCAGGAGATGCCCACACCTCAGATTAAGGAGAAAATACAAGGATTTTTCAATCACATCTAGTATATCAGCAGATTTATAGCTCAATTGACTACATCTGTGAACCAATTTTTAAGCTACTGAAGAAAGATCAACCCACGATAGGATCAAAGGATACCTCATGAACTCACTAATATTGACACCGGTGGAAGCTGAACCACTTCTGTTGTACCTATCCATGGGAGAATATTCCATGGGCTTTTTGTTAGCATAGAAAAAGATGAAAAAAGGGGCAGAGCACACCATATACTACCTCAGCAAGAAGTTCCTAGAATATAAGACACGGTACACATCTTTAGAAAGAACTTGTGCTACATTGATTTGGGTAACAAAGAGGTTGCGACACTACATGGTTTCCTATCCAGTGCACTTGATCTCAAGGATGGATCCCATCAAATACCTCTTCGAGAAACCAGCCCTAACAGGAAGGATGGCCCATTGACTACTTTTGCTATCAGAATTTGACATCACCAATGTTACTCAGAAGTCTATCAAGGGGCAAGCTATAGCCGATCATTTGGCTGCACACCCCATGGAAGACGGAAGGGCCCTGGATGATGCCTTTCCGAATAAAGAGATCACATCAATAGAAGAAGAAGACATAGCTAATGAACGAAAGTTATTCTTTGATGGAGCGGCTAATCAAAAGGGGTGTGGTGTGAGAATATTGCTTGTCACTCCTGACGGCCTTTATTTGCCTTCATCATTCCTCCTCAATTTTCCCTATACCAACAACATTGCTGAATATGAAGCTTGTGCTTTGGGACTAGAAATTACCTTGACTATTGGAGTGAAATGGATCAAGGTGTATGGAGATTCATCCATTGTTATTTTTCAGACATAAGAAAAGTGGAAGACCAGAGATGAAAAGCTGAAGCCGTATTAGGAACATCTGGAAGAGGTGATTGAACACTTTGAGAAGATCTCATTCGACTACTTTCAGAGAGATAACAATAGGTTTGTTGATGCCCTTGTGACCTTGGCTTCCATGGTAGAATGCAATCCTATGGCTAGGGTTCGACCATTCTTAGTGAAACAAAGAAGCAGGCCCATTTATTAAAATTCGGTGAACTCTCTCACTACGGATGGAAGGTCTTGGTTCACTCACATAGTGAATTTCATCAGGGAAAGGAAGTACCCAGTTGAAGCAACTGACAAAGAAAAGAAATTTCTAAGGAGATATGCCATCCAATTTATTCTTCAAGAGGATTTGTTATACAAGATATCCTATGACGGAATACAGTTGTTGTGTGTGGATGAGGAGCAAGCCATAACCATCATGGAGAAAATTCATCAAGGACTCTGTGGACCCCACATAAATGCCAAGATGTTATCTAAGAAGATCCTCGTGTGGTCCATGCACTAGTGTGAGGTCGAGAGAATTTTAAAAGCAAATTATCTAAATATCCATGAAGCTGAGATAAAGAATATCAGTGAAAATGTCCATTAAAGAGAATAATTAAGGGTAGATTGGTAGGATGTGGTCGGTGAACTATTCCATAAGGAAAGGTTCAAGAAGTTTGATTTCATCTGTATTTTGTAGCGTGGTTCATCAGATCTAGAGTAAGTTCAAGTCTAAAAGACACCTGTAACGACGTGTCCTACTACTTTTAATATTCCCAATTTGGTTTGCTGTTTGTTTTGAATATTTGCATCTTTAGAGGATTATTGGAATTTTAAAATGATTTTAAAATTAAAGATTCAAAACATTAGTTTATTTTGCATAGTGTGTTAGTAGGTTTTGTCTTTTTCTAATAGGCACCTGAATGACCAATGAGTGTGCCTATTGAAAGACATTTGAATGGTCAACAAACATGTCTTGTAGGAAAAGACTTGTTATTTGGACATATCTTTCGAAACAAGCCTTGATGGTGTATTTTCCTTCTCTATATATAGATAGGATTTTTGGCTCATCTCTTTAATAATTTGATAAAGATACAAAATTCTATTAAAAGAAAAGATATAATACAGGACAGAGATGAAATTAACTCAAAAAGGAAAAAATAATTCACTAGCTCCCACCTTCGGCATTGCCATCAGCAGGAAACTAATGACCACTCTTAACAAAATCTATAACGGGGCCTTGTCACTGAATCATTATAAATCTCATCCATAATGTGTCTTGGAAATGCAAAGTCTTGAACTGAACTCCCTGATTTTGTTGTTGTTTTGGCCAGAAAGTCAGCTATCACATTCGCTTCCTTGAAACAGTGAGTTATCTTCCAAGTAATGCTATTTAGATATGGCTGGACATCATACCAATTTTCCAAAACACACCAAGGGATAGATTTTGATTGGTTAGCTACCACCACTGCTGCTGAATCCAATTCAATCCATAGGAATTCCACCCTATTAGCCATGGCATAATCGATTCCTTCCAAAACACCCACAAACTCTGTTAAAAAAAATTTGTAGAGATTCCCAAGAAAATATTGAAGGCACAAAGAACCTATCCTTTGTTGTCTCTTAGAACGCCAACAGCCCCTGCATGGCCTGGATTCCCCAATGAGCATCCATTTATATTTAATTTGCACCATCTCATGAAAGGTTTACACCCAAAAAATCTCCATAATTTTTTTCGGAGTGCTCAGCCTCGCATTGAGACCCAATCTTCTATAGCATACCAAATCTCCTATATTTTTAATCGCACTAGTTTTATTTAGCTTTACCTCCTACAAGTCTCTAATAATCATTGAGGAGACCTGATTATGGGACTTGTACTTCCCTGTATACCTCCTTTCATTTCTTTGACTCCATATATTATTTGCAACCAACGCAAAACCCACATTCCATGGATCCTTCATTGAAATCACCTTGGATTTCAGATTTCCGAATCCACCAATTTGCAAACAGTTCCATTTCCACAAGATTAGGCCACACTATACCAAAGCAGTCTGAAAATCTTTCCCAAATCTGCATAGAAAAGCTACAACCAAGAAATATATGGTTAAAGCTCTCTTCTTCCTTCCCATATAGATCGCACTTTGACACGATTGGGATACCCTTCCTTCTTATTGCCTCGTCCGTTGGGAGCCTTTATGCTACAACCGCTAGCCAAAAGTAGCCAATCTCAGAACCAACTGACTTCCCCATACAATCTTGGTCCATGGAACCTTTGGGTTGCGCTTCCTTATTTCATTCCACACCGAGGAGGTACTAAACACATCGATCTTCAATGTTGTATTGCAGAATATGGACAACAGTAGCATTATTGACAACATTGCTAAGAAACTATGAGTTAACTTCAAGAATTGCCAAGAAAAATTCTGAAAAAATTCAGCCACAACCAATCTTGAATTTGTGAACATGTTCCCATCTAAATGGGACGCCTTCTCAAAATTCTGGTCACCCAACCATCTATCACTCCAAAAATTTATAGACTTTCTATTCCCCAATATCCATTTTCTTTGCTATGAACAAGTCCCACATCTTCTTTATTCCAGGAGTAACAGAAGACAACTTATAATACTGTTTCAATTCCATTACTTAGGAATCTAAACCTGAAAAAAATACTCATTGAAGAGGTTCCATGTGTTATTTTCCAAACTTGTTTACATAAGGGTGCTTTGTTAATGTCTCCAAGCCCTCCTTCCTCCCTGGGAGAGCAGACTATTTTCCATTTCACCGTCAATTCCTTGGAGCTATCTATATCTCACGTCAATATAAAATTTCTCATCCACTTTTCCATTTTGGAAAGAAACATAGATGGACACCAATAGATTGAAAAACTATATAAAGACATACCTATAATGACTGATCTAACAAGTTGCACTCTGCTAGCCATAGATAACAGTTTCCCTTTCCACCTAGACATGCACTCCTTGACCCTGTCCATCATAGCCATTAAAGACTGCTTCTTGACCCTACCTTTAAAAATCTCCAGACCAAGATATTTTTTTTCAGATAGCTACAAATTGGGATACCTAGAGTATCAAAAGTGCACTACTTCCTGAAAGGAGGAATTTTCCCCATAAATAGCTTACTCTTCTCCAAATTCCCCCTTTGCCCCGAGAACTCTTGATATTTAGACAAAAGAGCATCTAGATTCCTAACAAAATTCATAGAGGCATTCGTGGATATTAATATATCATCAGTAAAAAGGAGATGTGCTAGAACTAAAGGCCCTCTAGGCTATTGCAAGATTTAATTTTTTCTCGAACACTAGATTACGAATTCCTCTACACAAAACCTCTTCAAGAAGAATAAACAAAATATGGGTCATTGGATCCCCTTGGCGTAAGCCTCTCTCAAACCTAAAATGGCCAATAGGGCCCCCATTAAAAAGCACTGAGAGCTTAGCTGAAGAAAGAATTTGCTCAATCTAGTTTATCCACTTCTAAGAAAAACCAAACTTGCGTAAAACCTTAAAAATGAACTCTCAGGAAATAGAGTCATAGGCCTTCTAGATGTCAATCTTTATCCCCATACCACCTCCCCTAGTGATGTAAACATCAGGTTGGCTAATTTTGATGACAAACTTGTATACCCTACTTTCTAAACCCGGTCTGATTACCCAATTGGTTCGGTTTGGCCTTACAGGACCTGAACCTAAGTGAGCCGAGGTGAGTACCTTATGGACCTTGAAGGCAAGGGTGACTCTAAATTCGGTTAGTCAGATGAGTTGGAGCCGGTGCCTAGTGAAGTTCGTGTGCCCAAGTCGTGCATGTATCATCAGGCCATGTACACACAGTAAAGGTACGTAGCCGTATATTATGTCAAGTATGCATGTTAATCAATTACAGAGAGTGAAATATGTGTCGGGGCTAAGCCCTATCAAAAATCTCAATGTTTGGCTAAGTTTTGGCCGACTAGTGGGTGGTCATAGGTGGGTCAAACCCACCAGTAACCTACCATTCTGGTCATTAGATATTTTGACCCAAGTATAAATAGCATTTATTAATTTTCTTCACCCTCATTTATTGTTTTACAAGGTGGGTGAGAAAAGTAAAGAAGAGAGAGAAAAGAAGGAGAAAGAATAAAAGAAGAAGGAAGAAATGGGGAAGAAGATGATCGTTGCGTGTCATCGGGGTCAGATCCTTTGAATCTGATACCGGATTAGTGACCCTCATCTCGAGATCTACAATTTGAGGTGAGTAAAGATTGTATTTCTTAAACCCATGAAACCCGAAGTGAAATCCTACGATTTGTGTAGGAATCCTTTAGATCTTGTTAATCCCTCTTGGGAATGTGAATCTAAGGTTTAACAAAGGACCTACATGTTGTTTATGAAGGTTTTAGAGGAAGAAATTGTAAGATTTGAGAAGCATTTGTTAATCTCTTGAACTAGAGAGAAGATTTTAGGTTTTTGAAGTGTTCTTGAGTAAAGAGGTAAACCCAAGCTTGAAACTCTAAATCGGTCCTAGAACTAGGTTAGAATCATGATATGGGACCTTAGATTTATGGAAAACATGGTCCAATCGACCCCTCGTGGTTTTTCCAAGGTAGGATGAAGAATGAGAGTGGATAGCAAAATCTTGGTTCTGAGTGCTGGGTGCATGAAAATGGTCAGACCCACTAATCCAGAGCCCGTCTATCTTAGATAGGTTGCTGGCTCGACTGACGAACAAGACTGATGGGCACCTGGCCCGTTGGTCTAGGCAATGCCCCCTAGGTTGAGTGGTGAGCAAGGATCGAGGGCCCTGGCCCTCAGCTCTTGGCCCCTGGTCCTTACAGGACCCCTGAGTCAAGCGGTGGGCAAGGGCCGGTGGATACCTCACCCACTGGTTGACCCACCAATCAGACTTTTTAGGTTTTGAATGGGCCCAAATTTGTCGGCAGCCTTCTATGATGAATCTAAATGTGTTGGGATCATCGTACTCTGTTGATTGTGAACCTAAGATGGAGTTATACTAAACTTGACCTCTTTTATAATAGGTTGTACTAGAAACTCGAGTCATGACACGTCGAATCTTCCTCGTACCAAGGGTGATCTTGTATACAATTAAGTAAGTGGGAAGAAGACATTGACTTTATTTTTAGAGTGTTTTTACATCATCCATTACTATTGTAACAAGCCATGCCATCATTTCATTATTGTGTGTAGCCTAGTCATTCACGAATGCCATTTGCATGCATTAACATGTGCATTATGAAATTCATCTATGACCTGATATACTGATATCTTTAGCTATTAGATGCTTATTCTTGCTTTGAGTTATGAGATGAATGACTTTAAATTATTAAATATGATGCATTGCTAGACTAGATGTTGTAGACAGCTTGAAAACGAATGCATTAGTGGCCCGTGGAATGGAACGCAGTGGCACTATGCAGTCATATTATCTCATATAGGAGCATACAGTTAGGAATGACATATCCCTGTGTTACGACCCTTCCCAGTAGGGGTTTATGTTGGGTATATCACTGGGGGGAAGCCTGAGGTTATGTACTAACAGTGGCAGTTAGAAGTATGCCCGGTCAATCACTAGGACAGTCGGTAACTTTGATGATATAATAAGAGGGCCAATTATACTGTTTTTAATTTAATACAGGCAAGACTTATTTTACTTTAATGCAGGGCAAGGCCCATTTTACTTTTGGGTACCCATGGCTGGCCTTCTCTGATAATATTATGGGGGTATCGTGAGATGGAGTTCACAACTCATACCCGGGGCATACGTGCACTATGGTTGTGAGTAGCACATGACCTATGACTTAGATGTGATGTATAGGTGGTTTAGGATAATAAAAATGGACTTGCATACATATAGGTGCATTTGTATTGTGAATGATTTCTTGGTCTTTCTTTTCACTTACTGGGCTAGTGAGCTCATACTACTTGTACACCACTTTTAGATGATCTTGTAAATTATTCGACTGAAGAGCTAGAGCCGGGATCCACTATGGAGTTTCCAGCTAAGGACTGGTGGGTCCCTGAAGATCTTGGGCATGGGGCCAAGTGCCCGTGTAGAGTTGTGTTACGGGACAGCAACACTAATACTAACTCAGGATTCCTTTTGTGATGTTACCCATTTTATTCTCTGGATATTTAAATTGTAATTCTTGTGTATATATCACACCTACGGGATCACATGTAAATGTATTATATAATACAATTTGGGTATCAAGAGTATTAGGGTATTTACAGATATATACAAGTAAGACTTCCGCTGAAATATAGAATTTACTTTCTTAGTTGTGTATGTTATGTAGTGGTTACTGCGACAGATAATCTTGGCAGGTTTTGGATTAACAGGTGTTAGCCTGGTCACCAGTCCGGTTCTATGTGAACAAGGTGTGACAACGGTGGTATCAGAGTGCGATGCTCTACTCACTCATAGCATACATGATAGATTCCATAGAACCTTGTAATAGGACCCCGAGAGTGAGTAAACATAAAAGCTTTAAAGAACTAAACCTGTAATAAGATGAAAAGTCTAAAGTCTTGCATTTCATTTCATGCATGAGAGTAGAACTTAAATAGATTAACAAAAGATCAATTGGTCGATTCCATAAACCATCAAAATTCTTAAATTAATAAAAATTTTGACAACATAACGGTACTATATTGAAATTCTCAAAAGTTTTACAAAGAAGTCACATAATAAAGCAAATATACAACATAACAAACAAAAAGAGGGGTGACAAACACTGTCACTACCAAACCACAACAGAATAATCAAATCAAATAAAACGTATCCAAACAGTTTCTAAATGTCCACATAAGTACTATCAAGTTCTAAACCATAGAAAAATATTAAAGTACTCAAACTATCACAGAATTATCACCATCAGAAAAGATGGAAAAGAAGGAAAGTAGAGGATCTCCAAGGCAAAGGCAAAGTAGAGGGAGGATCTGTCTCTTCATCAATCATCGTTGGGTGTGGTGGATGTATTTCTCCTTTTGGGCTACAAATTGCAATGGAAGTGTTAGTCATAAAAGTCTAGCCGATCGTTTATTAGGATGACCTCCCTTTGCACTCGACGAAAATCGACGGTGACACCCTTGGAAACTTTGTCCAAGTCCTCTGCTAGAGTCTGAAAATCAGCCTCCATCCTCCCCAACCTAGGCTATATCGCCAACTCCTAGAAAACACTCTCCTCCACATGCTCCAAAATCCGATCTTGCCCGACTTTTAGGGCACTAATACTATCCACTAATCTCTAAAAATCAAAGGCCCCACCTGAAGGTGGTGGAGCTCTAAAGTGCAGATCAGTAGCCCTGGTTTCTAAGGGCTCCTCCTTGAGGATCTCATCCTCATTAATCTCCTCCTCATTAGCATAAGGAATGTAGTCCTCGTCCTCCTCGCTAACATACTCTCCCTCCATATCCTTTGGCCCTTGTTCTTCTGCCTCCTGTGGTGCACCCATCGGCACTGGCAACCCCATCCTTCTCAAATTCTCTCTATTGAACATGTCCCCTAGATACTTCCCTTCCTCACCCAATAAATCCACTTGAAAGTACTCGAAGACCTTGGTGAGTGATCTTCCATAAGGGAAACCAAAGTTATTGGGGTGAGCAGTGTGGTATTCTATGGTCTTCATCATGACGTAAGGGAGGCAGAGTTAGGAAGCACCCTCATCCAGGGCCACATAAATGCAGAAGGCAATGTAGGCTATCATAAAGCTTAACTAGTTCCTGTGACCCGCTCTGGGGAACAGGTTAAAGTGGGCCAGGAGTGCAAACACTCGAGCATCGGTGGTGTAGGCTATCTCAAACAATGGACACTCCTTGCTACCATAGATGGTCTTATAGATATGCTCCGACATCTCTGGGTTCAAGTCTGACCCCACAGCCTTTACCCTTAGGGGATTGTAGAAATGAGCACCCTCAGTTGAGAAACCCAAAATTCCAGCCAAAAGATCCATAGTCAAGACAATGTTTAGCCCCTTCACCAGGCTAGTGAGGGAGTACTCCAAATTCCCATAGGAGACCTCCAAATTGCAATAAAAGTATCGAACGAGGTCCTCATAGCATAGACTGTCGAGGTGGAGCATGGGTTACCAACCCAGGGCCATGAATTTCTCTATCAACTGAAAGGCTACAAAATCCTCAGTCACCACGGTCTTCTCCATCATGACCAGCCTTTTGAAGAAGATAGACCTAGCCACAGCCGATTTGGAGCTGTGGAATAAGCTCTCATCAATTCTGTTGGGTCAATAGAAGTCTCCCTTACGGTTCAAACCCATGATGAAGAGGAACCTGGGACTGCATTTCTTCCCCTAGAGGTGGTTGTCTTCCTCCTTTTGGAAGAAGAGGCAGCCTCTTTACCACTTCCTTGACGACATCCTAGAAGCACCAAGGAAATGTGTAAGTGTAAATCACAAAGGAGTATGAAGAGAATGTGAAAAGCAATATTATAAAAAGGGGAGGGTGAGATGAACCCTAAGAAAGGTGACATAAATGATAAAACTTCAAAATGCGATTGCCAATATCAAAATGCAATGATGCCAAGTGGTGAAACTTAGAGGAACAAAGATATATATATATATATATATATATATGTAATGATAAATGAGTCAATGATGCTCATCAAACAAATGGAGATGAAAGAAAGTGAGGGTAAGGATATTTTCTCTAGGCCCAAATGCAATAAATAGTTAACAAAGAGCACAATGGTGGCAAATAGTTTCATTAGTATTGAAGGTAAAATAGATAGAAATCCCAAAACAATAACTTGGGAAAAAGGAGGGCATTTTATATGAGTAAAGTTGAGACAATCATAAGGGGAATTTATGTATCCTTGCAAAGGAATTATGGAGATAAATTTACTACAAATGGGTAGAGGTGTACATGGTTGTGTCCATTATTCATAAGAAAAGGGGGGAATGAGGAAAACCATCAAATATTCAAAGGATTTTGACCGTAAGGGAGTAAATTCATGATAAAAGAAAGGAAAACCTAGGCACACACGAATGGAAATGATTTCTCTACTAATGTGTGTGTGCATTGAGAGCGAAGAATAGCATTTGAGCCATCAATTTGCAATAAAGAAGAAAAAATGAGAAGAAAACCCTAAAATAGAAAAATTATGGCAAGAATTTGTGAGTTTCTCTCTATAAATCGGTCAATCAAGGCCAACAAGCCATGTAAAGCATAAATAGATCATCACATTGTCAAGAAACAAACATTCCATAGAAGAAATGAAGCATATGAAGAGATTATAAGTTTCTATAATGAAATAATACCGAAAAACATCATTCTCAAAGAGAAAATGGATAAAAGGGAACTTACTTGAGTACTTGAGATGATAAAGAAGAGATGAACGCCGATTTGATGAGTGAGATTGCTAGTTGAAGCGTTGTAATAGACCCTCAAATCGCCATAGCTTGGAGTTTGAGAGAACAAAGAAAAGAGTGGGAAAATAAGGGTTTTAAAGCCCCTTTTAAGTCGCTTGATCGTGACAGGTGGGTCACCGATCGATGGGCCCCAGCCTGACCCTGCTCGCCGGTCTTGCCCGCCGATTTGGGTATTAAGGCTCATAATGGCCTAGGTCTGAAATTTTTCATATTTCATGCCTAGGGGGCCCCAATTAGGTGCCAATGGGAGTATTTTTCCATGTAGTTAGGCAACGGTGTGTGACCAAATTTTGACTTGGTAATTAAGTGTGGGAGTGTTGGTCATGTGGTGTGGTGCATCGATGTAACCTATGATATAAAATGCAATTGGTTGTGATTGTATATATAAATATTGTAGCACTCAATCAATGCTTACATTTTGGAATAATCTATGTACAGAACACCATGGTAAGCATCAGATCCGGTGGTAACACTTGAGGTACCACCCGAGGTTTCCGACCCATTGGTCAACCACATAATCCCCATAGACCTCGATCGTGGGGCAATCCTCACATCCACCACCCCAAGTGGATTATGATCTAGAGGAAGTTCATGGTAACTCACCCATGAATGAAATTCTGGGTCCCCCACATGTCATTACTCCTGGTGATATTGTGACACTTATACAACAATAGCAATGGGCCTTTCAACAGCAGTTGCTTCAACAGGAACAAACTTTTATGGCTATTATGCAACAGTACTTGAACCTTACTCAGTAGGGTCAGCCCCCTAGGGGTTATTCCATAGGACCCTCCGTGGGGTCAGTTGTTGGAGTACAATCTGGAGGAACACTGCCTGGGGTTACACCTCAAGATCAACTGGGAGGTACCACACTGGTTCCACCATATGGAACTCCTCCGTTCATGATGCCTCCACCCTATCCGTATTACCCGGCTTATCCACCTTATCACCCACCATCCACCACTACGGCAAAGGTGGTGGAGTCTTTTAAGAAGTACATGCCACCCATCTTCACCAAGGTGGGTAATGACCCATTAGAGCCGGATCGATGGATCTAAGAGTTTGAGAAAGTATTTGATATTTTAGAGTACACAAAGTCACAGAAGCTTATTTGTGTAGGGTTGCAACTTAGAAATGAAGTTGATTCTTAGAAGAAAGCTTCTAAGCCTATATTGATGGCAACTCACCCAGAGCCTACTTGGGAACAATTCAAGGAATTATTTTTATCAAATTACTATCCAAGAAGCTTGAGAGAGCAAAGAGGCAGATTTTATGGCATTAACTCAAGGAAGAAAAATTGTTCTGGATTATCAGCAGTAGTTTGAAAGTTTATTTTATTTTACTCCTCGCCATATGAAGTCGGCTAAGAAAAAAACCCAGAAATTTTTGAAGGGGTTGAAGACATCTATTGGTACAGTGTTGGAGATGTTGAATTTAACTGATTATGCACAGATTGTGCAAAAATCCAAGATAATGGAAGACAAGTAGAAGGGAGAGCCACTCCTTATACCAGGAGCTGAACAAGTTAACCATTAAGAACCGGTATCCATTGCTACACATTAATGATCTTTTCGATCAACTGCTAAGGTGCTAAGGTGTTTTCAAAGATTGATCTCAGGTTGGGTTATTATTAGCTCAAGATTAAGATCAGTGACATACCAAAGATAGCTTTTAAAACCCGATATGTTCATTATGAATTCCTGCTGCTATCTTTTGGATTAACCAATGCACCGGATGCTTTCATGGATCTAATGAATCGGATATTTTATGGTGTCCTTGACAAGTGGGTCATCTTTTTCATTAATGACATCTTGATTTACTCAAAGTCGGAAGAAGAACATGCAAGGCACTTGAGGATGGTACTGCAAAAACTAAGAGAATAGCAGTTATATGCCAAGTTCAGCGACTATGAGTTTTGGCTCAAGCAAGTTGGATTCCTAGGACACGTGGTGTTTGAGAATGGAATCAAAGTGGGTCCAAACAAGGTAAAGGCTGTAGTAGAGTGGGAGGCACCCAAGAATGTAACAT
Source organism: Macadamia tetraphylla (assembly GCA_022985045.1). NCBI lineage: Eukaryota > Viridiplantae > Streptophyta > Magnoliopsida > Proteales > Proteaceae > Macadamia > Macadamia tetraphylla. The sequence goes on along the minus strand of CM040971.1, from coordinate 15,695,543 downwards.
AAATTGGAAGCTTTTTTGGCTTAGCGGCAACTACTGGCGCTTCATCAAAAAATTTTCTCAAATTTCTTTGTCGATGACCAAGTTGACCAGAAAGGGTGTAAAGTATGAGTGGTCAGAAGAGTGTGAAAACAACTTCTAAGAGTTGAAAAAGAGGTTAGTGTCAGCTCCTATATAGACTATTCCAAATGGTACAGGCGGGATGACAGTCTATACTGATGCATCCAAGATAGGGTTGGGTTGTGTTCTCATGCAACACGGTAAGGTGATAGCATATGCATCTAGGAAACTTAAGGAGTATAAGAAGAACTACCCCACTCATGATTTAGAACTGGCAGTAGTCATATTTGCCTTGAAGATCTGGCATCATTATCTGTATGGGGAGAAGTGTGAGATATCCAGTGATCACAAAAGCCTTAAATACTTCTTCACCCAACAAGACTTAAATATGAGGCAGAGAAGATGGCTTGAGCTTATGAAAGAATATGACTATGACATTCAGTATCACCGACAAAGCTAATGTGGTGGCTGACACTTTAAGTTGGAAAGCTCAAATAGTATCACTTTCTTACTTAGCTGTCAATCCATAGTAGATAAAAGAGGAGGTAATAATAGATGAAATCCTTCGATATAAAGGGGCAACCTTGAAGCTAGAACATCAACCAGATGATGTTAGACAATTGACCATAACTCTGATAGCCTTACAGATACATCCATCCATCAGACAAGAGGTGATAGCAAAACAATCTTTGGATCCAGAGCTACAAAGGAGTAGACAAAAATTCAAAAGCAAACAATGAATGACCCTAACTTCATACTAGCCAATGACAGGGCATTACGATTTGGATAAATTGTGTGTGCCCGATGATATGGAGATACAATACAAGATTGTGAAGGAGGCTCATAATTCAGAATATTCACTTCATTCTAGAAGTACAAAGATGTACAAAGATCTTAAACATAGCTATTGGTGGCTAGCAATGAAGACCACTATTGCCTTGTATGTGGCACAGTGTCTTGTGTGTCAGAAAGTCAAGGCGGAATGACATCGACAATATAACACTCTTCAACCACTCCCTGTACTAGAGTGAAAGTGGGACAGGATCACTATGGACTTTTTCACAGGGCTACCCCATACACCCAAAGGAATGGATACAATTTGGATGGTAGTTGATAAGCTTACCAAGACTGCTCATTTTATCCCGATCAGGACCAATTACTCCATGGACAAGTTAGCCTAACTTCATATGGATAACATAGTCCATTTATATGGAGTACCAGTAAGCATTGTGTCAGATAGAGACCCGAGATTCAAATCTAGATTGAAAGAGTCTCCAGCAAGCCTTGGGAACATAAGTGAATCTGAGTACTACTTTCCATCCACAGATCGATGGGCAATGAGAACGAACCATATAAATATTAAAAGACATGCTCAAGGCCTGTGCAATGGAAATGAGTGGCAGTTGGAAAGAATACATACCTCTCATGGAGTTTTCCTATAATAATAGCTATCAAACCACAACTGGGATGGCTCCGTATAAGGCATTATATGGCAGAAAGTCAGAAAGCACTTCTATTGGGATGAAGTAGGTGAGTGACGGATGCTTGGACTAGAAATGATACAGATAACATGTGACAAAGTTGAAGTCATTCGGGAAAGCATTAAGGCAACACAATCACACTAAAAGAGCTATGCAGACAACCGTAGGAAGAACATTGAATTCCAAGAGGGGGAGAAGGTGTTCCACAAAATCTCTCCTACCAAAGGGTTGCATAGATTCCACATGAAGGACAAGCTAAGTCCGATGTATATTGGTCCCTTTGAAATTTTAGCTCGAGTCAGCTCCGTAGCATATATGTTGGCTCTTCTGCCTTCCCTCAACAATGTTCATAATGTGTTCCATGTGTCTATACTGAACTGGTACATCCATGATCCATCACATGTGCTGTCGGTGAAACCTGAATATTTAGATGCTAATATGACTCACGAAAACAACCTACTGAAATCCTAGACCGAAAAATGAAAACTCTTTGTAACCACTTCATTGCTTTTTTGAAGGCTCGATGGGCCAACCATTTGCTTGAAGAAGAGTCTTGAAGAAAGAGGATGACATCCAAGCCAAGTATCCTCATCTTTTAGGACAACAAGGTACTACAATTTCAAAGACAAAATTTTTAAAAGGGGGTAAATCTGATACCTTACTTCCTAAACTCAGTCTAATTACCCGGTTGGTTTGGTTTGGCCTTGCAGGACCTGAACCCAAGCGACGAGGCGAGTACCTTATGGAACTTGATGGCAAGGATGACTCTAAACTCGGGTTGGTTAGATGAGTTGGAGTCGGTTCCTAGTGAAGTCCGTGTGCCCAAGCCATGCACTTGCACGTATCACCGGGCCATGTACACATAATAAAGGTATGTAGCCATATATTATGTCAAGTATGTGCATTAATCAATTACCAAGAGTGAAATACATGTCGGGGCCAAGCCCCATCAAAAATCCTAATGTTTCGACAAAGTTTTGGTCGACTAGTGGGTGGTCATAGGTGGGTTGGATCCACCAGTGTGACCTACCACTCTAGTCATTAGATATTTTGTCCCAAGTATAAATAGCATTTATTACTTTTCTTCACCCTCATTTATTGTTTTACAAGGTGGGTGTGAAAAGTAAAAAAGAGAGAGAAACAAAGGAGAGAGAAAGGAAGAAGAATGAAGAAATGAGGAAGAAGATGATCATTGCACGTCGCTAGGGTCAGATCCTTTGAATCCGACACCGGATTAGTGACCCTCATCTCGAGATCTACGGTTTGAGGTGAGTAAAGACTATATTTCTTAAATCCTAATGAAACCCTAAGTGAAATCCTATGATTTGGTAGGAATCCTTTAGATCTTGTTAATCCCTCTTGGGAACGTGAATCTAAGGTTTAATGAAGGACCTACATGTTGTTTATGAAGGTTTTAGAGGAAGAAATTGCAAGATTTGAGAAGTATTTGTTGATCTCTTGAGCTAGAGAAAAGATTTGAGAGCTACTTAGAATGGGCCTTCGTGAAACTGTTCTATTCAAATATCCTATGACATTTCTGATCCCTTTCCCCTTCTATGCTTATGCAGAATCTAGGCTTCACAAACTCAAAAGACATTGTTATCAATGGATTAACATCACTAAACCGTCAAATGTTTCACATTGTCATCGACCGCTGTGAAAAATGTTAACATAGAAAGGGTGATAGTCATGGATCCCGGGAACAGCCCAACACCGACGGCATTCACGTAGAGATGTCAACGGAAGTAACAATTAATGGTGACAACATCAGGACTGGAGACGATTGCATCTCAATCGGTCCAGGCACCTCTAACTTGTGGATCGAAAGCATTGCCTGCGGACCCGGTCATGGCGTCAGGTGAGATAAATGGTTGTGATGTTCTTACATTTTTTGCATCCGGTTTCACTGGATCACTTCAAATAGAGAGAAGACTAATGTGTAGGTGTGTGTTTGTACAGTATTGGAAGTCTTGGCAAGGATCTCAAAGAACCAGGGGTAGAGAATGTGACAGTTAAAACAGTTACTTTCTCAGGTAGCCAGAATGGGTTCAGAATTAAGTCATGGGGAAGGCCCAGTTATGGATTTGTCAAGGGTGTCCTTTTCCAAGATGGCATCATGGAGAATGTCGATAATCCCATTATAATGGACCAAAATTACTGCCCACATGGTGAAGATTGCCCTGGACGGGTACAACAACATGCGGGTAAATTTGGAAACGTAGTTTATTATCATACTTGCTCAATTGAACTGGGGCCCCATTAAACTTCAGGTTTCAGCACTCACGCCAAGTTAGCCCTTAAGCTGGACTTGGGAGTCGGGCCTGATGAAACCTGTTTGGGGAGATTGAATTTTCTCCTTCCCCACCCTACCCTCTCCCTCTCCCTCTCCCTCTCCCTCTCCCTTTCCCTGTCCCTTTCCCTTTCCCTTTCCCTTTCCCTTTCCCTCTCCCTCTCACTGTCCCTCTCCCCTAAGGCTCTTCTCCTCTAATTTCAAGTTTCTTATTCAAATAGTCTCACTAGCAAGATATGATTTGCAGGTTTCAGGGGTGAAGATTAGTGAGGTCACCTACAAGAACATTCACAGAACGTCAGCGACTGAAGTAGCAGTGAAATTTGACTGTAGCTCTCAAAATCCATGCAGTGGGATTGAATTGGAAGATGTGAATCTTACCTATCAAAATCAAATAGCAACATCATCTTGCACCAATGCAGTTGGCTATGCTTATGGTCTAATTCAACCATCAAGTTGTTTAAAATGATTATTTTCCCCCACTTTTTGGCATCATTGCCATATATTACTATATGAAAATGCTAGTTTAACTACAGATGAAATATAATGTATCAAAAAATGGAGACATTTTCTTGATTGGCAACAAGTTCCATCTGAGATTTTATTTGTTAAGCTACTGTTGTTTTCTTCTTCTTCTTTTTTTCCGGTTAATAAAAAATTAATTGAGAGAAAAAACAGAGTACAATGGCAAAGCCCATTGGCATGATAAAAGGAACCCTATGAAAAATACAAACTAATAAAATGATGATACATCAAGACTAGGGGTGGATAAAAACAATTAATGAAAAGATGATACATCAAGAGCATGGTTCGAGAACTCGAGTGAAACATGCAAAATTTCACATGTTTCGCAGGTATCGCCAGGGGTCGAAATGAAACCTCTGGTGAGTTTAAAAATCACTTATTTCGACCAGGTATTGACTAGTTTTGACCATATTTCCAACATTTCTCATGTTTCAACCGAAACATGGGAAATTTTGACCTTTTTGACCTGGTTTGACCACTTGGGTTGAACCAGGTCCTATTTAAGTTATTGCAAACAGAAACCATTCATTGGTTTCAGTAGATTTAGACCTTCTCTTTTGCATTTTTTCTTCCAAGTCTAGGAAACTTGGGGAAATAGTGGAGATTTTCTTTTTTCACTACCAAACTTGAATCTAAGGGTGATTAGTGCTTCCTCTACACAAGAAAGGCATCTTGAACCAAAAAGGTAAGTCCCAACTTCCACAAAAAGTATTTTTTTTATATAATATGTCAGTAAATATGATAGAATCATGTAATTTTTTTATATGTTGCGTAGGAGGACCTAATCTACTCATTCACGGTGGCCGAATTTTTTTTTGCATGTTAATGCTTCTTTTTTTCTGTTTTTAAAATGCATTTACCTAGAATATTTTTTGAAAAAAAAATGGGTTAATAGTTAGTCTTTGGTGTTCAACTTAATATATGTTGAACACCATCAACCGATCTACACCTTGATGGTTTCATTTTTTTTTTTTTCAAAATTCATTAACTATATTCTAAAATTATTTTAAAAATGTAAATAATTACGAAAATTTGTCTATTATGGTTTGAAAATTCAAGAAATTTATTGAATGTATTACAAATGAATTTACAATCATGTTTGTAAACTAATGTGATGTTTCGTAATTATTCATTATTTATTAATTAAATAATTATTTTTAAAATATTTTTAAATAGGGAAAAAAATATAATGCTTTGTTGGGAATTTGTAATTATCTTTAATTATTTTTATGAGTCATTATGGATGCATATATGTTTATAATTGGTTTCTTTTTTGTTGGAACAGTGTTTGTCGTAAGATTTTAAGTATTGCATAATGATTGATAGAGGTGGGGACATTGCATGGCTGCATGGGAGACCTCTATCAGCTAATAAGAGGAAGTCACAATGCAATTATTGTTAGAAAAAAGTCATATTTGGTGGCGCCACAAGATTAAAATGGCATCTTGCTAGTGGGGGACAGGAATGTGTTGGGCTGCCCTAATGTATCCAAGAAGATCAAGAGGAGCATGTTGGGGCATTTAAAAGGAGGGTTGCAGACGAGGAAGGAGAAGAGGGCAATTAGGGATGAATACCATGATGCTTGCCTTGAGTCATTGCCAAAGTTAGGGGAGCAAGATTATGACAGTGAGGAACCCGACTTGGATGATGTACAAATGGCACAAGAGGCTTAACAATTGAGGAGAAATTTTATTGCAAGCAGAGCCCAACTTGATATTGATGAGGAAAGATGGGTACAGAGGGCTAGGGGAGCTGGTTCATCTCGAGCGGTTGAAGAAGACCCTGAACCACGGAGGAGGAGGAGGAGGTTGAGACATAGAGAGCGAAATGTTCCATTGAGGAGGTCCCAGAGTTTGAGGGACCAACCCCACCACCACCTCGTAACCGTAATGTTAAGGTTCTCCAATCTAATCATGCACTGTATCAAAGGCAGGACTTGAGACAGTTAAAATCGAAGTAAGTGTGGACCAATGTTAAGGAGGTAGTGGGGATGACTTTCTCCAAGTGGGTTTTCTATCATATCGTTCCAGCCAATGTGACCACAGAGTCATATTACCAAAACATGCTAGATGAGATTGGTAGGGCTAGTCTAGGTGTGATGTAATGACCCAAGAATATAACAAGTACTAGACTCACCTGGGAGATCGGTGAGGTATCCCCACCAAGAATACAGCTAGTACTAGGGGGTTTGGGAGATCGGTGAGGGTGTGTAAACTTTAGTCCCACATCGCCTAGGGAGAGATTCCCAGACTAGTTAATAACCTCTAGCCTCCTTAATATGACACAATGAGTTTTAAAGCTTTGAGGCCCATGGGTCATAGAGGACAATATTGTGCAAGGTTAATAGGGATGGGGTGTTACAAATGATATCAGAGCGGACTCCGACAGCATGTGGGGCCACCCACCTGGGTGATCGATGAGTTGTCCCCACCAAGAATACGGTTAGTACCAGGGGATTTGGAAGATCAGTGAAGGTGTATAAACTTTAGTCCCACATCACCTAGGGAGAGATTCCTGGACTAGTTAATAACCTCTGGCCTCCTTAACATGGCACAACGCATTTTAAAGCCTTGAGGTCCATGGGCTAAAGAAGACAATATTATGCAAGGTTAATGGAGATGGGGCGTTACATGTGAAGGGGTCAACAACTTATGAGATGAATAATGTATATTTGTCAAAGCAGAAGAAAGAGTTGGTAGATTACATTGAGGATCTGAAGCCAATGTGGGAGTATTATGGGGTGACCGGTGATGTGTGATGGATGGACTAGACCCACTAGACGGTCCATCATCAATTTCATAGTGAATTGTGATGGAAGGACAATCTTCTTAAAGTCAGTTGATGCATCCAGTGAGAAAAAGATGCAAAATACATCTACAACCTCTTAGAAGAGGTGGTAAAGGATGTTGGGGTCAAGAATGTGGTATAAATTATCACTGATAATGGGAGCAACTTCAAGAAATCTGGGGAAAAGTTAATGAACAATTGAGGGTGACTCCCTGTGTAGGTCATTGTATAAATCTCATGTTAAAAGACGTGAAAATTTTGAAGATTGTAAAAAGTGTGGTACAAAAAGCGAGACAGGTGACCACATATGTGTACAACCATGGGTTTGCTTTGAACTTGTTAAGGACAAAATATGGTGGGGACTTGGTGAGGCCAGGATTGATAAGGTTCGCGACGAACTATATTGCCTTGAAGAGCTTTGAGATGAAGAAGTCTGGATTGAGATCCATGTTTGCTTTTAAGGAGTGGTTTTAATTGGGATGAATCTAACTCTTAGGGAGAAAAAGTAGCCCAAGCCACTATATCTAGTGAAAAATTCTGGGAGAATATCAAGAAAGTGGTGAAGATATTAGATCCGATTGTGAGTGTCTTAAAGTTGGTTAACTCATAGAAAAAACCCACCTTACCAATCATATGGGCATCCATTGAAATGATGAAGATAGAGGTTGAAGTGGTGTACGAAAAGGTAACAAGAAGTTCCTTGCCATAATCAATGACCGCTGGAGAGGGAGCTCATGCATCCTCTATATAAGGCTGATTAGTTTTACTTTATTCACCTTACTTTAACTTGTTAATACTAGCATATACTTTTGCTTACCCAATATTCACCTTATATATTTTCAGCTTATTACCTAAACCCCAAGTATCAATACAAGCATAGGCTTGGCTTGAGAACTGATCTCATAGATACGTTCATACCATGGTGGAGAAGATTGAGTCAAACCCAACCGCACAGAATATCATCAACATGGAGGTGAGTGTTGAAGTTACTAATTGATGCAATTTTTAACCTAGGATATGAAAACATTAGTATCGACGTACAGATGAAAGCCTTTAGGGATGGAACTGGGAGTTTTGGCCACACAACGGCTATTGCTGGTCGATATAGCATTACTGCTAGTTGGTCCAATGACCTTCTTCTTTTCTTTCATATTCAGCTATTCACCATCATAGAAACTCAGCTAATAGTCTCTCATTGTTTTATGCAGCTGAATGATGGGTGCAATATGGAAGAGACTCACCCAACTTGTCCAAAGTAGTAATTAAAGTGTTATCTCAAACATGTTCCACCACTGGGTGTGAGTGCAATTGGAGTACTTTCAACCTCATACACTCCAAGAGATGGAATAGATTGGTTGTTGCATGGCTGTCAGACTCGGTCTATGTGCACTATAATATGAGATTAAAAAAAAACATATACGCCTTGGTATGGAGATTGATACTAACCCAATCAAGGTTCCTGATATCTTCCAATTTGAGTCAGATGATGAAGATCCCCTTTTATGAGTGAGTTAGAGATCAAGGTAAACCACTTTTAGATGAGCCTGATGGTCGGCCTAGCAATCAAATTGCTTCAAGAATGGGTGTTGATGTGAAAGAATATATGTCAAAAGAGGGGAGAATTCACCTGAGTCACCACTTCCATTTGAGTCCCACTCTAGTGCTGGAATTGAAGAAGAAGAGTATCGGTCCCCTAACCAGACACAAGGAGATGATGATGATGATGATGATGGTGGTGGTGGTGGTGGTGATGGGGATGGTGGGTATGATGGTAGTAATAAATTAGCTGCCATGCGAGCTGAAGATGATAGATTAGCTGTCATGCAAAGTGACACGATTCCACAACCATCTTCAGTCAGATTCACAAGGGAGATTAAGTTCACACATGCCACATAAGATGAACATCATGGTTCCCGATAATGGAGAGGCTATAGTTGAGGACCACGCAAAAGGTTTGGGCCTCATGATGAGGCAGCTGGGATGGGCCAAAGCATGGATATATCTAGTTTGTCTGCCACAATAGAATCCATGAGTTTGGGATAGGGTGGAGGATCGGGCATTGACGTGCACCAGAATTCATTGACTCGAGCCCTAGTCCAGTACATCATGGTGATAGTGGCTTTGAGAGCACCGGATCAGTTGCATCGCATTATGGGTATCCAGGACAGTATGGTGTATATTTTGGTGGACCACCTTTCGAGAGCACCAGTTCATTTGGATATGGTAGTGGTTGTGGATAGTATGGTGAATCTTCCTCCTCATTCAAATAGGAGGGTTCTACAGGTGGCGGGTCATTTTTTGTTGACAGTATCTTTGGGTATCCATCCCAACCTTCTGTGCCACCCATAACCTATGATTATGACTAACTCATTCCCTAGGTTAGGATACCTAGCTAATGTTAATGATGAATCTTATAGAAGAGCGATGAGAGACTACCAAAACAATTAGGCCCAAAACATGTCATGGGATGCATATGTCTCTCATTTAGAGGAGTGGCTACGACATCTGCAGTGATACGCAGCTCATGGGATGGAAGCTCCTAGACACTCTATTTGGAATTGAGTCACTACTTTCGAGTGTTGAGTAATTGAGTCACTACTATTGAGTGTTGATAGATAACTATTGATGATGTAATATTTTAATTTATTTTGGATCATTTGAATTATGTCTTATGTTTTGATGTAGATTGTAGACTATATATAGTCATTATGTAGTATAATTTCAGAATTTAAGTCAATAAGTCAGTGTAATAATTATCGAACCTTTGGTTCACCACATAAATAAGACTTTTATGTGTTTTTTTTTTTTTTTTTTTTTTTATGAAATTAATGATGTGAATGTATTAGAAATGTTTAAAAATAGGATGTACACAAAAAATCAGGCAAAAAAAAACACTATTTGGAGGTCGAAACCTAAGTTTCCACCATACCGAAAAAAATTCCTTAGTATCGCTCGAAATTTCCCAGGTTTCGATCGAAATTTCGATCCCCTCAAGGGTCGAAACCTGATACCGTGAACCTTGATCAAGAGCCAAGGTAGAGGGAGAAACATTAGTAAAAGATAATACATCAAAAAGCCGGGATTAGGGGAGAAATAAGAGAAAAGTCCCAATTAATAACAAAATGCCTATTTCTTAATGTGTCTGGACTCGTAGAACAAATGGAGAGAAGCCTATTTCGATCTCAAACGAAATAGCTTCCAAGTCTGATCTATATAGTACACAAGGAAATTATTTCTTCAGGATGTGTTTGTAAATACTACAGACTCAAATAGCCACTTTAAATTGCAAACACAAGAAGAGAGGAATAGAAATAAAGACCAAAAATGGATAAGAGTGAGAGAGTAACAATATAAGGTGGCATAGCACTACTACCTAGGCGCACTGGAAGCCAGATGGGACCTTCTTTCCACAGTAGTTCAGAAGCAAGGTCAAGGAAACTGGGATATTGAGGTTAAGGCCCAAGACGTTTGCTTTCATGGCGGTGAAAAGGCAACCAGCATGAAGATCAACCAGACCTTTAATGAGAGTGCAGCAATGGGTCTTGGGTGGCTTTACCAGTACTATGCTGACCAAGTTTTTTAGAACATTAGCACAAACGCCAAACTTTAAGGTGTCCTTTAGGCAACTTCCCTTAACTACTGGCTTAGGTGATGGAGGCGGTGTGAGCTTAGGGGTTGGCTTAGGGCTTGGCTTGGCTTGGCTTGGCTTGGCTTGGCTTGGCTTGGCTTAGGTGACAATGACTTTGGTGGTGGAGGTGTTAGGCATTGGGAAGAGACCATAGTGAAGAAGAGAAGGTTAAGGGTCAAGAGAATGGCAATTGATGCAATTGCCTTGGAAGCCATCTCAAGTACAAAGAATAGGAGGCCCTGGTGCCCAAATAGGACTTTGGTGCAATGGTGAGGGTTAGTCTGGGTTTTATAGAGGGAGGATGTGATCTAATTGGTAATAAAAATACCACATTAATTGGAACCATGTGAAAGCACATTGGCTTGGATCACCCAACACCACATAGCTATGCAAGTGGAAGTGGAAGTGGAACCTCGTTAGAGATAACAGAGCTTTGGAGCTTTCTATATGGTTGTTTTGACTGATTGGCAGTTTATTCAGTTAATTAACCACAAAAATGAAAAATCATGAACCTGGTTTGTCCTCTAGAGAGAGAATCTTAAATCAAGCCATCAATTAAGACTGATTTTTCCATTTTAGATAAGCTTCAACAAGTTTGAGTTTTAACAGTTATTTTTCCGGTACATTCCTCTAGTCCCACAGGTTTGATCTGATTCTATAGAATCTGATCCATTTTCTCATCGAGCGAAAGGTACAAAATAAATCAGATCGAACTTTTGACCAAAGTCCTATGTGAAATCTTCAACTTTTTTTGTCTTCCCATAGGTACAACTTTGAATCAATAAAGAACCCTTTCTTTTGTATAAATCAATATTATAACACTCTAGTTCTTTCTAGTGATACCTCCCAAGAAAATCCCGAATTAGGTCTTAAATTGACGAGTTAGTGTGAGCAAATTTCAAAATGGCATGGGCGGGAGATAGAACAGACCATTCTCTCTCTCTCTCTCTCTCTCTTGTTTTAAGATTATAAAGAGTACACGACGCTAGGCCAATTGGATGACTGTAAACATGGGGGTGTTAAATTTTTTTATCCCAGAGGAAGAGAAAGAGGGGAAGAATTTCTTCAAGCATTCTTGACATCTTTGTGTTTGCAGAGAATGGATTCTAGAAATTTAACCATTCATTAAGTGGAAAGACAATTTCATTGGAGATGGAGAATTAACGTCAATTAGAAGTTGATCCCTTTCCAAAAGAAGAGATACAGTTGCATATTGAGGAGGCGACCCATCATGTTGATATTAGCGCTTGATTTGAAGAAAAAGAGTTCCATTGGGAAGACACTCGAATCACTGTTATGCGTAAAAGAACAAATCATTGTATTAGGTCTGCCCCTTATATTCATTGATCAGTTGATTGGAAAACTTGATGCGGCTTCGACAATCATAGTTTGAGCCCGTTGTTACCCTTATTGGGTTGTTTTTTGTCCTTCTCATCGGGGGTTTTGAGTCCCTTGGTGACATTTCTTCCTTGGTCCTTTGTTTTTTCTTTTATTTCCTTCTTCAGGGTTTAATATATATTTTATTTCAACAAAAAGAAAAAGGGTTAATTAGAAGCCAAATTTTTACCCAAAAAAAAAGCGAGTTAACAATCTATATAATTTATGTATGTACCGAGTTTCAACAAGAGGTATGATCTAATTCAGCTTATACCTTCTTTTTTTTTTTTCAGAACCACTTGTCTGTGATAATGAAGCATTGTTGGGAATATGGAATGTAAAATCAAAATTTGGCCGTGAGGTTTGAAACCTCAAATGTATTATGGTATTTACCAAAAACTAAGAACAAGTTTTGGATTACCTTGTTGGGTTTTGAGCTGCATAGTGTGTTCTAAGGTCTGAGAATGGAAAGATCTTCGATAATATTTTCTTAACATACCTCTATAGTGTGACAAGCGTAACACTTTTAATGGAGCAAGGAGTAGTGGAGAGATATACTTACTTTGCAACCAACTATCAAAAAGTACGAGGAACTATTGTTGATGCTAATGCAAGGAGAGGTTATTAGTGCTGAGCAGTTGTTGCTACTGTCAAGGAGCCGTTGAGGGTTGTTGCCAGAGTGGTGGAGGTGTTATTGTGGACATGAGTGCACACTTGAGGTCTTCCTAGCCGTGGATGTCGGGGTTGGGCACCTAAAACATTGGACAAGATCTTTTTTCATACCTGATGCGGTAAAAATTGACCAGATGACCTTCCCTGCAGTTCCTGGTGCTCCAGTTGACCTGCACAGAAGAGATGACAGGAGAGAGTTAGGCTGACCAGACGGGGGACTCTCCGATGCCTAAGTCAGATCTTTCCACATCAGACGCTCAAGAGAGCTTTTCCAGTAAAAATGAGTGATTGATCCATACTCTATGATGGAGGCTTACCTTGGTATTTATAGGTTTCTGATGGAGAGAGAAGGAAGAGCGTTTGTGGAGAGTCCAGTTCAGGCGTAGAGTCCTTGAGGGGAGTGGCTCTGTGATTCTAGGAATATTTCGGGTTTCAGGGCATATTTTGGGAATATTCCCCATTGATATTGGAGGTGCAAGTCATGAGAGGGGTGGATGCCTCTAATGACATGTAGTGGATAGAGTTCTACCCCCATGATCAGGGATCACGTCCCTTGAATGTAGGAGTGGATGTGTGCACATTTCTGGGTGCCTTACTTGACTGTGCCGAGTCGAGGTGATAGGTCAATCGAGTTAAGGTGACTGATCGACATAAGAAGGCCCCGAGGTGGCTGCTCAGCCTGATGGAGGGCCGAGGTGGCAACACGGCCTGATGGAGGGCCGAGGTGGTAGCATGGCTTGATGGAGGGCCGAGGTGGCAGTATGGCCTGATGGAGGGCCGAGGTGGCAGCACGCCCTGATGGGGTGCTGAGGTGGTAGCATAGCCTGATGGAGGGTCGAGGTGCATCATTAGTTAGGACGATCCTTGCCCATGCCATAGTTGGAAAGAAATACCCTCATCACCAGCCCCCCTCTAGTAGTTCGGATCGATCTGCTAGAGCATTTAATTCGATCTCGACCTTTGTACGATGTGCGTTGTCTATTCGGTGCAAAACGCACTGCTTCAATTCCTTAGTCGAGGCTCCTCAATGGTTCAAGGACGTGGCTGTCGCTTGTTCAAAGGCGAAGGAGGAAGCAAAGCGCCTTCATGGGGAGCCGCACAAGATCACAAGCCAACTGGAGGTTGAAAAGAAAATGGCCCAATCTGAGGAGGTCCATACCAATGATGTCGAGTTGATAACTAGAGAGCTGGAATCGGAGGTTGCTAAGCAGCTCAATGCCAACAGCAACTTGACATGGCTGTCGCTTGTTCAAAGGCGAAAGAGGAAGCAAAGTGCCTTCATGGGGAGCCGCACAAGATCACAGGCCAACTGGAGGTTGAGAAGAAAATGGCCCGATCTGAGGAGGTCCGTGCCAATGATGTCGAGTTGACAACTAGAGAGCTAGAACCGGAGGTTGCTAAGCAGCTCAATGCCAACAGCAACTTGAAGAAGGAGAATGATGCTCTCTAGGATGAGTTGTCCGAGACTCAGGGTGCTCGCAAGGAGGAGCTCGCAGCTAGGGTTGGCGAGCTTGAAAGGCAACATCGGGCTAAGCTGGAGGCCAACGAGGTGGCTGAACCCCTAGGCCTATCAGAAGTGGTTGGTTGACGTTAACATTGCTTCGTTTTAGATCGACTGGGACGATGCCATCTAGTTCATCCTAAGTAAGATGCTAGGCTATAATCTGATGGACTATAAATAGTGTGTTCCCACCCCTGCTATTTCGATGCAGCTCGGTGGCTTGATCGACGTTGGTGAAGAGGTGACCCGACTCGAAGGATAGACAAGTGAAGAGCTAGGCCCGTGGATTAGCCCCCCGAGATTAGCCTTATATATTATTTTTATGTAGATGTCTCCTTCTAGAGAGATGTACTTTGAGGGTTTTTTTCCACTTTTTTTATGAATGAAAAATTTATTTTGATGTCTTCATCTCTCAACATTCTTGAGCTTCTTTCTTTATTTTCTTGTGCTTCGAGCGAGGCTTGAAATAACTATTGGAAGAATAAGGACTAGAACAGATGTCTGAGTGTGGCTCCGTTCCCTAGCTGAGCTCGGAATTGATCTTCTATGTCTAGTTTATGAGCTCTTGAGGTGCCAAGCCTGGGCCTAGCCATAGGGGTGCCGAGCTGGGGCTCGATCTTAGAGAATATCGAGCTTGGGCTCGGTTTTAGAGGGTGCTGAACTTGGGCTCGATCTTTTGAAGTGCCAAACCTGGGTTTGGTCTTGGCAGTGCTGAGCTGGGGCTCGGTCTTAGAGAATGCCAAGCTTGGGCTCGGTCTTAGAGGCTGCTGAGCTTGCGCTCGATCTTTTGAGGTGCCAAACCTGGGTTTGGTCTTGGCAGTACCGAGCTGGGGCTTGATCTTAGAGAATGCCGAGCTTAGGCTCGGTCTTAGAGGGTGCTGAGCTTAGGCTCAATCTTTTGAGGTGCCAAACCTAGGTTTGGTCTTGGCAGTACCGAGCTGGGGCTCGGTTTTAGAGAATGCTGAGCATGGGCTCGGTCTTTTGAGGTGCCTTGTGTTAAGGTTTTTTGTAGTGCCGAGCCGGGGCTCGAGCCTACATGCTTTAGTGCGTAAGGTCTTGAGGTGTTGAGCCATGCTCGGGCTTACATGCCACAATGCGTAAGGTCTGAAAGTGTCGAGCCAGTGCTTGGGCTTTCATGCCTTAATGTGTAAGGGCTCGAGGTGTTGAGCCATGCTCTGACTTACGTGCCTTAGTGCGTAAGGGCTTGATGTGCCGAGCCAGGGCTTGGGCTTGCATGCCTTAGTGCATAAGGGCTTGAGGTGCCAAGCCGAGGCTCGGGCTTGTGTGCCTTAATGCGTAAGGGCTTGAGGTGTCAAGCCGGGGCTCGGGCTTGCTTGCCTTAATGCGTAAGGGCTTGAGGTGTCAAGTCGGGGCTCGGGCTTGCTTGCCTTAGTGCGTAAGGGCTTGAGGTGTCGAGCCGGGGCTCGGGCTTAAATGCCTTAATGCTAAGTGCTTAATGTGCCGAGCCAGGGCTCGGGCTTGTGTGCCTTTGTACGTAAGGGCTTAAGGTGCCAAGCTGGGGCTCGGGCTCGGCCTTGTGTGCCTTAATGTGTAAGGGCTTAAGGTGCCGAGCTGGGGCTCGGGCTTGCATGCCTTAGTGCGTAAGGGCTTGAGGTGCCGAGCCGGGACTCGGGCTTGAATGTCTTAATGCGTAAGGGCTTGGTGTGCCGATCCGGGGCTCCAGCTTGCGTGCCTTTGTGTGTAAGGGCTTAAGGTGCCTACCCAGGGCACGGGCTTGGGCTTGAATGCCTTAATGCGAAGGGCTTAATGTACCGAGCTGGGGCTGGGGCTTGCGTGCCTTAGTGCGTAAGGGCTTGAGGTGCCGTACTGGGGCTCGAGCTTGAGTGCCTTAATACGTAAGGGTTTGATGTACCGAGCCGGGGCTCGGGCTTACGTGCCTTTGTGCGTAAGGGTTAAGGTGCCGAGCTGGGGCTCGGCTTGAATGCCTTAATGCTTAAGGGCTTGATGTGCCAAGCTAAGGCTCGGGCTTGTATACCTTAGTGCGTAAGGGCTTGAGGTGCCGAGCCGGGGCTCGAGCTTATGTGCCTTAATGCGTAAGGGTTTGATGTGCCGAGCCGGGGCTCGGGCTTGCGTGCCTTGTGCGTAAGGGCTTAAGGTGCCGAGCCGAGGTTGGGGCTTAAATGCCTTAATGCTTAAGGCCTTAATGTGCAGAGCTGGGGCTCGGGCTTGCATGCCTTAATGCGTAATGGCTTGAGGTGCCGAGCTGGGGCTCGGGCTTGCGTGCCTTAGTGCGTAAGGGCTTGAGGTGCCGAACTAGGGTCTGGTCTTAGTGCCAAGCTTGAGCACGGTCTTAGATGCTGCCAAGCTTGTACCTCGGTCTTCAATGATGCCGAGTTGTAGCCTATCTTTATGCCTTAGTTGTTAAGGTCTTTGTTTCCTTAGAAGAGCTAGATATTTGGGAGAAGCTTCATAGTATATTGATGTGTGGTATGCACTTGGGACTAATACATTGCTTCGAAATAGAATCTAATCCGCTCCGTGAATAAAATTGAATAACTGAGATATGGAAGTTAAGGTACTGACAATATAAAATCTATAAGACTAACACCCAATCAATGAGATTTCAATACAATCTACTGATAAAACTATCTACTGGCCTCAGTGATTGGGATAGTAAGCAGCTGTTCTACTGGCTTGACTTGAGTCAGGAGGCTTTCATCTCGGCAATCAACAATTTCTACCATACATTCTAGGCCCGAGCATGGTTTCTTGACAGATTTTATAAAGTTTGCAAAGTATTCCTGGGATTCTTTCTGGCTAGGCTTGCATTCCCCAATTTCATTGCTGGTGGGGAATTTGACTTTCATGTGCTTAGTGGACACAATCGCCCCAAGGCCATTGAGACTAGGTCGGCCAAGGATTGCGTTGTAGGGTGAGGCGATCTTGGCAACCATAAAAGAAACTATGGTAGTGGTTGTCTGAGCTCCCTATCCGATGGTTACGGGTAAGTCTACAACTCCTTCCAGTTCTGCTGGTGTGCCTGAAAATCCGTACATGGGTCTTGGAGCTGGCTTTAGGGTCCTAGTGCCAAGCTCTAGTTTTGTGAAGGCTTCGTAGGACATGAGGTCAACGGAGGCTCCTGTGTCCACTAGGACCCTGTGGAAGGGGTGGTTTGCCACCACTAATTGAACTACGACAGCATTATTGTAAGGCCAGTTCAACTCTTCGAGATCTCTGTCAAAGAACGTAATGAGTGGATCCGTTCTGAGGGCTTTGATAGGCTGTTCCGTGATGCATACGAACCGCGCTTGTGCTTTGGCTTTTCTGACTGATTCAGCTGTGGGTCCACCCATGATTGTTAGAATGGCTGGACCCACTGGCTGGCTATATACGCGTCAGCTCGGTTAGTGATTGGTTCCTTTGACGGCTCAGTCCTATCTCGACTAGACCTTGCATCATCTCTCCTCGACTCAGGCAAGTTCCCACCATATTTCTGCTTCAAATACTGGTTAAGGTATCCAGCCTTGATGAGCTCATCAATTTTCTTTTCATAGACTTGCAGTCTTCAGTGTCATGTCCATGGTCTCGGTGGTATCGACAATACCAGTTGGGGTTCCTCTCCTCTGGTTTAGCTGTCATTGGCCTGGGGTAGCGAAAATACTTCTGATCTTGGATCTCTAAGAGCAGGTTTGTTCGGGAACGATCAAGTTCATATCGCTGAGGTTCAGCTGTGTCAAGCGGTTGATGTGTTCTGTTCTTCTTCGGCTCAAGGGAATCGTCCCTGGGCCTCAGAGTCCTTTTCTTCTCCTTCTCTGACTGATCACCCCTGTCAGCTATCCCTCTGGCAGCCAGGACCTCCTCCATGTTGGCATATTGATTACATCGTCTTAACAGCTCAGGCATTGTTTCTGGCAAGTCAAGGGCTAGAGACTGGACCAGATTAGGGTGCATTACCCCGTTGCACAACGTGTTATACGCCACTCCTTCCGATAGGTTTTTTACCTCCAATGTCGCCTTAGTGAATCTGGCAAGGAACTCTCTTATAGTCTCTCTTGCTCCCTACTTCATGTTCATCACGTTTTACGTAGTTTGCTTCTACTTCATACTTGCTTGGAAACTTGTGAGGAACAACTTGTCAGCTCTTCATAGTTACGGATGGATCGGGGCCGCAAGTTTGACATCCATACCAGCGTTGCTCCTTTTAATGAGACTGCAAAGGCTCGACAGAGAACGGCATTTGACCTGCCATGCCCCGTCATGGCCTAGCTGTAATATAGCAGATGATCATAGGATATCCATTGAAGACGGGTATCATGAAATTTGAGGGCAGCTCAGCGTCTATCAGTTCGTTGAATAGTGCATTATGGGCCAGAGTTACAGTTATGTCGGTCGGGTGCCTTTGCCTCTGTATTCCTTCTACTTGCTTAGTGAGGCACTGGATGCGGCTCTCCAGGTCATCCCTTCTCACCTCGGCTCGGCGATCCGGGGATCGTCTTGCCCTTTCACCTCTTCTGGGGCTTCTTCCTCAGCCTTGGTGACCACCATGCCGATCCTGACCTTACCGTTGTGTACCTCTGGTCGGCCTGGTGGGCGAGTCCTAACCCCCATGGGGTTGATCTCGCCAAGCTGTCTCCTGAGAATTTTCTCGTTCTTCTCTGTGTAGACGCACGCTTCTAGTGAATCTTTGAGGCGACATCTGGCGTCTTCCTACCCGGGGTGGGGATCTATGGACTTCATGTGTCTCTGGGCTTCAGTGACGCGTGGAAAGACGAGCTCTCCCGTTCTGGGCTAGAACGGGACTTACCTGCGCCCCTCGATAGGAGAGAGGGGTAGTACCAAGTGAACAGTATGTGACGTTCTGGCCGACCCCCTCCTTGCTATTGATTGAGGGGTGATACTGTTGTCAAGAGATTCGTGTTAGTTGTGCCTTGACAGGTCTAGGTGGTCGAATGAACTAGTCCATAACACTAGAAGTGCCGAAATGAATCGACGATAAAGTCCCTATTCATGTGTTTGTCGCTAACACTTTGAGTATGAGGCTCTGCATATACTCTTCCAAGTTTAGGTGAGTTACCTGGGATGATGGGACATGACGAGATAGCTGAGGGTTTTGCTCGCGCTGATTCCCCTCTCCCCGGGCAACTTGCGCATCAAGCCTAGTTTGCTGGGGTCCTTATAGAAGGGTCTCTACTAGGGCATTCTCCTGCTCTGCCATTGGTGGTGAATGGGACTTTCAAGTGGTAACTTGCGGGTGGATCTTACTCGTGTTGTTATAGAAGAAACGACCTTTTCACTCCTTAATTGTATTGGTCCAAGGTGACTTTTTGTAACAGATTCTCACAGACGGCGTCAATCTGATGCCGTAAAAATTGACCGGATGACCTTCCCTGCAGTTCCTGGTGCTCTAGTCGACCTACACAGAAGAGATGATAGGGGAGAACCGGGTTGACCCGACGGGGGACTCTCCGATGCCTAAGTCAGATCTTTCCACAGTAGATGCTCAAGAGAGCTTTTCTAGTAAAAGGGAGTGATTAATCCATCCTCTATGATGTAGGCTTACCTTGGTATTTATAGGCTGCTGATGGAGAGAGAAGGAGGGGCGTTTGTGGAGAGTCTGGTTCAGGCGTAGAGTTCTTGAGGGGAGTGGCTCTGTGATTCTGGGAATATTTTGGGTTCCAAGACATATTCTGAGAATATTCTCCATTGATATTGAAGGTGCAAGTTGTGAGAGGGATGGACGCCTCTAATGACGTGTAGTAGATAAAATCTTGCCCCTGTGATCAGGGATCACATCCCTTGAATGTAGGAGTGGATGTGTGCACGTTTCTGGGTACCTTACTTGACTGTGCTGAGCCGAGGTGATAGGTCAACCGAGCCGAAGTGACTAGTCGGCATGAGAAGGCCTTGAGGCGGCTGCTTAGCCTGATGGAGGGCCGAGGTGGCAGCGCGGCCTGATGGAGGGCCAAGGTGGTAGCACGGCCTGATGAAGGGTCGAAGAGGCAGCATGACCTGATAGAGGGCCGAGGCAGTAGCACAGCCTGATGAAATACCGAGGTGGTAGCACGGCCTGATGGATGACCGAGGTGCAACATTGGTTAAGACGATCCCTGCCCGTGCCGTGGTTGGGAAGAAATACCCTCATCAATGACTAAGAGTGCTTCTCTGATTTGATTGTGCTCTAGAAATTCAGCTTTCCTGGGTGTGGATGACTAAATTAGGTATTTTAGTTTCTATCCCTCTAGGTAGTTGGTAGGGGGGTCAATATTGAGCCAGAACCTTAAGGCCGATCGAAACCGCCAAAAAAAACCCAAATCAAACCGAACCGAACCGAACCGAACCGCACCCTTATATTGTTTCCGTTTTTCAGTCCAGCGGCTGAACTTTGAACACTATTGAGCAAGAGAAATCGCAGATCGCAAATCCTAGCTCTCTGATCGCTGCTCGCCACCCGCAGCTCGTCGTCTGCTGCTCGCCTCCTATTGCTCACCGCCTGCTACTCTTCATTGCCTTTGCCGGAAGTCCTCGCAAATCGCAACATCGTTCAAGTTAGTCTCTTTCTCTCACTCTGCAATTTCGTGAAAGGCAAATAGCCCTAAGATTGTAACTGCACCCCCTTTCTACTGCCTGCAACCTCCCTGCAACTCTCCTACCGCCTATTGTCTGTTGTCCTCTTTCTCTGGCATCTTCTTCTCATGTTGAACTGGTGAGAGAGTTTCAAATTTCATTCCAGAGATACCCATTACCCATAAACCTCATCTAATCCAATGTTCAACAGGTTCATGTAATTAACAGCCATCCTTTGCCAGACTTCTAACTCTAAAATCTAAATAAGAACAACGGCAACAAGACTTCCGTTTCCATTTTCAATCAGCAAAAATAAATAATAGTTGAATTGATCATTGTTATATAGATTCAAACTAACAAAAAATTAGTCATTAACTTGAATAATAATGTCTCTTAGCACTTCAAACTTCCAAAGTTCAAAGACGAAAAACCATCAAATTTAAGAGCTTTTGCTTGACCAAATGTTCTGTATAACCATTAAAGCCTACAAGTTCAAAGCAACATAAAAGTTGATACTTTTTTTTCTTTTCATTTCTGCTTATGGAAGAGGGAGAAACGAATGAAAAAGGAACTTGCAATGTGCTCGTATGTCGAAGATCTAATTCCATTGTTGAGTTAAATACTTGAAATCTCAGAAAAAAAGATGGAAGATTTTCTTCTCAGAAGAAAGCAGAGGATTGATTTCCCCTCTTTCTTCAT
Source organism: Macadamia tetraphylla (assembly GCA_022985045.1). Lineage (NCBI taxonomy): Eukaryota > Viridiplantae > Streptophyta > Magnoliopsida > Proteales > Proteaceae > Macadamia > Macadamia tetraphylla. The sequence goes on along the minus strand of CM040971.1, from coordinate 15,674,001 downwards.
TTGTGATTGTATTTGGCAGAAATAGTTATTGATAGAGATTTACCGCCAGGGAGTTGCACGCTTGTAGGCTTTAGCAGGAGATTCCAACTCGCCAAGGAGAAGAAAGAAGGTTAGGGCTCTAGTCCACTTCGTTCCAACCCCTCTTGAGAGACTTGAGAGTTAATGGTTTTCTTTTTTGGGTAAAAGAGAGTTAATGGGTAAAGAGTTCGGGAAGGGAAGGGCTGACCCAATACAATTAGTGGGGTTTTATCCCATCTTGGGAAAAAAATCCTAGAAGGTAGCATGATCTCTACATCCAGACACATGAAGGGTGAAAAATGAATGGCCCACCTTCTTGAAAAGAGGAATTCCTTGCTGTTGATTCTTCTGCGTGTGTTTCTATTGGTCTCCGTTCTAGTGTAGGGACATGTTGCCTTTTTAGGGAATCCTCACCCATATCATTTTATAATCTTTTGAGTTTTGATCGGAATCAGTAGTTTTCCCAAGACTCGGCTAAACAAAGGAATCAATGTCGACTTGCCATGAATCATTCCAAGTCATGTCTTTTTTAACATTAGATAAGTCTTCATGATTCATGACCAAGAATCCTATTTTGTGAAAATCTTCTTTTACATTCAATTCTTGACAACCAAATTGGGCAAAAATGGAAAAAGAGAAAATTACATAATACAAATGAATCACATACCATCCCAAATGAATTACATAACCTTTAGAGTTAGAAGTCTGACAAAGTATAGTGTTAATTACATGAACTTGTTGAACATTGTATTATATGAGGTGTATGTGTTACGATCCCATATCAGCTTATGGGGGCTGATCTCACATCGGTTTCCTATGGGAATTGATGTGTATTGATATGATCTTGGGTCCCCTCACCTTGTAAGCCAGTTTATGGGGTTGAGTTCTTCGGATTGTAACAGTGGTATCAGAGCAGCCGATCCTCGGCCCAACCTGTGCACGGAAGGGGAGACCTGGTGCCAGAGTGAGAGCCCCTAGGAAATGGCTACTTGCCGCCAGGCAGAAACCCTAGAGCAGAGTGAGAGCCGCCTAGAAAGGGCTACCTGATTCGGAGTGGGCCGCTGTGGACGTTGGGTTCGGAAGCGTGGTGGTATGTTACGATCCCATATCAACTTATGGGGGCTGATCTCACATCGGTTTCCTATGGGAATTGATGTGGGTTGATATGGTCTTGGGTCCCCTCACCTTGTAAGCCGGTTTATGGGGTTGAGTTCTTCTAGGACCGTAATAGTATGGGTATCTCTGATATGAAATTTGGAACTTTCTCGTTCGACCAGTTCAACTTCCCTAGCTTGTCGGTGTAGCACTTGCACTGGTATATTCTAAATCACTAGTGAATAGAGGATATAAAAAATAGGAAAAACATGACTCACCCTGACCAGGTCGGCTGACCAGGTTTTTGATAGGCTGAGTCGGGTCTATTCTCCATCATTTCATTGCGGGAAGAGATCCATTGAATGATGGATTTCTTTCTACCTGAAATATGTTCCTGATGCAAGGATCAGGTTAGTACAATCAACACCTTTATTTTGGCTGTCCCAAACCTAGAACACCTTGTTTTAGGCTATACAAGCTTGTCTAATTGCTAGAGAGAGTTGCAGTAATAACAAATTTTTGTTTGTTTTAAATTACTCATCTTTGTCTTGTAGTAATGCTTTGTTGACCAACTCTCTGGTAAGCAAAGAAGAAACAATTTAAGGGATTAGCCTTTGATCCTGAACTCTTGTCTCATAATACAACTGAAATTTAATTTTTTTGAGATATGCCTTCAATACAGCTTCCTCACTTAAAGCCACTCAACCTGAATCAGTTCATGTCAAATGGATGCCAGGTTTAAAGCAAAAATTAACACAGATGCTTTTTTCAACCATGGTCATTATCGAAATGACAGAACCTCATCTTGGAGAACGGAAAATAGAAGTTAGCTTTTTTGGGTAGCTAACAGAGATCATAATACAAGTAGCTAGCTATTAGACCTATCCTTTTGGATATGTTGTGGCTTCTTGGCTCTTTCTTGCTCTTCAAAGCATATACACACCATTGGCTGCATCAACATAGTTTCCTTCTTGTTAACCTAAACAAAACTTAGGGAACAAATCAATAAAGTCATTGAGCTCCTGAACTTAGATAATTATTCTATAACTATCCCAAGAACATTTATGGAGCAAAGACAACCCAACTAGGCTGAAATTTTGCTCTTCTGTTTTCAAAATTTTCACGCCTTACTGCTAGTTTCTGTCGCCTTTTAGTTTTACTATTACTGTAATTGTGTATGAGAGAGAGCATTGCCCAATGTTGAACTCATAGATTTTCTGTTGCCCATCTCTTTTCTAGGAATATCTGATTTCAATGCTGCTTCACTCTGTAGTGGGAAAAAGAAGTCTCTGTCTCTTCTCTCCATGTATCATCTCCTCCTTTGTTAACAACAGCAACGGAAACAACTTCATCTCTGCATCTTGTGCATCCACTCAAACTCCAACTACATTCCACTCCGCATTAATTACTCTGTTTCACAACTCCAATAGAAAGACAAGCAGAGTCCTCGGCCAATCATCTCCTACAACATCATCACTGTCATCAAACCGCTATGCATCTATCCTTCAATCTTGCATTGATCAAAGGGCAATTGAACCTGGAAAACAGATCCATGCTCATCTTCTCATTGGCCTTGGCTTGAATACTGTGGTGGCTACCAAACTCATCAATCTCTACTCGATGTGCAATTATTTACCAGATGCACGCTTCTTGTTTGATGGAATTCCCAAGGACAATGTGTTCCTATGGAATGTCCTCATCCGTGGTTATGCTTGGAGTGGACCCCATGAAGCTGCCCTCTCCCTTTACCACCAGTTGCTTATTTCTGGTGTCAAGCCTGACAATTTTACTTTTCCCTTCGTCCTCAAGGCTTGTTCTGCCCTCTCTTCTCTTCAAGAAGGAGGAGAAATCCATGGACATGCCATTCAAATGGGATGGGAATTTGATGTTTTTGTTGGGGCAGCCCTTATTGACATGTATGCTAAATGTGGGTGTGTGGGGAGCGCAAGGCAAGTCTTTGATAAGATTCTAGTGAGAGATGTGGTCTTTGGAACTCAATGCTTGCTGCTTATTCTCAGAATGGGCAACCAGACAATGCCGTCCGACTATGCCGTGATATGGTAATGGTGGGTTTAAGGCCCACTGTTGCCACTCTTGTCGCAGTTATCTCGGCTTCGGCTGACATTGCAGCTCTCTCTCAAGGGAGGGAAGTCCATGGGTTGAGTTGGAGACATGGATTTGACTCCCAGGACAAAGTCAAGACAGCCCTTGTAGATCTGTATGCCAAGTGTGGTTCTGTTCATGTTGCCCAAAGATTGTTTGAGCAGCTCACAGAGAAGAGAGTCATCTCTTGGAATGCCTTGATTTCTGGTTATGCGATGCATGGCCATGCCTTTGAAGCCCTTTCCCTGTTTGAGGAGATGAAGGAGGAAGCCCAGCCCGACCACGTAACTTTTGTTGGTGTTCTCTCGGCTTGCAGTCATGGAGGTTTGATGGATGAAGGGTGGAATTTTTTTAAGTTAATGGTGACAAAATACTTGATACAGCCCACGGTTCAGCATTATACGTGCATGGTTGATCTTCTTGGTCATGCTGGACGATTGGATGAGGCTTACAATCTTATCCAACAGATGAAAGTGAGGCCAGACTCTGGTGTTTGGGGTGCTTTGTTGAACTGTTGTAAAATCCACAGAAATGTGGAGTTGGGGGAGAGGGCCATAGAGAAGCTGATTGATCTTGAACCCAATGATGCAGGCAATTATGTGATTTTGTCAAACATCTATGCTCAAGTTGGGAATTGGGAAGGAGTTTCCAAGGTGAGGAAGTTAATGAAAGAAAGGGGACTAAAGAAGAGCATTGCTTGTAGCTGGATTGAAGTAAAAAACAAAGTCCATGCTTTTTTGGCTGGAGATACTTCTCATCCGAAATCTGACGAGATATATGCAGAGGTGGAGAGGTTAAGGGGACTCATGAAAGATGCTGGCTATGTTCCAGATACTGCACCAGTTTTCCATGATATTGAAAATGATGAGAAGACTGCCATGGTTTGTAGTCATAGTGAAAAACTTGCAATTGCATTCGGGCTCCTCAGTACACCCCCAGGAACAAGGCTTCTTGTTACCAAAAACCTCCGTGTCTGCGATGACTGCCATGTGGCAATCAAGTTCATCTCAAGAATCACAGAGAGGGAAATTGTTGTTAGAGATGTCAATCGCTACCATCACTTTAAAGATGGTGTATGTTCATGTGGAGATTATTGGTGAAAAGAACAAGGAGAAGACTGGTAATATGTTGATCATGTTCAGTTATCACTGCTTATATAGAAATGAAATGAGGTCGTGTTTGAGGTATAGATTTGCTGGTTATTGATATCTATGCTTTGGGTCATGGTTATTCGAGGCCGTTGATTTGCTTGCTCATGTTTTTGTGGAGGTTGACTAGTGACAACTTGAAAATGATGGGAAACTTGGGTGATAGTTGTTCGCTAGTAGGACAGGAGTAGTGTATGGCTGAACAAGAGCTATGCCTAAGTTGTACACTCAGTTTATTTTTTTGGCCCTTCAAAGCTTTTACTTTGTGGGTATTGCAGGCCCATGGTTGATTTGTCATTCTTTAAATTTAAGAATTTTCAATTCAAAGGATTTACTACTCCTAAATTTGAATGCTCTCCAAATTTGTCTGATTGGATGCATGGTTCTATGGCATAACTGTATGTTATGTTGCTTTAGTTTCATCATTAAGTAGAGCTCTTGTAATTTTTTCTAATTGTGTTTGTAAGAATTTTGTCAATTCGCATCTACAAGATTCATAATTTTCATAAGAGCCAGGGTGGCTCCATTTAGTGCATGTTTGGGAGTTCTTTTGTGTATTCTGCTTCTGGAACCTAGAAGCCAGCTTTTGGTTTGCAAAAAGGTGGAGGTAATATGTAGCCTCACGTTGGAATAACCTCCACCTCCAGCATTAGAAGCCAAGAAGCTGGGGTGCGGACTTACTAATATCTTATGTTTGTTGGGCTGTTCTTGCTGAATCCAAAATCCAAATACGTCAATGATGTGAATTTGTGCTGTTTTTCTGTATTAATGATCAATAATGAAAGCTTGTATTTTTATGGCATATTACAATTCTCATTTCATTCTGTTGCAGTGACACGTTTTATGGTTCATCCAAGGAGTGATGTTCTTGTTTGGCAAGATAAATTTGTTTCACCAACAAATTAACATCTGGGTATTTGATTCTCTGACGGGAAAGTGAAAAAATGCTATGTGTTAGGAAATTGAGGTATCTTTTTACTCCAACTTCCTCAGCTTTAGCTTCCTTGATAGAAGGACAAGTCAACAGCATTGAGGTTTCCCCATGTCAGCCTTGGGCTTCTTTGAGCCACAGGTCACTGTTTTTGTTCATGGACTCCTGCCCCTCCAACAGCTTAAAGATTCAAACTTTTGTTGGGAATTTAATGAATGGACTCATCGGCCTATCGGCAGTCTCTTTCTCTACTATGGGTGAGAGAATCCTGGTCCAGGCTCGAGACCCGTCGAGAATATGTGTGGAACTAGTAGATGCACTTGATGAGAGCAGGTTTGATGATGCATGGAAGTTGCATCAGCAGTACATGCAAATGGAAGGGCTTCCTAGGAAATCTGTTCTGAACAAGCTTCTCACATGTTTTGCAGAAAGACAGGATCTTCATTGGCTTGAGAAAGCTTACAGTTTGGTGGAACTTGTTTTTGAGAAGGGTAAACCTGACTTGTTTGAGAAGGAGACTCTGATATTTCTTGCTTTCATTCTTGCAAGGCATAGATTACCGGTTCCTGCATCAACTGTTTTGAGAAAATTGGTAGAAATGGAAGAATACCCACCTGTAAATGCATGGTCGGCTGTCATTGCCAACATGTCACAGACAGCACCTGGGGCTTACCTTGCTGCGGAGTTGGTTCTTGAGATTGGGTACTTGTTTCAGGATAACAGGGTGGATCCAAGAAAGAAGAGCAACCGACCTTTACTCGCTATGAAGCCTAATACTACTGTTTATAACATTGCTATGGCTGGGTGTTTGTTATTTGGGACAACTAGAAAAGCCGAGCAGCTTCTTGAAGTGATGCCTCGAGTTGGTGTGAAAGCTGATGCTTCTTTACTTATCATAATGGCACACATTTATGAAAGAAATGGACGTCGAGAAGAACTCAAAAAGCTTAAGAGACACTTAGATGAAGCGTGTAGCCTGGGGGATGTCCAGTTTCAGCAGTTCTACAATTGTTTGTTGACATGCCATTTGAATTTTGGGGACTTGGTTTCTGCATCTCAGATAGTCTTGGAAATGCTTAGGAAGGCAAAGGAAGCACAAAACTCGCTTTCTGCTGCAACCCTTGTGCTCCAAACAGCTGGCACGGCTAAATCCTTTCCTCTTGCACAAAGTTCTAACCCTGCAACATTAGATGGTTTATGTGATCCTAGATCAATTGAACAGCTTGTCCCACCTTATGAAGAGTTCTCTAGAGAGAGAAATTTTTTATTACTTGAAAATGAGGCCAAAGAAACACTGGATGTATTGTTAGAGAAATTGCACACCAGAATAGAGCTAGTTACATCTGAAGGTGGTATTCTCCGACCAACTGAGAGAATTTATGCCAAACTAGTTAAGGCATATCTTGAGGCAGACAAGGTTAAGGATTTGGCCGAGTTTCTTAACAGGGCAGCAAAAGAGGATGTCCCAGTCTCCACTGGGAATTCTGCTGTCATTCATGTGATTAATGCATGCATCTCACTTGGGTGGTTGGACCAGGCACATGACCTGCTTGACGAAATGCGATTAGCTGGTGTAAGAACTGGCTCCTCTTTGTACTCTTCCCTCCTAAAAGCTTATTGTGAAGCAAACCGACCAAGAGAGGTCGAATCTGTTCTAAGAGATGCTCGTAAAGCCGGGATCCAGCTGGATTCGAGCTGCTACGAGGCTATGATCCAATGTAAGGTTCTTCAGAAAGATACCCAAGGTGCTCTTTATATATTCAAAGAGATGAAAGAAGCCAAGATATCAAAATCTGTTCATCAAGAATTTGATATGCTAGTGCAGAGTTGTGCGGAGAGCAAGGAAGCAGGGTTGATGGCGAAGTTGTTGGAAGAGATTAAAGAAGGGCAGAGGGTAGACTGTGGGGTCCATGATTGGAATAGTGTAATCCATTTCTTCTGTAGGAAGAGATTGATGCATGATGCTGAGAAGGCTTTGAAGAAAATGAGGGCTCTGGGGCATGTCCCAAATGCACAGACTTTTCATTCTATGGTCACCGGATATGCTGCTATAGGGGTAAGTACCTGGAAGTAACAGAGCTATGGGGTGAGATGAAGGTTCTTGCTGTTTCTAGCTCAATGAAGTTTGATCAGGAGCTCCTGGATTCCTTACTTTACACCTTTGTGAGGGGTGGGTTTTTCTTGAGAGCAAATGAAGTTGTGGAGATGATGGAGGAAGGGAAGATGTTTGTGGATAAGTACAAGTACAGGAACCTCTTCTTGAAGTACCACAAAACTGCTTACAAGAAGAAGGCTCCTAAGATCCAGACAGAAGCCCAGTGTAAGAGGAGGGAAGCAGCATTGGCCTTTAAGAAATGGGTTGGCTTAGTCTAATTACCAACTATATTCACTGGTTGAGTATGAAGCTGTTGCTATTTTTCAATTTGCAAAAAGCAGCTACTATCAACTTTCCTAAACAATGTTTGAAGGTGAAGAATGTGGAAATGAATACTTAACCTCATCATGTCTTGCCAAGCCCACACACATTAGAAGAGATGCAAATTCCTCTTGGCTAAATGTGGCTATCATCAGAACTAGTGAATATGGGTAATTCACCAAATATGAACTCTTTCCTAACCATGATCATGAACTTTGTAGTTGACATTATAGCTCATGTGCTTACGGATTCAGTTTTTTTTTTATTAGTTTCATATATTTTACTTATACTCTTCAGCTTATTTGCAAAAGAAACCTAGCTACTATTCCTCAATACATGGAACAGAAAAGCACTTTGGTGTTTTCAATGATGAATCTAGTAAAAGGCGGTTTTCAAACTATATTATGTAATGATCGATTCTTGGCTACTTTAATATCTGCAGCTTTTGAAATATCATGTTTTTTATGTGTTCTTTTCCTCCATATCAGAAAAAAATCAGCAAATCATAAATTTTTTGGCATGATCTAGTACCTATAGTATAACAGCGAATTGTAGCTGTCCGCCTGATCTAGTTTCAACCTTGTTGTCTTGTACTTGTAGGGAAATCCTAACCCTTTCTGTACTTATAAGCATGGCTCACCTTAGTAACAAAACAAAGTGGGTCCCAGCATGTAAAATTATGGCTGAAGTTTCATGTATGCTTACTGGCTAGTGGCTTCTCATACCCATCTGGCTAACATTCCCTGTAGTTTTAGTGCAAATGTATCCAATTTCTGCAGCTTCAACATTCACTGAAACCCATTGTCCCTGTCTATTTTTCATGATATCAGATTTTAAAGAAAGTGATATTAAGTTGGATGCTGTTTCCTTTGTTTGCTGATGATTTAATGAATTATACACTTCAATATTCACAGTAATTTTGGCACCCTTATTATGAAGGATGCAATTCTGTAGCTTCATCTCACGTGTACGTGAAGGTTTTTTTTTGTATGCGCTACTTAAGGAGTCCAAGAGGGACAAGATTAAAAAGAAGGCCAAAGAATGCCTTAATTAGACCTCCAATGTATTCATGTATTTTTCTAGGAGTAGACAAGACCGCTCTGACTTTATGAGTGAATCTGGTCTCCTCCAACCTTCTGTTCCAATTTCCATTGTTTGTTGATAGCTGTCATCAACATACCAGTGGGAATTACCCTGGATATCAACAATTCAGGGAATCATCTCTATTTTCCTTAGCTTGGGGACACCTATGCAGTTCAAAATGCTGGTGTTACTTGTTCTTGTTATTGGTGATTCCATGATATGCTAATTAAGGAAACTATGTTGGACTTGTCCTATTTTTCGTTTTTATTTAAGCTTGGAAATATGGGGTATTACTTTAAGTATATTTTTCCAATGGAACTATCTAAATGAATCTTCTATAGGTTTATTTAAAGAATTCTATAGGAAAGTCATTCGACCAGCTATGATTTACGGGGCAGAATGTTGGGCAGTTAAGAGGTGGAATTCAGACAAACTAAGTGTATCAGACATGAGGATGCTAAGATGGATGTGTGGGAAAACAAGGAAGAATAAAGTAAGGATGAACGTATTAGAGTGGATTTGGGAGTTGCTCCAATCCATGATAAGCTTTAAAAAAGCCGTTTGAAGTGGTATGGTCATGTCCAAAGGAGGCCTGAGGATGCCCTTGTAAGGAGAAGTGATCTGATCCAGATTAAGGGATCTATAAGAACTAGGGGCAGGCCAAAAACTGACCATAGGGGAGGTTGTGAAAAAAGATATGCTCAGTTTAGGTCGGTTCTTAGCATGGCCTTGAATAGAGCGGATTGGAGGGCTAGGATCCATGCGACGGACTCCATCTAGCCGGGTTCTACTTCATTACTATTTTTGTCTTTTGCTGCCTGTAACTTGTTCCTTTTCTCTCCTTTGTTCTTGTTTGGATCCATGTAGTCATGTTATACCCGTGCCCAAATATCCCAGGTTAATTTTAATTTTTGGACATAGGTAACACACCCCGGGTGACAACCACTAGTAAATTGTGGCTTTCCCAAGATTTAATAATAAAAATTTACTAGGAGGTGGGGCCCACACACTGGAAACACCTTGGGAAGGCCCCACTCAACATTAGAATCCATTCCCACATAAAGGGAACCAATTTGGCCTTCACCGGTAAACACCTCAAGTGAGATATACTGGCCAAAATCGGGTTAGTTAGCCATTGGACCTAGGCCCTCGCACCTGTGCACCTCAAACCACTCCTAGTAGTTGGATCACATTTTGGAGTATAGAACTATAGATTAATGTATCCGGACAACCCGAGGTGGGCCGGTTAGTGCCAAATGATGGTTTAACCTGGAAAAGAGTGAAAACTCATTTTTTTGCCAAACAATCCTTAAGAAACTTAAGTGGCTATAAATAGAAGCCTTAGCCATTCATTCTATTCATTCCTACCAAACTAAAAGCAAGAGAAGAGAGAAAGGAGAAGAAGAAGAAGGAGGAGAAGAACAAGGGAGGAAGAGGAAGAGAGGAGCAAGGGGAGCACCCCATCTAAGGTAAGCTCTCTCTCTCTCTCTCTCTACCTTCTAAGTAGTCATCTCTCTTTCCCTTCCATTTTCACTCTCCATTAAAGCTAATGGAGATCGCCCTAACCGAACCTACCCATCTACTTACCTAATGTATACATTGATTGGGGGATTTGATGTTGGGGACTTGTCTTAGCAAGATCCATGGTTCAATTTGAACCCATGAACCCTCTCTAGTGAAATCCCCATTTCAAACCCCAATTTGGGCAACACAAAACCTATAAATGGGAAAATTTCCTAAAACCTACCTTCTCACTTGTCAAGACTACAAATTAGGAGAGGGTTTTAGTGTAAGAGACCTATCCTAACAAGATTGACGGATCAATTTGAGTCCATGAGCCCTTCCTAGTAAAATCCCCAATTTTGGTAACTAAACCATAAAAATGGTGGGTTTTGCCCAAACCCTCTATAGCCCACCATTCAAACCTGAAATTGGGTTGGGGAAAATGAAATTAAATACATTGTAATAGCCATTGGTGGTCACCACGTAAACCCTCAACTGAAATTCCCAAATTTAGCTTAGTTACGACTTGAACTTTGGGGAATTTGGGTGCATTGTGTAAACCCATCTTAACCAAACCATTGATTACATTTAATCTAAGTTAATTGAGGTGGGTGAACGTCCCCCACATATGAATTAGCTTATAGTTATAAAAACCCCCAAATTGAGAACAATTTCAAAGAAAAAGGAAATATGAAATGAAGCTAGAACATGTGCCTAGAGTCTCATTTTTCTATGGATGATTTATTTCTTAAAAATCTTATGTATCCTAGGAGTAAAACCAAGAAGTGACGAGACAATGCGGCGCGAGGCCATCGACTCTCCATCATCTCCTAGGACTTGAGTTGAGGGGATTGGTGTGATTTTATTTTATGGAATGTTTATGTGGTGATGCATATATGGATGAGCATGTTAATTTCATATTATAAATTTGTTATTTGTGTTGGATATAGATGTTGCATAATGACATGAGTTGTGAATGGAGTGTGTGTGTGTGTGTGATTGGGATGCAGGTAGCCGAAGGTTGGATTCCGGCATTGCATGTCCAGGGTGAATGTGTGTATGTGTTTGTATTGTGTGTGACTGGGATGCAGGGAGCCGAAGGTTGGATTTTGGCACTGTATGCCCAGGGTGAATGTGTGTGTGTTGTGAAGATTGGGTGCAGGATAGCCGAAGGTTGGTTCCGGCACAGTATGCCTACGGGGTGTGTGAGTGTGATTGTAATGTGGCGTGGCATATTAGAATGCGTTGGGCTAGGATAACTACCCAGGTACTACAACCCTTGCCAATAGGGGTTTATGTATTGGCTAATCCTACCGTCCAGCGGACCAAGGTTAAGGATGATTTTCGATGACCGAGGTGGGGGGTACCAGCGTTGTGACAAACCATCACGCGATGTTGGATTCGGTGATGAGGTATATTATGGAGGATTATTAATAGGGGCTTACCGGGTACCGAAGAAACAATGTAGGGATTGGTATGCTCCTGACTCGCAACTAGCTTGTATCCTTGGGGATCGATAACGGACATTCGTGATTGGGGATACCACCTATGTTGTAGTAGCACTAATACCCATTATGGACTTAGAATCTGTTGATTAGGTTTGTTTGCTAATAATTGGATCATGGCATTGTATTCATATAAACATATTCATATTGGTTTGGATGGGCATTTTTACATTGTTTTATTTCATGATTTGTTGTGGATGTTTGTGTGTACCCTTCACTGGGCTTCGTGGAAACTCACCCCCGTTGTTGTCCCCTTTTTAGATGTGGATTTAGGTAACCATTTAGAAATTGTGGTTGAGGAGCCGGCCCTCTATGTAGGCTACCTCTGGGACGAGGAACTGGTCATGCACGAGGACCGCTATGTATGTGATGTTTGTGCTTTCAGAGCACGCTGAGGATGAAAGTATCATCTTCCCTTTTTATTTTTATTTACATATCAGATTTAGCCCTAGGGGTATAATTGTAATGAATATTCCGCTGCGAATTTTTTTTGTTAAATATGATAAATATTATTAGACTCCACCGTTATGTATATTTGATTCTTATTATTATCTTATGATCATAGAATGATTTCATAATTTTATGCACTTAAAGTATCGCATCGTGGATCTTGGATGGATTGTGGACATGTGTGCGTGTCCATGTCACTAGGTTTCAAGTGAGGAGGCGGGTGTGACAAGTCAACCCCATTAAGTTGAGATAAGGCTTTGTTGTTGTTGTTAATTGCCCTTGTCTTATTCTCAAAAATTTTTAATTGGGGTTATAAATGAGTTAGAATATGTAGATGAGGAAGAACAATGAGATGAGAGTTGGAGAAGAGGATAAAGAAGTAGAAGAGGGAGAAGGAGAGGAGGCGATGGTATGGTTGAATGGTATGTTGAGTAAAATCTCACTAAGACCAAATATATTACTTCACTAACATATTTACAGGAAATTACACATACCTCCCTAAGGAGGAGAAAAGGGAAAAAATAAAGCATACATAATATGAAAAATTACTAAACTACCCTTAGTGTAATAAGGTTATACATTAATTGACACCTTAAGGAGTGTCAATAAGAAAATCCTTTTCGAATTATCTTATGATATTTCTATCAAAAAATTACCTTATGTTACATAATAGGATTTCAAATAGTACAAAGGCATCGAAAATTGGGTAACTTCTAATTGTTTATGGCCTTTTAATAGTTTATGCTTAAAAAAAGAAAGGACACTTGATGCTTCTAGGACTGCTGTTAACTCCTAATTTAACCTAAACTAATAAATCCTAATGTGAGTTAAGGTATAAATTTTATATGAATAGTAAATATTGTAGTTTCTATAAATAGTAATATTTAGATTAAGGGAAAAAGTTCTGTCCAGGAGTTTTGGTCCTGCGCCAAAACGGGGACTACTGGGATCGCACACTGAAGCATCAACATGGGTGAATTTTGGACTTTTATGGGGTGGGGCAGTCATTTTGCCCCACCCTGTGTCTAGCACAGGAGCTCTGATCCCGGACAGAGTTCTTTTTCCCTAACTTTTAATAGAAAGGTTGGGATACTATGAAAACTAAATCTTGGATAACTGAAACTAGTAAAATTCTTATTGACTAAAAATACTAATTTAATGTATCTTCTAAATGTTGTAAACTAACAGGGCTAAAATTAAAATGTTACTGCATCACGTCCTGTGATTGGAAAAACTTTGTAATAATATCAGAAATAGAAAACCAACACTAGCAATCTAGGTGAAGAGAGGAAGAAAGGAGAAAGAGTAGACTCCGAAGAGAGAAAACATAGCTTACAACAGTACCTTGCTATCATAATATATGATGGAAGAGTTACTATACTGCAAGGATTAGAAGTCTCTTCTGTCCTTGCAGTAACAGTATCTAATTAGAATAAACAACTAACATAACTAAAGACTAAAACAACTAAAACAGGAACAGAATACTAGTACTACATGATTCTGACAATAATACCCCTGTAGTACAACATACATAACAAACTTGACCTTGCTTTATGAAGAATTCTCACAATATATGAGCAATGGAATCCTAGACAACAACACTTGGAACCTGCATCACCTAGTTAGACCCCTATATGACAGGGGTTTTGGTCAATTCACATTCCCAGTTCAGTTGAAACTGACTATTCCATGCTAAAAGAAGAAAAAAACGCACGACGAGGCTCCCGCCCACCAGGGAGGGTCAATGCGCAACCATCCCCGCTTTTCGGAGGCCATTTCCACTCGAACCCGTGACCTAGTATTGGAGCAATCTTACCATTGTGCTGAGGTTTGCCCTCACTATACCATACTAAAATAGTAGAACAATAAATCAATGTCTTGTTAGAAGGAAAATAGATGGTTCTCATGGCTACTTTTTGTGGTTGCTTTATGCTTTGTTGGTTAAAGTCCTGGGTCACAGCCAGTTCTTGTTTGGCTGCCGGAGAAGAAGAAAGAGGAGAAGAGTTGCAGCGGTGGCTGCCGGAGAAGGAGAAGGAGGAGAAGAGTTGCAGGCTTGCAGCGGTGGCCGCCGGAGAAGGAGAAGGAGGAAAAGAGCAGCGGTGGCTGCCGAAGAAGGAGAAGGAGAAGGAGAAGGAGAAGAGTTGCAGCGGTGGCTGCCGGAGAAGAAGAAGAAAGAGGAGAACAGTTGCAGCGGTGGCTGCCGGAGAAGGAGAAGGAGAAGAGAAGAACCAGCGGTGGCTGCCGGAGAAGGAGAAGAAGAAGGAGAGGAGCAGAAGACGCAACAGTGGCTGCCGGAGAAGGAGAAGAGAAATCGTTGCAGCGGTGGCTGCCGGAGAAGGAGAAGAAGGAGGAGAGAACACTTGCAGCGGACCAGCGGTGGCTGCCGGAGAACGAGAAGGAGAAGAGAAGAACCAGCGGTGGCTGCCGGAGAAGGAGAAGAGAAATCGTTGCAGCGGTCGAGGGTTTTCGGTTTTCGTCTCTTCGAACTCTCGAGCTTCGATCGAGGGTTTGTGGCGTTAATTGAAAATTTGAAATCGACCGAGGGTTTGGTCTCAAATCATAATAGAAAATGTTAGTAAAAAAAAAAAAAACCCAATTAAAATATAATAAATAAAATATTGTTAGTAAAAAAAAAAATCGACCGCCTAGGTACTAAAACGTGGTATGGCATCCATGGCGACGCCAAGGCGTCGCCTATCCGTCCAAGGCGACCGCCAAGTGTGCAACCATTAGTCGTTGTACTGCCATGGCTATGATTTACCGCCGGGACGCCTAGGCGACGCCTTGACAACTATGACCCGTGCCCAAATATCCCAGGTTAATTTTAATTTTTGGACATAGGTAATACACCCCAGTGAAAACCACTAGTAAATTGTGGCTTTGCCAAGATTTAATAATAAAATATACTAGGAGTTGGGGCCCACACACTGGAAACACCTTGGGAAGGCCCCACTCAACATAAGGATCCATTCCCACATAAAGGGAACCAATTCGGCCTTCACCGGTAAACACCTCAAGTGAGATATACCGGCCAAAATCGGGTTATTTAGCCGTTGGACCTAGGCCCTCCCACCAGTGCACCTCAAACCACTCCCACTAGTTGGGATCACATTTTGGGGTATAGATCATAGTTGTCACTGCGTCAAATCAATCCAAAGCGGTGGAGGGGTGGCTAATCGATTTGGCGATGAATCGCCCGTTATGGTGTTGCCATAGCGGTCAAATCGCCCATGTGTCATTTTTTATTTTCCTTATTTTCTCAAGTTATTTGGTATGCTACTTTTTTATTTTCCATATTTTTTAAAGTTATTTAGCATGCTACAAGCCTACAATATATACCCTATAACATATAAAATCAACATTAAGCAACATCAAATCATCAAAAATCAACATAGCCCTATCAAAATCACCTTGTATTTTACAAAAAATCGACCACCTAGTGAATTAGGCGTGACCTGGCGTTCATGGCGACTCCTATCAGCCAATGGTGACTGCCATATGTGAGTCACCTAAATCGTAGCACTGCCATGAACTTTTTTCGCCAGGATGCCAAATCGCCGCCTTGGCGACGCCATGACAACTATGGTATAGATTAATGTATCCAGACAACCAGAGGTGGGCCGGTTAGTGCCAAATGATCGTTTAACCTGGAAAAGAGTGAAAACTCATTTTTTTGCCAAACAATCCTTAAGAAACTTAAGTGGCTATAACTAGAAGCCTTAGCTATTCATTCTATTCATTCCTACCAAACTAAAAGCAAGAGAGGAGAGAAAGGAGAAGAAGAAGAAGGAGGAGAAGAACAAGGGAGGAAGAGGAAGAGAGGAGCAAGGGGAGCACACCATCTAAGGTAAGCTGTCTCTCTCTCTCTCTCTCTCTCTCTACCTTCTAAGTTGTCATCTCTCTTTCCCTTCCATTTTCACTCTCCATTAAAACTAATGGAGATCGCCTTAACCAAACCTACCCACCTACTTACCTACTGTATAAATTGATTGGGGGATTTGATGTTGGGGACTTGTCTTAGCCAGATCCATGGTTCAATTTGAACCCATAAACCCTCTCTAGTGAAATCCCCATTTCAAATCCCAATTTGGGCAACACAAAACCTATTAATGGGAAAATTTCCTAAAACCCACCTTCTCACTTGTCAAAACTACAAATTGGGAGAGGGGTTTAGTGTAAGAGACCTATTCTAACAAGATTGACGGATCAATTTGAGTCCATGAGCCCTCCCTAGTAAAATCCCCAATTTTGATAACTAAACCCTAAAAATGGTGGGTTTTGCCCAAACCCTCTATACCTCACCATTCAAACCCGAAATTGGGTTGGGGAAAATGAAATTAAATACATGTATAGTGGATTGGGGTGACCATATAAGCCATTGGTGGTCACCACGTAAACCTTCAACCGAAATTCCCAAATTTAGCTTAGTTGCGACTTGAACTTTGGGGAATTTGGGTGCATTGTGTAAACCCATCTTAGCCAACCCATTGATTACATTTAATCTAAGTTAATTGAGGTGGGTGAACGTCCCCCACATATGAATTAGCCTATAGTTATAAAAACCCCCAAATTGAGAATAATTTCAAAGAAAAGGAAAATATGAAATGAAGCTAGAACATGTGCCTAGAGTTTCATTTTTCTATAGATAATTTATTTTTTAAAAATCTTATGTATCCTAGGAGTAAAACCAAGAAGTGACGAGACAACGCGGTGCGAGGCCATCGACTGTCCATCATCTCCTAGGACTCGAGGTGAGGGGATTGGTGTGATTTTATTTTATGGAATGTTTATGTGGTGATGCATATATGGATGAGCATGTTAATTTCATATTATAAATTTGTTATTTGTGTTGGATATGGATGTTGCATAATGACATGAGTTGTGAATGGAGTGTGTGTGTGTGTGTGTGATTGGGATGGTGGCAAGGTTGGATTTGCATTCATGTCCAGTGAATGTTGTGTGTGATGTGTGGGGTGGATGCGGGAGCGAAGGTTGGATTTTGGCACTGCATGCCCAGGGTGAATGTGTGTGTGTGAGTGTGTGTTTTGAAGATTGGGGTGTAGGATGAGTTGGTCGCAAGGTTGGTTGAGCAGCAATTGGTCATGTCACGGGTGTGTGAGTGTGATTGTGATGTGGCGTGGCATGTTAGAATGCATTGGGCTAGGATAACTACCCAGGTGCTACAACCCTTGCCAATAGGGTTTATGTATTGGTTATTCCTACCGTCCAACGGACCGAGGTTAGGGATGATTTTCGGTGACCAAGGTGGGGGGTACCGGCGTTGTGACAAACCATCACGCGATGTTGGATTGGGTGATGAGGTATATTATGGAGGATTATTAATAGGGGCTTACCAAGTACCGAAGAAACAATGTAGGGATCGGTATGCTTCTGACTCGCAACTAGCTTGTATCTTTGGGGATCGATAACGGACATTCGTGACTGGGGATACCAACTATGTTGTAGTAGCACTAATACCCATTATGGACGTAGAATCTGTTGATTAGGTTTGTTTGCTAATAATTCGGATCATGGCATTGTATTCATATAAACATATTCATATTGGTTTGGATGGGCATTTTTACATTGTTTTATTTCATGACTTGTTGTGGATGTTTGTGTGTACCCTTCACTGGGCTTCGTGGAAGCTCACCCCCGTTGTTGCCCCCTTTTTAGATGTGGATTTAGGTAACCATTCAGAGATTGTGATTGAGGAGCCGGCCCTCTATGTAGGCTACCTCTGGGACGAGGATCTGGTCATGCACGAGGACGGCTATGTATGTGATGTTTGTGCTTTCAGAGCACGCTGAGGATGAGAGTATCATCTTCCATTTTTATTTTTATTTACATATCAGATTTAGCCCTAGGGGTATAATTGTAATGAATATTCCGCTGCGAATTTTTTTTGTTAAATATGATAAATATTATTAGACTCCACCAGTTATGTATATTTGATTCTTATTATTATCTTATGATCATAGAATGATTTCATAATTTTATGCACTTAAAGTACTGCATCGTGGATCTTGGATGGATTGTGGACACGTGTGAGTGTCCATGTCACTAGGTTTCAAGTGAGTGGAGGCGGGGTGTGACAAGTCGACCCCATTAAGTTGAGATAAGGCTTTGTTGTTGTTGTTAATTGCCCCTTGTCTTATTCTCAAAAATTCTTTTAATTGGGGTTATAAATGAGTTAGAATATGTAGATGAGGAAGAACAATGAGATGAGAGTTGGAGAAGAGGATAAAAAGTAGAAGAGGGAGAAGGAGAGGAGGCGATGGTATGGTTGAATGGTATGTTGAGTAAAATCTCACTAAGACCAAATATATTACTTCACTAACATATTTACAAGAAATTACACATACCTCCCTAAGGAGGAGAAAAGGGAAAAAATAAAGCATACATAATATGAAAAATTACTAAACTACCCTTAGTGTAATAAGGTTATACATTAATTGACACCTTATGGAGTGTCAATAAGAAAATCCTTTTCTAATTACCTTATAATTACCTTATGTTACATAATAGGATTTCAAATAGTACAAAGGCATCGAAAATTGGGTAACTTAATTGTTTATGGCCTTCTAATAGTTAATGCTTAAAAAAACGAAAGGACACTTGATGCTTCTAGGACTGCAGTTAACTCCTAATTTAACCTAAACTAATAAATCCTAATGTGAATTAAGATATAAATTTTATATGAATAGTAAATATTGTAGTTTCTATAAATAGTAATATTTAGATTAAGGGAAAAAGTTCTGTCCAGGAGTTTTGGTCCTGCGCCAAAACGGGGACTACTGGGATCGCACACTGAAGCATCAACATGGGTGAATTTTTGGACTTTTATGGGGTGGGGCAGTCATTTTGCCCCACCCTGTGTCTGGGCACAGGAGCTCTGATCCCGGACAGAGTTCTTTTTCCCTAACTTTTAATAGAAAGGTTGGGATACTATGAAAACTAAATCTTGGATAACTGAAACTAGTAAAATTCTTATTGACTAAAAATACTAATTTAATGTATCTTCTAAATGTTGTAAACTAACAGGGCTAAAATTAAAATGTTACTGCATCACGTCCTGTGATTGGAAAAAACTTTGTAATAATATCAGAAATAGAAAACCAACACTAGCAATCTAGGTGAAGAGAGGAAGAAAGGAGAAAGAGTAGACTCCCGTAAGAGAGAAAACATAGCTTACAACAGTACCTTGCTATCATAATATATGATGGGAAGAGTTACTATACTGCAAGGATTAGAAGTCTCTTCTGTCCTTGCAGTAACAGTATCTAATTAGAATAAACAACTAACATAACTAAAGACTAAAACAACTAAAACAGGAACAGAATACTAGTACTACATGATTCTGACAATAATACCCCTGTAGTACAACATACATAACAAACTTGACCTTGCTTTATGAAGAATTCTCACAATATATGAGCAATGGAATCCTAGACAACAACACTTGGAACCTGCATCACCTAGTTAGACCCCTATATGACAGGGGTTTTGGTCAATTCACTATTCCCAGTTCAGTTGAAACTGACTATTCCATGCTAAAAGAAGAAAAAAAAGGCGTACCAATGCACGAGGCTCCCACCACTACGGGGTCTAGGGAGGGTCAATGTACGCAACCTATCCCCGTTTTCGGAGAGGCCATTTCCCGACTCGAACCCGTGACCTAGTATTGGAGCAATCTTACCATTGTGCTGAGGTTTGCCCTCACTATACCATACTAAAATAGTAGAACGAATAAATCAATGTGCTTAGTGCTAGAAGTGAAAAATGATGGTTCTCATGGCTACTTTTTGTGGTTGCTTTCATGCTTTGTGTGGTTAAAGTCCCAGGGTCACAGCCAGTTCTTGTTTGCTACTGACATCTTTAATCTTCTACTATTCTGGTTCATAGTTTTTAAGGCACTGATGCGGTCCATGGTTGGTAAGGCAGTGGACTGCCTTATGGGAAGTGAATATGGTGGCCACCTTATACTCTAAGGTGCTATAAGGCAGAAAGGCGATGCCTTATGACGCCTTATGATTGAGGCGGTCGCCTTATGTGTTTGCTTTTTATAAAATACATTTTAAAATTGCTTTGATGAAGATTCCAAATTACATTTTCTCATTGGCAGGTGTATAAGTTTTGATGCACATGTGATGTATTGGATCAAACTTTTTTTTTTTAAACATAATTTAAAATTGCTTTATGAAGATTCCAAATTACATTATCTCATTGGTAGGTGTATAAGTTTTGATGCACATGTGATGCATTAGATCAATTTTTTTTTTTTAAACACATTATAAAATTGCTTGATGAAGATTCCAAATTACATTTTCTCATTAGGAGGTGTATAAGGTCTGATGCACATGTGATGCATTGAATCAATTTTTTTTTTTTTTAAACAAATTTTAAAATTGCTTAATGAAGATTCCAAATTACATTTTCTCACTGGCAGGTGTATAAGTTTTGATGCACATGTGATGCATTGGATAAAAAACCATATAACTTAGAAAATAAAAACCCTTACCAAAAAAAATAAAAATAAAACCCAAATTGCTAAATTGCGCATCTCTCATTCTCTCTGTCTCCGCTCCAAATAACAAAACCCCAAACTGACCGACGATGAGCCTCCTCCTTCGATTCTTCTCCGGCAACTTCTCCTTCTCCTCCGACAGCCTTCGGCGACATCCGGCGACCTCCGGCAAAGTGCTTTCATTCTCAATCTCCGCTCCAAATCGCAAAACACCAAATTGACCGATGGTGAGCCTCCTCCTTCGATTCTTCTCTGGCGACTTCTCCTTCTCCTCCGACAGCCTTCGGCGATATCCGATGACCTCCGACGACCTCCGGTGAAGTGTCCTTCCACATCTCCAGGTATGTTTTAGTTTATATTTCTAATTTCTGATTTGTGCGCTTTTTTTTTTCTCTCTTTTCTTCTTTCTTCTCTTCTTTCATCTTCATCATACACCATACGGTTTTTGTTTCTCTTTTCTTCTTTCTTCTCCCTTCTTCTTTCATCTTCATCAGACACCATACGGTGTGTCGGTGACTCGGTCGGTGAGACTTGAGACTTTGTATGATAAGTTTTTTTTTTCTTCCTACGGTGACTGTAACGACTTGAGATGAGCTGTTTTTTGTCATGCAACCCTGTAGTAATCTGATTGAAATCAGGGTTTACTGATTGGTCTCATAAGAGTAAATGGTCTTTTTTGGGTTGCCTATTCAGTTCATCATTTTGTTTCACAAATCACTGGCATTTTATTCTAATATTACATTTGGAATAAATGATGTGCATACTTATCAAGCTCAATTTGGAAATTTACTTGTAAATGATAGGTTCAGTCTGGTTTGGCTGGTTGACCAGTGCATTTTTTTTTTTTTAAATAACATTAGGGCTTTACGTTTTTATTAAAATAATTTTGGAGAAATTAGAAGAAAAAACTGAGTTATGTAAAGAAAATCTCACAGAAAGGCTATCTGAATTTGAGCTTATGAATGAGTAGCACAAGTTTTGACTCTGCATTTAACTCCATTTTGTATAGATTGTGCTAATCTTTGCACTTGATTGAATATTGATGATTGATGATTGATAAAGATGAACTTAGTTTATTCACTTTATTGATTTGTTTTCTTGATGAATATCTTACATTGGTATGAATATGAACCTTTAATATTTATTTAACATATGAGTAATAGGATTCAACTAGGATTTGAGCCAAATAGACTGGTTTTATAAAAAAAAATTACACAAGAATGCTTTAGTCGATAAGGTGACGCTTTATGCCCGCCTTATTGCTAAGGCGCTCAAAAGACCCTCAAACGCCTCCATCACCTTACCACCTTAAAAACTATGTTCTGGTTATATTACTGTCATTAAGAAGGTCAGCCAATATCTTCTTATTGGCATCTTTATACTCCTTTTCAAGCTATTTTGAGCTTAATGATTGCTTCTATTACTGCTGTTCTGGCTATTATTATATCTGATGTTATGCATATGTTCGTTTACTATTTCCTAACGGGTCTGATCAGTGAATCTGAAGTCAAAAGTTAGTGGCTGTTTTAATGCCATGCTGTTTTCTATAAAGCCTTCCAACTGCCCTCATCAGACCTTTGTTACAGATAACAGATCTGAGAACTTTCTCAGATTTCTCCCACAGAACACTCCCATTTCAGAGGCCACTTGTCCTAATATTAGGGTCATCTGACTCCATGTTGCTGAAATGTTAAGGATCTCTGTCAGCCTTCTAATGTTCTGAGATAAAAAATATAAGCCCTGGTTGTTTTGTTTAATAACTATTGTGCTTGGTAATTTGAAAACACTACAGTGTTCTATATATCTGATGCTTGCCTTTTCCGACACTTTAAGATCCACTGCAAGTTAGCCGTAAATCCTTAATTGGTTAGTGTTTTTGGGGCGAATAGTGTTTTTGGGGCACCATCATGCCTCTGGCTTCCTGATAGAAATCTTTTGATTTATCAAAAAGATAAAAGGCTAAATTATACCTGGGGTCCCTCATGGTAGTATGGTAGGGTGGAGTATCAATTATTGGGTCCCTCACATTCTAGAAACCTGTCTTGGGTAGTGATAGTAGATTTCTAAATATTTAAGATATGACTAATATTCCCATTGAGAATAAAAATTGGGTGGCATGGCCCAAGAACTCGATATAAACCTACGAAATTTCGCAGGTTTCGACCGTATCCCCAAGGGTCGAAACGATATGTCCTGTGACTTTCAAAAGTCACAAGTTCCGACCATGTTTCGACATGTTTCGACCAAAACATGAGAAATTTCGACCAAACCAATTGGTTCGACTTGAACCAGGTCCTATATATAAGTTAGTTTGAAAAGAAACCCAAGCCTTCTTTAGCAGAATTCGACCCTCTCTTCTTAGTTTTTTCTCCTATGAGTGGGAAGCTTGGGGAAACAGTGGAGATTTCCATTTTTTGCCTAACAAAGTTAAATCTAAGGGTGGTTCTTGCTTCATCTACATGAGAAAGATAGCTTGGACAAAAAAGGTAAGTCCCAACTTCCCCAAAAATCATATATATATATATATATATTTTTTTTTATAGAATATACTTGTAAATAGAGTATAATTATGTAAGTTTTTTATATGTTACTTAGGAGGACCCGATCTACGCATTCACGGTGGCCGAATTTTTTTTTGCATGTTAATGCTTTTTTTTTCCTTTGTTTTTTAAAATGCATTTACCTATAACATATTTCAGTCAACAACTCAGCGTAATGATTACCGAACCTTTGGTTCACCACACAAGTATGTCTTTGTGTTTTTTTTTATGAAACTAATCATGTGAATGTGTCAGAAATATCTAAAATAGGATGTACACAAAAAAGCAGAAAAAAAAAACACTGTTTTGGGGTCGAAACCTAAGTTCCACCAAACTGGAAAAAATTCATTGGTTTCCTCGAAATTTTCCAGGTTTTGACTGAAATTTTGGTCTACCCAAGGGTCGATACCCGATACCTTGAACCTTGTTGGGTGGTTTGTCTTGCTATCTCTGTAAGATTCTCCTTGTCATCATCCATGGATAAATAAGTTCCCAAATGAAGAAGAGGAAGAAGGAAGTAGAATGAAATGCTCATGTGTGGATGCACTGTCACACTAACCATTTGGGTGATTGTGGTTTCAAATTCCAATGCTCCATTAAAGTTTGTTAGCGTCAACAACTACAAACAGAGAAGTTATTTTTCTTTTTAATCCTTCTCTATGATGAAATCCCAAACTATCAAATTTGAAAATGGGAGCAAGAATCTATGATGGCAGAACCAATCATGGCTACAAATAGCTTTGGCAAATCCCTTTTGCAGATGCAGAAAACTACCCCAGTCCCCCACTCCTCCCAAAAAATTGTGCCAACTTTTAAAAAAATGGGATCCTCTTCTTTGCAAAACAAGGGATTTCTCTATGGGGAAGCTTCTCCCTAGATGCAACTTACTGCCTCAAGCAGATTGTAGGCCTCAAACTGTGGCTTGAATGCAAACCCTGGATGAAATTCATAAAGTATGCAGGGAAACCTGGGTGAAGAACCCAAATTCGATCAGTGGCTGTAGCAGATTCCCAGTGGAAAACACCATTTTTCCTGTCGACCATGGAAACCAGCTCTGGTTCAGCACATGGAAGCCTCCTGTCTTTTTCTGTGTCTCACCATGGAGAGGTAGCTGATTTTTTCCTCTTTCATAGGTAGCTGCAAGACGGAACAGCAAAGCCCTCCACAGGGCTTCACTGTGATTGCATGAAATTCTCATTATAATTTACAGTATTTTATAAAATTATGTCCAATGTTAAACTTAGTGATGCCATTTACTCAGGAGGGAACCTGAGGCATAATTTACGCCCCTCTAATCTTTTAAAAAAAAAGAAGAAGAAGCAGGCTGGGTTAGTAGGCCAAGATGGTCTTCTTGGCACTCCTTTCCTTTGGCAGAGTGATCTGTTGATGTACCACAAAACTGTGTATTCTTTGGTTTTGGGAACTTTTCACCTGGCATTGCTGGTTTTTGTACTTTATTTTGATCCTGAAATAAAGGTTACTAATCAAACAAGGGGAAAATCTACTCATTCCTATGATTTCAGATTTGTACTCATCATCGTAACAAGATTATGTGCATATTTGCAGAAGTAGGCTTTCTATTGTCTACATTTCACTTGTTAACAGGGAATAAATGTTCCTTATTTTTATGATTGAGCTTGCATAATCTTCTAATTTCTATAGTGTTCTATAGTGTGTGGGAAACTTGAAGAGTAATTTGCAATGCATTGCTTATAAGATGCTTAGCAAATGGGTATGATTCTTTTTTTGCTGCTGGTACTAATAGTTCATAGTTGCATTAACAGTAGTAGCAATACCAGGTTTATTGTTTCTTGTCTTGGATAGTAGTGTGAACAACAGTAGTACAGTGTTCAGTGAAGGTTCAATGTGGAAGGGTGGGAAGTTAATACCTTCAATGTTTGGATTGCTGGTTGCTATGTTGAATGCTTTGAAGTTGAGAGGACCAAAAGCTGATTAGAACTTTTGGTTTGCTTAGTTACAAAGTGGTACTATTAATATTATTTCGGCTTAAACAAAACAAAGGGCCATGTAGTGAGTTTAACTTACCAAATGTGTAAACTAATTCAAATTGAGCCTTGAAATGTATTTCTGGTGTGGGTGGAAGTTATGATCTTTCCAGAGATAATTAGGCTATGTTTGTTTGGGTTTCGTCATTACTATGGGTATTGCACCAGTATGATAGCAGAGGTCTGAAGAACTAAGGTTGACAAAACCTCTTTTTCCCATGGAGGTCAATTTTGGGTAGGATTCTGATTCTGAATTTTGGGCAAGAACCAGATTTGAATGGCTACGGAGACATGTTTGGCTTATTCTAGGGTATCAATTCTAGAATCTGACCTCAGAATTGGCCTGATTATCACATTGGTTGAAAGATTAATTCTAAGAGTCTGGAGGGAATTATCATAAAGTTGACAGGAAGGGTAAGGTAGCACCCCATTTGATCGAAACATCTGTGCAAGGGCTGTTGGTGCTCTCTGCTAGGGCACTGACCACCAGGAGAAATCTAACCACTTTCAATCTCCCACCTCTGGCTTCTTCTCAGGGAATGGCATCTCTTACCCTTTATTGCTATTGAATAATGCAAAGTTGCTGCATTAGGGATGCCTGAACCTGTAATAATTAGGCTATGTTCTCTCTTGTTTTATTCCCCCCTTCTTTACTTTCTTCTCCCCCCTTTTTTTCTTTTCATTGCCTAAGGTTGCAGTGCTTCTTGGTTGCGGGATGCCCTGAACACATATCCTCCCTCATGTTTCCCAAAATAATGTTCTCTGTTGTTTCCTCTCTCTATGTGTGTGTGTGTGTGTGTGGTTGCTATTTGGTTTCATTTGCTAAAAGTCAAGCTCTTCGGCTTGTGTTCCTTGCTTACAGGCACAAGTTGGTGTTATTTTTCTGTTTCTTCAATCCCTTTTTACCTTATTTTCTGTTTGTGTTTAGTCTCTCCTGATAAGTAGGGGGTAAGGCTGTGTACATTTGCACCTCCCAGATCCTGCAATAGCGGGAGCCTCGTGCACTGGGTTGCTCTTTTTTCTGTTTGTGTTTAGTTCATCATTGAGATCTTTTTGTTGAACCTGGTTGGGTCTAAGTATTGGTTCCAAAGTTTGGATTTCAAACTAAATCCGAAGACTTACATATTTTTTTAACCATCTATGTTTTTTAATTAGCTACTATAAAGCTCTAATGGTTTTTTGATTTTCTATCTACTGGTTCATTCACAAAATTGAGAGCCTGACGGTCTGCAAGTTTATTAACTTACTCTTACTAAACCAGGCAAAGTGGATATGCTCAGTACTAGGTTGAATTGTTAAATTCTACCCTTCTTGATTTGTGTCTAAATCCCATGTTGTACTGATGAGCACTGGTGTTATGGACCTTGGCTGAAAATCCATCTTGTCGGAGTATGAATACTGATGTTACAGATCTTTGTTCAAAACTCATCTTGACTTGCTTACTTATTTCAAGGTTATCGGATCCAACCCTGGGTTCCAGAACTCTAATTACAAAGAAGATATGGCTCATTCACCTGTGCATCTGAGGATGCTGTTGTTCTCCTGGCTGTGTGCATGCTCTAGGATCTTGAAAATCTGTAGCTCAATTGGTAAAGCACTTAGAGATTTTGTTCAATATAATACCAAAGACCTTACCTATTTTTCCGTTTTAACATTGCAAGAGGAGGCTTGATTACCTAGGCTATGGTCTCTCCCTCCATCCTATGGCAATCTGTTTGACTATGAAGTATGTGCATTACCTGAATCATTGGCAGGGAACGGTAAGTGGAATGAATGAGATTAATAAGAGTATGAAATTTAATTTCACAACAAATGTAGCAGATGTTTCTCAGTTTGTATTATATGATATTATTTTTGTTTGACCTTTTTTCCTCTGGCTTTTGTTTCATTGTAAGTAAATACCTTAAAAAGGGTAATGCCTATAAGGTGTGTAGATGAGTCAATTCATACCCATCTTAGTGGTTCTTTGATTGCTTCCTAATTTTTGGTGTGGCGTGTGTGACCAGAGCAGTGTTCTTGCTGGATCTTGGTTGTGATTGTGGGTTCTGTTCATTAACATTAAATGGATCTTAGGGAGATTCTTGTTGTTCTATTGGGCCTTATAAATATCTTCTATAAAGTTTGTATTGATTTGGTCAATGGTAGAGGTACCAATGTGAATTCTAGGGGAAAAAAAGAGAAAAATTCACCACTACAGTGCTTCATCTCCTATTTTATGAGTGATGATTTTTTTTTTTTTCACAAACTCAATCTCCACACCACTTTGCATTTAGGTGTTTTTGTAGATTTCTTATGAATGAGATCAGTGAGTCTTTATATTCTAATCTGAGGTGTCAGGGTTTGTGTATGAGTTGGGAGTTAGTTTGAACTTGAGTTAGGCCTTCGATTATTCTCTTTAGTTTACCTAATTGTTCTTTCTTATGCTTCATTGATTGCAGGTGACCATAGATTAGATGTGAGCTTGGAGAAGAAATAAGCGTTCTTTATGACTGCAAAAAGAAAATAGCAACATATGCAACAAGGAAGCAGTGTTATGCTGCTTTGGTGTAGATTAGCCAAACAATTGCCAACAACCATTTCCTGCCACATTGATGATCGAGGCACCAACCAGATTGGGTTGCTCCAATGGCTCTCTGCATGTGGAGAAGTCCTATTGAACACCTTTATATTAGAGTATCTGGGAGAAAATATAGATAGAATTTTGTATAAACGGTTATTGAAAAATAGTATTTGTGATTGTTTCACCGAGGAA
This sequence comes from Macadamia tetraphylla, assembly GCA_022985045.1. Taxonomy (NCBI): domain Eukaryota; kingdom Viridiplantae; phylum Streptophyta; class Magnoliopsida; order Proteales; family Proteaceae; genus Macadamia; species Macadamia tetraphylla. The sequence continues at coordinate 15,645,924 of CM040971.1, read as the reverse complement.
ACAAGCTATGGGGTTTTAGCAATTTCAGCTGTTTCAATACCACCCCCCTCTTCTGGTTTGGCAATGAGCTATATAACTGCAAGCTTTGTTTTATGAATTTCATTTCCAACTTACAAGTAGGGTAAGCACTTTGACATACCATTCAGCTGATTTGAGTGGAGAAATCAGAATACCAGGTTTGAATTCCTCATCCAGCTGATGACTGTTTCTGAATTTGGGAATGCTGCAGCTTCGGGCAATAAAGTGAACTTACAAGGTATTGTTTGGTTTATTTCCAAGACTTCTCTCTCAAGGCTTAGCCCTACTGAAATGTGATTTTTTGTTTTCCCAGGAAGTTGAGGCCTACCATAATGATGGGTGTGGGTCCGAAGGATCACTGGCACCGATAACTGTCAAGTGCTACTTCTATTGTTAGATTTGCACATCTGATTCCTGAGTTTAGCTAGGTTTCATCAGGAGAGGACACTGGCAAATGAGTTCTGTTTTTGCCCTTCCTATTCTTGGTTTACATTCATCCATGAAGCTATCTGTTCTGTCCTTGCTCAGTTCTTGCAATAAGGTTTGCTCCTGGTTGATCATGTTTCTTGAGTTTTTTATGTTGCAGCCACTGAAATTTACAATAATCCTCTCCAAGAGTGGTTGGTGATTTCAGGAATTATGATGGATTCTTTTGATGAGATCACCTTGATTAATACATCAAAACTGATTCTTTGGTTAGTGTCTTATAAAGATAAATCTTTCCGTGAAATTTATTCTTTTGTGTTTTTGTACCTCAGTCACTGATAAAAATTGGAAGAGATATTCGCATTCATGAAATATTTTTCTTTTCCTTCCATTGAAGCTTTGGTAAGAAAAGACCACGTTCAATAATCGGGAAAAATAAATAAATAAATAAAAGAACAAAAAATCTGACAAATTCAATATGTTTTGTTACATTTATTTCTTATATATGAAAAATCAAGACTTGATCGATAATAGACAGATAGCAATTGGTCTTGGTTTGATTTTTATAGATTGAACACATTAGTTTGATTTGCACACCTGTGCCTTGGCTTGGCGGTTTGTAGTGCTCCTCTCAAGTGCGTCGGTGCTTGTTTTGTACTAGTTTCCTTGCTTTCCAAGTAGGTGTGGTCTTGGGCTTTTGTTGCCTCATCCGTGGGTCTGTGCTTGGTTTCTATGTGAGTCTACTATGTAATGACAAAAAGACTCTTGAAAAATAAAATAATAGTTTGGCTTCAATCTAGCCTAATACATGTTAACAAAACTGATCAAAACTAAATCGAATTGACCATTTTTGACACGCTCATTTGTATCAATTCAAAGGGGTACCTATCTATTCAATAGGCGAAGCTGTCTTACATGGCTCCAATGAAACCATCTATTTGTAACACAGGTCATGTTGGTTTCATGTTGGGTAATATAAGATACTGGAGAAAGAACAGTGCTAGGCTGCATGGCCTCTTCACCAACGCAAGGGCCAATGAAACCACGCACATGGTATCCAACAAGGGTGGGGTTTTTAATCACATGGAGGTGGCGATCATTTCGCCCTTCCAGTGTTTAGGCATTGGGACCATGTAGATAACAACCTTCTTTTCTGATAACATTATAACCCTCCGTATTCCCTATTACCCATCCAGTTTTTACTCGGTATAAATTAAACGGGCGTGGGTTGGTGGCGGAGGGGGGAGTGTGAGCATCTACGCAATTGCATCTCGTGGGGTAGGAATGGGCCATTTCAAGGGAAACACACTCCATAAACTAATAAAATATGGGAAAAAAGAATGCTACTCTTAGTGTACCCTATGCCCACATATGTCGGGAAGTGGAACCAGGCTGTGAAAAGATACTTATACCCCGATGACCGACTCCACTTCCTCATGTGTGTGGGCGTAGCAGGTAGGTCCCTAGGGTACACTACGGGTAGGAAAAAGAAAAAAAAAATGGGGATTGAAATTGGACTCATTGATTCACCCCTCTCAGTGACTGCAGAATTACAACAATGTCAACCACCCAAAGGAGAAATAGTAATAGAATTTTGTGCCTCGTGTATCTCAATGGTGATTAGACTCAATCCAATCCACGAGTATATGAGGAGATGTACAAGTATTATGACAATATCTACTTATTTGAAGGAGTCGATCAAGCTTCTCTGCAAACATGTGCTTGATTATGTCCAGCCAAGGGTGAACAAGGAGATGAACAACATGTTGTGCGCCACACCAACAGAGGAGGAAATACGTACTACACTTATTTCTATGGCCTCCCTCAAGCTCCAAGACTTGATGGTTTGCCTCCTGCCTTCTTTTAGAAATATTGGGATTTTACAAAAGAAGATATACATTCTCACTTGTACTTTTTTATTAAGGGGGATTTACCTATGCAATGTAATGGAACCTTGTTGTGCCTTATTTCGACCTTAGCTAAACTTGAGAGTGCAGAACATTATAAGGCTAATCAACCTTTCCCCTGTTGTAGTGAAGATCATCACCAAAATCTTGGCTACCAGGCTATGAGATGTATTGGAGCTTCTTATCTCACCATCATAGTCAGCTTTCATCCCAAGGAGGTCTATATTAGATAACATCTTTGTAGCCCATGAGGTGTTCAACTATATTGATTGGAAGAAGAAAGGGAAGCATTATTGTGGCATTGAAGCTAGACATGAAGAAGGCGTAGTATAGGGTTGAACGGGAGTTAATTGATAAGATTTTTAGCAATTCAGGTTCTCCTCTCATGTGGTGTAGGTGATTATGTCATTTCTTAATTTTTTTTTCTTATAAATTGGTGATCAATAGAGGCATACGAGGTGATGAACACATTTATATATGAAATCTTAAGTAATAAAGCATGCATTTTATATATTTAGACTGGAGCTGCCTTGAGTTTTACTCTTTTTTTGTAGGTTTTGTATTTTAAAGGTCTTAAGCATTATTGAGCGTCATATCTCTCTAACAACAACTACCTAGTGTAGTTGGTGAGCTATGGTATGCAAAATTCCCTTGCTCATCAAGAGGTCTCATGGTTGTCTTTTTTTTTTTTTTTGAGAATTTTGTTGAATATTTCCTGTTTTTTATTTACTTAAAGCACTAAGGGCATGGAAGGGATTTCCACATTAAATTAAAAGATTGTCCATCGTCAAAGCAAGGAAAATCGTGGGAGAGGTTTATTGCATAAGAAGAGAAAAAAAAAAAATGAAAAAAAGGGAGAAATAAATCTTGTCCAAATCTTCTCTCTCCTCCACTTCATCACCAAAAGATTGTCCAAATCACACAAAACAAAAAGAAAAATTATCCAAGGGAAAGAAAAATCGGCCAACAAAGGTAGTGCAAGATTTGAAGGGAGGGAGAAAAAGAAGATAAAAATAAATAAATAAAAAGGAAAGAAAATAAGTAAAAAAATTATAGAAAATTTCTCAAAGTTTATTTCTCTCTTCTCTCTTTACCTTAGAATTCTTGGTCTCAAAAGATCTCACATACTAATTGTGAGTTTTTCCCTTTTAGGAAAGAGAAATATGTTACCTTACCTCCCCATTCCCTATAAATACAACTCATGTAAGAGGAGGGGGACACTTCATTCTTCTTCTAGGGTTTTTTTTAGTTGCTCTCTCTCTCTCTCTCTCTCTCTCTCTCTAGTTTTAGTTCTTCTTTGTTTTTGCTTTAATGTTTTTTGTAATAGATTTTTATTTTAATTAATGCAAGCACTTTTTATTTTTATTCAGCCTTTTATGTTTATAATTTATGCAATTAAGTTGTAATTTTTAAGTTATAGTTCTAGGCTTAGATCTAGGTGACAAGATCACGAGCCGCGGAGCATCTCTTTTTCAAGTTCAATATTTTTTTCAAGATTTTTTTTCTCTAGGCCTAGAAATTTTAGATTTGGTTCATTCCAGATCTGGTTTTTAGGGTTGATAGTATCTCAAATCATCCAAGCTTTCAAGTTCAAGCATTGATTCAGGCAGATAGGCTTCTTTAACAGTCTTCTTTCCCCCCTCTCATTCCCTCTTCTAACTACTATTTCTTTCTTAATTTAGGATTTTAATTTTAGTTGTTACATTATTGCTTTCCCTTTCCCCCAAGATTCATGGCTAGTGTATATGTTGGCTTTGCCTCTCATAACCATAGAACTATCATTTTATTGTTTTTATTTTAATTGTCTCCCTTTTCCTAAAGCCAAGTAGAGTAACCCTTGTAAGAGTGACTCTCTAATAAAGTAGGGAAGCTCATATTATGATGCATCCCTTAGGCTAAGTAGAGAAACTACTTGTAAGCCTCTCTCTAGCTTTATCCCATTTTTTTTTACTTATTTTTATTTCAGTATTTTTTCCTTCATTGCTTTTTAATTGCTTGGGTTGTTTGTTTTTAGTTAATTATTTATTTAATTTTAATTGTGTGGCATGTGTATTTAAATTCTTAGATGATGAATGCTTAGGACGTTATTTTAGATACATATATTTAGGACGGTAGTTAGAATTAGATCACAACAATTAATCAGTTCACTTTCGCATTATTAAAAGAAGCCAAAAATAAAGTGGCTACTCTCCCTATGTTCGACCTATAGCTACACTGATGTGTACGCTTGCAGTTATATTTTAAATCCTAACAAGTTTTTGACGCCATTGCCGGGGAGACAGTTCCATATTATTTTTCGCTTTCTTTTGGTAAATCAAAGTGCTTTGTTTGCTTTTTTTTTTTTTTTTTTTTTCTTTTATTGAATTTCTGAGAAGAACAACTTACAATAATAGTTGTATTGGTGGAGGTCGCCAAGCCTCACAGTATGATAAAGACAAGTTTTGCCCTGTAGCAGTACCTCAGGAATTGACCTGAGCAACCTCGGATCCCTACCGGTGAGCTCCAAAAAAAAGTTTTTCTTTCCATTCTTTAGTTGTGTGTAGTTTTCTATTGCATGAGTGTTAGGTGGATACGTAATACTAAGAATCAATTAAAAAGAAAAGATCCAACAAGTAGTGACCCTATACTTTGCTCTCTTTAAAACCTTTCAATATGGGAGACCAACAACAAAACCCTCCACCTAAATCTCTGAAAGATAGGTTCTACCCTGCTAGAACAACTCAATCTTCTTGCATAATTCTACCACAAGCCCAGGGTAATAATTTTGAGCTCAAATCTCAATACATCACTATGTTGCTCCACTTCCATGGGCTGACCTCTAAGGATTCATACCTATTTCTAAGGGAATTCAAAAGTATATGTTCTACTTAAGATCCAACTGCTTTCTGATGATGCATTTATGCTTAGGTTCATCACTTTTGCATTAAAAGGCTAAGCTAAGAAGTGGTTGTATGGGTTACCCACAAATTTCATAACCACATGGGAGAAATTCACAGTTGTCTTCCTCAAGAAGTTTTTTCCAACTCACAAGACCAATAAGCTTAGAAGTGATATCCTTCAGTTTAGGCAAAAGCCTAGTGAGTCATTTTCCAAATTTATGGAGAGATTCAAGGATGTACTCCAAGAATGCCCTCACCATGGCCTAAAATTATGACATTTATGTCACATAATTTATAAGGATATTGATTACCCACTAAACAAATGATAGAGTCTATGTGCCCTGAGGGATTCACATCCTTTACAGATGAAGAAATGCATGAGAATTCTTACTTGACTTAGCTGACAAAACTCGTGATTGGAAATTAACCCAAGAGAATGAAAGAACCATAGGAGGGAAAAGATATTTTGTGGATGGGATAGTAGCCAAGGAAGCCCATTTAGATAGCCTAATCAAGAGGATTGAGGCTTTGTTCCTAGAGAGCCATTATCAGTCAATTTGGTTAAGATTTGTGCTTGGCGCCAGTCCTTTGGACATGTCATAGAAGAATGCCCTAATACCTCTAGGGGCATTTCCAATGAAAGTGTGAATGCCTTATATTAGAATAATCCATATAGTAACACTTACAATCTAGGATGGAGAAATCACCCAATTTTCTCTTAAAACCAGAGCAACCAAGCAGGACCTTCCAATTTTTATAATCAAGGTCAACTTGGACCCCAAAGGCCTCCCTTTGCACAACAATCATTTTTCTAAAATACTTTTCCTAGGCCAAATGTAGGATCTCAGGCTAGTTTTCCCAGGGCCCCTCTCCTATTATCTTATCAGCAATCCTCTGGGTTTACCAACACTAGAGAGGAAAATAGAATAAGGGACTTAAAAAATATGGCCCTCATCATGACAAGTCATCAAAATCTTACGAGAGAACTCACCCAAGTTATCTCAATTATACATGAGAGGGAGAAAGGAACTTAACCCAGTCAACCAGAGCCTAACCCTAGGCCTCATCAGCCTGTTAGTTCACAAGCACCAACTAATGCACCATTGAATATAGTACAAGGTCAGAACCAACAAGGGCCCTCCAACAAATATAACGTTGTTTATGCCCTTAGGAGTGGTAGAAAGTACCAACAGAGTGTTTTAACTCTTCCTCATCCATTACTCCGATTAACTTTCCTTCAGTTGAAGACACAAATGTGCCTCTTGTTCCACGTTCATCTGATGAACCTAAAGATTCTTCTGAAACTAAAGATGATTTGGTTGAGGAAACAAAAAATGATTTGGTTGTTCCAGGTTCGTCTGATGAACCTAAAGATTCTTTTGATACTAAAGATGATTTGGTTGAAGAAACCAAAAATAATTCTTCTGAGAAAAAGATAAATCCCTAACAATCCTTATGGCCCTCCTGTCCCATTTCCTAGTCGCTTGGTAAATAAAAAGAAGACTGCTTCCATGGATAAAATTTTAGAAGTCTTCAAAAGGTAGAAATGAACATCCCTCTTTTGGATGCTATATTTCAGATCCCCACCTATGCAAAGGTCCTAAAAGATTTATGTACTCACAAATATATTACTAGTATACCTAAAAAGACGTTTTTAGTAGGTAACATTAGTTTCATAATTACTCAGCCTATAGCAGCCAAGTATAAGGATCCAGGGAGACCTACCATAGTTTGTGTCATAGGCAACACCTACATTGAGCATGCCTTACTTGACCTTGGAGCAAGTGTGAATCTTTTACCTTACCATGTGTACAAACAACTAGGATTGGGACAATTAAAAGTCACTGGAACTACTCTTCAGTTGGCATATAGATCTGTTAAGATTCCTAAAGGGATGGTTGAGGATGTCTTACTAAATGTGAGGGAATTTATTTTCCTTGTTGATTTTATTGTGTTAGATACTAAGTCCTTCTCAAACAAGGATAAAATCCCAATAATTCTAGGAAGACCATCCTTGGCTACCAGTAATGCATTAATCAATTGCTCGAATGGTTTTCTAAGGTTATCTTTTGGCAATCAAACTGTTGAGTTTAACATGTTTAAGATAGGCAAGAAACCACATATAGAAGAAGAGATCAATATGCTTGAGGATTTTTTTGATTTTTCTGATGATTTATTTACCAACTTTGATATTTATTTTGATTTAGAATTCCAAGAGTGTATGGATGAGTTGGACGATGATAATGAAAATTTCTTTTTTGAAGTCTTGAGTCTTCACACACCTGTGGAACCCTTAGGATTCCTTTCCAACTCCATTCTCAAACCTTCCATAGTTGAGCCCCCGAAGCTAGATCTTAAAGAGTTTCCATCTAATTTGAAGTATGCTTTCTTAGGGCCTAACCAAACTCTTCCAGTAATAATTTCTTCAGATTTGACTTTTAACCAGGAAGAGGAATTACTTAAGGTGTTAAAAGACAATAAGGAAGCCCTAGGTTGGACCATTGCTGATATCAAGGGTATAAGCCCTTTTATTGTGTAACATCATAAACATCTTATGAAGGATGTCCAAATCATCCACGGAACCCCAAAGAAGAGCTAACCCAGTGATGATGGAAGCCATTAAGAATGAGATCCTAAAGTGCTTGGATCATGGGTAAGCCGAGTTGATGTAGTACCCAAGAAGTTTAGTGTTACTGTAGTTTCAATGCCAATAACGACCTGATTCCAACCCGTGTCCAATCAGGGTGGAGAGTGTGCATGATGACTATAGAAAACTTAATGTGGCAACCTAGAAGGACCACTTCCCATTGCTATTCATTGATCAGATGTTAGAGAGGTTAGTGGGATATGAATATTATTATTTTCTTAATGGATATTTCAGCTATAACCAAATCCCAATTGCTATAGAGGACCAACATAAGACCACTTTTACATGCCCATATGGAACATTTGCTTATAAGTGTATGTCATTTGAGCTTTGCATTGCCCTTATTACGTTCCAACGATGCATGATGAGCATTTTTTTCTTACATGGTTGAAAAATTCTTAAAAGTATTTATGGATGACTTTTCAATTCATGGGTATTCCTATTCTGAATGTCTTCATCATCTTTCCCTAGTTTTGAAAAGGTGCATATCTAAGAATTTAGTTTTGAATTGAGAAAAATGTCATTTTATGGTTAAATCTGGTATTGTTTTAGGCCATATAATATCAAATGAGGGAATTAAGGTAGATAGAGCCAAAGTTGATTTAATTAATAATTTACCACATTCTCAATCTGTTAAGGACGTCCGATCTTTTCTAAGGACATGCAACATTCTACAGAAGGTTTATTAAGAACTTTAGTCAGTTAGCCCAACCTCTCACTTCATTACTTGTTGAAGATCAAACTTTTGAGTTTTCTAATGAGTGCCTGGAATCCTTCAAGTAACTTAAGAAGGAGTTAACCAATACACCCATTGTTCAACCAACTGTTTGGATTGAACCTTTTGAACTGATGTGTGATATTTTAGATTTTGCTATAGGAGCTGTTTTAGGTCAAAGGATTAATAAGTTGCCACTGTCATTTACTATGCTAGTAGGATGATGCACAGCTCAACTATACAACCACTGAAAAAGAACTTTTAGTGGTTGTGTTTGTGCTAGAAAAGTTTCGGTCTTACTTAGTTGGGTCACATGTGGTGGTGTACACTGATCATTCCACTCTTAGATACTTAGTTCAGAATAAGGATGTCAAAGCCTGTCTCATTAGGTGGGTTTTACTTTTACAAGAGTTTGATTTGAAAATTAAGAATAAGAAAGGAGTTGAAAACCTAGTTGCAGATCATTTATCCTGGCTTCTCAATTTCTTGGCTGACAATTCTTCAGTTAACGAGAATTTTCCAAATGAATAGTTACTTGCAGTGTCCAGTGAACCTTGGTTTGCTGACATTATTAACTTCTTAGTTTCGGGTGTGACTTGGATCACTGATCCACTCAAGATAGGTATTGATTCCTTTCCCAAGTTAAGCATTTCTTTTGTGACGATCCTTATATTTTTAATGTTTATCCTGACCAAACTATCAGACATTGTGTGCTTGATAATGAGCAACGTCACTCTTATCTTTTTGCCATGATCATGTATATGGTGGACACTTTGGACCTAAGAAGATTACCGTAAAGGTTCTCCAATATGGATTTTATTGGCTCACTATTTTTAGAGATACTTTTAATTTTTGTAAGGCTTGTCCTGCCTGTCAGTCTTTTGACCATATCAATAAGAGGAACATGAAGCCCCTCAACCCTATTTTGGTAGTTGAGATCTTTGATGTATGGGACATCGATTTCATGGGACTATTCCCTAATTCCTTTAGAAATTTGTATATACTTTTGACCGTTGATTATGTTTCTAAATGGATAGAGGCCATACCTTGTAAATCTAATGACCACAAAATGGTGGTCCATTTTTTCAAAGATAACATTTTTTTTCCACTTTGGTGCACCACATGCAACAATTAGTGATAGAGGTATTCATTTTTATAATCGGCCTTTTGAGGCCTTAATGAAAAAATATAAGATCACTCATAAGTTATCTACCTCTTATCACCCTCAAACTAGTGGCCAAGTGGAGGTGTCTAATAGAAAGATCAAACAAATCTTAGACAAAACTATTAATCCTAACCATAAGGATTGGTCCCTTAGGCTCATTGATGCATTGTGGGCCCATCGGACTGCATTCAAGACCGACATTGGTCAGTCTCCCTACCATTTGGTGTATGAAAAAGCCTATCATTTACTAGTTGAGTTTGACCATAAGGCCTTTTAGGCCATTAAGAAGCTCAACTTTGATTTGTCAGATATGAGAATTCATCGTAGGCTCCAACTATCTGAGTCAGAGGAACTTAGGAATGATGACTATAAAAGTTCTAGGATTTATAAGAAAAATACCAAAGCCTTCCATGATAAACATATTCTATGTAAATCTTTTACAATTGGTGATAAGGTTTATTATACAACTCTCGATTGCATTTTTTCCCTAGTAAACTTAGATCCCGATGGAATGGCCTGTTTATTGTCCATGATGTATATCCTCATAGGGTTGTGGAGATTCTGAATCCAGAAACTGGAGTAATTTCAAAGGTTAATGGTCAGCGTTTGAAATCGTTCCTCTAGTTTCTTACTAGCAGTAGTGGAGAGGTCATGGATCTCCATGAACCTCTTTACACTGATGACTAACTTTTAATCAAGTATGACACCCTTACATTGTCTTCGCTTTTAATTCTTTCCATGCATTGAGGACATTTCATGATTTAAGTGTGGGGGAGGGAAACCAATTTTTGTTTTTTTCACTTTTTTTTTTTTTTTTCCTTTTTGTTTTTGAGCTTGCTAAGGATGAAGTTCTACTTTGGCTTTTAGCTAATAATCATACCATTCGGTTGCTTGATATATGAAAATAAAGTTTTGATTAAGGTACCCATCTTGAACATATAAAAACCTTGTTAAGAAGAAAGAAATAAACCTATGTCTTGAGATGGGATTTTCTTTTGAAAAATAAGAAACCCCTTGTTTTATGGTATTGGACCATATGTAAGTCTTTGATTTCTTTGTACTCTTAATTTGAAGTTGAGACCTTATTTTTAATTTGGCATGAGTTAGCAAATGCACAATTTTAAATGAAGTGTGAAATATGGTGGTATAAAGAAGAGTAAGAGTTGATTCCCTTAGAACTAGATAGGCATTGCGCCTCAGGAAGTATGGTGACTTGATCGAAACTCTTAGGGGAGAAAACTTCTGAAAAAAAAAACTCTGGCATTACTGTCTATGTGGGCATATACAAAAAGCGAAGCTACATCGTAACTTGGGTGTCTGGTGTTTGCTCCACCATATCATTTAGGGCAAAAGTAGTAGAGTAGAATAGAGTTTATTAAACGAAAAAAAAAATATGCCTGTCATTAATGCTTAGTAACATGCTTGGTTAAAAACACTCTAACGCTTTAGTCCTTAGTTCCCTATTTTTTCACAAGTGGTTTTGCCTTCGGATAAGAATATTTTGGAAGAGACGAGGTGTGTTGCAAATTAAGAAATATGCTAGTGCCTAAAATTAATATGGGGTAATAAAAGTTTAAGTGTGGGGGTCCTTTGTAAGAGGAATTATCTTTGCTCCAGATCAGTATGGCACTTACCTTTAGCCAATGTTAGGATTTATTTATTCTGAATTTTAGGTGTATATTCATTGTAAACACCTACGAGACACAACTCGTCCACTAGGGGTGACCTAGGGATTTAAAGGCCTGTTGCACATACTAAGTACAACCATGATTCCTACAAAAGTGAGTTAAGTTTTTATTTTTATTCTTTTTCTTTTTGTTTTGCATGAGGACTAGCAAAGTCTAAGTGTGGGAGAATTCTAATGAATACATTTATGTGTGAAATCTTAAGTAGTAAAGAATGTATTTACATATTTAGAATGGAGTTACCTTGGGTTTTATCTCTTTTTGCAGGTTTTGTATTTTAAAGGCCTTAAGCATTATCGGGCGTCATATCTCTCCAACAAAAATACCTAGTGTAGTTCGTGAGGTATGGTGTACAAAATTTCCTTACTCACTAGGAGGTCTCAAGTTTGAATTTCAAGTTTGAGGGGATTTTCACATCAAATTAGAAGATTGTCCATCTTCAAAGCAAGAAAAATCGTGGGAGGGGTTTCTTGCATAAGAAGAGAAAAAAAAAAGGAAAGAAAAAGAGAGAGAAATCAATCTTGTCCAAATCTTCTCTCTCCTCCACATCATCACCAGAAGATTGTCTAAATCACACAAAATAAGAAGAAAAATCGATCAACAAGGGTTGCGCAAGATTTGAAGAGAGGGAGAAAAAGAAGAGAAAAATAAATAAAAAAAGGAAAGAAAATAAGCAAAAAAATTATTAAAAATTTCTCCAAGTTTATTTCTCTCTTCTCTCTCCTCCACCTTAGCACTTTTGGTCTCAAAAGATCTCACCTAACAATTATGGATTTTTTCATTTTAGGAAAGAGAAATTTGTTACCCTACCTCCCCATTTCCTATAAATACAACTCATGTAAGAGGAGGGGGACACTTCATTCTTCTTCTAGGATTTTTAATTGCTCTCTCTCTCTCTCTCTCTCTCTCACTCTTTAGTTTTAGTTCTTCTTTGTTTTTGCTTTAATCACTTTTGTAATAGATTTTTATTTCAATTAATGCAAGCACTATTTTATTTTTATTTAGCGTTTTATGTTTATGATTTATGCAATTGAGTTGTAATTTTTAAGTTATAGTTCTAAGCTTAGATATAGGTGACAAGATCACGAGCCATGGAGCATCTCTTTTTCATGTTCAATTTTTTTTTTCAAGATTTGTTTTCTCCAGACCTAAAAATTTCAGATTTGGTTTATTCCAAATTTGGTTTTTAGGGTTAGCAGTATCTCAAATCACCTAAGCTTTCAAGTTCAAGCATTGATTTAGGTAGGTAGGCTTCTTTAATAGTCTTCTCTCCCCCCTTTCATTCCCTCTTCTGACTACTCTTTATTTCTTAATTTAAGATTTTAATTTTAGTCGTTACATTATTGCTTTCCTTTTCCCTCAAGGTTCATGGCTAGTGTATTTGTTAGCTTTGCCCCTCCTAGCTATAGAACCATCATTTTATTATTTTTATTTTACTTGTCTCCCTTTCCCTAAAGCCAAGTAGAGTAACCCTTGTAAAAGTGACTCTATAGTCAAGTAGGGAAGCTTATATTATGATGCATCCCTCGGGCTAAGTAGATAAACCTACTTGTGAGCCTCTCGCTATGAAATCTCTGATATTCTAACCAAACCACTCTCCTCAGGCCGTTTTGAGTTCTTGAGTAGAAAGTTGAAGATTCGGCCTCCCGCCTCTCCAACTTAGGGGGTGTAATGACTCATATCTTGCACTCTACTCACTCATATCTTGCACTCTACTTGAGTAGAGTGCAAGATATGAGTCATTACACCCCCTAAGTTGGAGAGGCAGGAGGCCGAATCTTCAACTTGTACTCAAGAACTCAAAACGGCATGAGGAGAGTGGTTTGGTTAGAATGTCAGAGATTTGATCCTTAGTGGAGATGAACTGAATCAAAAGTTGACAAGTAACAACACGTTCATGAACAAAGTGGAAATCAATTTCTATATATTTGGTATGAGTGTGGAACACTGGATTAGCGGACAAGTAGGTTGCAGCAATATTGTCACACCAAAGAATGGGAGGACCAGAGAGGCGCAGACCAAGTTCCTAAAAAGGGTCTCCAACCAGATCAGTTCAGTTGAGGCGTCCGCAAGAGCTTTGTACTCAGACTCAGTGGAGGAGCGGGCAACAGTCTTTTGTTTGCGAGATGTCCACAAGATGAGGTTAGGACCAAGAAAAATAACATACCCTGTCACACCCCTGCTCACACGTAACCGATCGGTGACTGGTTAACTCCAGTAACCCAAACTCGCCAGATCATCTCGACACAGCTCCAACCACAAAGATACACATCTAAGATAAACGCTCAAAAGTTCAATGAAGACTTAATTTACTCAGAATATTCTAATATACTTGATACCCAAATTGTAGTATATAGATAAATACATGTGTGCCCGCAGGTATGATATTTACACAAAAAGAACAACAATTCACATATCAAGTACACAAAAAGGGGTCACCAAAAGAATTAAAAAGTTAAACCCTGTACGGCGTCAATACCGAATCCCACAGCACAACCCTAGCATGTGCAATCTATACCGTGCTTATATTCCTCGGGGACCCACCAATCCTCATCGGGAGACTCAACTGTGGGGCCCAACCCTTGATCTTCTAGCTGGTGACCTGCAAAATCATCTAAAAGAGGTGCGCACGTGGGATGAGCTCACTAGCTCAGCAAATGAAAAGAAGGACCACACAACAATCACATCCATATGCACTATATGCTATGCAATTCATTTTAAATCTCATCCACCTAAATAACATTACTAAGTCTTTGGTTTGGTGCTACTACAAACACAGTGCGCGTATGCTCTGGGTACGAGCCGTGAACTCCATCCCGTGATACGCCCATAGGGCTTTCGGAGAAGGCCCACCGTGAGTACTCTGAAAAGTAAAGCATGTCGACTACCGTCTCTCAATATAAAAGTAAATGACAGAAAGTAAAGGTGCTGACTCCAGTAATTTAAAAACAGTACGATTGGCCCTCTTGAATGTACCACTGAGGTTGTCGATTGTCCTAATGACCAACCGGGCGTATGTCTAACCGCCACAGTGACCCGACACCCGCAACCACTGCTTCCCCCCAAGTGATAACCTAACACCTCAACCCCTTTTGGGAAGGGTCGTAGCACGGGAAGATGATAACCCTAAACTGCATGCTCCTATATGACATAGTACGATTACATAGTACCACCGCGTCTCATTCCACGGGCTACCAATGCACTCGTTTTCAAGTCGACTACGGCATCTAGTCTAATAATGCATTATGCACAGTGATCCTATCATTCATCACATAAGCACATCAATCATTTAGCATTGAGAAAGTAAAACACAACACACATATCATAATCATATGAGGATGAGTAAGCTACACATAATCTGCATGATGACATGGCTAATCTAGATACAATTGAATGATGCCAAACAAGCCTTAAAATAAGGTCAAACGTCCTCTTCCCACTTACTTGTCGTGTACAAAGACTCACGCCCGGTATGGGTGAGATCCGTCTCGGGAAACGTAAATTTTGGTAAACCTATCATAAGTGAATGGGGTTAGCATTTCACCACTTTGGGGTCAAAACTAACAAGATTTGATGACTAAATCATGTTTAGAATCATAAAAGAAGGTTGCACGTCCATTTTGGGTCCATTCGAACACAAAAATCACGTTGGGGGCCTCTCGGGTGGGTCGGACGCCCACCTGTCACGACCTATCGATCTTTTTAGGTGGGCAAGTCTGCCCACCGATCGGCCCACCGGTGGGGACCGAGGGTCGATCCTCTCATGTGGGCAGTTGGCCCACCGATCGGCCCGTCGATCGGCCCATCGATGATCTCAGGCGGGCCATCGGCTTATCGATCGGCCCACCGGTGGGGACCATGGACTGCCCCCTCAGGCGGGCTGTGCGGCCCATAGGTCCCAGCCCACTTGAGAGGGCAGAAACTTGCCTTCTTCCTTGAAACTTTTCCGAACTTTTGAGAAATCAAATGGGGCTTTTCTAATCACATTTTCCACACATTCAAGGTCTTATAAGATGATTCTAACCTAGATCTAAGTTAGATTTAAGGATTGAGAAGCCATCTTACCTTCTTTGCTCAAGAACTCTATCAAAACCCTAAAAATCACTTCCTTGCTCAAGAAATCACCAATGCTTCTCAAATCTGGTAAACACTTCAAATCCTTCAAAATCAACACATAGACCCCCTATTAAACCTTAGATTCATCATCCCAAGTGGGATTTACAAGATCTCAAGAAACTCTACCTAAATCAAGGGTTTTACTTGGGTTTGGTGAAAGTTTTAAAAGCATAACCTTTGCTCACCTCCAATCGTAGCTCTCGCATTGGGGATCACTCTTCCGGTGTCAGAATGGGAAGATCAAACCTTGGCGCCGCTTAAATCCTTTCCTTCCTCCTCTTCCTTCCCCTTTCTTCTTCTCCGTTCTCTTTTCTCCCTTCTTTTCTCTCTCCTCTTTACTCTTCTCACCAAACTCCTTAATGTAATAAATGAGAAAATGAAAAACACAATAATGTTATTTATACTTTTTTAAAACATCTAGTAACCACATGGGTGGGTCATTCAGGTGGGTGGATGCGCCCACCTGTGACCGCCCACCTGAGAGCCGAAAATTGGCCAACAAGTGGGATTTTGATGGAATTCAACTCTCGGCACAAGGTACATTATGCGTATTCACTTTAGGATACGGCCACATGCCAACATTATCAGTACATGGCCCTATGATACGTGTATGTGCACAGCTTGAGTACACCTGTCTCCTCTGGCACTGACTCAGACTTGTCTGGCCAACCTGTGTTCAAAGTCACCCTTGCCGTCATGGTCCATAAGGAACCCGCCTTAACCCTCTCTGGTTCGGGTCCTGCATGGTTAAACTGGGTCAACCATGTAATTAGACCAGGTTTAAAAAGTAGGGTATCAAATTTACCCTCCCTTTTTAAAAATTTCATCCTTGAAATTGACGTACCTGGTTGTTCGAAAAGATGAGGGTACTTGGCTTGGATTTCATCCTCTTTCTCCCAAGATGCTTCTTCAAGTGAATGATTAGACCATTGTACCTTTACGAAGGAAATAGAGCGGTTGCGAAGGGTTTTCACTTTTCGGTTCAAGATTTCAGCTGGCTGCTCTGTATAGGTCATACCAGCTTCTAGATATTCTGGTTCCATGGTTAATACATGCGATGGATCATGAACGTATCGCTTCAGCATGGATACATGGAATACATTATGAACACTCCCGAGTGAAGGTGGCAGAGCAAGCATGTAGGCTACTGAGCCAACCCGAGCTAAGATCTGAAATGGGCCAATGTATCTCGGGCTCAACTTACCCTTTCTATAGAATCTTTGCAACCCTTTAGTAGGGGAAATCTTGAGAAACACCTTTTCTCCTGCTTGAAACTCAATGTCTTTCCTGCGGTTGTCTGCGTAGCTCTTTTGACGTGACTGAGCTACCTTAATCCTTTCTCGAATAACATCAACCTTGTCACAAGTCATCTGTATCATTTCAGGTCCTAACATTCGGCGTTCACCTACCTCATTCCAATACAGAGGAGTTCTACACTTCCTACCATATAATGCCTCATATGGAGCCATCCCAATCGTAGCTTGGTAACTGTTGTTATAGGCAAACACCATAAGGGGTATATATTCTTCCCAACTACCATACATTTCTATTGCACATGCCCTGAGCATGTCTTCTAATATCTGTATGGTTCTCTCCAACTGACCATCAGTCTGTGGGTGGAAAGCAGTACTCAAATTCAATTGTGATCCCAAAGCACGTTGGAAACTTTTCCAAAATCTGGAAGTGAACCTTGGGTCCCTATCTGACACAATGCTCACTGGCACTCCATGCAAGCGCACTATGTTATCCATATAAAGTTGTGCTAACTTGGCCATAGAGAACTTGGTCTTGATGGTAATGAAATGAGCAGTCTTAGTAAGCCGATCAACTATCACCCATATCGCATCCATCCCTTTAGGTGTGCATGGTAGTCCGGTGATAAAGTCCATTGTAATCCTATCCCACTTCCAGTCTGGTACTGGGAGTGGCTGAAGGGTACCATAAGGTCGATGCCTCTCAGCTTTTACTTTTTGGCATGTAAGACAAGTTGTCACATATTCTGATTCTCATGCTTTGCCACCAGTAATTTTGTTTAAGGTCTTTATACATATTTGTATTTCCTGGGTGGAGTGAGTACTCGGAGCTATCTACTTCCCGTACTATCTTGTTTTGTATCTCCAAATCATCGGCACACACAACCTACGTCGAAACAATAATGCCCCATCATTGGCTAAAATGAAATCAGGGTCGTTCATTGTTTGATCTTGAATCTTAACTCTGATCCGCTGCAATTCAGGATCCAAAGGTTGTTTCATTATCACCTCTTGCCTAATAGACGGATGCATCTATAGAGCCTCCAGGGATACAGTCAACCATTTAAGGTTTTCTAGTTGATGTTCAAGCTCTAAGGTTGCTCCTTCATATAAGAGAGTTTCATCCATTAGCGTCGCCTCTTGCACGAGTGGTGGAATGACTGCTAAGTATGAGAGTGACACAGTCTGTGCCTTCCGACTCAACGCATCAGCCACTACATTAGCCTTGCCAGGATGATACTAAATGTCACAGTCATAATCCTTCATGAGCTCTAGCCATCTCCTCTGCCTCATGTTCAAATCTCTTTGGGTGAAAAAGTACTTAAGGCTCTTGTGGTCACTGTATATCTCGCACTTCTCCCCATACAGATAATGTCGCCAAATCTTTAGGGCAAAAATGACTGGCTAGTTCCAAGTCATGAGTGGGGTAATTCTTCTCATCCTTTAGTTGTCGGGATGCATACGCTATTACCTTACCGCGTTGTATGAGAACACAACCCAACCCACCTTAGAAGCGTCAGTGTAGACTGTCATTCCACCTGTGCCTTCAGGGATGGTCAACACAAGGGCCGACACCAAACTTTTCTTCAATTCCTGAAAACTCTTCTCACATTCCTCTACCCATTCAAATTTCACACCCTTTTTGGTTAACTTAGTCATTGGTGCTGAGATCCAAGCAAAATTCTCAATGAAGCGCCGGTAGTATCCAGCCAAACCCAAGAAACTTCTAATTTCAGTAACATTCTTAGGGATTTCCCACTCTACTATCGCTTTCACCTTATCAGATCCACCTCGATTTCGGCCTCAGACACTACGTGTCCCAGGAATCCAACTTGCTCAAGCCAAAATTCACATTTACTGTATTTGGCAAACAATTGTTGTTCTCTCAGCCTCTGTAATACCATCCTCAAGTGTTGAGTGTGCTCCTCTTCTGTCTTAGAGTAGATCAAGATGTCATCGATAAAAATAATTACCCATTTATCGAGGACATCGTGGAATACTCGATTAATTAAATCCATGAATGTTGTCGGTGCATTAGTTAACCCAAAAGATAACACTAGGAACTCATAGTGACCATACCGAGTCCTGAACACTGTCTTGGGTATGTCGCCACTCTTTATCTTGAGCTGATAATAGCCTGATCTAAGGTCTATCTTCGAAAATACCCTTGCACCTTGTAGTTGGTCAAACAAATCATCAATGCGTGGCAATGGATACCGGTTCTTAATGATTAGCTTATTCAATTCCCGGTAATCGATGCACATACGCAAGCTGCCATCCTTCTTCTTAACAAACAATACTAGGGCACCCCAAGGTGAAACACTTGGGTGAATAAACCCCTTCTCCAATAATTCTTGCAACCACATCTGTAACTCCTTCAATTCGGCTGGTGCCATCCTGTATGGAGCTTTAGACATTGAGCTGCTCCAGGAATCAAGTCTATGGCAAATTCTAACTCTCTATCAGGTGGTAGATGCATCAGATCATCTGGAAAGACGTCGGCAAATTCTTTAACCACTTTTACCTCTTATAGAGGTGTAACCTTTGCATCAACATCAAGTATCAATGCTAAGTAACCCTGACATCCACTTTCTAACAACTTTACCGCTTGAAGAGCGGAGACGAGGACCTTTCTAGCCCGTTTCATTTTATCAACTTGGTATACCAATTCTTTTCCTTCATCATCTGTCACCCTAATTAATTTTTCGGCACACACCACATTAGCTCAATGGGCCGATAGCCAATCCATGCCCAGTATAACGTCAAAATTTTGTATGTTGAATTTAATGAGATGTGCATCCAATTTCTTCCCGCTGATTTCCACTGGGCACGGACCATGCACCTCCTTCAACTGTGTAACTTTACCGGTAGGCATACTAACAATCATCCCATGATCTAGTGTCTTGGGTGACATACCAAGTTTCTCAGAAAATCTCTTAGATATGAATGAGTGTGTAGCTCCTGAATCAAACAAGACATAGGCTGGTATACCTGATATAGGTAGAATACCTAGTGCAACAATGCATATAAGTACAGCAGGTCATCGATATTTAACATAAGGAAAATCTTAAATTAAAATGTACCTGCTACCACTTCCGTGCTGGCCTCAGCTTCCTCAGCTGATAAGGCATACATTCTTCCTTGTGGTTGATTCCCCCGAGTTAAGGGAGGTCTGTATACGGAGGGCTGACTGGATGGTAAGGTTGGTCTGACCCGACAGTCTTTAGTATAATGCCCATAGGAGTGGTAATTAAAGCAACGGATCTGTGACGTCGAGATTGGGGCAGAGCCCCTTTGTACCTGACCTTACGTAGATGGGGGACGAGGTGGCCTTGTGACTGTAGGCATCGTACTAGTGTTTGGGAGAAAAGATGTAGAGCTCGGACCACCAGCTAGTCGAGGAAGGTAGTCAGATGGCCCATAGGGCTGTCTGTATGTAGGTCAAGAACTATATGACCCACGGTATACCTTGGATGAGTTACCCATGTCCGGAAATGGATTAGTCCTCTTCCACAATCCAGGTGTGAGGGACTATTCTCCCTTCTGCTTATTTTCCATGGTTTTAGCCTTTACATAATCTGGCCATAATCTATCAAATCTAAGACCTCGAGCACTGACCCAATAAATGCCTTTAATCCCTTGAAATCTTGCAGCCTTTTCTTCAGCTGACCTCATATGCCTAGGGGCAAAATGGAACAAGCTTTAAAACTGCTTTTGATACTCAAGGATAGTCTTATTCCCTTGAGTTAAGGCCATGAATTCTGTCTCTTTACGGTCTCTGAAGCTACGAGGGTAATGGTTGGCTAAAAACAACTCCTTTAACTGCTCTCATGTGGGTTCCAGAAGTGCGGCCAACAATATAGGCTTAGAGGCTTGCCACCCAGAGTTGGCTTCATTCTTGAGTTGCAGCCCCGCACAAATAAGCTTCTGTGCCTCAGTGCATTCAATTACCTCAAATATCTTTTCCAGCTCTTGGATCCACTGGTCCGGCTCTAGAGGATCACTTCCCACCTTAGAGAACACAAGTGGCAAATTTCTCTTGAAAGATTCCACTATCCTTGACGTATTATTCGTCGGCGGGTAATTGGGTGCGTATGCCGTATAGTAAGGGTATGGAGGGGGCACCATATATGGAGGAATACTGAGTGGTGGAATTGGAGGTGTACCTCCAGCTTGTGGCCCCATATCAGATCCTACAGGTGGGTCTTGTGGTGTAATTATCCGGGGATGTTGACCGGGTTGAGGAAGGTCTAACTGTTGCTGTATAGCAGCCATAAATGCCTGCTGCTGCTGGAGCATTTGTTGTTGGAAGGATTATTGTGACTGTTGGATTATGGTTGCAACATCACTCGGAGTGATGACCGGTAGAGGATCCGAAAGTGTAGTCACAGGTGGGTCCCTTTGTGCCACAGCCTGATCAAAGGTTTCTTGAGGTTGAGGGAGTGGGGTTTGCCCCACCGAGCGGGACGTTCTAGGATTTGGTGGTCGACCGACCGGATGAGGACCACGTGAGGTACCTTGTGCATTGTTACCGGATCTAGTACGTACCATCGTGTCCTTGCACCTGGAACATACCATACACAAACATTGGTTAAGTACCTTAGAGTTTACATCGGTACATAAATCATATGCCAACACATGGGGTATTATAGTGTATGATGTCTTGCAACTAGCCACAGCTAAATCCCGAAAATATGGTGCTAGTGCTTCGATAAGTAGGACGATGGTTCCACTCGACTCTTTTTTTTTCTTTTTTTTTTCTCCCAACCGGCGGGCTGCCCACCGACGAGCAGCTCGGGTCAGCCCGCCGGTCCAACCCGAGGCGGAAACGCACAGGGGCTTTTAAGCCCCTATTTCCTCCTTTTTCCCCTATTTCTTCCCCTTTACTCACTCAGGGCATTTTTGGAGGGTTCTTGGCACGTCCACTGCTTTTGCTCAATGATTTCATGGATTTTGGAAGATCCAAGCTCCTCTCACTCTCAAGTAAGTCCCTTCTCCATGTCCCTTCTTAGAACATGTATTTTGGAGGTTGAATCCATTTATACTCCCAAAACTTGATCTTTTTCATGTTTCCTTCCATAGAACAATCATTCCATGAGAATATGATACTTTCTTTGTGATTCATTCATATTTTTGGGCTTTACTACCCAATCTATGAGAGAAAATCCCAAACCATGCCCTAATTTTTTTAATTTGAGGTTTTCTTCTATCTCTACCCTTTTCTCCCCAACTAACAACTCAATGAGATTTCTTATCCTTGATTTGCACTCACAAAGTTGGAGAGATCATGGAAACTTGTATATGCTTGCAATCCCAATCTCTTTCCCATGAAAATCCATCTCTTCTCCATGAAAACCCATCTCTTTTGTGTTGGGTTCCTTGGAAAAAAAATTTCTGAGTTTCTATGATTCTCTTCACATCATTCCATGCTTGTGAACAACCTTGAATCACTTATCATTAATTGCACCTCAATGTCATAATAAAAATTTCCTTGCATATTCTTGATTGTATAATGATAGGCATTTCATTCATTGACATGTAAGCTTCAAGCTTTACACTATTATGGGACTTTTCATTTTCTTAGATTGAAGTTGCACATTGAGATTTGGGGTTTCCCATCATTTGACACCAATTACCCCAATTGAGAAAATTCTCATGAGGCTTTCCATCACTTCTCACTTGCCATGCTTTATACACCTTTGTTACGTTTCTATTTTGCAACATGCCAGTGGATGTCAGGTTTCGGGGGCTTCCCCCTCTTCATTTCTCCATGGTTTATCCACTTCCCTTTCTATAATAATCCATATTATGTATTTAGGTGCATTTACATATACTTGCTCACCCACCTATTTGCTTCCTTTGTTATGCAACATCCTTACTTATCATCATTCCTTTCTTTTCTTGCTAGGATGTCTTCTCGCAAGGGTAAGGAACCTGCATCCTCTTCCAGTAGACATAGGGCCACTACTTCTAATCGAAAAGGTGCAGGGACTAATTCCCCAGCCCTTCGCACAAGGCGACAAGGACATGCCCCATCGATCCTTTAGACTATGATGAGGGACTCTTCCAAAGTTTGGGGGCGGAAACCAATTGGCAGACCTTCCTAAAGAGGTCTGTGATGATGGAGAAGACCGTGGTAATTAGTGATTTCAACAAGATTCAACTTCAAGAGAGATTCACTACACTGGGTTGGCAGTCCATCCTTAACATCGATCGTCCATGCTATGAACAACTGGTTCGAAGATTCTACTATAATTTGGAGGTCTCTTACCAGTATGGGGAGTACTCAATCACCAGCATGGTGAAGGGGGTGAACATTCTCTTGACTGTGGACACCCTTGCTAGTATTTTAGATATTTCATCAGTTGGGCATCAATTCTACAGTCCCCCAAGGAGTAAGCCCGTGGGTCCATCCTTAAGTTCAGAGACGCAGGACCACATTTATGAGACCATTTGTGGCAGCAAGGTACGTCTGGATTCCGAGATGACATTTTACCCAGAGGCTCGTGTATTTGCTCTCTTGGTTCAGTTTAATTTACTCCCTAGAGGAGGTCACCACAACCAAGTAGGCTTCATGGCCCTACATAGCCTTCTGCATCTATAAGGCCTTCGAGGGAGGTGCCGAGCACTTATGTTTGCCCTACGTTATGCTTAAGACTATGGAGCATCATACCACACACCCTGAGGACGGAGGTTTCCCATATGGTAGGACCCTCACCAGGATCTTTGAGTTCTTTGGGGTGGATTTGAGTGGTGAGGAGGGAAAGACTCCAGGGATAAATTTGACAGGGTAAACCTACAAAGGATGGGTCTCCAAGCTCTTATGGATGTACCTCAGAGAGCAGGAGCTCAAAGAGGTAGGGACAGGGGGAATTCCCACAGGGAGAATGTCCCCATGGAGGAGGAGGAAATTAGTGAGGAAGATGAGGATTATGTTCCTCAATTCGAGGAGGAGCCTCTTGATTCAAGAGATGTTGATCTTGACTTTGCGAGGGCTGCAGGCCCATCATATAGAGCCCCGCCACCTGAGAGTGGTGCATTTGACTTTGAGAGTATGATGACTACTATGAGGGCCTTGAAAGATGGGTAAGATCAGCTTCTGAGAAGACTAGATGAGAGTGCTACTAGAGAGGAAAATATCTTAGAAAGGCAGGCTATATTAGAGAGTTTCTTCCTAAGATTGGGCGAGGATTTGGACACAACGGCCAATGCTATTTCAGCGGATTTTTCCCACCTCTGGAGGGATGTACAACTAGTGAACTCGAAGTTTGATTACTACGACCGTCGGCTCAATGTTAGATCGAGGCCTAGGAGGGATGGAGTAGTAGAGTTAGACGATGACGAGGGTCTCTGAGGACTTAGCTCGCCCGTTTAAATCAGCTTTTTACTTGTCTCTATGTTGTTTATATTTTTTTTTTGTTCTTTCCTCTGTTATTGGACTTGCTAGTATGGTGTTATGATGTTGTTGGTGACTTGTGGTTAGCTTTGTATACTTGATGACTTATTGCAAATTTAGTTGTAACAAAGTTAGTTAGCCTTTATCGATTATGCTTATTTGTATATATATGTTGTCTATCAGGTGCTTATGTATGTAAAAATTTAGAAAATCTTGTTTTAGCGTCGTTATGCTGCCAAAATTTCGTAAATTCGTACTCGATAGGTTATGAAATCAAATAACTAATCTTTTATTTATTCCAAGTAAACTTTCTCTCATGCATACCATGAAATGCAATAATTTAATGCAACCATTTTTTTCTTTGGCTTTTAATTCTTTAAATTTTTTTTTTTTTAACATTTACCCAAACCCATTTCCTATTATAGATTCTATGGGGTCTAAATGGTATGTTGTGAGTGGATAGAGCATCACGCTCTGATACCACCGCTGTCACACCCCGTTCACACAAAATCGGACCGGTGACCGGGTTAACTCCGGTTAACCCAAACCTGTCAGGATCATCTGATACAGTACCCAACCACAACATATACACATCTAAGATAAACACTCAAAAGTTCAGCGAAAGACTTAATTTACCTGTAAATACCCCCAATATACTTGATACCCAAATTGTAGTATATAGATAAATACATGTGGGCCCGTAGGCATGATATTGACACAAAAAGAATAACAATTCATGTATCAAGCACAAAAAGAGGTCACCAAAAGAATCAAAAAGTAAAACCCTATACGGCGTCAATACTACGATCCCGCAGCACAGCCCTCGCATGTGCAATCCTACCGTGCTCATATTCCTCGGGGACCCACCAATCCTCATAGGAAAACTCAACTGTGGGGCCCCACCCTTGATCTTCAGGCTGGTGACCTGCAAAATCATCTAAAAGAGGTGCGCACGTGGGATGAACTCACTAGCTTAGTAAGTGAAAAGAAGGACCACACAACAATCACATCCATATGCACTATATGCTATGCAATTCATTTTAAATCTCATCCACCTAAACAACATTACTAAGCCTTTGGTTTGGTGCTACTACAAACACAGTGCGCGTATGCTCCGGGTACGAGCCGTGAACTCCATCCCGCGATATGCCTATAGGGCTGTCGGAGAAGGCCTACCGTGAGTACTCAGAAAAGTAAAGCATACCGACTACCGGCTCTCAACATAAAAGTAAATGACAAAAAGTAAAGGTACTGACTCCAGCAATTTAAAAGCAGTACGATTAGCCCTCTTGAATATACCATTGAGGTTACCGACTGTCCTAATGACCAGCCGGGCATATATCTAACCACCATAGTGACCCGACACCCGCGACCACTGCTTCCCCCTAGGTGATAACTCAACACCTCAACCCCTATTGGGAAAGGTCGTAGCACGGGAAGATGATAACCCTAAACCGCATGCTCCTATATGACATAGTACGATTGCATAGTGCCACCACGTCCCATTTCACGGGCCACCAATGCACTCGTTTCCAAGCCAACTACGACATCTAGTCTAATAATGCATCATGCACAATGATCCCATCATTCATCACATAAGTACATCAGTCATTTAGCATTGAGAAAGTAAAACACAACGCACATGTCATAATCATATGAGGATGACTAAGCTACACATAATCTGCATGATGACATGGCTAGTCTAGATACAATTGAATGATGCCAAACAAGCCTTAAAATAAGGTCAAACGTCCTCTTCCCACTTACTTGTCGTGTACAAAGACTCACGCCCGGTACGGGTGAGATCCGGCGCGAGAAACGTAAATTTTAGTGAACCTATCATAAGTGAATGGGGTTAACATTTCACCATTTTGGGGTCAAAACTAATAAGATTTGATGACTACATCATGTTTAGAATCATAAAAGAAGGTTGCACGTCCGTTTTGGGTCCATTGGGATAAAAAAATCACGTTGGGGGCCTGTCGGGTGGGTCAGACAGCCCACCTGTCACGGCCCACTGGTCTTCTCAGGTGGGTGGGTCAGCCTGTCAGTCGGCCCACCGGTGGGGATCGAGGGTCGATCCTCTCAGGAAGGCAGGTTGGCCGTCGATCGGCCTACCGATCGGCCCATCGATCGGCCAGCCGATATCACACCCCGTTCACACAGAACCGAGCCAGTGACCGGGTTAACACCGGTTAACCCAAACCTACCAGGATCATCTGATACAGTATTCCACCACAGCATACGCACAACTAAGAAAGAGCTCATCAGTTCAGCGGAAGACTTGGTTACCTGTGAATATTCCTATAATACTTGATACCCGAAATGTGATACAATAGTTAAATACATGTAGGCCCGAAGGCATGATATTTACACAATAAGAGTACAATTCACATATCAAGTACATAAACGAAATCATAAAAAATCAGAGTATACAGCTCGGCGCGGTATCAAAGTCTAGAGCTTAGCTCGGTATCAAAGGTTGAGCCCAGCTCGGCATCAAAAGGTAGAGCTCAGTTCCACATCAAAAGTGGAGCTCAACTCGATATCAGAACTACGGTCCCAGACACAACCCTCGCACGAGCAATCAGTGTCGTGCTCTAACTCCTCAAGGGCCCACCAGTCCTCTTCAGGGAACTCAACTGTGGGACCCGCCCCGTGCTCATCTGGTTGATGACCTGCAAAATTATCTAAAAGAGGTGCACACGTGGGATGAGTTCACTAGCTCAGTAAGTGGAAAGATGGATCACACAACAGTCCACACAACAAATCACAACCATATGCACTATATGCTATGCAATATATTTTAAATCACATCCACCTAAGCAACATTACTAAGTCTTTGGTTTAGTGCTACTACAACCACAGTGCGCGTATGCTCCGGGTACGAGCCACGAACTCCATCTCGTGATACGCCCATAGGGCTGTCAGAGAAGGCCCACCATGAGTACTCGAAAAAATAAAAACATGCTGACCACCGGCTCTCAACATAAAGTAAATGACTGAAAATTAAAGGTGCTAACTCCAGCAATTTAAAAGCAGTACGATTGGCCCTCTTGAATATACCATCGGGTTGCCGATATCCTAATAACCAACCGGG
Source organism: Macadamia tetraphylla (assembly GCA_022985045.1). Taxonomy (NCBI): domain Eukaryota; kingdom Viridiplantae; phylum Streptophyta; class Magnoliopsida; order Proteales; family Proteaceae; genus Macadamia; species Macadamia tetraphylla. The sequence goes on along the minus strand of CM040971.1, from coordinate 15,618,617 downwards.
CGTCATGTCTAACCGCCACAATGACCCGACAACCACGACCACTGCTTTCCCTCAAATGGTAACCCAACACCTTAACCCCTGCTGGGAAGGGTCGTAGCACGGGTAGATGATTATCCGCATGCTCCTATATGACAATAGTACGATTGCATAGTGCCACCACGTCCCATACCACGAGCCACCAATGCACTCGTTTCCAAGCCGACTACGGCATCTAGTCTATTAATGCATCATGCACAATGATGTCCACATTCATCACAGAAGCATATTATCACTTGGCATTTAGAAAATAAACACAACACCCATGCATAACCATGTGAGGATGACTAATCTACATAGCATTTTCATGATGACATGGCTAGACCAGATGTGATTAAATGAATGCCAAACAATGCCTTGAAACAAGGCCAAACATCCTCTCCCCACTTACCTGTAGTGTACAAGGACTCACGCTTGGTACGGGTGAGATCCGGTGCGAGAAGCATAGGATTTGGTGAACCTATCATGAGTGAGCGGGGTTAGTATTTCACCACTTTGGGATCAAGATTAACACAATCTAATGACACGATCATGTTTAGAATCCTAAAAGAAGGTCACACGTCCGTTTTGGGTCCAATCGAACGTAAAAATCACATTCGAGCCTCTCGGGTGGGTCGGACTGACCCACTGTCGACCCTGATCGACCCACCGTGCGGACCGGCGAGGTAGGCCCACCGGTTGGCCCACCGGTTGGCCCACCAGTCGGCCCATCGGTTGGACCTGAGGGCCCTGCCAAGACCGGTGGGTACGGTGGCCGCCGTTGGCCCAGGTTGCGCCGAGGCCCGCCCTCTCCGGCGAGTGGTCGGCTGCCGGTCTGGCCCACCGGTTGGACCCGAGGGACCTGCCAAGACCGGCGGGTATGGTGGCCCACCGGTTGTGCCCGAGGGCACTGCCCTCTCAGGCGGGTGCCCACAGGCGGGCCAGATGGCCCACCGATTTGGCCCATTGGTCTTGGCGGGAAACTGCTGTTTCTTCCCAAACTTCCCCCAACCTTTAGGGATTCAAATAGGGCTTTTCCAAACCCATTCTTCACACATTCAAGGTCTCATAGGATGGTTCTAACCTAGATCTAGGTTAGATTTAAGGAATGGGAAGCCATCTTACCTTCTTTGCTCAAGAACACCTTCAAAACCCCAAAATCACTTCAAATCAACAATGCTTCTCCGACCTTGTAAATACTTCTTCAAATCCTTCAAAATCAACACATAGATCATCTATTAAACCTTAGATTCATCATTTCAAAGGGGATTTACAAGATCTCAAGAAACCCTACCCAAATCAAGGGTTTTACTTGGGTATGGTGAGGGTTTAAGGAACCTAGCCTTTGCTCACCTCTAAACGTAGATCTAGTGTTGGAGATCACTCTTCCGGCGTCGGAATGGGAAGATCAAGCCTCGGCGCCGCTGAAATCCGTCTCTTTTTCCTCTTCCTTCTCTTCTCTTCTTCTTCCCCTTTTCTTTTCTCTCTCCTCTTTACTTTTCTCACCAACGTACGAGTGTCATAAATGAGAAATGAAAAAGGGAAATAAATGCTATATATATACTTCTTAAAATAACTAAGTATTCACATGGGTGGGTCACTCAGGTGGATGGATGCGCCCACCTGTCCGCCCACCTAAGGGCCAAAACTTGGCATTTTGACAGAATTCAGCCCTCGGCACGAATCTCACTCTTGGCATACGATGTAATATACGTATGTGCTTTAATATACGGCTACATACCTGCTTTATCCATACATGACCTTATGATAGGTGCATGTACACGGCTTGGGTACACCCGTCTCTTCTGGCACTGGCTCGGACTTGTCGGGCTAGCCGGTGTTTAAGGTCACCCTTACCATCATAGTCCATAAGGAACCCGCTCTAACTCTCTCCGGTTCGGGTCCTGCATGGTTAAACCAGGTCAACCGTTTAATCAAACTGGGTTTAAGAAATAGGGTATTACATTTACCCCCCCTTCTGAAAATTTCGTCCTCAAAATTGGCGTGCCTGGTTGTTCAGAGAGATGAGGGTACTTGGCTTGGATTTCATCCTCTTTCTCCCAAGATGCTTCTTCAAGTGAATGATTAGCCCATCGCACCTTTACATAGGAAATGGAGCGGTTGCGGAGGGTCTTCACGTTTCGGTCCAAAATTTCAGCCGACTGCTCTGTATAAGTCATGTCAGCTGCTAGATATTCTGGTTCCACGGGTAATACATGAGAGGGATCATGAACGTATCGCTTCAGCATGGATACATGAAATACGTTATGAACATCCCCGAGTGAAGGTGGCAGAGCAAGCATGTAGGCTACTGAGCCAACCCGGGCTAAGATCTCAAATGGTCCAATGTATCTTGGGCTCAACTTCCCCTTTCTGTGAAACCTTTGCAACCCTTTAGTAGGAGAGATCTCAAGGAATACCTTTTCTCTTGGCTGAAATTCAATGTCTTTTCTACGGATGTCTGCATAGCTCTTTTGACGGGACTGAGCTGCTTTAATCCGTTCTCGAATAACGTCGACCTTGTCGCAAGTCATCTGTATCATTTCAGGTCCTAACATTCAACGTTCACCTACCTCATCCCAATACAAAGGAGTTCTGTACTTCCTGCCATATAACGCCTCATACGGAGCCATCCCAATTGTAGCTTGGTAACTGTTGTTATAGGCAAACTCCATAAGGGGTATATATTCTTCCCAACTACCACACATTTCCATTGTACATGCCCTGAGCATGTCTTCTAATATCTGTATGGTTCGCTCCGACTGACCATCAGTCTGTGGGTGGAAAGCAGTACTCAAATTCAACTGTGATCCCAAGGCACGCTGGAAGCTTTTCCAAAATCTGGAAGTGAACCTTGGGTCCCTATCTGATACAATGCTCACTGGCACTCCATGCAAGCGCACTATGTTATCCATGTAAAGTTGTGCTAGTTTGGCCATAGAGAACTTGGTCTTGATGGGAATGAAATGAGCAGTCTTAGTAAGCCGATCAACGATCACCCATATCGCGTCCATCCCCTTAGGTGTATATGGTAGTCCGGTGACGAAGTCCATTGTAATCCTTTCCCACTTCCATTCTGGTACTGGGAGTGGCTGAAGAGTACCATAAGGTCGATGCCTCGCAGCTTTTACTTTTTGGTATGTAAGACAAGTCGCCACATACAGAGCTATTGTGACTTTCATGCTTGGCCACCAGTAATTTTGTTTGAGGTCTTTGTACATCTTTGTACTCCCTGGGTGGAGTGAGTACTCGGAGCTATGTGCTTCTTGCACTATCTTGTCTTGTATAACCAAATCATCGGGTACACACAATCTGCCTCGAAACATCAATGCCCTATCACTGGCTAAAACAAAATCTGGGTCGTTCATTGTTTGATCTTGAACCTTAACTCTGATCCGCTGCAATTCAGGATCCAAAGGTTGTTTCATTATTACCTCTTGCCTAATAGTCGGATGCACTTGTAGAGCCGTCAAGGATACACTCAACCATTTAAGGTTTTCTGGTTGACGTTCCAATTCTAAGGTTTCTCCTTCATATAAGAGAGTTTCATCCATTAGTGTCGCCTCCTGCACAAGTGGTGGGCTGACTGCTAAGCATGAGACTGACACAGTCTGTGCCTTCCGACTCAACACATCTGCCACTACATTAGCCTTGCCGGGATGATATTGAATGTCGCAGTCATAATCCTTCATGAGCTCAAGCCATCTCCTCTGCCTCATGTTCAAATCCTTATGGGTGAAAAAGTACTTAAGGCTTTTGTGATCACTGTATATCTCACACTTCTCCCATACAAGTAATGTCGCCAAATCTTAAGGGCAAAAATGACTGCGGCTAGTTCTAAGTCATGAGTGGGGTAGTTCTTTTCATACTCCTTTAGTTGTCGGGATGCATACGCTATTACCTTACCGCGTTGCATGAGAACACAACCCAAACCAACTTTGGAAGCATCAGTGTAGATTGTCATTCCACTTGTGCCTTCAGGGATGGTCAACACAGGGGCTGACACCAACCTCTTCTTCAATTCCTGGAAACTCTTCTCACATTCCTCTGCCCAATCAAATTTCATGCCCTTTTTGGTTAATTTAGTCATTGGCGCTGAGATCCGAGCAAAATTTTCAATGAAGCGCCTGTAGTATCCAGCCAAACCCAAGAAGCTTCTAATTTCAGTGACATTCTTAGGGCTTTCCCATTCTACTACTGCTTTCACCTTATCAGGATCTACCTCGATTCCGGCCTTAGACACTACGTGCCTTAGGAATCCAACTTGCTCAAGCCAAAATTCACATTTGCTATATTTGACAAACAATCGTTGTTCTCTCAACCTCTGTAACACCATTCTCAAGTGTTGAGTATGCTCCTCTTCTGTCTTGGAGTAGATCAAAATGTCATCAATAAAAATAATTACCCATTTATCGAGGACATTGTGAAATACTTGATTCATTAAATCCATGAATGTTGCCGATGCATTGGTTAACCCAAAAGATAACACTAGGAACTCATAGTGACCATACCGAGTCCTAAATGCTGTCTTGGGTATGTCACTGCTCTTTATCTTGAGCTGATAATAGCCTGATCTAAGGTCTATATTTGAAAATACCCTTGCACCCTGCAATTGATCGAATAAATCATCAATGCATGGTAAAGGATACCGGTTCTTAATGGTTAGCTTATTCAACTCCCAGTAATCAATGCACATGCGCAAGCTGCCATCTTTCTTCTTGATAAACAATACTGGGGCACCCCAAGGTGAAACACTTGGGCGAATAAACCCTTTTCAATAATTCCTGCTCGCAACTCCTTCAATTCATTTGGTGCCATCACATGCGGAGCCTTAGAATCTTTGGAGCTGCTCGGAGTCAAATCTATGGCAAACTCCAACTCTCTATGGGTGGTAAATGCATCGGATCATCAGGAAGGCGTCGGAAACTCTTTAACCACCTTTACCTCTTCTAGAGGTGTAATCCTTGCATCAACATCAAGTACCGATGCTAAGTAGCCCTGACATCCATTCCCCAACAATTTTACTGCTTGAAGGGTGGAGACGAGGACCTTTCTCACCTGTTTCATTTTATCTGCTCGGTATACCAACTCTCTTCCTTCGTCATCTGTCACCCTAATCAGCTTTTCAGCACACATCACATTAGCTCGATGAGCCGACAACCAATCCATACCCAGTATAACATCAAAATTCTGCATATTGAACTTAACGAGTTGTGCATCAAAGTTCTTCCCACTAATTTCCACTGGGCATGGCCCATACACCTCCTTCAACTGTGTAACTTTACCAGTAGGCATACTAACAATCATTCCATGATCTAGGATCCTGGGTGGCATCCCAAGTTTCTCAGTAAATCTCTTAGATGCGAATGAATGTGTAGCTCCTGAATCGAATAAAACATAGGCTGGTATGCCTGATATAGGTAGGACACCTAGTGTCACAATGCATATAATTTTAGCAGGTCATCAATATTTAACATAAGGAAATTCTTAATTTAAAATGTACCTGCTACTACTTCTGTACTGGCCTCAGCTTCCTCAGCTGATAGAGCATACATCCTTCCCTGCGGTTGACTTTCCCGAGTTAAGGGAGGTCGGTACGCCGAGGGCTGATTGGAGGGCAAGGCTGGTCTGACCCGATAGTCTTTTACATAGTACCCATATGAATGGCAGTTAAAGCAACGAATTTGAGATGTCAGAACTGGGGCGGGGCCCCTCTGCACTTGACCCGTTGCAGATGGAGGTCGGGGCTGCCTTGAAACTGTAGGTACTACACTAGTGTTTGGACGGAAAGATGTAGAGCCCAAACCACCAACCGGTCGAGGAGGGTAGCCAGATGGCCTATAAGTAGGCCCAGAACTGTACGACCCGCGGTATGCCTTGGAGGAGTTACCCATATACGGAAATGGATTTGTTCTCTTCCATAATCCGGTGTGAGGGATTGTTCTCCCTTCTACTTATCCTCCATGGTCTTGGCCTTCTGTACAATCTGGCCATAGTCGGTCAAATCCAAGACCTCAAGTACAGACCCAATGGATGCCTTTAGGCCCTTTAGAAATCTCACAGCCTTCTCTTCAGCTGTCCTCATATGCCTTGGGGCAAAATGGAACAAGCTCTCAAATTGCTGTTGGTACTCAAGGATAGTCTTACCTCCTTGAGTTAAATCCATAAACTCAATCTCCTTGCGGTCTCTGAAGCTGCGTAGGTAATGATTGTCCAAGAACAACTCCTTGAGCTGTTCCCAGGTGGGTTCTGGATGGGTAGCCAACAATATGGGCTTAGAGGTTTGCCACCAAGAGTTGGCCTCCTTCTTGAGTTGCAACCCCGCACAAATGAGTTTCTGTGCATCTGTGCACTCAATCACCTCAAATATTTTCTCTAGCTCCTGGATCCACTGGTCCGGCTCCAGAGGATCACTCCCCACCTTAGAGAATACAGGTGGCAAGTTCCTCTTGAATGACTCCACTACCTTTAACGTATTATTCATGGGTGAAGTTAGGAGCATAAGCCGGATAGTAAGAGTATGGAGGGGGCACCCCATACTGCGGAATACTGAATGGTGGAATTGGAGGTGTACCTCCCACTTGTGGCCCGTGCAGACCCTCTGGTAGGGTCTGTGGAGTAAGTATCCGGAGAGGTTGACTGATTGAGAAAGGTCCAAGCTGTTGTTGAATAGCGATCATAAATGCTTCTTTCTTTGAAGCATTTGTTCTTTGGAAAGCTTTGTATTGCTGAAATATGGTAGCAACATCCCCCGGAGTAATAACCGGTGGAGGGTCCGGAAGTGTAGTCATAGGTGGGTCCCCATGTGCCCTACCCTGACCAAAGGTCTCTGGAGGTGGTGGAGGTGAGGTTTGCCCCACAGAGCGGGACCTCCTGGGATTCGATGGTCGACCGACCGGACGAAGACCATGCGGGGTACCTCGGGTATGGCTATCGGATCTAGTACGTACCATCGTATCCCTGCACCTGGAACATATCATACATCACATTGATTAAACACCATAGAAATGATATCGGCACATAATTATATGCCAACACGCAGGGTATCATAGTGTATGATAGTTTGCAGCTAACCGCAACTTGATTCCAAAAATACAGGGTTAGTGCTCCAATAAGTATGACAATGGTCCCACTTGACCACAACATATTATTATAGGAATAATAATAACAATAATAGTAATAATATTTATAATAATAATAATCATATCAATAACCCCATTTTTTTTTTCAGGTTTTTCACACAACCGGTGGGCTGCACCGACGGGCAAGGTGGCCCACCGGTCAGCCCGTCGGTCCAAAACTTCAATCGACGGCTGACATTGACGGGCAGGGTGGCCCGTCGATCTGGCCCACCGATCCTGACCGAGTGAAAAACTCGAACAGGGCCTTTTAAGCTCTGTTTTCTTATTTCCTTCATTTCCTCTCTCTCTCTCTCTCTCTCTCTCTCTCTCTCTCCCTCAGGCGATCTTGGAGGTCTCCTTGACGCTTCCACTCGCAATTCCACTCAACAACCCGACGCTTTTTGAGAAGATTCAACTCCTCCACTTCCAAGTAAGTTTCTTCCTCTTTTCTTCTCAGAACTTGCATTTTGGGGTAGAAACTCATGAGTTGTCTTAATTCTCACTTCCTTTTCATGATTCTTTCCATAGAATAGTGATTTCATGTGATTTTGATGTTCTCTATGTGATTTATTTCTAGTTTCTAGGATTTACTTCTCCATTTTGAGAAAAAACCCCAACCGTGCCCTAGTTTTTCTCAAATTTGGGGATTTCTTCATTTCTTGCTCTTTTCCCCCAATTAATGACTCAATTGCAATGCATTATGCTTGATTTGTGCTTAACATACTGTAGAGATCATAGAAAGTACCTTATGTGTGAAATCCCATTTCTTCCCATGAAAATCCATCTTTTGTGTTAGGTTTTCTTTGATTTTCTTTACATTTTTTGGTATTTGTGGACCTCAATAGCATAGTAGTAGATGTTTTTGCATATTCTAATTGGTAGATTGATGGCATTTCATCCATGAACATGTAAGCTTCATGCTTTCTCTATTGTGAGTCTTTTGTACTTTTTCTTAGCTTGGACTTTCACCTTGAGAATTAGGGTTTTCTCCTTCCTTAATTGTCATGCCTTATATGCCTCTTGTTACCTTGCTGTTTTGCCCTACTCTCTGTGTTGTCACTAGCCAGGAATTTCATCCATAAACTTTTTATCATTTCTCACTTGTCACATTTTGTCATATTTTATTCTTTCCATGATTTCTGTTTTGTCACTTACCCTTCTTTCCTCTTCTTTTCTTGTCAAGATGTCATCTTGCAAAGGCAAGGAGCTACCGCATCCTCTGGCACTGGGCGTAAGACCACCGCTTCTAAGCGAAAAAGTGCGGGGACTAGTTCTCTAGCCCCCCTCACAGGGAGACCCGGACCTGCCCGGTTTGATCCTTCTAACTACGATGAGGAGCTCTTCCACAGTTCAGAGGCAGCAGCCAACTGGCCGGCCTTCCTGAAGAGGTCGGTGATAATGGAGAAGACCGTGGTAGTCGACGACTTCCATAAGGTTCAGTTCTAGGAGAGGTTTACAGCACTGGGCTGGCAGTCCATCCTCCAGGTAGACCGTCCGTGCTACGAGCAGTTGGTTCGTAGATTCTACTGTAACCTGGAGGTTTCCTATCGGTACGGGGAATATGCTATAGTCAGCATGGTGAAGGGGGTGGACATCCAGCTGACCGTGGACACCTTGGCCAGCATTTTGGGCATCTCTGCCGGGCACTGTTACTACAGTCCTCCCAAGAGTAAGCCCCTGAGCCCATTCATGAGTTTGGAGACACCGAACTACATCTACGAGACCATCTGTGGCAACAGTGCCCGTTCGGAGTCCGAGACATCCTTTTTGCCGGAGGTTCGAGTATTTTCCCCACTGGTCCAGTTCAACTTGCTCCCCAGAGGAGGTCACCGGAACCAGGTGGGCTTCATGGCAACCTTTTTAGCCTTCTGCATCTATAATGCTTTAGAGGGAGGTGACGAGCACTTGTTCTTACCCTATGTCATCCTCAAGACCATGGAGCACCACACTTCTCACCCCGAGGATGGAGGATTCTCATATGGAAGGATCCTCACTAGGATCTTCGAGTTCTTCGGAGTAGACCTGAGTGGTGAGGAGGGGAAGACTCCAGTGGACAAGTTCGATAGGGGTAACCTCTTGAGGATGGGTCTCCACACCCTTATGGATACACCTCAGAGAGCAGGAGCTCAGAGAGGTAGGGATAGGAGAGCTGCCCCTATGGAGGATGTTCCCATGGAGGAGGAGTCCAGTAAGGAGGATGAGGACTATGTTCCTCAGGATGAGGAGGATGATCTGGTGGATGAGGACATCCCTGAGGAGATGCCTCGGGAGTCGAGAGGTACCGATCCTGGCTTCACCAGAGCTGCAGCCCCACAGCATAGAGCCCCACCACTTGAGAGTGGTGCATATGATTTTGAGGGCATGATGTCCACCATGAGGGCTTTGAAGGATGGCCAAGATCAGCTACTAAGAAGGCTGGACGAGAGTGCTTCCAGGGAGGAACGCATCCTGGAGAGGCAGGCTACTTTGGAGAACTCCTTCCTCAGACTGGGCCAGGACTTGGACACCACGGCCAATGCCATCTTAGCAGATTTTGGCCGACTTCGAAGGGAGGTACGGCTGGTGAACTCGAGGTTTGACTACTACGACCATCACCTCAACGTCAACTCTAGACCTCCGACGAACGTAGTAATAATAGATGACGACGACGACGAGGATCAGTGAGTACTTAGCTCGTCCACACCAGCTTCTTATCTGGTTCCTGTTATTGGATCTTATTGTATATTTCCTTTCTTTTCTCATTCTTTGGACTTGCACTGTAACTGGACTTATTCGTGGGATAATGTATTTTGATAGTGGTTTTTGTGGTGAATTCGTATGTGTGATGACTTGTGTAGTTTAGTTGTGGTGTCTTTGTAAATTTTTGATCATTGTTATATTATATATATCTGTTGTTTATCAGGTGTCTATGTAGAAATTTTTGGAAATCTCATTTTATGCTGTTATGCTGTCGAAATTTCGTCAAACTTGTACTCGATGGGTTATGCACCAATTAATTTATCTTTTTATCTACTCTCACGCATGCCATGAATGCAACATCTAAATGCAACCATCTTTATTCCTTTCTTTCTTTGGCTTTTAACTCTTTAAAGCTTTTACATTAACCCAATCCTATTTTCCTATTATAGATTCTACCGGATTCTAATGGTATGATGTGAGTGGAGTAGAGCATCACGCTCTGATACCATCGTTGTCACACCCCGTTCACACAGAACCGGGCCAATGACCAGGTTAACACCGGTTAACCCAAACCTACCAGGATCATCTGATACAGTATTCCACCACAGCATACGCACAACTAAGAAAGAGCTCATCAGTTCAGCGGAAGACTTGGTTTACCTGTGAATATTTCCATAATACTTGATATCCGAATTGTGATACAATAGTTAAATACATGTGGGCTCGAAGGCATGATATTTATACAATAAGAGTACAATTCACATATCAAGTACATAAACGAAATCATCAAAAATCAGAGTATACAGCTCGGCGCGGTATCAAAGTCTAGAGCTCAGCTCGGTATCAAAGGTTGAGCCTAGCTCAGCATCACAAGGTAGAGCTCAGCTTGGCATCAAAAGTGGAGCTCAGCTAGGCATCAAAAGTGGATCTTAGCTTGGTATCAGAACTGCGGTCCCGTAGCACAACCCTCGCACGAGCAATCAGTGCCATGCTCTAACTCCTCAGGGGCCCACCAGTCCTCTTCAGGGAACTCAAATGTGAGACCCGCCCCGTGCTCATCTGGTTGATGACCTGTAAAATCATCTAAAAGAGGTGCACACGTGGGATGAGTTCACTAGCTCAGTAAGTGGAAAGATGGACCACATAACAGTCCACACAACAAATCACAACCATATGCACTATATGCTATGCAATACATTTTAAATCACATCCACCTAAGCAACATTACTAAGTCTTTGGTTTAGTGCTACTACAACCACAGTGCGCGTATGCTCCGGGTACGAGCCGCGAACTCCATCCCGCGATACGCCCATAGGGCTGTCGGAGAAGGCCCATCGTGAGTACTCAAAAATAAAAACATGTCGACCACCGGCTCTCAACATAAAGTAAATGACTGAAAATTAAAGGTGTTGACTCCACCAATTTAAAAGCAGTACGATTGGCCCTCTTGAATATACCACCGGGTTTGTCGACTGTCCTAATGACCAGCCGGGCGTAATGTCTAACCGCCACAGTGACCCGACAACCGCGACCACTGCTTCCCCCCAAATGGTAACCCAACACCTTAACCCCTGCTAGGAAGGGTCATAGCACGGGTAGATGATTATCCTAAACCGCATGCTCCTATATGACAATAGTACGATTGCATAGTACCACCGCGTCCCATACCACGGGCCACCAATGCACTCATTTTCAAGCCGACTACGGCATCTAGTCTATTAATGCACCATGCACAATGATGTCTACATTTATCACAGAAGCATATTATCACTTGTCATTTAGAAAATAAACACAACACCCATGCATAACCATGTGAGGATGACTAATCTACATAGCATTTTCATGATGACATGGCTAGACCAGATGCGATTAAATGAATGTCAAACAATGCCTTGAAACAAGGCCAAACGTCCTCTCCCCACTTACCTGTAGTGTACAAGGACTCACGCTTGGTACGGGTGAGATCCGGTGCGAGAAGCGTAAGATCTGGTGAACCTATCATGAGTGAGCGGGGTTAGTATTTCACCACTTTGGGATCAAGATTAACACAATCCAATGACACGATCATGTTTAGAATCCTAAAAGAAGGTCACACGTCCGTTTTGGGTCCAATTGGACGTAAAAATCACATTCGAGACCTCTCGGTGGGTCGGACACCACTGTCGACCCACTGGCGACTCCACCGGTCTGGACCGACGGGTAGGTCGGCCCACCGGTCTAGATCGGCGGGTAGGTCGGCCTGCCGGTCTGGCCCACCGGTTGGACCCGAGGGCCCTGCCAAGACCGGCGGGCAGGGTGGCCCACCGGTTGTGCCCGAGGGCCCTGCCCTCTCAGGTGGGTGCCCACAGGCGGGCCAGATGGCCCACCGGTTTGGCCCACCAGTCTTGGCGGGAAACCGTTGTTTCTTCCCAAACTTCCCCAACCTTTGGGGATTCAAATGGTGCTTTTCCAAACCCATTCTTCACACATTCAAGGTCTCATAGGATGGTTCTAACCTAGATCTAGGTTAGATTTAAGGAATGGAAAGCCATCTTACCTTTTTGCTCAAGAACACCTTCAAAACCCCAAAATCACTTCAAATCAACAATGCTTCTCCGACCTTGTAAATACTTCTTCAAATCCTTCAAAATCAACACATAGATTATCTATTAAACCTTAGATTCATCATTTCAAAGGGGATTTACAAGATCTCAAGAAACCCTACCCAAATCAAGGGTTTTACTTGGGTATGGTGAGGGTTTAAGGAACTTAGCCTTTGCTCACCTCTAAACGTAGATCTAGTGTTGGAGATCACTCTTCCGGCGTCGGAATGGGAAGATCAAACCTTGGTGCCGCTTAAATCCTTTCCTTCCTCCTCTTCCTTCCCCTTTCTTCTTCTCCATTCTCTTTTCTCCCTTCTTTTCTCTCTCCTCTTTACTCTTCTTACCAAACTCCTTAATGTAATAAATGAGAAAATGAAAATACAATAATGTTATTTATACTTTTTTAAAACATCTAGTAACCACATGGGTGGGTCACTCAGGTGGGTGGATGCGCCCACCTGTGACCACCCACCTGAGGCTCAAAAATTGGCCAACAAGTGAGATTTTGATGGAATTCGACTCTCGGCACAAGGTACATTATACGTATGCACTTTAGGATACGGCTACACACCAGTATTACCCGTACATGACCCTATGATACGTGCATGTGCACGGCTTGGGTACACTTGTCTCCTCTGGCACTGACTCGGACTTGTCTGCCAACCTGTGTTCAAAGTCACCCTTACCATCATGGTCCATAAGGAACCCGCCTTAACCCTCTCTGGTTCGGGTCCTCATGGTTAAACCGGGTCAACCGTGTAATTAGACCAGGTTTAAAAAGTAGGGTATCACATACCCACTCGTGGATCTTCGATCATTGCTATCACCAGCCCAGTCCACATCAATGAAGGCTTAGAGGGGGAGATTATTTGATTGCTCAAGGAATAGACCAAAGAAGAGTGCTTGAGATACAGTAGAATGCGTTTGACAAGACCCCAATGGTCCTCTGTAGGAGCATACATAAATTGGCAGGCTCTGTTCACAGCATAACTTACATCAGGACGGGTCAGAGTGACATATCGGAGAGCACCAACAATTGACCTGTACTTGGTGGGATCGATCATAAGATGTTAAATCAAACACTAAGAAATACGAAAATAGATAGACAAAAGATTCGCACGACACAAAAGATCTTCTTCTTCGCCCGAGGACGTAGCACACCACCCTGGTGTGTGAACTTCGCAAATCTCTGTGTTGTGTGGATCTTTTGTCTATTTATTTTCGTATTTCTTGGTGTTTGATCTAACATAAGAGCGCTGAAGAAGATCCTGAATGTACCTAGACTGAGAAAGAAGCAACCTAGTTGGCTGAGGAATGGCCTCAATACCAAGGAAGAAATGAAGATCATCAAGGTCATTGATGAAGAACTCATTAGCAAGCTACCGAAGTAAAGAAGTAACCTGATCCTGTGAATTGCTGGTAACTAAGATATCATCAACATATATAAGAATATAAATAGTGTGCTGGCCAGACCGAGAAATAAATAAAGAAGGATCGGTCTTGGAGGCAGTGAACCCCAAACGAACTGATATTGAGATAACTGTGAGAACCATGCTCTTTAAATTATTCTTTTACAACAGTCCAACGCTATCAATTAAGCTGGTAATTGATGATATCCTCATCTTAGATCTTATTTGGATTAATACACTTCTATTCCAAGGGATAACAACTATGTTGCAGACTCCTTTGCAAGGAAGGCTCTTTTATGAATAAGATAGTTTGGTCCAATTTTGATCTTTGCTTCTTGGTTAATGTTGTTTCAAGAAGCAGGAGTGTAGTCCATGATCATGAGTAGATATTCTCCCTATAAAAAAAAAAAAAAAAAAACTTGAATCACCTAATAATGTTGGATACTGAGGAAGTTACAATCAAAACGACACCATTTTGCAAAATAGAGTGGGTGCGTGATGTGTCCTACCAAGTTGGGGAAGATTTGATACCCTTTTCATTCACTTTTTTTTTTCTTGATAAAATCGACAATTTAGAATGTCTTTGAAAGGTCCATCCACGTATTTGGACGTATAATGGGTCAAAAAATTCCACCCAAAATAATAATAATAGCAATAATAATGGGTCAAAAACCAGTATTTCTTTCGACCAATCAAGCTCAAATTGATAATTTTTTTTTTTCCAAAAAATTGACACAGTTCACCCACGAGTCAGCGTGGAGACGTCTCCGGCCAGCGCACCATGACAAGAGGCTGGCGTTTCTGCGCGGTACTGTGGGCATCGGCCATCGGGACCTTTCCAAGTTGCAACCGGTGCCTTACCCGCGGGTAGGGTTTTCTGGTTTAGGTCGGTTCTGGGTTGATCCAATCTTCCAATCTGGTCTTAGCTGTCCCCATCCAGTTTTATTTATTTACTTCAGCTTAAACTATATAAAAAAATGATAATCTTTAATCATTTCTGTGTAATTTCAAAACATATTTAAATTTGGGACCCACATAGTTCAAAATAAAATCTTACATGTTGTCCAAATTAATAATTTATTTTTAAACCATCTGGTTTTTAGGGAAAAAACACACGAGAACCTTAAAGTGGTTTCACAATAACAGGGGCATTTTGGTGAATTTAGGACCACCCTTGGTTTCTTTGAGTTGATTTAAAACATCAGTTGGAGGTTAGATAAGAACTTGAAGCTATAAACAACGTCTCTTATGGTATCCCTTCATCATCTGTGTGCTTGTCATCCAGGTGAAAAAATGAGGTTCCACAAATTTTTATGCGGAAATATTTTCAGTGAGGGGATGTGGTCCTTATGCGTGTACAAGGGTTAATAGAAACGTATGAGAAAATATCAATAGAAACATTATTTTGCATTGCATTGCATATCAGTAAATAGAAGCCACACTCACCACAAGAACCTTTTTCTTCTTCTAATAACATTCTTTTGAAAAATAAAAAAATAAAAGACGTGAAGATGCCAACCTAGTGCTGGTAAGGACCATGATCTGTAAATGCTAGGTCTTGAAATTGATTCCTAATCTCACCATCATTTTTTTAGGGGTGGGTGTGGGGGAGGAGGATTTTAAGAGGAAGGGGGGTTGTTTAAGGCTCTCTTTGGTTAGTTTAAATTTATATTTATTTGATAGATAAACATAGAGATGTTTGGCATCATTTATGACCCCTATTTCTCATCAAAATAAATCAATATATCAATAAATTCATAAATAAATAGAAAGGTGTTCATGATTTATTGGGATAAAGTGATTATTATTGTTTATGCGCTAGACCATTAATGAGTAAATATTTTAATTGCTCAAAACTAAAGGTAAAAGAGTCAATTCACATATATATATATATATATATATATTTTTATAAAAGCCATTTCAAATAGAGTCCAATCCTTGGTGAAACCTATTAAGAACATTTGATCTTTATCCAAAAAAAAAATTGTGAAGAACATCCAACGAATTGCAACTTCGTCCTCTCTCTCTCTCTCTCTTCCAAACCCTATAAATCCTATCGATTGACCAATTGGATTCGTTGGAATTGGATTGGCATCTCCTCTCCATGTCCCTATAAATCTTATAGATTGACAAATCTAAATTGATTGGAATTGGATTGACTTCAAGTTTTAACTGAATATTCCTGGCTTACAACTAAAAATAAATAATGTTACATAACGTATTTTATACTAGGCATACCAGACCTATTTTTTATCATATAATCTATTATCTCTAATAGTAATCAAACGATTATTATTTATATATAATCCATAATCTGTTTTTTAATTGATTTTTAATAAATAAATAACAAATATAATATAAACTATATCAAAGAGAGTTTAGGGAAAGAAAAATTATTGTAAGAAACAAGGAAAAAAAAAAAAAGGGATGAGATAAGACTTACAGGTTCCATTATTTGACCAAGAAGTAGCAAAGTCTGACAGGAATTAATAATATCATCATGACAACTTAAAAAAAAAAGGGTAAAATTGAAATAATTTCCTGATCCTGGGCTAGGCAAGAGATTTTCAGTATATTAAACATATAAATATGGGATAATCTACTTGTAATCAACACGCTTACAAAAGATTATTGTAACCAGACTTATTTGTCCTTTGGACATCACTTATCAACTTTTTAAAATAGGGTGTTTCTATTTTATCATTGTGGAAGGAGATAATCTACTAGTGATGAATCTTCTTAACGAATTGGATGTTTCATGTCCCTTGTGCATTTTCTCCATCATCGCTAACTCTGGTTGACTTTCAAAGAATTTCATCTTTATCTCTTTTAGTCACACTTGCGAGAAGGAAATGTTGTGGTGGACAATTTGGCTTCATGGACTGCTTCTGTGCAAACGCCTCCCTTCTTATTTGCTTTTCCTCCCCTTGCATTATCTTCTCTTTTGTTTTCTGACTGTATTAGAACCTTATTCCCCCGAAATTAATAAATTCTTCTTATCAAAAAAAGTGTTTCTATAATTTCAACCTCCTCTCTCTCTCTCTTTGGCTTCACCTTCCCTCCCCTGTAACTCTACATCTACCTAAACCCTTTTGCCACCTAACACTTACCAATGATGAAGATGGGTGAAGCAAAGGAGGAACCATGGCCGAATCTATGTTTAAGCTAACAAAGTCTAAGGATTAAGTTCAAAATCTCCTGTATTTAAAAGATTCTGGGAGAAAACAGAGCCACAAGATAGGGAAATGAGAAAAGTATCAATATTAAAGCGTCCTGCTAATTCTAGATACAATTATAGTTCCTAAGCACACAAGACATTAAAATTAGGGCAAGTGTTTTCTGTCTGCAAAAGGCTCTTGTGCCCACACATTGGAGCACACATCCTTAGGCAAAGGCACAGTGGTCATTGCACGTAGGCGTGCAACAGGGCCGGGTTGGGCTGGGTTTCTTAAAACCCTAGCCCAACCCTGAGTCCCCTTAACTGGGCCCAAACCCGCCCTGACCCTGATTCAAGGATGCAAAACTTCAACCTAGGCCCAACCCTTTAAAAAAAGGGTTCAACCCAACCCCTACCCACCTTGATTGACCTTGATTTTTCAGGATCGGGCCAGGATGACCCTGATTGACCCTGGTTTGCCATCAAGGGCCAGGTATACTCTGATCCTGACCCCGCAAAATATGAAATAACTAAAAAATAAAAAATATTCATAATAAAGAGGAGATAAAAGAAAAAAAAAAATACAAAGTCACAAATTACTTGTCATGAGGAGAACATCCTAAAGAAAACATTCAAACAATACAAATAACTCCAACTATTATAGTAAACAAAGAGGAGATCATCTTAAGAAAACAAATAATCCAAAAATTTTCAATTATTTGTCATGATAAACAAAAAGATCATCTTAATAGGCAAACAATCCGAAAATCTCAAAACCCTTGTCATGTTAAAAAAATAGGAGAACATCCTAGGAAAAAAAAATCCAAAGTCAACATCAGGGGCAAAAACCAAGGTTGGGTCAGGCCAAAATCAAAACCAAAAGTCAAGATAAAAAAATCAAGGTCGGGTTCAGGGCGGGCTAAAGACATCAACCCTTACCCGCCCTGACCCTGACTTAGGTTCAGAAATTTCAGGGTCGGGCAGGCCTTCAGGGTCAAAATTTTGGAATCGATACTTGTTTGGGATCAGGAAAGGCCAAGGGCGGGTTCGAGCCGTCAGGACCAAACTTGTACCCCTAATTGCATGCCCTGTGTCTGTGGTGCAAGGACCTAACATAGACAGAAAACTTTGTCCCTTAAAATTATTTCACGTTGTTAAATATTGCTAGAAAACAATGCTAAGCCCAATCCACCCAAATCCGACAGTTCTAAATCTAGGTTGACATATCCCAACCCAGCTTCTGACCTAGGCCAACCCTGGGGACCCTTGTCTAAATTTAGGTTTTCGACAACCTTGCAAGCCCAATTACACACCTACTTGGACTAAACCTAGGAAGATGCAATCCCTTCAGTACCATTGAGGATCAGATGTCTCTTTTACCCAAAAAAATAAAGGGACCAGATATCTCTCATTTTTAAATGGACCAAAGACCTTTGTTCATCTAGTATGTTCAATACAATATAAACTCAAATGTGTCAGGATTAGAAAATGCTATACTCATATAAATGTGAATCACAAGCCATTCACAATGTGTCAGTCAGGGTTAGAAAATGCTACATTCATATGAACGGAGTCACACACCCAATCTGCTGGTAGAAGCCGATGCTAAAATATCCTTAATTTATGACTTCTTACATACAGAAAATGTGACCAGTGTCCCTCACATCTAACATGGATTTAGCAAAGTCCCCAACAGGAGATTTAACAATTTCATCTCCATTTTGAAATGAATTAATTCCTCTTAAATTTCCTCGCTTAGATTTTCAACTTCATCTTCCTTAACTAATTGGACTTTGGTTCATAAAATACTGAATTTTTAATTTAAAAAAGCTCTCGATCTACATTTCTATATTATATTTGACACAACTTATTATAATGATCCTTCCATACTAGCTAGCTTTCTAGAACGTTATAAGTTATAAATAAGTTTAAAGACGACTACGCTGACATGAGCCAGATAGAATATTAGGCAGTTAGAACTGCAGGCTACACAATCTTATCCACATCTTTTCAGACTTACGAAAGGGCTCTTTAGAGGGAGATCCTCTCAAGTGCATCAGTCCTTTCAACACACATATGACGATTATTGAGAAACATTTAGGGTGTGGGCCTCCCTTTTCTAGTTACGCCCACGTATAAGGTGGTCCTATCCCATCCCCTTACAAGCGAGTGGGAGTAATAGTGTCACATAGATTTTGATTGGAAAAATTCTTTTCCTCATATATCTGTGAACACCTCCTCTCACACCTCCTCTCAGATCCAGATTGGGACACGATAACCCTCAACCCTCAATCCATTTCAATTATTCCGTCACATTTTATAATTTTTCAAAAAGCTGTTTCAGGAGCTTAGCGACCTCGTATTGAATGAGTCTCTGAGACGTAAACAATTCAACAGTAACAAACACATGATCCTTTCAGTAGCGCGCCTTCTCATTTGACTAATTAATTAATAAAAAAATTTCTTTAGGGCCGTTTGACCTTATACATAGTTTTTTTTAGCAATTGAAGCCACCGTATCTGACAGAAGAGCCTCCATTTTGAACTAATTCTAAATCAGGAGAGTTTAGGCGTTTAGGGTCAAATAAATCACGTTATTTTCCTATGCCTCCTAATATAAAATTGAAGATCTATAGATCGTCACTGCTTAGCTTCAAATCCGTTTTCATGTGTTGCAAGAACTGGTTTTGCTTTGGCAACTGCTGCTATATATAAATCTCTCTTGGTTGGGACCTTGAAACCAATAGAAAGAAGGAAAGAAGGAAAGAAGGAAAGAAGGAAAGAAAGAAAGAAAGAAAGAAAGAAAGAAAGAAAGAAAGACAAGGAACAATGGATTATCTGAAAAGAGTATGGCGTCAATCAAGAGTTTGTGATGAGAAGACAAAGAGGTGCAATATGTTGGAGGAGATTGCTCAAGTGCATGGAGGCAGTGTTGTTTCTCGCCATGAAATAGGCGGCGGAGTTACTCGGATGAAGATTTTGGTGAAGAAGGAAGACCTGAAGCCAATGCTGGCTATGATGGGGAGTGGCAAGAACAACAGTACCCACCAAGCATCACCATTATCATCAACAACCTTACAACAGAAGTTACATTCTATGTGGAAGCAGCATTTGAGGAGAGTGGATCATGTTAAGGGGAAGTTCAGCCCATGGAGGCCTGACCTGCACAGCATTGCTGAGGAGTAGTGACGACAATCAACATGTTTTCTGGTTTAATCGTTTACCTTCTCTATTTCTAAGCTATAGAGATTGAGCCTGATATGTAAAGCATATTGTTACTTGTAATACATGTATGGAATATTTTGCTTATTATTATTATTATTATTATTATTTTTTTTTGGCAAACATTATTCTATTCATAAAAGCCAGCAAAGCTCGTAGTTGCCAAATTATAAGATTTCGTCAACCACAGAGTAGAATTTGACCAAATTGTCCGGCTCATAACAGACAAGGCCATCTTAGTGAGGGAATTAGCTATAAAATTGCACCCCTAGGAACAAACAAAAATTACGATCCAAAAAATAAGAAGAAATGTTGGAGATATCCTCAATCACTGGTTGAATAAGAAGTTGAGTAGTTAGGTTATTCCCCATGATGTACGAAACGAGCTCTTTACTGTAAGTTTCTACCACTAGACGGTCAAAAGATTTAGAAATTGCTTCAAGCATCCCAGTATGCCTAGCCAAAGCCTCTCCTAATAACACAAATTGAATCCTTAACGGATCCAATATAGCCACACGGGTATGGCCCTGGTGAATTCTGATAATAAATCCAATACCACCTTGTTGCCCATCCTTCCTCCAAGCCGCGTCTGAGTTCAGCGTATAAAAATTACTTGGAGGGGCTACCCAATCTCTGCGAATCTCAGATGGTGGTACTGAGTTGTCAGGAATAACACCTCTCTTATTACATACTTGGGATGGAAAAAATTCTTCATAAGCTTCTTGAGCTGCTAAGATCACCTCAGATGGAGTCTATCTTCTCAGTGAAAACAATAGATCATTTCCGGCACTCCATATATATCAAGCAAGAAATCCACACAAGCCTTGGCATTCTCTACTCTGCTTTTTCCCCAAACGGTTGAAGAAGTCCCATTATCGTCAACAACCTTACAACAGAAGTTACATCTTTGCGAAAGCAGCATTGAAGAGAGTGGATCATGTTAAGGGGAAGTTCAGCCCAAGAACGCCTGACCTGCACAGCATGGCTGAGAAGCAATGAGGACAATCTAACATTTTATCTGGTTTAACCGTTTACCTTTTCTATTTCTAAGCTATAGAGATTGAGCTTGATATGTAAAGCATATTGATACTTGTAATACATGTATGGAATATTTTGCTTCATTTATTTTTTTTTCATAGCTTCAAATTTGTATTAGAAGAAGTGGATGTTTGCTCCGATGGTTAATAGTTGATGAATTGCTTTAATCAAGGACAGGGTAATGAAAAGTGTCTTTAAAATACTCTAGTGAGTTTATATGCATAATAAACTCCTTCCTTCCAATTGTGTTTTTGTAAGAAACATGGATGATTCATCTTCTTTTTTACCCAAACATTCAGCCCGGTGAAATCCCTAAAACTTTATTGAAACAATTATAGTAATAAAGAAGAGTACAAGGAGAGTGGGACATAACCCTCCTTACTCCAACTCAGGGAAACAAATCACACTCTCACCATGCAAAAGAAACCCATCAAGAAGTAAGATTTACATTCGAAAAACTAGCAACCCAGCTTTGTCTTCTTGAGTGATATGAATAAGACTACTCGAGAGAATCTAATCTCTAAGAACTATCCAAGACTTCGCAAGCTAAAATAGCCAAAAAAATCTATAGCACAATTGCTCTCTCTGAACGAGAAGGAGATACAAGTTCTAAGAGAGTCAAAGAAGAGTCTGAGTAAATGTAAAAATCTATGAAACCCAATTGAAGGACATCTCGAAGAGCGCCCATCTCACACACCCCATAAAAGTTTGAAAAGTTTGCTAGAACTTATCCATCTTTATTATTACTGATTCCTCTACCTCCACTAATGCCCGGATTTCCTTTCTTTGCATTATCAATGTTAAGTTTTACAATATTAAAAGGTAGATTCTAATAAATAGGATTTTTTTTTTGGAAAATTATGCCCCCCTCTCCTATAGTTTGCTGAAATTACATGTGGATCCAAGGGTTTGAACAATTTACACCCTCTAACATTGACGGTGTGAGTATGCTGTTACTTTTATACAGTAAAAGACTTTATTACCCATTTAGTAGAGATGGTCTTGATATTAGAGGACCATTATACCATTTTATATATCAAAACACTTTAATACCCCTTTAGAGAGAAAGAGTTCTAAAAGGGAGCCATGGAGAAGGTGGAGGCGTTGCAAATCACCCCTCTGCAACCAATCTCAGGTGGAGAAGAAGCTATACAACTCCGGCGAGGCTCAAATTTAGACCGATTCACGCCGGCGATCGTTTGTAAGTGGACACTCAACCGAAACCCGTCCCTACTTCTCTGATATCTGTGTTTGGGGGTTGAATCTAGGGTTTGGGGCTTAAAACTCTCAATCAAAGACCAGACAACCCCAAACTTACTTGAAATTCCATGGTTGAGGTCATATCCATGGCAGGATTGAGCGTAAATACTTCTCTGTTCAAAAATGGAGCACCAGTTGTACCAATTACGCTTTTGGGGACTGGCAATGTTATGCCTACTGGGATGGAAAGCACATTGAATTCGGGAACCGAGAAAGTTGTCATTCACAAGCCTATAGATGGAACAATCCCGAGATATTGTGTGAGAAGGCAAGAAATACTATAGCAAATGTTCTCATTCATCAAAGCTAAGTTGTGCATTGTGTAATTTTTGTTTAGTTCTTCACATCCCTAATTTATGGTGTAAAGAAGGTTTAATTTGAAAGGAATAATAAATTAATTGCAACCGCTTACTTCTCCTTCCTATTGGATTCAGTTTGGAGCTAAAACTAATGTCTTAATGGATCCTTCAACTGGGTGTTTGGATGGTGATCCAGTCTAATTGATCAAAAATTGCCAACAGTCCATGGTTGAGACGAATACTCCAGGTCGGATAAGCGATTGGATCATTCACCCAGGTCGGATAAGCGATTGGATCATTCAGATCTTCAATTACAAGTCCTTAATGATTCGAAACATGGTTTTGTTAAAAGATGATACTTCCAGGGATGCAATCCCTCTCTGACCTAGCGGCTGTTGCAGTCGAAGGTTGAAGATGAACAGAAGGATGAATTTGGGTTTTCCTCTTTTGTTGGTTTTAAGTAAAAGGTTTGGTTTTAAGTAGGGTGTACTAGTAACTTCACTTTTTTTTAAAAGGGTATTTTTGGCATTAAAATGGTGAAGTCACCAACTAACAGCTTCAAATTAACCGTGATCAATGGATTGGATCTAATTGTAAGAATCTTTCAAACTATAGGGGAAAGGGCGTAAATTGCTCAAACCTTTAGACCTACATATAATTTCAAAAAATTACAAGGGAGGAGGCATATATTTTTTTTTTTTTTTTTTTGAGTAGGGTTGAGATGGAAGACCTATAAAATTAGGCCACCCCGCATGCTAGGTTTAAACTTCATGGGTTGGGAATTTCACGAAGGCACAATTTCAAATTTTCAATAGTTGTCATCCCTGTACGTGTGCCCTTATGCCTTCTATTGTTCCTTTCTTTCTATAACTCCCAAACTATTCGTAAGGGAACCAAACATGTATTGTATTAACAAATATCATTAGCGCCTGCTTGTGAGTTCCAAAACAACAATCTTGTTCGAATCTCGTGAGTGGGAACATTCTCCACTTCCAACAACCTCCCAAAATAATCCCAAAGTTCAGACGCGGTTCCTCCTTTAAGTAGTGTGTGGGTGGCAATTTCCCTCCATGGCTCCTTGCAACATAAGCATCTAGAAACCATCGGCACACCCACCAAGTTGTATTAAGGCGTCATCTATAGGTATCTTACCATTTAGAAATTGCAAAAGGAAAAAAAAAAACCGATTTTTGTAAGAGAGTTTTGTTCCACAACCACTTAGAATAAGCAATTTTTTGTTGAGGGAAGCAAATCTTGTTCCAAGCCAATTCGATGGATTAGATTCCATCTCTTAAGGGATTCCAAACTAGCCTATCCACTCTATCAAAAGCCTAAAGTTTCGTCTATGATGGCAACACGAACATAAGAAAATAAATAAATCCCAAGGCTTAGACAAAACATCGCTAACTCGAACATTAAGATCAATATGTAAAGCCATATGGGCGAAGTCAATTAAAGGACCCGTCCCTAGCCAGTTGTCAAGCCAAAAAAAGGCATTACCATGACCAATTAACCACCTTGATTTAGATAGCAAAATTTCTTTCATCTATATGGACTGTCTCCATGCCTTCGATCCCACCATGCAATTGTTGGCTAAAATAATGTGATCACCCCTGAAGATTTTTCCAGGAAAAAGGAATTTCAAGAGTTCTTTCATTGATGATATGCCATAGGCCTTCTAGTCTTATGGCAGAACCGAAATCTTGTAATGACCTGACTTTGAACCCTCCATCCATAAGTCTAAATAGTAGGATCTTATTTGTTGCATTCTTGAGTCACATAATAATAGAGTGAAGTAGGGAAATGCATATCGTTCACCACTGTTTGATCTCCATTTGCTATGACTTTCACTTGCAACACAACTAAGGAAACTCAAGATTTCTCTCTCTTCCTCCCCTTCAATGTATCTCAGCAATGGGAACTGTTAGAAATACTAAATTGGGATAGAGGTGGACCTAGAACCCTCAATTTGTAGACTATTAATGTAATCCTCCCATCAAGGAGTGCAATTAGGTTATGAATCTAATTCCTTTAAAGTGGTTGTTAAATGAGTATCACATACTTGACATCCAAATTAGTGTACAAAACCAAAAGTACTACTAGGTCACTACTACTTAATTGGTTGCTTCCGTTGTGGAGGTGGTGCTCCGGTAGGATGAAGAAGCTGAAGATTGCAGCGATAATGCTGGAGATAAAGCCGTGGTTGGGACCGATGATCCCCCCCCCCCTCTTTGATGTTTGATGGTACCAGTCTTGACTATAGCTTAGAGTGTGCTGCTAATTCTGGAAATCGAAATCCAATGGACACTATTAGCAGAAATTATGACAATCTAGAGTTTCGTGATGTTGATTGCTGTAGAAACACAACCTTAAAAGCGATTTCTGCATAGTTTTATTCTGTCAAGGCATCTGCACCAGTACTCCCTAAATTAAACTGCGATAGAATACAAGACATTGTACACCAACAATTGCATTTGTTTGCATGCTAACTGTCTCTAATGTATAAATATTCATTAATCCCTTACTTTTGTGGTACTTTTTTTCATTCCTTTTCTCTTTCCTCCTTCCAGTAGATTTGTTGATCTAGATACACCTCTTCTGTTGTTGGAGGATCCAGTTTTGGGGGTCTATGAAGGTATATTCATCTTATTTCTTAGTGCTTCTTTGTTCTCTAGACACATGTTTTTTTAGGTCAATCTTCTGTGCTAGCTAGTTTTTATTTACTCTACAAATCTCTAGATTTTGGTTTTAGCTGACATGTTGTCTTGGCCAGTTTGTGGTGCAGCTTATGACTTCACCAATGCTAGAGGTCATGGTGGTTTCTTCATTGGAAATTTGGAACACTACCGAATGGTTAGTACTTTCTGGTAGTATTTTTCAATCTACTTGTACTTAGGGTGCTTAATGAATACATGACTCTTAAAATAAAATATTATCAACATCTTTTTGTCTTTTAGGAGTATAACTAACCACTTTTTTTATAGCGTTGTGCATCTAGTATTGTTGAAGGCAACTAATGGCTAATAACAAGGCACAAGGGTATGGAATGTTTATGATCTTGATTTGTGCTTGTCATCATTTGGGTGCATTGGTACTTGTGTTGGGAACACAGTATTGATCAAAGTGTGCCGCCATATCAGGTTGGAAGAAATAGGGCATACCTCTATAAAACTTGTTAGTAATACTGAAAAATTAACAGATAATTAAAATTCATCAACTCAAGAAATAAAGTGATAAAAGAATGTCTTGTTCAAATCATATGATGGCATCCTACTGAAATAGAAACTAAATAAAATCCTAACATTGTCATTACTAGAGAACACAAAATAGAAACTAAATATTATGTCAAATCTCTTCCTAATCAGTTCCACGTCTTCAGACTTGACAGCTCCCTATCTCAAGGAAGATATCCCATGCTAGGGGTGTCAATCCTAAGCCCGCACCGGTAGGCTTAACCCAGCTCAACCTGCTTAAGGCCCGACATGGACGGGCCTGTTTAATAAACGTTTTGGGCTTAAGTCAGGCCTGTTTATTAAATGGGCGTTCATGGTGCAGAGTAGTAGCCCATTGGGCGCCCGACCGGCTCGACTCACTTAACTAGCCCGGTAGAATCAACTCAATTAGCCCGACCAGCCCGACCCCCTTTAGAAATGCTTAAATTGAATATGTAATAGCTAGGACTAAATAGTAATTTCATATGGAAAAAAACCCTAAACGCTCAAAAAAGTAAAAGAACCCTGGAGGTCACTCACCAGAGCCGCTTCCCTCTTCCCTCTTCCCTCATCCATCTTCTGTAGTCGTCGCATGCTGCTGGTCGCCGGTGCCTTCTTCCATGTAGTCGCTGCATGCCACTAGTAGCCGTTGGTCACCGGTGCCCTCTTCCCTCCCCTACCCTTGTTGCCGCTGCTAGCCGGTACCCTGTGAGCTGCTGCTAGCTGCTACCCTCTTCCTTCTAGGCGTCGCTACCCTCTTCCTCCACCGCTTGTTTTCAGGTATGTTTAGTTTTTTTCCCTCTTTTTTTGCTATGGTTTTTGTTTCAACTTCAAGAACTTGGAATAGCTTCCCATTTTCCCCCATTAATTTTTTCCTCTTTCCTTGCGATCCCTTCTTCAAAACTTCGAATCCATTTCATTGCTGAGGATTAAATTTTGAACTATTCAGTTTCTGTTGTTTTCAGGTATGTTTACTACTTAGTTTCAATTGGGTTATGTGGAATACATTCTAATTTGAGTTCAAATTTTGATTCCATTGCGTTCTGATTGAAGAGGACCTTTGTTTATAGTTTTCTATGTGTTTGTGCGTGTGTAGTATTTCTCTAATCATATTCCTTTCAAGCCTATTAATTTTCACCCTATATAGGCACTTAGCTGTGGGGGTTGTGACTTTGGCTATGGGGACCCAATTTGAAAATGATGACCAGATTGATGAAGATAGAATTGAAAAGCCTCCAGGTTGAGATACAACACTTTTTTTCCCCTATGAAATTGCTTTTATTGTCTGCATTTGTATTTGTGGAAAATGAAAATCTAACTCCAGAGATGTGCATTTGGCTGAACTGATTTATAGTATTCCGCGGAACCATTTGAGACCTAAGAATACAGCTAAAAGAACATCAGGCAGCAAAGACCTGGCAGACTACAAGAAGGAAGCATGCAAACTTCATTAGATTAGTTATTTTTGCTTGTTTTGTCTGTAAATTTTGTGCACTTGGCAGCTATATAGAGCTGTCCCTAATATTTTCTTGTCTATATCTCAAATTCAGTTATGAATTCATTGATCAGAATAATGGTGAACATGTAAATTCAAGTTATCAATGAAGGTCTAGTCATTACCATAAACTTGTGCTTCCAACTGAAATTGTTAGATTGACTATGAAGCTACTCATCACTTGATAAAACTTAGAAGCCCCTTGTTAACTGTAGGATATAGTTCCGGAATTGTTAATTGTGAATGTTATCCTCTATTTAATCCGCTTAAAAACTGATTTTAGAGTAAGCCCGTTTAGAGCCCGTTTAGAATTAAATAGGCCCATAGCCCGTTTAAGACCTGTTTAAGTTAGCCCGATTAAAGCCCGACACCGATTGGCCCGTTTATAAACCGTACTGTGCCCCCCAAACCCAGGCCCGTTTAAGTAAACGGGGCTCACGGTGCAGGGATTTCACACCGTCAGGCCTGGTTAGGCCCGACCGAGACCGGCCTGACAGACCAATTGACACCCCTACTCCATGCAAGTCATGAAAGAAAATATCTTATTGGGCCTAAATCTGCCCCCTAAAGGGATAGCATTTGATTGGTTGGAACAACATGACCACCTTTTGAAAATTCATACGTACGATTTCCGTCCAACTCAAATTTTTGGTCTTGTAAGGGTTGGAAGTAGTTTAATTAGTCTTTATGTATTTTATTCATGTTTTGAGTTTAGTTAGGAGTCTTGATTGTTTTTCTTTATATAACTACATGTACCCAACGTTGGAAGACAGATTTGAAGATACAAAGTGATATTGGGTTCTCATGTGATGTGATTCGTGATTCTCTCCCTCCCTTGCAACTTTTGAGACTCCATCGCAGATTTTTCCCTCTTCTCTAACCGGTGATGAAGATGATGAAGCAATGGAGATGCCATGGCCAAATCTAAGTTTAAGCTAACGAAGTCTAGGGAATATTAAGTTTAAAGCTCACCGTGATTAAAAGAATCTGGGAAGAAATGGAGCCACAAGATGAGGAAATGAAAAAGTAACAACAAAAAAGCTTTCTCCTACCATAGATACAGTCATAGTGCTGAAGCACACAAGTCATTAAAATTAGGGCAAGTATTTTTGTCACAAGAGGCCCCAGTGCCCACATATAGGGGGACACACCCCCAGGCAGGGGCACAATGTTCATTACCTACCCCTGTGTCTGTGGCACAGGAACCTCTCATGAACAAAAAACTCTCTTAAAATTATTTCTCATTGTTATATAAAAATGCTAAAAACAATGCTAAGGTCAATCTACCGCAGACCGACAACTCTAAATCTAGGTTGAGATATCTCAACCCGACTTCAAGCTTAGGCTGAACCCTAGGGACCCTTGTCTTGATCAAGGTTTTAAATTCCTTGCAAGCCCTATCACACACCTACATGGACTAAACCTAGGAAGATGCATTCCTTAGAACCACTGAGAATCAAATATCTCATATTTTTAAATTGACCAAAGACCTTGGTTCATCTAGTATGTTCAATACAATATAAACTCAAATGTGTCAGGATTAGAAAATGCTAGACTCATATAAATGTGAATCACAAGCCCAATCACAATGTGTCAGCCAGGATTAGAAAATTCTATATTCATATAAACGTGAGTCACACACCAAATATGGTGGATAATCCATTGGGTGAGGGTGAATATGGGTCGGACCATATCAATACGGTATCCGACGGGGAATCTGACTCTGAAGAAAGCGAGCAGCGAAAGGATGATGCTAATCCAAGGGTTGGAAACAATTTGGAGGAATCTTTTGTAGCTTGGAACTTAAGGCCTCGACGTAATATTAATTACAATGGAGGTCATGCTGGTCGAGGATCAACCAAAGGTGGTAGAGGCGGTAGAGGTGAGGAAGGGGTGGTGGCTGAGCATATTGTAAAGGGACTTCCTCCCACCCAGCTGGAGGGAGGACGTGCTTTTGTTCACCATCCAGAGGTTGCTGCTATTGATAATGCTTTACGCGCAGAGGAGGCGAAGAAGGAAAGGCAAAGTTATAGAAAAGGAGCGACATCCAAGTCGGCTCATCGACCTATACCAAAAGTGACATAATGAAGTCGCTATTCGAATATCGTGGTATGAAGAAGGCCTCGTAAGAACGCCTTACGTGTTCTTGTGAAAGAAAAGGATCCGATATTCTTTGCATTGGAGCCAATGATCGAGGTAACTAATTTCCCTAATTTATTTTTTAATAGATTGGGTTTCTGTTGCAATTTTATTCATAATTCTCGGGTCGGAAAGGCCCCAAATTTATGGGTAGTTTGGAAGAGGAATTTAAATATTCCTACAATTATTGCTGAGTCAGAACAGCATATTTCGGTTTCTATTACATGGGATTCAATTACGGCTCAAATATCTTTCGTTCATGCGAGTAGCTTTAGAGCTGAAAGAAGATCTTTGTGGATGAAGTTGTTGGCTGATTCTCCACAGTCCCCTACTCCATGGGTAATTATGGGTGATTTTAATGCAACCTTGCAATCTCATGAGAAGAGAGGGCCGGGCAACTTCAGTATGGGGTCGGCAACTGAATTTGGAGCCATGGTTGATGCTTGTGTAATGGCTCAAGTGCCTTCTTCTGGAATGAAGTTTACTTGGTCCAACAACCGCCGCAGAGGTAATGTTCGCGCAGTGTTGGATAGAAGTTTCTGTAATGACGAATGGATATCTCGATTTCAGGATTGTGCCCAAACAGTCCTTGATCGAATTGCCTCTGATCACGCCCCTATTATGGTCACTTCAGCCCTGTCTCAGAGACCGCCTAATGCACCTTTTCGGTTTCACAAATTTTGGATAGACCATTCAGATTTTGAAACTGTGGTTAACTCATCTTGGAGTGAGTGGATTTCAGGGAATCTATTTTCGCCTCATGCTCAAGCTGAAAAATTAAAAGAAGTTTTGAAAATCTGGGCTAAGACCTCCTTTCCAAACATTGATAGAGCTCTTGAAGATGCAAAAAAACTTAAAGCAGTTAGACATTGAAGCCAACGGGTTAGATGACCACTCTTTGTAGGGAAGCGATGCAAAACTTCTTTGATTAAAGCCTTGGATTTACATGAAAAGTTTTAGGGGAAAAGGCTAAGATCAGATGGATGAAGCAGGGGGACAGAAATTCTAAATTCTTCCATTTGTCTGCAAAAATGAGAAGAATTAGAAATACCATTAGATGCCTCAAGAAACAAGATGGGACTATTGTGGAAGGTCGCGAACAGCTGGGAGACTACATTGTGCAATTTTATGAGGATTTTCACAAAGCCATCCCTACTATAGATCATGTGGATCTTCTTGACTCCATTCCCACGGTTCTTCAACAAAATGATATTTTTTTCTTGGATTCTATCCCGGGTGATGAAGAGATAAAGAAGGCAATATGGGAGCTCGACCCGGACAGCTCTCCAGGACCAGATGGATTTACAGGAGCTTTTTTTAGGAGATGCTGGAATATTGTTGAAAGGGAGGTATGTTCTGCAACTCGCCATTTCTTTAGCTCTAGTCATATGCCTAGAGGGATAAACAATAATTTCTTGGTGCTGATACCTAAAGTGGAAGGTGCTTCCTCTCTGGACAAATTCCGGCCCTTATGCATGGGGAATTTTTTTTGCAAGATCATATCAAAAGTGATGGCTTTGAGACTTGAAAAGTTTCTTCCTCGTCTGATTTCAGAAGAACAAGGGGCTTTTCAAAAAGGGAAATTAATTCATTCGAACATTAGTCTCGCATCAGAGCTTGCTAATATGATGTTTGCTTCTACAAGAGGGGGTGGTCTTGGCCTTAAAATTGATATTAAAAAGCTTATGATACTATTTCGTGGCATTTCCTGTTTTTGGTTCTTCGTAAGTTTGGATTCTCTGAGAAATGGGTTTCATGGCTGCATCAGATGTTGATATCGACTAAGATATCAATTATGGTCAATGGAGGCCCGAAGGGGTACTTTGATGTTGAGAGAGGCTTAAGACAAGGGGACCCTATTTCTCCTTTACTCTTTATTATTGGAAGAGGTTTTGTCCAGAGGGATTAAGTCCTTGATTCACATGAATAAATTGAAGCCGCTTCAGGGTCCAAGAGGCTTCCCTACCCTAGTCATATCCTCTTTGCAGATGATATTTTATCTTCTCCAATGCCACTATGAGGTATGTCAGAATTTAAAGGATTTTTGCTTAAATATCGGAATTTTCGACCAATGTATGAGTTTAGAAAAAGTAAACTCTTCCTGGAAAATTCCTCTTGCCGAAGCAGGCATCTCGACATTCGGGCATCCCGGTGTAATTTCCTACCAAATATCTGGAGTAGAAATTTTCAAGGAAGAATAAAGAAGGAGGCCTTGTTTCCGATCATGGACAAGATTAAGAGTAGATGGCAGGTTGGAAAGGCAAGCTCTTGTCAATGGCGGAAGGGTGGAACGGTTAAAACTATTATCTCGGAATGCCTACCCATAGTTTTTCGCATCGTGGCCTACATCCTCATCTCTATGATGGAGAGATGGATGAGGAATTTTATTTGGACGGGGAGATTGACACGGTGCGGTCGATCACAGAAGTGGGACACCTTGTGCAAGCCAAAGGATGAAGGGGTCGGAATAAGAAGGCTTAGAGATTCTAACAAGGCCATGCTTTGCAAGCTTGTTTGGAGAATGAGAAAGGAGAAATCTTCATGCTGCTTTTCTCGAGCTAGGTTTGTCAAGAAAGATGGAAGAACTCTTAAAGACCGCCGACCCTCCTCTATTGCCTCGGAATTAAAAAATGTGGAGTTTTGTGGACGACAAGGAAAGATGGATTATTGGTAATGGTCTTCTTGCTAATTTTGGAAGGATAAATGGTGGGGACAGAGATCTATAATGGAGGAGATCAACTTAGATAATTCCAGCTCTCTAATCACTTCGCTAAGTGGGAGATTTTATTAGAGAAGGACAATGGCATCTTCCAGAGGTAAATGCTCCTTTGCTTAAGCAGATTTTTAATCGATAAAAAGATTAAAATTCTCGGTGCAAATGGAAGATGTAAGTGTTTGGTCCTTAACGCCTATGGGGAATTTTTCCTGGCCGACTTGGGAGGTCATCGAAAGGAGTCACCTAAGGTGCCCTGGTCTCATTAATTTGGCAAAAGGACTTACCCCTAGATATTCTACTTTTGGATGGAGGCGGTTCATCAGAAGCTTCCTCGAGAGAACATTAGAAGCAAAGGTGTCTACTTGGCCTCTTCCTCGTTATCTCGTGGATGGCAAGAAAATATTGATCATATTTTTTCATCTGCCCATTATCTATTTCTATATGGGAAAGATTTTTAAATTGTTTTGGGATTCAGTGGAAAAATCGTGTCGATTGCTAACTTCATTCTATGGTGGAAGAGAAGAGCTATTGGCCTCAACGTTAAAAAGCCATGGAAGATGGGATTTCTAATTACTTATCATCTATGGTGGAGAGAAATCAAAGAAGGCATGAGGCTAAGGCAAGACAGCTAATTTTATTTTTGAATCCATCGACAGAACCGATTCTTTGCCATGGCAGTCATGCAGAGAGTTAAGGTAGTTTCAGATGTGTTATGTCGCAGAATCGGGCTTATCGATTTCTCCCTCGCTTTCTTCTCCACCCTTGAGGTGCACCGTGTCGACCGGCACCGGTGGATAAAGATCAATGTGGATGGTAGTTCCTTGGGCAATCCGTAAAGCCGAGCGTGGTGTGATGCGAACAGTGAAGGCCAGTTTGTGATTCTTTTAGTATTTTTCGGGTATTAAGAAGATATACGAGGTGAGTTTGAAGCGGTATTGAAGGGATTGCAATGGCACGACTCATAATGCACACATGTGTGGATAGAATCGACTCGGCTCTGTGGTGTCTGCGATTCAACGAAGGCGATTCTCGGTTTGCTCTTCAAAATGGATTTGTTTCCTTCATTATTTGGAATCCATTTCTTGAAAATAACTCACTGCTTTGAAGCAAACCCCATTGCAGATTTTTAGCTAAAAGGCCTCTAAATCTGGCCCGTCGAGACTTCATGGAATATCCTAATCGCATTGTAGCAGAGCTTAGAATGATGGTGCAAATATGCATGATTTAGATTTGGCTAGGTTGCTCGCTTGCTTTCTCTCGATGGCATTGTCAAGGTGGAGACAAGAAGTTGGGCTAATGGCGCACTGTATTTTTCTTTTTTCCTATTCTTTTTGGATATTCTTCCCTTCTTAATAAATTACCCTGTTACAAAAAAAAAAAAAAAGTCACACACCCAATTAGCTGGTAGAAGCCGATGCTAAAATATCCTTAATTTATGAATTTTTATATACTGAAAATGTGACCAGTGTCGCTCCCATCTAACATGGATTTAGCAAAGTCCCCAAAAGGAGATTTAACCATTTTGAACTGAATTAATTCCTCTTAGTTTTTCTTCTGGCTTAGATTTTGATCTCCATCTTCCTCAAATCATTGGATTTTTGTTCATAAAATACTGATTCTTAACTTCGAGAAAAATTTCTTTCTACATTTCTATATTATATTTGCAACAACTTATTATAATGATCCTTTCATACTATCTAGCTTTCTAGAATGTCATAAGTTATAATTAAGATTAAAGATAAGTAAGCTGACATGAGCCGGATGGAATATTAGGCACTTAGAATTGTGGGCTACACAGTCCTATCCACATTTAACTTTTCAGACCTATGAGACGGGTTTATTTGAGCAAGATTCTCTTAAGTGCTAGTTCTTTCTATAGAAACGCAACCCTAAAAGCGATGCAAAAGGTAATGAAAAACAAGAACAAATAATGCACACAGGTTTACGAGGTTCAGTAAGATTACCTACGTCCTCGGTGAGATGAGATTGTACTTCACTATCAATGGAGAATAAGGTTACAGTGTTCGTCCTCAGACTTCTTAGAATTGTTTAAAAGAAAGTACACCTAGTTACAAATATATAACGAAAAACCCTAATATCAAAAAGTACAAAACTACCCTTTAACTGTGACGGAATACAAGACATCGTACACTTACATTTTTGCACACATCGGATGACTGGGAGACATTTAGGATGTGTGCCTCCCGTTTTTAGTTGTCACATCGATTCTGAGTGGAAAAATTTCTTTCCTCATATTTTTGAACACTCCTCTTATATCCCGATCCGGGCTCGCTTAACCCTCAATCCTCATGCATTCCAATTATTCCGTCTTAATTACTTTATAATTTTTCAAAAAACTGTTTCACGAGCTTAGCGACCTCGTATTGAATGAGTCTCCAGATATAAACAATTCGACAGTAAACAAACACACGATCCTTTCAGTAACGCGTCTTCTCATTTGACTAATTAACTAATAAATTAATATTATTCTTTAGGGTCGTTTGAAATTATGCAAAGTATTTTTAAGCAATTGATGGGCACCCTATCCGACAGGAGAGCCTCCATTTTGAACTAATTCTTAGTCAGGAGAGTCTGGGCATTTTGGGTCAAATAGAATCTCATGTTTATTTCCTGTACCTCCTAATATAAAATTGAAGATCTATGGATCGTCACTGCTTAGCTTCAAATCCGTTTTTCATGTGTTGCAAGAAATGGTTTGCTCTGGCAACTGCTGCTATATATAAGTCTCTCTTGGTTGGGAACTTGAAATCAATAGAAAGAAGGAAAGAAAGAAAGAAAGAAAGACAAGGAACAATGGCTTTGAAGCTAATAGAAGCAGCTAAGGCTTTTCTGAAAAGAGTTTGGCGTCAATCTAGAGTTTGTGATGAGAAGACAAGGAGGTGCAATATGTTGGAGGAGATTGCTCAAGTGCATGGAGGCAGTGTTGTTTCTCGCCGCGAAATAGGCGGCGGAGTCACTCGGATGAAGATTTTGGTGAAGAAGAAAGACCTGAAGCCAATGCTGGCTATGATGGGGAGTGGCAAGAACAATAGTACCCACCAAGCATCACCATTATCATCAACAACCTTACAACAGAAGTTACATTCTATGTGGAAGCAGCATTTGAGGAGAGTGGATCATGTTAAGGGGAAGTTCAGCCCATGG
Source organism: Macadamia tetraphylla (assembly GCA_022985045.1). Classification (NCBI taxonomy): domain Eukaryota; kingdom Viridiplantae; phylum Streptophyta; class Magnoliopsida; order Proteales; family Proteaceae; genus Macadamia; species Macadamia tetraphylla. The sequence continues at coordinate 15,583,109 of CM040971.1, read as the reverse complement.
AGGCCTGACCTGCACAGCATTGCTGAGTAGTGAGGAGTGAGGACAATCAACATTTTATCTGGTTTAACCATTTACCTTTTCTATTTCTAAGCTATAGAGATTGAGCCTGATATGTAAAGCAAATTGTTACTTGTAATACATGTATGGAATATTTTGCTTAATTCTTTTTTTCCATAGCTTCCAAATGTGTATTAGAAGATGTGGATGTTTGGCTTAATAGTTGGTGGATTGCTTTAATCAAGGACGGTGTAATGAAAAATGTGTCTTTAGAATATTCTAAGTGAGTTTAATTATATGGATAATAAAATCATTCCTTCCAATTGTGTTTTCGAAAGAGACGTGGTGGATTTTTTTTTTTTTTTCTTAACCCAAATATTATCTACAAACATGGGGAAACCCTAAAACTTTATTGAAACAATCATAATAATAATAAAAAAGAGTACAAGGAGGGGGGACATAACCCGCCTTACCCCTACCGAAAGAAACAAATCACAGAGTCACACATGCAAAAGACACCCATCAAGAAGTAAGAATTTACATTCGAAAAATTGGCAAGCCAGCTTTGTCTACACGAATGATATGAATAAGACCACTCGGGAGAATCTGATCTCTAAGAAACGTGGAACTATCCAAGACTTACATTATCCAAAAAAATCAATAGCATGATTGCTCTCTCTGGACGAGAAGGAGATATGAGATCTGAGAGATTCATAGAGTGAATAGCATCTTGAAACCAATACCAACAGCTCCACAATTGACATGATCTCGGAGAAATAAAATTAACAATCAACGAAGAGTTTGAGTTAATGTAGAAGTCTGTGAAACCCATATCTGCACATAATTGAAGGCCATCTCAAGAGCCCTCATTTCAGGCTCAAAGTTGAAGCATACCCCATAAAAGTTTGAGAATGAGTCTAAAACCTGTCCATCTCTATTATGATGATTCCTTCATCTCCACTCATGCCAGGATATTCTTTACTTGCACCATCAACGTTAAGTTTTACAACATTAATCGGTAGATTCTAATAAATAGGAATAGGCCTTCTTTGTCTAATAAGTGAAGGGAAGGGAAGGGAGGAAAGGAAAGGGAAGGGAGGGGGGGAAGGGTTTGAGATGAAGAACCTGTAAATTAGGCCATCCCGCATAGAGGGGGGTTTAAAACTTTGATAGGTAGGGAATTTCATGAAGCCACAATTCCAAAATGTCAATAATTGTCCCAATTGCCTATGCCTTATATTGTTCTTTTCTTTCCATAGCTCCCAAACTATCAAAAAGGGAACCAAACATGTAATGTATCTGCAACTGCCATTGGTGCCTATTTGGGATTGCCAAAATAGCAATCTCGCTCAAATCTCCAGAGTGGGAACTTTCTTCACTTCCAACGACCTCCCAAAAAAATCCCAAACTTCAGAGGCTGATCACGTGGATGGCGGTTTCCTTCAATGGCTCCTTGCAACATATGCATCTAGAAACCATTGGCACACCATGATTTATTAAGGCTTCATTTGTAGGGATCTTAACATTTAGGATTTGCCAAAAAAAAAAAAAAACCTGCTTCTTGTAGGGTGAGTTTTATTCCATAACCACATAGACTAAGAAACTTTTGGCTAAGGGGAGCAGACCTCTTTTCAAGACGATTTGATGGAGAAGATTCCATCACTTAAAGGACTCCAAACAAGTCTATCTGCTCAATCAGAGAGCCTAAAGTTTCCATTTTTATGGTAGCAAGAACAGGATCAGAATCAATGAATCCCAATGCCTCTTCATCCAAATTACCCTCCTCTGATAGAACATACCTACTCGAACATTAAGATCAATATGCAAAGCCCCATCGCCAAAGTCAATTAAAGGACCCATCCCCAATCAATTGTCAAGCCAAAACAAGACATCGCCATTAGCAGTTAACCACTTTGATTTAGATAGTCTTTCATCTGAAAGAACTATCTCTATGTCTTCAATCCCACCATGAAATTGTTGGCTAAAGTAATGTTAACTCCTTAAAGAATTTTTCCAGGAAAAATGAATTCCAAAGAGATCTTTCATTGATGATACGCCATAGGCCTTTTAGTCTCTGGCAGAACCGAAAATCTTGCAATGACTTGACTCCAGGCCCTCCTTCATCCATAAGGTTAAATAGTAAGATCTTATCTGTTGCATTCTCGAGTCACATTATAATAGAGGAAAGTAGGGAAACACATATCCTTCACCATTGTTTGATGTACATTTGCTTTGACTTTCACCTATCGTATACCTATGGAAACTCAAGATTTCTTCTCTCTTCCTCTTCTTCAATGTGTCTCAGCAATGGGAACTTTTAGAAATACTACGTTGGGATAGAGGAGGACCAAGAACCTAATTGCACTCCTTGATTGGATGATTACCTTAATAGTCTACAAATTGACCATGACATTGACCCTCGTCATATGATTTGGCTAAATCCTTGGACCAAGCCCCTACATCTCCATTGCCTGATTTTCCCCTTGTTGTGGCTCTGTACTTCTCTGCTGAACTTTCTGTGGTCCTCAAATGTGACAACCCCATTGATAGTTTCTCTTGCATGATGGATTCCACCCAGAAAATTGTTCCATCTGAATTTTTGTTTATGGATCAGGTGAATCCCTCCCTTGCTTCTAAGAATCATCATGGAATTTGAGTGCTCCTCCCAGAAATCGAAGTAGGAAGCATGCCAACTTAGCTCAGCCAAATCCTTGTGCTCCTCAGATGACTAGAGTTACTAGGAGTAGATTCAAGTGACTACTTGTTTTGGGTAGTTTTCTTTTGATGTGTGTTAATGGGTTGGTAGGGTTTGATCCTTCTTTTTTTTCCACTTTGCCTGGTAGGGTCCCTCATGTTGGCCGAGGTGTCTGGATGTTTTTGTCAGCCTCTTTTTTTTTCCTCCTCGGGCATGTATATTTCTTTTCCCCCTTCTTTTGTTAATGAATATCTTAATCTTTTTTTTTTTTTTGCTAGAAGATGAATTTATTAGAAGATGAAATAGAAAAATACAATCAAAGAGAAACAAAGACAAGCCGGACCACTAGGACAACTTAAACTCTCCACCTTCGGCATGCCCATCAGTAGAGAGAAAAAGCAGCATCCTAATAGAAGCAAATCTATTCTATCCAAAACATCGTTTTCCAAATCTTCAGCAATGTGTCTCGAGAAGGATACCGAGAATTCCAAAGTTCCAGATTTTGCAGCCTTCTTAGCAAGGAAATCCACAATCGGATTTGCTTCACGAAAATAGTGCAAGATCTTCCAATGGATAGACTCCAAGAAGTGGAAAGCAAATCACCAATTTTGGAGAACAAACCATGGAATTTGATTTCTCTGAATTACAGCAACAACTGCACATGAATCTGATTCAAGCCATAGATCTTTTGCCCCCAGTGCCTTAGCCATTAGAACCCCTTCCATAACTGCCTCAAATTCAGCCTTGTAAATTTTTTTTGTGCCCAAAAAATTTTGAAGGAGTCTCGAACCTGTCCCTCACTATCTCGAGCAATTCCTTTGCACCAGCCCTTCTTGGGTTTCCCAAGGAGCTTCCATCTACATTAATTTTAATCCAATCTCTCTGAGGCTTGCACCAGTGAATTTCAATAGGGGGGCGAGACCTACATTAATTTTATCTCCCCTTTAGATCAACCAAGGTATAGAGCAAGCTCTTGGTGCGCAAATTCAAAAATTTGCCAATTATGCCTCGCAGTGGCCTCATGAAGTCTTCTATTTCTTTCCCACCGGATATTTACTACTAGGATAGAGAAGCCCATGAGCCATGGGTTTTTCAGGTTAATATTTCTAGACTTACCTTTCCACCATAGAATCAGAGCCTCAATCGACAGATGATCCGACCATCCAACTTCAAAGCAGTCTGCAAACTTTTTCCAAACCGAAGAAGAAAAATTGTAACTAAGAAAAATACGATCAGCAGTATCTTCCTTTTGCTTTCAGAGAACACATCTCGAGGCAAGGCATATACCCTTTCTCTTTACTTGATCTTCCGTAGGGAGTTTTCCATGGGCCAATCGCCACACCAGGGTAGAGACTCTAGGAGGAAGGCCTTTCCACCACACCACCGAGTACCAGGCCACTTTTGTGCCTTTATTTCTCACCTCCTCCCAAGCCGAAGCACTGACCCGAGGGCGTCAGATTTTAGATACACCAGTCATCCACTCTCATAGTGGGGAGTTTTACCTCCTTAATATTGGAAAAATATTTTCAGTACCTCCACTGATACCTGAGGCAGCGCCCATTCTCTATTATTAATAAAATCGCTTACCTTGGCATTGTAGTGTAGTGAAGGAACTTCTGTTTGCTATATCTCATCTAGCACCAACTTAGGTCTCCACCACTTGTCTTTCCAAAAGTTTTCTAGATTACCATTGCCAATAATCCATCTTTCGTGCTCATCCACAAAACTCCAAACTTTCTTCACGCCCAGGGCAATTGAAGAAGAGTAGCTTCCTTTGCGAAGGCAGCCATTTTTTTTAACAAAGCGAGCTTTTAGGAAAACATTGGCAGCTGATTTGTCGTGCTTCAATCTCCAGACCATCTTACTTAGCAAAGCTTTATTCGAGTCTCTGAGTTTCCGATACCCAGCACCCCTTCCTCCTTAGGTTTGCCGAGACTATCCCCTTTCACAGTAATTTTTTTAACCAAATCCACAACTCCTATCCAGATGAAATTTCTCATCAACCTCTCCATCATTTTAAGGAGAGAGGAAGGCCACCAGTATATAGCAAAAATATGATTAGGAATACCTGAGATGACCAGCGAACTAATTATGTTCTTCCCGCTATAGATAATAGGTTACCTTTCCATCTAGCCAGCCGCCCCTTCACCTTATCCATCATAGGTGAGAGGGCCTCCTTCTTCACTCTACCCTTGAAGATCTCGACACCTAGGTAATGAGTGGGGAAGCTACATATTTGAATTTCCATAGGATCAACAATACACTACCTACGATCAGGGGTGACTTTACCAAGTAAGATTTTACTCTTTTCGAGGCTGATATTCTGACCAAAAAATTCTTGATATTGCCTCAAGAAATTTTTTAAATTTCTAACGTATCTCGAGGAGGCATTAGTAAAGATGAAAATGTCGTCCGCAAAAAGAATATGTCTAGGGGTGGGAATTCCCCTAGGCCCATTAATTATTTTCATATCTTTTCTCTGAACCAATCGCGTACCCCTAGAAAGCACTTCTTCTGCTATTATAAATAGCATAGGAAAAATGGGGTCGCCTTGACATAAGCCACGCTCCACACCAAAAAATCCCTAAGGGCTTCCATTCACCAAAATAGAAATTTTTGTAGAGGAGAGAATCTGCTCTAGCCAATTAATCCATTTTTTAGAGAAGCCAAAACTGCGTAGGACCTAGAAGACAAATGACCAAGAAATGGTGTCATAAGATTTCCTTATGTCAATTTTCAGCCCAAGGCCCCCCCCTTTGGTAGTTGAAAACATAAGATTTGCCAGCTCCAAAGCCACACTAATATTGTCGTGAATCAATTTTCCCTTTTGGAAAGCTCCCTGTTCATCTGAAGTCAGTTTAGGAAGGAGGATCTCCAATCTCATCGCCATCACTTTGGAGACTAATTTACAAAAGAAATTCCCCATACACAAGGGTCTGAATTTATCCAGAGTGTCAGCTCCATCTACTTTGGGAATTAAGACAAGAAAATTGCAATTGACCCCATTTGGCATAGAGCTAGTACTGAAAAATTGCCTAACCGTGTTGCACACCTCTGTCTCAACAATAGCCTAGCACCTCCGAAAGAAAGCTCTAAAAAAATCGTCAGGACCATGGGAACTGTCACACCCCATTCACACGTAACGCGTTGATCGGTTAACACCGTTAACCCAAACCGCCAGATCATCCGATCAAGATTCCACCACAGCATACACACAACTAAGAAAGAGCTCATCAATTCAGCGGAAGACTTGGTTTACCTGTGAATATTCCCATAATACTTGATATCCGAATTGTGATACAATAGTTAAATACATGTGGGCCCAAAGGCATGATATTTACACAATAAAAGTACAATTCACATGTCAAGTACACAAAAGGAATCATCAAAAATCGGTGTACAAATTTCAGATCAAAGCTTAGAGCTCAGCTCGGTATTGAGCCCGGCTCGGCATCAAAAGGTGGAGCTCAGCTAGGCATCAAAAGTGGAGCTCAGCTTGGTATCAGAACTGCGGTCCCGCAGCACAACTCTCGTACGAGCAACCAGTACTGTGCCCTAACTCCTCAGGGACCCACCAGTCCTATTCAGGGAACTCAACTGTGGGACCCGCCCCGTGCTCATCTGGTTGATGACCTACAAAATCATCTAAAAGAGATGCACACGTGGGATGAGCTCACTAGCTCAGTAAGTGGAAAGATGGACCACACAGCAGTCCACACAACAAATCACAACCATATGCACTATATACTATGCAATACATTTTTAATCACATCCACCTAAGCAATATTACTAAGTCTTTGGTTTAGTGCTACTACAACCACAGTGCGCGTATACTCCGGGTATGAGCCACGAACTCCATCCCGCGATACGCCCATAGGGCAGTCGGAGAAGGCCCACCGTGAGTACTCGAAAAAGTAAAACATGCCGACCATCGACTCTCAACATAAAATAAATGATAGAAATTAAAGGTGCTGACTCCAGCAATTTAAAAGCAGTACGATTGGCCCTCTTGAATATACCACCAGGGTTGCCGACTGTCCTAATGACCAACCGGGTGTAATGTCTAACCGCCACAGTGACCCAACAATCGCACCACGCTTCCCCAAATGGTAACCCAACACCTTAACCCCTGTTGGGAAGGGTCGTAGCACAGGAAGGTGATAATCCTAAACCGCATGCTCCTATATGGTAATAATACGATTGCATAGTGCCACAGCGTCCCATACCACCGGCTACCAATGCACTCGTTTTCAAGCCGACTACGGCATCTAGTCTATTAATGCATCATGCACAATGATGTCAACATTCATCACATAAGCATATCATCACTTGGCATTTAGAAAATGAACACAACACCCATGCATAACAATGTGAGGATGACTAATCTACATAGAATTTTCATGATGACATGTCTATACTAGATACGATTAAATGAATGCCAAATAATGCCTTGAAACAAGGCCAAACGTCTTCTCCCCACTTACCTGTAATGTACAAGGACTCAAGCTCGGTACGGGTGAGATCCGGTGCGAGAAGCGTAGGATTTGGTGAACCTATCATGAGTGAGCGGGGTTAGTATTTCACCACTTTGGGATCAAGATTAACACGATCCAATGATAAGATCATATTTAGAATCCTAAAAGAAGGTCACACATCCGTTTTGGGTCCAATCGGACGTAAAAATCACGTTCAGAGCCTCTCGGGTGGGTCGGACAGCCCACCTGTCTGACCCACCAGTCAGACCCACCAGTCCTGACCGGCGGGTAGGTCGGGCCACCGGTCGGCCCACCGATTGGGCCCGAGGGTCCTGCTAAGACCGACGGGTAGGGTGGCCTGTCGGTCGGCCCGACGGTTGGGCCCGTCGGTTGGGCTCGAGGGTCCTGCCCTCTCAGGCGGGTGACCACAGGCGGGCCAAATGGCCCACCAGTTTGGCCCACCGGTCTTGGCGGGAAACTGCTGTTTCTTCCCAAACTTCCCCCAACCTTTGGGGATTCAAATGGGGCTTTTCCAAACCCATTCTTCATACATTCAAAGCCTCATAAGATGGTTATAACCTAGATCTAGGTTAGATTTAAGGAATGGAAAGCCATCTTACCTTCTTTGCTCAAGAACTCTTCAAAACCCCAAAATCACTTCCAATCACCAATGCTCTTGCAACCGTGGAAACCCTTCTTCAAATCCTTCAAAATCAACATTCATCATCTCAAGGGGGATTTACAAGACCTCAAGAAACCCTACCCAAATCAAGGGTTTTTACTTGGGTATGGTGAAAGTTTAAGGAACCCAGCCTTTGCTCACCTCTAAACGTAGATCTAGCGTTGAGGATCACTCTTCCAGTGTTGGAATGGGAAGATCAAGCCCCGGCACCGCTGAAATCCATCTCTTCTTCCTCTTCCTTCTCTTCTCCTCTTCTTTCCCTTCTTTTCTCTCTCCTCATTACTCTTCTCACTAACGTCCGAGTGTCATAAATGAGAAAAGAAAAAGGAAAATTTAAATGCTATTTATACTTCCTAACATAACTAAGCAATCACATGGGTGGGTCACTCAGGTGGATGGATGCGCCCACCTGTCCGCCCACCTGAGGGCCAAAACTTGGCCAACAAGTGGGATTTTGACAGAATTTGGCCCTCAGCACGAATCCCACTCTTGGCATAAGATGTAATATACGTATACGCCCTAAGATACGGCTACATACCTGCTTTATCCGTATATGGCCTTATGATATGTGCATGTACACAGCTTGGGTACTCCCGTCTCTTCTGGCACTAGCTCGGACTTGTCAGGCCAGTCGGTGTTTAAGGTCACCCTTGCCATCATAGTCCATAAGGAACCCGTGTTAACCCTCTCCGGTTCGGGTCCTGCATGGTTAAACCGGGTCAACTATGAAATCAAACTGGGTTTAAGAAGTAGGGTATTACAGGAACTGTCTGGGTCCAGTTCCCACACCGCCCTCCTTATTTCATCATTTTCGGGGAGCGAGTCCAATCTAAAGCAATCGGCCTGATTAAGGACTCTAGGAATGCAATCCAAGCTCCAAGTGTGTCACCGTTGGGGTGGCTCTGTGAAAATTTTCATAAAAGTCAACAATGAAATCTCTCAGCTGCTGTTGCCCTTCCACAATACCCCCATCCTGCTTATTTGGAGATCTGATAGTATTCTTGTTTCTTCGCATTTTGACGGATAAGTTGAAGAATTTGGAGTTTCTGCCACCAAATTTCAACCATTTTATATTTGTCTTTTCTGCCCAGAGGCATTCATGATTCTCGAGAACTTTGATCATGGTCGTCTTCGCATCAGCCTCCAAGGCAAATAAATGGCCATTACTTCCTTCTCTCTTTATCTGTTTCTGAACCTGAGAGAGAACAATCTTAGTACTTTCCAGGTCTCAGTCAAAGTGAGGGAAAGAGGAACACACCCAGGACTTCAAAACCCCTTTCAGGAAAATAGGGGATCCATAGATCCATTCAGACCAAGAGGCGCCACTACCCTGTCGAAGTCTTCATGCTCCATCCAAAACTAGTGGAATCTGAAGGGGCAATTGAGAGGGCGCTGGCTGATCCTAGAGGAAATAAGCAGGGGGTGTGATCAGAGGAAATTCTCAGCATAACCATCTATGAGTAGTCTTGAAAGTTGTCCAGCCAATCTTCATTTCAAAAACTTCTATCAAGCATCGCATAAACATTCCATGTTCTTCTGTTGTTGCTCTAAGTAAACTTTCTCCCAATCGAGGGCACCTGGGTCATGAAGCATGCATCAACTATGGCATTGAATTCTGCCACTAGGCCCAAACTGAAAGATCCAAGCCCTCTTTTCCATTTGCTTGGAGGGTGGCATTAAAGTCACCAATCAAGGACCATGGAGTTGGGGAAAGAGGGGAGTCTGCTACCAAGTTCTGCCATTGAATTCTTCTCTACGCTCTGAAGCTACTAGCGTGAGCAAAAGAGACTTGAAAATTGCTGAGATTCCAAGTCAGAGAGATCGTGATATGTTGCTCCGAGTCAGAGACAACCATAGGAGTACATAAATTCCTCTTCCATATAATCCACAGATTAGAGATTCTACCAGCTCTATCATTATAGAGAAAATAATTATGAAACCCCAATTTATTAAAAAATAAATTAGGGAAGTCACTTACAGGCACCATTGGTTCTACATGCATAGAAGGTCTAGGTCTTTAGTCTTGATCAAGTCCTTCAAGGCGCACCTGCCTGCCGCTTTCTTAATACCTCTGATGTTATAGAAAAGTATCTGCATAAGGTTACTTCTTGGAAACAACCTGACGGCCAGATTTGGGGGTTTGCCCCATCGCTGTGACATTCTTTCCTTTCCTTCTATCAGCGCCCTCTACCCTGATCAAGAAATTATCAAGCTCTGCCACTTCCTGGTGTTGGATGATCACCCTCCCACCCTCAATCTGAGTAGGGGATAGACCCGAGACAACATGTTCATCATTACCCCAGTCCAGATCATACCTAGTTTTTCCGCCTCTAGCTTGGTGATGACCCCCACGGAGACCCACGTACATCACTTTATTATTTTGAGGGTGCAGGTGCAGGGTGCGGAGATTTGAGCCAAGTCGGCATCATTAAATTTCAAGTCCTTACCTTCATTACCCTCCACCATCTCTTCATTTTCCTACACGGAGGCAAGGGACTCCTTCTCTGAGGAGGAGGATGCCGATTCATCCAGGTTAGAGTCAAATCCATTTCCACTACCAAGTGGGTTATCCACCATGATAGGTTCGTGGATATTCACACCTTGGTCATGGGTCATTGGCAGAATCACTTCAATATTTCCTTGATTGGTGCTTCCAAAATAGAGGTTTCTCTAGGCGCTGGCTAAATGTTTCTATGAGAGGAAGATTCCCTAATAGGGGAGGCAATCTGATTTCCCATAAAAACTACTCCCATGAATGGAGCCACCGAAAGGGGCAATGGCACTACGAAGTGGGTAATCCACCATGACAGGGTCGTGGATATTCACACCTTGGTCGTGGGTCATTGGCAAAATCACTTCAATATTTCCTTGATTGGCGCTCCAAAATAGAGGATTCTCTAGGTGCTGGCTGAATGTTTCTATGAGAGGAAGATTCCCCAATAGGGGAGGCAATCTAATTTCCCACCAAAAACTACTCCCATGAATGGAGCCACCGGAAGGGGCAGCGGCACCACCGTCCTTACCTACCTGGAACGGTTCAACAGTGGGAAGGCTACCACCGTCCTCCATCGATGGTACCCTTCTCTCCTTGTTCTTCTTAATTCTACACTGGTCAACAGAGTGTCCTAGTTTTTGCAAAAAAACATCTGCAATATCATCATCGTAGGTGATTAACTACTTGAAGAAGAAGAGAAAATCCTTTCTCGGCTACCTTCTTTCCACCTAGATTTCCTCCACCCAGGTGCTGCCCAACTTGATTTCGACAAGGACACGAGCATAGTTCCCCATAGTAGCATTCATTGTATGGTGACTAATCTCCACCGGTCTACCCGAGACTTTCGCCATTGATAATAAAATCTTCTCGTGCCAGTACTCCATCGGCAATTCTGGGTATCTGATCTAGACCATCTTTGTTTTGATGTGCTCTTCATGAATACTCAATTCCTGATGCCATCGCTGAAATCTTATGATCTGGCCTTTAACCTTCACAGGACCTCTTTTCCACATCGAGGTCATGTCGCCTTCCATCTCAAAATGGAAAAGGATATATCCTTTCCCTAGGGGGGCCAAGGTCACCCTACCTTTCAATTTCCGGGTGTTCTGGTTCAATCGGTTGTCTCTGCCATTCCAAATCATAGTTTTGCTATTTATTGGTAGCCATCATCTCTCCCTGAAACAATGGAGAGATGGATGAGAAACTTTATTTGCACTGGCGAGGTGGATTCTTCTAAGGCGATCACGGTCAGATGGGACTTTGTTTGCAATCCAAAGGAGGAGGGGGGGGCTTGGGGATTAGAAGACTTAAAGATACAAATATGGCTATGCTCAGTAAGATGGTGTGGGGCTTCGAGCATGGGAAGCATGCCACCAGTTCTTTTCTCAGGGCAAGATTTGTCAAGAAAAATGGAGCTTTTAATATGGGTTGCAGGCACTCCTCTATCGCCTTGGGCATCCGAAAGGTGTGGAAGTTTGTGGATCTGAATTAAAGGTGGATCATTGGTAATGGGAGCCTAGCAAGATTCTGGAAAGATAAGTGGTGGGGACCTAAGGCCATCATGGACGAGATTCAGGATGCGGATATCTCTCTCCTGGACTCTGATGCCAAAGTAGGTGATTTTATTCGAAATGGCAAATGGACCCTTCCAGACATGAACTCAGACCTAATACGGTCTATTTTTAAAGCAATTAAAGAGGTTAAAATCCCCACGTACCAAGGAGAGGACGTATGCATTTGGCAACTGACTCCTCTGGGATCTTTCTCTACTGCTTCTGCTTGGGAAAGTATAAGAAGAAAATCACCAAAAGTGAGCTGGAATTCCTTGATTTGGCATAAAGGTCTCCCTCCCAAATACTCTACTCTGGGATGGCGTCTTGCCCATGAGAGGCTCCCCACAGATGAGATTACAAGAAAGAAAGGAGTCCAAATGGTGTCTCGATGTTCTCTCTGCAACCAAGCGGAAGAAAGCACCAACCATATTTTTCTACACTGCCAATATGCGATGGCCATTTGGGAGAATTTTACAAATTATTTTGGTGTCTGCTGGGCAAATCACAACTCAGTGACATGTTTGATGATGTGGTGGAAGAGGAAAGCGAGATCTATCAATCTGAAGTCTCCTTGGCTGATGGGGTTTACTATTATAGCTGCCCATATCTGGTGGGAACGTAACAGAAGACGATATGAGGGCACAACTAGGAATGTGAACTACTCCTATGAATATATTCGACAGGAAATTTGTCTCTGTGTAGGCCGCTCCAAGGGTGAGATTAAATCAACTCCTGATTTAATTTGCTGCAGGAAATTGGGTCTATCTGTAGAAAACCAAAAGGATACGCCTCCTCTTGAAGTGCATTGGTGTAAACCTCCGATAAATTGGATCAAAATAAATATAGATGGCAGCTCTCTGGGCAACCCAGGTAGAGCAGGGGCAGGAGGCATCGCCAGAGATAGTGAGGGGCGCATTTGTAACTCCTTCAGTACCTTCCTGGGTATCAAGAAGACCTATGAAGCAGAATTTGAAGCGATCCTCGAAGGAATCACGGTCGCTCAAAATATGAATGTCAGAGGTCTCTGGATCGAGTCGGATTCGACAACTGTGGTGATTGCGATACAAAAAAATCAAATTCCTTGGTTTATCCTTCAAAAGTGGATTTGCACCCTTCCTTTTTTAGAATCTACTCCATGGAAGATCACCCACTGCTATAGAGAAGTGAACACTGCTGCGGACTATCTGGCGAAGAAGGCATCCAAGTCAGGTGTCTCTGCTTGCGCGATGCCTTTACCGAATCATATTAATGTCAATTTAGAGGATGATGTGTTGGGCAGGCACAGGTACCGCTTCTTCTAGGGTTAAGCTTGCCTCCTCTGCTGATGGCCATGCCGAAGGTGGAGGTCTCAAGTGGCTCTAGGGGTCTCAGGCTTGCCCTTTTTATTTTCTTTGTACTCTCATTTTGCTTTTAATAATATTCACATCTTTAGCAAAAAAAAAAAAAAGTGATTAATTATTATAACCATATCAAATATTTTAAATAGGTGGCAACCTAATGGAATGGACAGACTTGAATGACAATTGGGTTCTTACAAGTTCTCTTTGGAGAAGGAGATCATGGTTTCCTCAATAGAACCAAAGAGGTAATAGCTTTGTCCATAAAACTATTTATATTTTTTCCTTATTTCCCTATTTATCTCTCTTCCCATCTAATCTCTTTTTTTTTTTTTCTTTCCTTACCTTATCAATATGAACTTAAAGGACATTGCTTAGTACACTTGCAGTACTTGATTTTTAACCATTACATAATGATGGTCTAAGAAAGATTCTATTTCTGTTTATATGGAATGTATTATGCTCTATTATGGACTAGATTTTGACCTCCATATTCAAATGAATCATCAGGTTTATGTTGATAATCAACACACCGAACTCATGTTTCAGAAGAACTTTTTAGGATCTATCACTTAAATCTCTCACAACTTGTTATATAAGGTCTAGTATTATGGTTGGAGTAGGAGAGTCCTTCCAGACTAGCTATCTACCTATCATATTTCAACTAAAGCAGAACCTATGAAAACTTATGAAAATAGAATTGATTAGACAATTAGAATTATATTTATTTTTTTATTTTATTTATTTGGGCGGTGGGGGGTGGGGGAGGCGAAATGAAATGGGATTCTATTTTCCATCCCGATTAAACACACTCATCCTCAACGAATGCCAATAATTTTATTCACTTCATCATTTTTTTTTAATTATTTCCGAAACAATGTTTAAGATTGTGAATCGGTTTAGTTTTTGGTTTATTTTCGGTTTAGGATTTTGTACAACTCGAAATCAAATTGATTTTATTTTATTTGATTCAGTTATTTTTTTCTTTTTTCTTTTCTTTTTGGTTTCTTTCAATGTTTCGGTTCGAATTAAAGATTTAAGTGAAATAACCTGCAGAATCAAATGTTGAGAAGAAATTACAACCTAATGAAAATAGAGTCCCACAGTATCAAATCTGATACATTTCAACTTTTTTTACAAACCAAGGTCCCATTAAGTTAATTGTATAATACAAAACCTTACAATACTCTAATATCTCCAAATATATATCACTTCAAAATGCTTCTTAGTCGATGAATAATTATTGGAGCACTCCAAAATGAGCATAATTGCATAACTACAAAAGAGAAGTCAGGAGAGTACATTCGAAGATAGAGATGGAAGAAAGGAAGTAAAAAATTGAAATCTTAGAACTCACGATTTAGATGTTTTAGGGTTTGCTATGGCTAATTTAAGTTTCGCAACCAGGTTGGTTTTTTTTTTTGTCAGAAAACAAAATTGAATTGATTCAATTGAAATTTCAATACCCAAAACCGGCCAAAATGAATCAAAATTTTTTTTTTTTTGTTCAATTTGGTTTTGTTTTAAATAGTTGGTTTCAGTTCTAAATAGACACCCTTGTTAGCCTATGTATGGAAATATTTCTACTCCAAACTACTATTTTGATTCAGAAATAGTCTTTTGTGTTTCTGATATTTTTGAGTATAAGAATATATATGTTGTCGGTAAAATTGAAATAAATAAATAAATAAATAATAAATTGTGCCACTTAAAAAATATATATGAAATGCATATTAACAAAAGTATATGTTTTGGTGGTGGCAGGGTTTTGGTGGTTGAATTTGCATTAGAGGTGGTGGT
This sequence comes from Macadamia tetraphylla, assembly GCA_022985045.1. Classification (NCBI taxonomy): domain Eukaryota; kingdom Viridiplantae; phylum Streptophyta; class Magnoliopsida; order Proteales; family Proteaceae; genus Macadamia; species Macadamia tetraphylla. The sequence continues at coordinate 15,568,076 of CM040971.1, read as the reverse complement.
GATTCTGGTGATAGTGTAGTGGCAACGGTGGTGGTGGAGGCAATGGTGATGGTCGTGGTGAAATGGTCGAGAAGCTCGAGAGTTTGGACTTGTGAGATCCATAAAATTGTGCTTATCATGCGCATTTTTGTCCCCCCTTCCCCATCTTTTTTTTCTTAGCTTCTTATAGTTAATTCTCAATGCTGTGACAAATCTATTTTTCTTTGCCTAGTTATACAACAGCTGACTGAACATCACATACATGTTCTATTCCAAATATATTTTAAAAAAAAAAAAAAAAAAAACAAATAAACAAACACTAGAAATTAATTTGTTTAACTTTGTGGTACAGACAAACGCTAAGCAATTGAAATATAAGCAACACTAATACACATTCCTATACCATCCTATCATTAACGACTCATTTCGATTCTTTCTACCAAAAAATCCGCATTATATGTGAGAAGGTTGGAGGTGCCACTGCTGAAATTTATCAATAAGAAAATCTTATTGTCATCAAAATTAGTGAAAAAGTTGTAACCTTACTTATTTTTCTTTTTGAAAAAACATATTTGTTGTTTCTATTTGATCATGTCCTTTCACATGTGTAATAATAAAATGTTAAAATAATAACGATTTTGTTTTTTGGTAGAAGACAAACAATTTACTAATATGTGAATAATTCATAAATATTGGATTACAAGGTCGTTGTAAAAGATTGTATAGAAAATTCACTCTCTCACCCCTTATTATATTGGGGTTATAATCCCCATCTCCATTTCTTGTGTAGTGGTTTCTTCTTTATCTTTTCTCACTCCTCTTCCTCAGGTTGAGATTATGTTGTGACACCCAAGAAAACGGCAAGTACCAGACCCACTTGGGAGGTCAGTGAGGTGTCTCTACCAAGAATACGGCAAATACTAGGGGATTTGAGAGATCGGATGAGGGTATGCAAACTTTAGTCCCACATCGCCTAGGGGGAGAATATTGGGCTAGTTAATAACCTCTAGCCTCCTTAACATGGCATAACGTGTTTTAAAACTTTAAGGCTCATGAGCTAGAAAAGATAATATTGTGCAAGGTTAATAGGGCCGAGACGTTACAAATGGTATGAAAGAGTGACACCCAAGAATATGGCAAGTATCGGACCAGCATGGGAGATAGATGATGTGTCTCCACCGAGAATATGACAAGTACTAGGGGATTTGGGTGATCAGCGAGGGTGTGCAAACTTTAGTCTCACATTGCCTAAGGGGAGAATACTGGGTTAATTGATAGCCTCTAGCCTCCTTAACATGGCACAACGTGTTTTAAAGCCTTGAGGCCCAAGGGCCAAAGAGGACAATATTGTGTAAAGTTAATAGGGTCGGGGCATTACAATTGGTATCAAAGCAAACCCTGACAGCGTGTGGGGCCAAAGAGGACAATATTGTGTAAACTTAATAGGGTCAGGGCATTACAACTGATATCAAAGCAGACCCCGACAGCGTGTGGGGTCACAGCGGGGACGTTGTGCCTAAAGGGGGGAAGTTGTGACACCCAAGAATACGACAAGTACCGGATCCTCTTGGGAGATCGGTGAGATGTCTCCACCAAGAATACGGCAAGTACCAGGGGGTTTAGGAAATCAAGGAGAGTATGCAAACTTTAGTCTCACATTGCCTCGAGAGAGAATATTATGCTAGTTAATAACCTCTAGCCTTCTTAACATGGCACAACGCCTTTTAAAGCCTTAAGGTCCATGGGCCAAAGAGGACAATATTGTGCAAAGTTAATGGAGTCGGGGCATTACCTCAGTGACGACATGAAGGTGATGGGGAAAATATGATTTTTGGAATCACCACCTAGGATTTAATGGCCTAGTCTCTATTGGTGAGCCCAATTCTGATTGAGGGATCGAGCACAAATAAGGGAGTCTAATTCCTATGAAAGTATTGAACCCCATTTGCCCCATTCCAAAAATGTGGATCCATGTCAGATTATGAGTGTGAGAAAATATTAGGCATACACCTCGCATAGAAATTCTGATCTTTTACCAGATACTTAATTTCAAACATTCCTCCTAGAATTTGGATAGCCTTATGCCAATATGCTTTCTATATATGCTTTAACAATATCATGATGAGAATGGATATATATGTAATGATGACACAGCAACTTAACTTATCCACATGAAATTATAGAAATTACATCTATACCACCCACTCACATGAAATAATAGGAAATTAGCTTTAAAAGTAACCACATGAAATAATTAAAATTACATCTATGCCCTTCACACACAATAATAGGAATTTTAATCCTAAAATGACTACATGATGATAAAAATTATATATATATATATATATATATATTTGAAATTGATAGGAATTTTCCCTAAAACAATCACATGAAATGATAGAAAATACATCTATGCTCTCCACTTTCAATAGTAGGAATTTTAACCCTAAAATGACCACATAAAATGATAGAAATTTCATTTATACCTTCCACTCTTGACAATATGAATTTAGCCCTCATTTTATGAAAATTTGGGCAATACAACGGAAGTAAAATGCTATATTTTATACTAACCCGGATAGCGTAACGGCTGTAAAATGCTATATGTTATGATAAATAATTGAAATAATAAACTCCATGCAAGCTATGGTTGATAAATTACATGTACTTGTAGTACAATTGTGATTGATGATTCCCTTGACTCAGGGGTGAAGACGTCGCTTTTCTAGCTCTTCGGTGGAAATGGGCTTTTCTAGGCTTTTCTAGGTTTCTGACCAAAATTATAGGCTTTAGAATTTTTGGGATTTTCTTTTTGATGGAAAATCATGGTTTCAGCAGTATTCTAATGAAATTTGTAGATTCCGATAGACTTCTAGGGATATGTGCAAAACTTCAAGGTATTTATAAAATTTCCTAAAAAAAATTATTTTATGGAGAATTTCCTCTAGATTCTTCCACTTTTTCATATTTTTTAAGAGAAAATGACCATATTTATTGAAATTCCAAAGTGATGGCATTTTTGTAAATAAAAATGTCCAACATTTGGGCAGGTTGGCCTAGGGTTGGATAGGTCACCTAAGCTTGGGCAGACCTGCCCTAAAGTGGGGCGGCTGGAACCTCATGGAAGGAGGGGGGGAATTGATAGGTTTTTAGGACTTTGAACTTCCGGAAGTGATTCCGAGTGATTACGGATGAGATCAATGTAATCGTATCAACAAGAACTATATGATAATTCATGAACTGCACTCTCTTTTTTTTTTTTTTTCTCAAAAAATTCAAAGAAAACGAGAAAACGAAAGAATTGCTATGTTCTAGCAAAGTTTCAAGATTCCCCAAAAAAATGGCAACTACTTTTGGTCACCCCCTCCCCCGCATTATTGGCTATTATTTGACGCATTATCATTTGTAAATGTATTCTTTCTTCTATTCTAATACAGTATACTTGCTGACCCTTGGCAAAAAAAAAAAATCATTTGAAACCTAGGGTTTTAAAAATTGGGTTTGGAAGGGGTATTAGGGTTTTCTCGAGAAAACTGAATCCTTTCGGAGAGCAACTGTACTAACTTAGTCTTTGGCCATGTATCATTATTGTCAAGTGGGACAAAATTATGTCTACAGTTCTCTCAATCATGATGGGAAATTTGGCCATACTCATGGTTTAAAGAATCTCCGATACCGATACAATACCCTCCGATACGTATCTTAAATTTAGCCGATCGATACGATACACACCGATACAATACATGTAATTTTTAAAATCCTTTCGTATCGATATATATCCTACGATACATACCGATATGCATCAATACACCACCGATACACATCGATACGACACGATATGCACTGACACGACTCTATGAAAAATATAAAATTGAGGTGAAATGTACGTTTTGGTACGTATCAATATGTATCGGCGAGTATAGGTAAGTATAGATACGTATCGATGATTATCGGTACGTATCGGTGAGCATCGGTGAGTATTGGTATATATCGATCGGTACGTATCGATGAGTATCGGTATGTACCGATACAGTGCGCTACGGTCATATAATGGCCAAGATGAGTAATTTTTCAGAAAAACACGATTTTTGAGGGGTTTTTGTTCCAAAGTTGCAGCCAACCATATTTCTCTCTAACTAAAGTGGAAATCAAGGTTGGGAACAAGGATTTTACATTTAGGGGACCATTACAAACCTTGAATTCTTAGTGCGATACCCTCAATTTAGTGTTTATGCATAATATATGTTATCAATAGCTTTTTAAACAAATTCTTTATGCAAAAGTGTTTAAAAAAAATGTTTCTTATCCATTTATGTGTGTATCATTAGCGTATCTTAGTGTGTCTCCGATACAATACGATACCCTCCGATACGTATCTTAATTTTGGCCGACCGATACGACGATCGATACCGATACTTTAATCCTTGGTCATACTATTGTATACGTCACTTAAATCATCTTCCTAGCTAGGGGTAAGCTACTGCATTAATATCCTTAAGAAAATGTTGGAACTTACGGTCAAGAAAATAGGTGGAGAAATTAACTATGTCCTCAATCACAGCCTGAACAATGAGAGGTGTATTCACGTTCATTTATGTGAAATAAGTGTAAAGATCCTTACAATCCATCTCCACCATGAGCCGCACAAAGCTATCAGAGTTTGCTTCTAACATTCCACTTCTCATAGCCATTGCTTTACACGTCAAAATAGAATTGAAACTGTCTATTTCAGATTTCTCTAAACACACGTTTCACATGATGGTAAGTCATATTCAAATGGTAAGTCAATTTCAAATTAATAAAAAGATTTTTGATGAATCTCGTCATCTTCAAATTATTTAAATACATAAACATATATATTGTTTTACCTGTAACTTAAACAACTCCTTCAAATAAGTCGGAAGCTGTCAAAAGAAGATTATATCTAAAATCCCTTAATCAATTGAAGTAACAAAGACACTTTAGCTGCACAGCATCATTTTGGATCTAAAGCACCCCACTTTGATAGATGTACCAAATTTTAAGGTGAAGACTTGAAACAAAGTGCTGACTCATAGTGCTTCACATGTCTATTAAAGAGATTGGATCTGCTATTGATTCCATCATCTAATCGTATGAGTCAATTCAACACCTGTCTCATTTTATATTATTACAAAGATGAGGAGGATATTTTATAAACAATAAGGACAGGGTTTGGGCATTTTGGGTCAAAGTGGAGAATCAATATACGAATCCTCTTTGTTTTAACTCAAAACCCATTCTTTAATATCCAAACCTAATAACGTGTGCGGTGTATGTGAATATAAATCCTCACCACCAAGGTACCTGCTCTGTCAACTAGTTACCTGGCCACTACCACATAAGTCCTCATTGCAAACCTATAGGCAAGCAAGCAGCAACGATGAAGTTGAAGTTACCTAGATCAGATAAGGCTTCCCTGAAGAGGGATTGCCGTGTTTTGAGAGATTGTAATCCAAAGACAATGAAGTGCAATCAATTAATGGAGTCGATTGCTTATCAGCTGCAAGATGGAAGCGTTGTTTCAAGATGCGATGAAGGTGGAGTTGTGCGGATGAAGATCATGGTGAAGAAGCAAGAACTCAAGCAAATGCTGGAAACGATGGGGAGAGGAAGGAACAACGCCAACCAAGAATCATCATCATCATCATCAGAACAGCGTTTACTTACCATGCGTAAGAGGCACTTTTGGAGGGTGGATCATGAGAGGGGGAATCGTATTCCTTGGAGGCCTGCCCTGCAGTGTATCCCTGAGGAGGCACTTTATTAGCAATGTAAGCAAAGGATAGTTTCCTTCTAGTTTAATAGAAATATTGTGAAATGGATCCCATTAGGGTTACCTTGATTAGACTCATTTTCTCTATAAACTCACAGCCGTTGGATTGAAGTTGAATTTTGATCCTCTCCAGTGTCATTGGAGGTCTAACGCACATTCGACGGTTGAAGGACCTAGGGGTGTACATTTGTCTGTTAAGGTTCGTGCTCGAATCCTCCTAATCACCGTATACGTGTTGATTCTATAAATATAGACCTCTCCAGTGTCATTGGAGGTCTAACGCACATTCGACGGTTGAAGGACCTAGGTATATACATTCGTATGTATACAGATGCCTACATTCTATAAATATAGAACTCTTATTCTGTTTATAGGTTAGACAAATCCTACTGTATATGGGTCCTGTGCGAAATATGTACATATTGTTGTGTCTTAAGTTCAGTGTTTTTCTGCAAGTATTTTGTTCTCTGCCTTCTACTTCTGTCCAGTATTCTCTTTAAATTTTTGAGTATTACCTTCAGACATACATGTGGAAATTGCTTATTGAGTACACCTAAAGTAATTTGAGAGTTGTTTTATTTTGGAGTGAGGATGTACGATCAACCTAGTTACATATACGGAGACATTCAAATACCTTAAGGAGATTATACATGTAAACTACTTGACTCCATATAAGTTGGAGGATTTCTGCTACTATTTTTTATAGGAACGATTTGAACAAGTCATTCTTATATTTAGAGTTATATATTGAACTATATAATTGTTTCGTCAAAAGCTTATACCTATTGCCTGGACTCTATTACTTACATCTCCTGAGACTATAAACGCCTATGGAAAAAACCAGGTGTTGCGAATAGGCCTGCAACATGTCTTTCCAATAGTAGTTATAGTCGATTGCGAGACATTTCAAGATCTATAGAGTTGTGCTTCATCAACAGTAAAACTAGACTTTGAAGACCTGTTAAAACAGTACATAAAAAGTAGCAAATGAGAAAGAGAGAATGTATTTCAAGCGGTCAATATGTATACGATTAGAGGAGAGATGCTTCTTGGACACACACAACAGAGAGAGTATATAATTTCAAGTGGCCAATATGTCACCCTTTCATAGAGGAGAGATGCCTCTTAAACACACATGTACAAAGAGGCGAATAGGCAATAGATGTTCCTTGGTCCACCCATAGTTAACAAATTCGGATTCGGGAATTATTCGGACGGAGAATTATTCGGAATAATTCGGATGATTAATTGAAGGATTCGGTCAAAAAAGCGGTCAAAAAAGCTTATTGGGTTTTTTTTTTAATTGTTTTTTATTGTTTTTTTTTTTTTTGGTTTTTTAAAATAATGTTTAAATAAACCGAATAATTCGGTTTAATTCGGATTCGGTCCGAATTATTCGCGATTTATATTCAGTTTTGAAAAAGTCGCGAATTTTAAAGAATTTTATTTTTAATTCGGATTCGGTCAGAATTTTTGATAAAATTCGGAAAAATTCGGTTCGGCCGAATTGATAACTCTGGGTCCACCAGAGACGACTAGAATTAGATAATCTTATATTTCAACCTCTTTTTGTTGTAAAAACTGTTAAAGACTACCCCATTACATTAGGAATATTGCTCATAAGGCCTTATCTAGGAAATATATTATCCAAGACATCAACGAAGTATATAAAGATTTTCAGTTATGTAATTTTGTTTGTTTTCTTGAAAATATATAGATGTCTGTCCAAAAAATTGCATTCGAGAACTAGATTAGTCCTCAACTAATCAATCAAGCCTGTCGGCTGCTTCTATGGGATGATCCGTATCGGCCGAGACCAATCTCAATCCCAGTTCCAACTTCTAAACCCGTGATCAGCATAGTGATACACTTGTGCAATTTCAGTCTTACTTAGTGCAACAACAGATGCAGGAATATGTACAGGATGATGAATTGGGAGAAGAGGTAACAACAAGAATTGATACAACCCAACCAAGTACCAGTGCCAGGCCCAAGAGGACTAGGAAAATGCCTGTATGGGCTGCTGATTATGTCAACAACACTCTAGAATTTCTAAAGGAATGATGGGTTATGAAATCAAAGGACAGCTGTGACTCCTTGGCATAATATGCAAGGCATGTTTGTTGCATGACTGTGGAGTATCTTTAAGAAGAAGACAAGAGGAGAGATTATAGCAATTACTTGAGAATTAGTTTCTTTTTGTCATTCAACTCCACTGTAATCAGGTTTAAGGACAAATATACAAGTCCTGAACAAAGGAAGGTAACAAAAATATTATTAGCTCTGTTTTTTCTTGTTCTTCAAACTTCTCACCCCTTTCTAAAGAAGTCACACCAGCTTGGAATTGGTTTTATCCATCTCAACTCATTAGTTCTAGGGAAAACTACATGATTACCCACTTTTGGGTTTTCCTTTACAAAATTACCCACAAAAGGTTTTGGTCAACAAAAATACCCAAAATTAGGTTTGGGTTTACAAAACTACCCAAAACAATGATTCTCCTTCATCTGCCTATTTGTTTTGTCATTTTTACCCCTGGCCAAGGTTGTAGCACGGCCTGATGGAGGCCGAGGTGGCAGCCCGGCCTGATGGAAGCCGAGGTGATAGCGCGGCCTGATGGAGGTAGAGGTGGAGCACGGCCTGATGGAGGCCTAGGTTCAGCACGGCTTTACGGAGGCAAAGGTGGAGCACGGCCTGATGGAGGCCAGGGTGGCAGCACGGCCTGATGCAAGCCGAGGTGGACATCTGAAGAGGGCAAGTTGCACTCACCTGTCAGTTTGTCGCGCTATTACCTCGGCTTCCATTAGGCCGGGCTGCCACCTCGGCCTCCATCAGGCCGTGCTACAACCTTGGTCAGGGGTAAAAATGACAAAACAAATAGGCAGAAGAACGAGAATCACTGTTTTAGGTAGTTTTGTAAACCCAAACCTAATTTTGGGTATTTTTGTTGACCAAAACTTTTTGTGGGTAATTTTGTAAAGGAAAACCCAAAAGTGGGTAATCATGTAATTTTCCCTTAGTTCTATCCCTTTAATCCAAACGTCCATCTTATCACATAGGGAGCTCTAGTTAATATGGTTGACTTCTTTTTCTACCACAGATCAATGGATGATAATTACCCACTTTGCAGGTGCAGTTAACCTCAGGCCCACATTAGTAAGTGCCACACTAAATTGTAGACCATGTACTATTGGTCAAAGGATATAATAAGATTTCTATGGATATGATACTCGTTAACTATTATCACCCACCGGCCTCACAATGCAAGGTCAGTGAATGTTTCCTTATTGGTTTCATGAAATCAAAGACATACTAAAACAGCCACATGCATTGTCCCACTAATTGTTTAACCCTTTATTGATCTCATTGGAGGGTTGTGGATGTAGAATCACGGAATCATGGATTGGTTTCACATTATGTGTACATGAGTCATGAAATATACACTTATAAGTGTTGGTCTTCTTTTAACACTTTGAAAGAATTCTTTTAGAGTCATGTAGTGACATCTAATATGCCTGTCAAAGTAGACAATATCTTAATGTGTGAGACTCGACTTACATAAATAACACTTTAGTGGAGCAATGTTTCAATTCTCAAGTTTTAGGATGAGTTGGCCTTCCATATTTACCAACAAAAAAGTGGGAGTACTTTAAATTTAAGCTGAGGCCGAGCACTATTCTCATGTGATGAGTCAAGTTCTAGAATTGCTTTAGAGGAACGGTCCTCTACTGATTTCTTGTCACAAGTCACATATATGACATATATAGGATTTTCCTCATATATCTTCGTTTGACCTATTGAGTCATGGTGGATTATTTAGTTCTGATTTACCCATTGGAGTAACTAACCTCACTGCATATATAATAATAATAATAATAATGAAAAGAATATAGCATATATCAAAGACTATATATCATCTCTAAAGAATTTGATTATCGGATCTCATTTAGTTAATTAGAATTTTGAACCTCATATCACTCATTAGAATTGAAAATTTTTGAAGTCTAAAGCTCAAATAGGGAAGGATGAACTTCCTTGCCAAGTGTGTGGCAAGCAACTAATCAGTTGGGTTGTAACGTTAGTTCAAGAAAAGTTGTTGGTTCGACTTCGATCCTCCTAAAATGTTAGTACTAGTAGTTGTAGTATTGCAATAAGTACGTCACGGTAGATCCCTTGTCTAACCCTTGCGGGTCTCTATGTTGCCCCTAAGTGAGTTTAACCTGGCCTAATGGCCCTCGAACTAACACCCAAGAAAAGAAGAAAAAAACCAAAACAAAAAGGGCAGTAGATTTTTTTTTTTTTTCAGGAAAACAGGGAAATAGATAGCACCATAATTGATCACGCTTTGGGTTTAATCCACTCTTAGCTGGTTGCTAAACAATTAAGGACTCGTCTTCATGAAATCCAGGTCACTAGACATCATCATCATCATTATCCAAATAATAGATCATTAATTTTGGCAGAGAAATTTAGGGACTAGGGTTTCTGGAAGAAGACAAATGAAATGAAGAGGAAAACTGTGGTGATTAATATGAACATGTATCCATGGAGAGAACTCTTTCTATTTTGTTCTCCACTAAAAATTTAAAAGGCAAAAAAAAAAAAAAAAAAAGAGAGAGGAATCCAAAGATCCTCTCTGATCTCCATTGCTCATATCACTTAGATGGAATCAATTGGAGAGGACGAGGTGGACCCATCGTTCTTCTCTTCCACAGATTAACTTCTTTCCTTGGCTCCAAAGCCACCCTTCCACCAAGCACAATTATGGGTGCAGAATGAGGAATGATTATGCTATCCTCATCTCCTTCCCCATCACTCTTTCTTCCTCCTCCTCCTCCTCCACCTCCTTCCTCGTCGGAATGATAATTCCGGTCATCCGACACCGCTGCCGCCGGCACATGAGCGGTCCAATCGAAATTGCCCAGAGATTCACGACGACTTGCGAACCTCTTCATCTTACCCAATGAAGGCGCCACCATACCTTGAGCTTGAACTGCTCTGTCCTTATCATGATCATCAAACAAAACATTAGAATCAGATCTCTTACTTTGGAAAATTCTAAGGATCCCTGAAAAGGGCTTCTTCTTTGCTTCCTTGGGAGACGATTCAACCTTATAAGAATCCCGATGAGAGGACAGAGGCATAGATTTGGATATCATCAACTTCTTCTTCTGGTTCTGGTTCTGGTTCTGGTTCTGGTTCTTGTCCTTGTCCTTGCCCTTGTTCTTGTTCTTGTTCTTGAGCTTCTTGTGCTTGTGTATGATTTGGCCCATGCAAGAGACTTTAGGGGATGTGGGTTCTGCTGCATCGAAGCTACCAGACCTGGATTTCCTTCTGGCCTCGGCTGGAATCATGGATGTGATAGGACCAGAGAAGCCTCTGCGGCAGTTATTGGCCTTGAACTTGCTCCAATTCTCTGGCCTGCTACCCTTGTCACGTGCAGGACTGATGGGTGGTTTATGGAATGTGACGGAGTTGGCTCCTGGTATGAATTGAAACACATTTCCTTTTGATCTTCCCTGTTTCTCCATGGAATGTATCGATCAGATAAGATCAGATTTTCTTTTTCTCTCTCTAAAATCACAGAGCTATAAATATATATAACATCAGGATTCAAGGAAGTAAAAGAACGGATCTTACAAGGATTAATTAAAAAAAATTAATTAAAAGAACACGAAACTCTCAACGTTGTTTTGTAGACTTTTTCAACAGATTTTGTTACAATCTAATTAAATAATATCTATTAACCAATCTACTCAAATAGCGGTGTCAATCCATCTGTTTGGACCGGTTTTGATTTGGTTTCGTAAATTTCACTATAATGTAAGAATGGTAAAATCAAACATGAACCAATAAGGATGAATTGATTTTGAATTGATCTCAATTTGATTTTGATTTTGATTTTTTATTGGTTTCTCTTATGGGTTGATCTTGGTATATCATGTAAATTTATTATAAGAGTATGAAAAAAATGTTTTTTTTTTTTTTTAATTGGTTTCTTATCGGTTATATCAGTTTCGATCTGTTTTTCTAATTTCAATTCAATGTCTTATCGGTTTTGATGTGACTCGATTTTGTTTCAATTTTTACAAAACCCCGACTCGAGACATGATATCAAGTGCAGTTTCGATCGATTTGACTCAGTTCCTTCGGTTCCAGCTAGGTTATAATTAGATGGAGAGAGAGAGAGGGGGTATTTGGGTCAAAGACTCAAAGGGATGACTAAGCCAAAACTATCTCTACCAGTCTGCCCACCAGAAATCAAAATTGGATTTATCCAATAAAAGAGGACGGTGATGACGCGCATGTGAGATTAGCTGACTTATCGGAACAAATGAAATGATGGGAAAATGTATCTAATGGTATTTATGTAAATAAACAATATAAATATTTGATGCTTTTATTCTGTTAATTGAATGGGTCGGATGGGGGAATCCGCCGTCAGCTGGAGGTGACGCAACCTCCAATGATTATTCAATAAAGAAAATGATGGTGACTTGGGTTTGTTTGGATTAGATTAAATTAAACCCTTCTTGAGAACATGTCAACTCTAGTTGTTAACTTAATTTGTACCTTATTGACCAAATTTCATATTTCCTTAGTTTCATCTCAAAACAAATTGGCATTGTGTCTTCTTTTAAAATGTCAAAATTTAGCTATTATTCTAAAGCGTAATTTACGTCAGTATTTCCTATGTTTATCTTTCTTCTATTCAAAAATAAATAGTGAAGATGTCTTTACATAACGAGAAGAGAGATATAGACACAAGAGATCGATTGACAACTCTCCGGAAGAAAGTATTTCTGTTGTAATTTAAATTCAATAAATTCTTATTTACTCGCATAAATTTCACCATATGATCAGAATCTCATTACTTGGTTATTTAGAGTGCATACTTGAGAGATTTTTGATAGAAATCATGTAAAATAAAATAAAAAATAATAAAAAACAAAGCTTTTCTAGACAAAGATGATATGGAGGAATGATGTTTGGCATGTGATTACGTGTTCACAGGTGATAATGGAGGGATGATAAGCATGGATGATGGATCTGGCAATTAGCAGTCTGTTCCTTCCTAGAGACTCGACCATAGTTAGCTAAACGGAAATGGAAAAAAATTTTGTTTTGTACACATTGTTTAAAATTGATTATGGAATATCAAAAATGCGGTCAAACATTTTGAGACCAACAAAAAAATATATAGCTAGTAAAATAAACATTTAGATTTGAAAAAAAAAAAAAAAAACTCAATTTACACATAAATATGGGTGCATTTGTCTAAAAGTTACAAACAGAATTTGTAATCAGAATTTTTTGCCAATTATGTCTGACTTTCAAATCCTCTCTCTTGAATCAACCATGAATGCACCAATATATATATATATATATATATATATATATATATATATATATATATATATATATCAATCTTATCCCAACTCAATGGGAATGAAAAGATGCAGAAATGGGAAAAAAGAAGATGGAAAATGAAAGATGAAAGTAAGAGAAAAGATGCATAGGCCAGCAGTCAAGAGAATCTCACCTAAATGAAGTCGCTATATGATTCATTGCCCTCCAATAGACTCTATTTGAGGTCATACTTGGGGCAATACCTAAACTATGCATGTCATTCCTCACAGCTTCTCCTATAGTCATTTTGGCCAACCACTAGCTCTTTTAGCTCTTTCAATTAGAATCAGATCATTCATTCTTACTGGGGCATCCACAAGCTTCCGTTGAACATGACCATACCACCTCAGACAAATTTCTTGGATCTTTTCATTAATTGGGGAAAGTCACAAGTAAGATCTAATATGTTCATTCCTTATTTTTATCCTTCCTAGTTTTGTTGCATATTCATCTCAACATTCTCATCTCTGCTACACATAACTTCTCAATATTACACTTCTTGACGATCTAAAATTTTGCTCCATATTTCATAGTCGATCATACAACAATCATATAAAACTTTTCTTATTTATTTATGGTTAACCCTAGGTATCTAAAATAAATATTTTACGGTATATCTCTCTCAATTTTCATCATGTCACTATCCTCCATAGTATGACTAAAATGACTCCAACTATGAATATAAAGATCTTTATTTATTTTTATAATCATTTTCATTTTTTTTAGTTAGTAAAATAATAGAAAACCAATGAAAGTTACATCTTGTTGCATGATCTACAACTTTTAAATCAAAATTGCAAAACAAAAATCATAAATCTACGAAAATATTTGTTTCTTCTTCCCAATTCTATTATTTCGGCAATTCTTATTTGATTTGAATCGAAATTGATGGAGGCTGATTCGATCTCAGATTCTGCCTTCTAAACCTTGATTTAGAAAGAACCGGAGCAATTATAGGTATTGCTACACTAAACAGAAAACTCAAATACTAACCTTCTTCTTCTTTTTTCCGTAACTAAATATTAGTATATTACTTCAAATTAAAAGTGTCTATACCCTTAATTCACTTCCTCCAAGACCGAATCCTTGTATCCAATGCTTTGCCATGGAAAAGGTTCTCATCTAACAACTAAATGTGAAAACTCCCCATCCATAGTTTAAATAGTTATTACTGAACATTGATGTTAACTATTTATTTAAATTTAGGATTTAAAAAAATAAATAAATAAAAGCTAATCGTGTGCTATGCCTAAACACAAGCGGAAATGAAAAGACTACACTTCTCCTATCCCCATGTACTGAAGATCCTCCACACAACCTCCCATTGGTCTACACGCAGGAGTAGTGGCCATGCTAGTGTACATGTAGCATTCCCTTGTCCTTGAATCTATTTATATAAAGTGATAGTATAAAATTGGGCCATGGGGGCAGCCTGGGGTGGAGGGGCATGTAGGGGTAGGCGTAGTGTCGATCAATACCAAAATGTGGTCCAAAGGACTCGGTCAAGTGATCATTAGAGTCCAAGGCATTCTTTGACAAGACATGCATAAACCAACTGAGCAACTCAGTTGTTATTGGACAAGTCAATTTTAGTTCAAATGATTCCACATAATTATTTACAAAAGCATGATTTTTTTTTTTTTTTAACGGTAGGTATCCAATCCTCCGACTTGTCTAATTCTGTGAGCCTATACTAACCCCACAACTATACCAACTATATGTATGACAACTTAATTTGAGGTTTCCTTAATAGGAAATATCAGGCCATTTTCTCAACTTGAGATTAATTAGTTGATTGGAGCATTGAAAAGAAACAATGGAGTAAAAAAAGAAAGAAAAAAGGAAGTGGTGTGAAATGTTGAGGAAGAAAAGCCTTCACCAAAAAACAAGAATAAGTAGAAGGAGAATGGGAATGGAGTGTCACAAAATAGACAATTATCAAATAACTAATGAAATAATAGTGTCATTTAATTATTAAACTAAGTTGGTTCCAAGGAAAGATATTTTTTAATTTTGAAATCTTATCAAACGAGGAATATATGCTATTAATGGGCTTTTTGTATTCCAAATAACAATTTAAATATGTTAGCACATGCTTTTTAATATCTTAATAGTAGGGTGTCTGACTTTCAATAAGCTCTTCATTTTGGAAGACGAGCGGCCAACAACAAGTCCGTCTCTTCACAAATATCATATGGCAAATTATGTGGGTCAAAATTTTTTTTAATGAATTATAATTTTTTTGGATGAATAATGGGGTCAAATTTTAGTGATAGGTAACAACCCACCCTAAGAGGAATTAGTGTAAGAGATGGAAAATTCCATAAATTAATGAAGCATTTGAACATAAAACTTCGGTCACTATGGCTATGTTTGTTAGGACTCTTATGTTGACTTAACTGATACTGATTGATCTATTGGGCCTAAGAGAATAAGGACCACTCTAATTAGGAAACTTCTAGTCCTATTCTACTGTAAGAATGGAATAGAGTTTAGGGATTCTATTATATATAGAGTACTGACGGTCCCTGTAGCGTTACTCTCATAATAATATTTTGGGAGTATTACTTTCTCACAAGAGCTAGTGTAGAGACAGAGAGAAGATCCCAGAGTAAAAGGTTGTAGAAGATCTCAGTAGGACCTGATGAGTGTATTTCTTCCCAATCACGACACGCGGGGATCGTCCTGACCAATGCTGTAACTCGGCCCTCCATCAAGTCGTGCTACCACCTCGGCCCTCCATCAGGCCGTGCTACCACCTCGGCATCCCGATAGGCTATGCTGCCACCTCAGCATCTCATCAGGCCGTGCTACCACCTCGGCCTCCATCAGGCCGTGAGGTGGCATCTCATCAGGCCGTGCTACTACCTCGGCCCTCCATCAGATTGTGCTGTCACTTCGGCATCTCATTAGGTCGTGCTACTATCTCGGCCCTTCATCAGGCCGTGCTACTGTATCGGCCCTCCATCAGGCTGTGCTGCCACCTCGACCCTCAATCAGGTCGTGCTGCCACCTCGGCCCTCCATCAGGTCATGCTATCACCTCAGCATCTCATCAGGCCGTGCGCACCTAGGCCCTCAATCAGGCCGTGCTGCCACCTCGGCCCTCTAACAAGCCATGTTATCACCTCGGCCCTCCATCAGGCCATGCTACCAGTCACCTCGGCTCGACCAACCTATCACCTCAGCTCGGCACAATCAAGTAAGGCACCCAGAAATGTACACGGATCCACTCCTACATTCAAGGGACGTGATCCCTGATCATGGGGGATGGACTCTATCCACTACACGTCATCAGAGGCGTCCACCCCTCTCACAACTTGCACCTCCAAGATCAATGAAAATATTCCCAGAATATGCCCTGGAACCCGAAATATTTCTAAAATCATGGAGTCATTCCCCTCAAGGACTCTACGCCTAAACAGGACTCTCCACAAATGCCCTTCCTTCTCTCTCCATCAGCAGCCTATAAATACCAAGGTAAGCCTCCATCATAGGGGGGATCAATCACTCCTTTTACTGGAAAAGCTCTCTTGAGCATCTGCTATGGAAAGATCTGACTTAGACATCGGAGAATCCCCGTCGGGTCAGCCTGGCTCTCCCATGTCATCTCTTCTGTGCAGGTCGGCTGGAGCACCAGGAACTGCAGGGAAGAACGTCCGGTCAATTTTTACTGCATTAAATTGGTGCTGTCTGTGGGAATCGGTTACAAAAAGTCACCTTGGACCAATGCAATTAAGGAGTGAGAAAGTTGTTTCTTCTACAATAACACGAGTAAGATCCACCCGCGAGTTACAACTTGGAAGTCCCCATTCACCACCAATGGCAGAGCAGGAGAATGTCCCAGAAGAGATCCCTCCACAAGGACCCCAGCAAACCAAGCCTGATGCGCAAATTACCCAGAGAGGGGGATCAGCGCGAGCAGAACCCTCAGCTATCTCGCCATATCCCATCATCCCGGGTAACTCACCCAAACATAGAAGAGCAGATGCAGAGCCTACAGCTACAGGTGTTAGCGACAAACGCACTGGTGCGGGACTTTATACGTCAGTTCAGCTCACCACTTCCAATGCCACGGACTAGTTCAGCTCAGCCGCCTAGGCCAGTCCCGAGCAGACAACTCAACGATGAATCTCCTGACAACAGTGTCACCCCTCAATCAATAGCAAGGAGGGGGTCGGCCAGAGCATCACATACTATTCTCTCGGTACCACCCCGCTCTCCTACCGAGGGGTGCAAGCAAGGTCCCGTTCTAGCCCAAAATGGGAGAGCTTGTCATTCCACGCATCACGAAGCCCAGAGACACATGATGTCCATAGAACCCCACCTCGGGTAGGAAGGCGCCAGTTGTCGCCTCAAAGAATCACTAGAGGCGTGCATCCGCACAGAGAAGAAAGAGAAAATTCTCAGAGGACAGCTCGGTGAGATCAACCCCATGGGGTCAGGACTCGCCCATCGAGCCGACCAGAGGTGCACCAAGGCTGAGGAAGAAGCCCCAGAAGAGGTGAAAGGGCACGACAATCCCTAGATCATCGAGCCAAGGTGAGAAGGGTCGACCTGGAGAGCCGCATCCAGTGCCTCACTGAGCGAGTAGAAGGAATGCAGAGGCAAAGACACCCGGTCGACATAACTGTAACTCGCCCATAATGCACTATCCGAAGAACTGATAGACGCCGAGCTGCCCTCAAATTTCATGATACCCGTCTTCAATGGATATGACGGCATCTCAGATCCCTATGATCATCTGTTGTATTACAGCTCAGCCATGACGGTTCATGGTAGGTCAGACGTTGTTCTCTGCCAAGCCTTTGCAGCCTCATTAAAAGGAGCAGCGCTGGTATGGATGTCGAACTTGCGGCCTCAGTCCATCCATAGCTATAAAGAGCTGACAAGAGCACTCCTCACACGTTTCCAAGCAAGTATGAAGTAGAAGCAAACTACGCAAAACGTGATGAACATGAGGTAGGGAGCGAGAGAGACTGTAAGAGAGTTCCTTGCCGATTCACCAAGGCGACACTGGAGGTAAAAAACCTACCGGAAGGAGTGGCGTATAGCACGTTGTGCAACGGGGTAATGCACCCTGATCTGGTCCAGTCTCTGGCCCTTGACTTGCCAGAAACAATGCCAGAGCTGTTAAGACGATGCAATCAATATGCCAACATGGAGGAAATCCTGGCTGCCAGAGGGATAGGTGATCAGTCAGAGAAGGAGAAGAAAAGGACTCTGAGACCTAGAGATGATTCTCGTGAGCCGAAGAAGAACAGAACAGATCGGCCACTTGACACAGCTGAACCTGAGCAATATGAACTTGATCGTTCCCAAACAAACCTGCTCTTAGAGATCCAAGATCAGAAGTATTTTCGCTGGCCCAGGCCAATGATAGCTAAACCAGAGGAGAGGAACCCCAACCTGTACTGCCGATACCACCGAGTCCATGGGCATGACACTGAAGACTGCAATTCTCTGAAAAGGGAAATTGATGAGCTCATCAGGGCTGGATACCTTAACAAGTATTTGAAGCAGAAATATAAAGGAAACTGGCCCGAACCTAGGAGAGATGATGCAAGGCCGAGCCGAGATAGGACTGAGCCACCGAAGGAACCAGTCGCTGACCGAGCTAAAGTGTATGATAACCCGCCAGTGGGTCCAGCCATTCTAACAATCATGGGCGGACCCACGGTGGAATGAGTCAGAAAAGCCAAAGCACACGCGCTGTTTGTATACATCACGGAACAGCCTGTCAAAGCCCTTAGAACGGATCCATTCATTACGTTCTCTGACAGAGATCTGAAGAGTTGAACTGGCCTCATAACGACGCTGTCATAGTTCAATTAGTGGTGGCAAACCACCCCTTCCACAGGGTCCTAGTGGACACAGGAGCCTCCATTGACCTTATGTCCTATGAAGCCTTCACAAAACTAGGGCTTGGCACTAGAACCCTAAAGCCAGCTCCAAGACCCTTGTACAAATTTTCAGGCACACCAGCAGAGCTGGAAGGAGTTATAGACTTGCCCGTAACCATCGGACAGGGAGCTCAGACAACCACTACCATGGTTTCTTTTATAGTTACGAAGATTGTCTCACCCTACAACGTAATCCTTGGCCGACTTGGTGTCAATGGCCTTGGGGCGATTGTGTCCACTAAGCACATGAAAGTTAAATTCCCCGCCAGCAATGTAGTTGGGAATACAAGTCCAGCCAGAAAGAATCCTGGGAATGCTATGCAAACTTCATAAAATCTGTCAAGAAACCATGCTCAGGCCTAGCATGTACGGTAGAAATTGTTGATTGCTGAGATGAAAGCCTCTTGACCCGAACCGAGTCAGTAGAACAGCTGCTTACTGTCCCAATCACTGAGGCCAGTAGATAGTTTTATCAGTAGATTGCATTGAAATCCCATCAATTGGGTGTTAGTCTTATAGATTTTATATTGTCAGCACCTTAGCTTCCATATCTCAGTTATTCAATTTTATTCACGGAGCGGATTAGATTCTATTTTGAAGTAATATATTTGTCCCAAGTGCATACCACACATCAATATACTATGTAGCTCCTCCCAAATATTTGGCTCTTCTACGGAAACAAAGACCTTAACAACTAAGGCATAAAGACAGGCTACAGCTCGACAGCATCTAAGACCAAGCTACAGCTCGGCATCATCTAAGACCGAGGTATAAGCTCGGTAGCATCTAAGACCATGCTCAAGCTCGGCACTATCAATACCAGACCCTAGTTTGGCAACTTAAGCCCTTACATAGTAAGGCATGCAAGCTCGAGTCCCGGCTCGGCACCTCAAGCCCTTACTCATTAAGGCATGCAAGCCTGAACCCTAGCTCGGCACCTCAAGCCCTTATTAAGGCATGCAAACCCGAGCCCCGGTTCGACAACTCAAGCCCTTGCGCATTAAGGCATGCATGCCTGAGCCCAGGCTCGGCACCTCAAGCCCTTATTCATTAAGGCATACAAGCCCAAACCCCAACTCGGCACCTCAAGCTCTTATTAAGGCATGCAAGCCCGAGCCCCGGCTCGGCACATTAAGCCCTTACGCATTAAGGCATTTGAGCCCAAGCCCTGGTTAGGCACCTCAAGCCCTTACGCACTAAGGCATGCAAGCCCGAGCCCCAGCTCGACACATCAAGCCCTTACGCATTAAGGCATGCAAGCTCGAGCCCCAGCTTGGCACCTTAAGCCCTTACGCACTAGGGCATGCAAGCCCGAGCACGGCTTGGCACCTCAAGCCCTTACGCACTAAGGCACGCAAGTCAGAGCACGGCTCAACACCTCAAGCCCTTACGCATTAAGGCATGCAATCCAGAGCCCCAACTCAGCACATCAAGCCCTTATGTATTAAGGCATTCAAGCCCAAGCCCCAGCTCGACACCTTAAGCCCTTACGCACTAAGGCATGTAAGCCCGAGCCCTGGCTCGGCACCTCAAGCCCTTACGCACTAAGGCATGCAAGCCCGAGCCCCAACTCAACACCTCAAGCCCTTACGCACTAAGGCATGCAAGTTTGAGCCCCAGCTCGGCACCTTAAGCCCTTACGCACTAAGGTATGCAAGCTCGAGCCCTGCTCGGCACCTCAAGCCCTTACGCACTAAGGCATGCAAGCCCGAGCCCATCTCGGCATGCACTAAGGCATGCAGACCGAGCACAGATCGACACCTCAAGCCCTTACGTACTAAGGCACGTAAGCCAGAGCACGGCTTGGTACCTCAAGCCCTTACGCATTAAGGCACGCAAGCCAGAGCACGCTCAACACTTCAAGACCTTACGTATTAATTCATGTAAGCCCAAGCCCCAGCTTGACACTTCAAGACCTTACGCATTAAGGCATGTAAGCCCGAGCATGCCTCGGCACCTCAAGACCTTACACAATAAAGCATGTAAGCCTGAGCCCTGGCTCGGCACTATAAAAGACCTTAACACAAGGCACCTCAAAAGACCGAGCCCAAGCTCGGTATTCTCTAAGACCGAGCCCAAGCTTGACACCCTCAGACTGAGCCCAAGCTCGGCATTCCCTAAGATCGAGCCCCAGCTTGTCACAGCCAAGACCAAACCTAGGTTTGGCACCTCAAAAGACCGAGCCCAAGCTTGGCACCCTCTAAGACCAAGCCCAAGCTCGGCATTCTCTAAGATCGAGCCTCAGCTCGGAACCCCTATGGCTAGGCCCAGGCTTGGCACCTCAAGAGCTCATAAACTAGACATGGAAGATCAATTCCGAGCTCAACTAGGGAACGGAGCCACACTCAGACAGTTGTACTGGCCCTTATTCTTCCAATAGTTATTTCAAGCCACACTCGAAGTACAAGAAAATAAAGAAAGAAGCACAAGAATTGAGAGATGAAGACATCAAAATAAATTTTTCATTCATCAAAAAAGTGAAAAAATCCTCAAAGTACATCACTCCAGAAGGAGACATCTACATAAAAATATATATATACAAGGCTAATCTCGGGACTAATCAACAGGCCTAGCTTTTTTACTTGTCTATCCTTCGAGTCGGGTCACCTCTTCACCAACGTCAATCGAGCCACCGAGCTGCACCGAAGTAGTGGGGCAGGAATGCACTACTCGTGGTCCGTCAGATTGTAGCATGGCATCTTATTCAGGATGAACCAGATGGCATCGTCCGAGCCGACCTGAAATGAAGCAATGTTAACGTCAACCAACCACTTCTGATAGGCCTAGGGGTTCAGCCACCTCGTTGGCCTCCAGCTCAGCCCGATGTTGCCTTTCCAGCTCGCCAACCCTAGCTGCGAGCTCCTCCTCCTTGCAAGCACCCTAAGTCTTGGACAACTCATCCTAGAGAGCATCATTCTCCTTTGTCAAGTTTCTGTTGGCATTGAACTGATTAGCAACCTCCGATTCCAACTCTCTAGTTATCAACTCGACATCATTGGCGCGGACCTCCTCAGATTGGGTTATTTTCTTCTCAACCTCTATTTGGCCTGTGATCTTGTGCGGCTCCCCATGAAGGCGCTTTGCATCCTCCTTCGCCTTTGAACATCGACTGCCACGTCCTTAAACCGTTGAGTAGCCTCGACTGAGGAATTGAAGCAGCGCGTTTCGCACCGAATAGACAGCGCAGGTCATACGAAGGTCGAGATCGAATTAAATGCTCTAGTAGATCGATCCGAAATGCTAGAGCGGGTGACTGGTGATGAGGGTATTTCTTCCCAACCACGGCATGAGCAGGGATCGTCCTGACCAATACTGCACCTCGGCCCTCCATCAAGCCGTGCTACCACCTCGGCCCTCCATTAGGCTGTGCTACCACCTCGGCATCCCGACAGGCTGTGCTGCCACCTCAGCATCTCATCAGGCCGTGCTACCACCTCGGCCCTCCATCAGGCCATGCTGCCACCTCGGTATCTCATCAGGTTGTGCTACTACCTTAGCCCTCCATCAGGCCACGCTACTGCCTCGACCCTCCATCAGGCCTTACTGCCACCTCGACATCTCCTCAAGCCATGCTACTACCTCACCCCTCCATCAGGCCGTGTTGCCACCTTGGTCCTCAATCAGGCCGTGCTGCCACCTCGCCCTCTAACAAGCCGTGTTGTCACCTCGGCGCTCCATCAGGCCATGCTACCAGTCACCTCAGCTCTACCAACCTATCACCTTGGCTCAACACAGTCAAGTAAGGCACCCAAAAATTTGCACGCATCCATTCCTACATTCAAGGGACGTGATCCCTAATCACGAGGGCCGACTCTATCCACTACACGTCATCAGAGGCATCCACCCCTCTCACGACTTGCACCTCCGAGATCAATGGAGAATATTCCCAGAATATGTCCTGGAACCCAGAATATTCCTAGAATCATAAAGCCACTCCCCTCAAGGACTCTACGCCTAAACAGGACTCGCCACAAATGCCATTCCTTCTCTCTCCATTAACAGCCTATAAATACCAAGGTAAGCCTCCATCATAGGGGAGGGATCAATCACTCCTTTTACTGAAAAATCTCTCTTGAGCATCTGTTGTATAAAGATCTGACTTAGGCATCGGAGAGTCCCCTGTCTGGTCAGCCCGGCTCTCCCTTGTCATCTCTTCTGTGCAGGTCAACTGGAGCACTAGAAATTGTAGGGAAGATCGTCTGATCAATTTTTACCGCATCAAGACCCATATTACGTGGTTCTCCATCATAGTTCGTGGTGCAAGAGTCAACCTTGATTTAGGGACTTCATTCACGCTCAACGGGTATGTGATCAATTTTTTTCTATTATTCATTCTTGCTGTAGGTCATTCAAATGATTCTAGGATTTAGAATCACTAACAATGTTTAGTTGCATGGGAATTTTGAAGTGAAATTTTTAAATTTAAAAAAGAAACTTTTGTAATCATACTTTACTTTGCATTCAAAACCTTTTGCTATGAAATGTAAAATAAAAATGGTATACCCAGTGCACGAGGCTCCCGCATGTGCGAAGTCCGAGGTTGGGGGCGAGAACTATATAAGTTTAACCCGAGAATGTCGAGAAGCTGTTTCGACCAAAATGTAAAATAATAATTACATGTAAAATGTATCATTACTAATATAGTAAGAAATTTAAGTGATATATAAAATCACATAGGGTAATGATTATGAAAGTTTCTTTTTAGAGTTTGAAATTTTCACTTTCTTTCCTTTTAATTCCCTTTACAACAACATAGAATCTTTTGATGCATTATATCGTAAACAAGTTATTTTCCAAACAATGCAATAGAATAGCTAGCAAAGTTTGGGAAGCATGCAGAGTCTGATTGTATGAGTTATAGAATAGATGAAGGACATGGAAATTGTTGTTGATGAGAGAAAATTTCAACATTGATCCCAGGAAGACTTTTATTATCATATGCCAGACCTACAGACCTACTTAAAATAGGACCAAAAAAAAATAATTTAGAGCGATTATTAAGGCTAATGTGAAAGCATGGATTTGGAAATCCATTGAATGCCTCTCCTTCCTATATCACATTTTCACATTGAAAACGTGCTATTCAAATTCAACATTTTCTCTTGCTGTATTTTTTTTTTTTTTTAATTATTATTTCCTTCTTTAGGTGGGGAAGTGGGGGACAAGTTTCCCTAATGATGACATGTTGCTATCGAGGATAAATGAAAGAAAAATTATTCTATTTCGAGATTTCACCTTCAACAAGGTTAGGTTTATTTTACCTTTTTTTTTTACCAGCTCATGATAGAGTCTTGGAAAAACTCAATCCTATAAACCGATTTACAAGGTGAGGGGAACCTACATCATTCCCATAGAAAATCAATGTGCGATCAGCCCCCATATGTTGATACGGGATCGTAACATTATAAAATACCACCATTGGCTTCTCACTTTGCTCCAGGTTTCTATTTGGAGGCAGGTAATCTTTTCCTAAGGTTGCCCTTCTGCACGCGGGTTGTGCTGAGGATCGGTTGCTCTCATACCACTGATATGGTCTTAGAATAACTCAACCTCATAAACCAGCTTATAAAGTGAGGGGACCCAAGACCATATCAACCCAAATCGATTCCCATAGAAAATCGATGTTGGGATCAACCCGCATATACTGATATGGAATCGTAATAGCTCAGATATCAAAGTCATACAACACAAAGCAAGATTGATTTGGTTGTCTTAAAGTTGATGCCACATATGCCTCAAGCAAATTCCAATCCAAGTGCACATCTCTCTCTCTCTCTCTCCCACCAAAAAAATGGTCACATGTGCATCGTGTAAGTTTGCTAGTATATATATGATTGTGTGCACTCCACGCATCAACTACTTCCATCTTCCCCCCACCCCCCAAAAAAAAAAAAAAAGAACTAGAACTATCCGGTTTCAAAACTATGCTTTAGCCGGGTAGTGGCCTGTGGGAGAGGAACCTTCCCCATGGTATGATAATAATAGTACCCACATTCAACTATCATTAGGTCTTCAAAATTAGAACCATGCGTCCAGATTTTCTAACTGAAATGTTTTAACTTTTGCTTCCTCCCAAAATGAGGCTCATGGTGGAAGATCAAAACTATACGTAAACTCACAATTCTCAAACATACATCATCTTAAGACTAATGAGAAACGAGAAACCAGTTATGGTGAAAAATAATAACAATATTGTAGAAACGTAACCCTAAAACGATGCAGAAGATAATAGAAAAATATAACAAACAATGCACACGGATTTGACGAGGTTCGGCAAGGTTGCCTATGTCCCCAGTGAGATGACATCTCACTTCACTATCAATGGAGAATAAGGTTACAGCGCTTGTCCTCACACCTCTCAGTATTGCTTGCATTATAGAGAAAGAAACCCTCGCTACAAATATATAGCGAAAAACCCTAATCTGAAAGTACACAATTGTCCTCAAATAAAAATTTGAGCGGGGAGCTGTGCCCCCCTACACCCACTGCTATGTAGGGGGCCTCCTGCCCCCATTGTAATTCCCACGGCCCACTAACCGACTAGCTAGACCACCTTCTTTCCTGTCGAGGTGCTGCACCAGTACTCCTTGGATTAAACTGCAATGGAATACAAGACATTGTACACCAACAATCTCCACCTTGGCTTAAATTCTATTGAGCCTCCTGTAAAGATAACATGTAGACGTCTTCATCCTTGTACCTCAGCAGAGGTACAAACTCGCACCTGTTTGGTGCATCCCTCATCTTTAACAATGAGTAATATTAATCAAGTCCAAATAGGACTCGAACTTCTCTGTAGTAACTGGCTTCGTAAACATATCTGTAGGATTGAGATCTGTATGAATTTTTCTCAAGTGAATACTTCCTTCAGACACAAGCTCCCTGATCTTTTGAAATCTCATATCAATATGCTTTGTCCTTGCTTGAAACACCTAATTATTTGTAAGATGTATGGAACTGTGACTATCACAATGTAATATTGTACCTCATTGCTCCAACCCCAACTCACAAACTAGTCCAGCCAACTAGACTCCTTCCTTGGCAGCCTCAACTGCCGCCATATACTCTGCCTCTGTAGTGGATAATGCAATTGTAGACTGAAGCATCGCCCTCCATGATATAAGTCTACTAGCCAATGTAAATACATACCCTATAGTAGACATCCTCTTATCTAGATCATCAGTATAGTCGAATCAACATAACTTACCAATTCTGTGGAACTTCCCTTGCCACTGAACATAACACCTTTATCTTTAGTCTTGCTCAAATATCTTCATATCTGAAGATCCACTTAATTGCATTCCAATGCTCCTTCCCTAAATTACTCATGTATCTGCTAACAACACTGACTGCATGAGACAAATCCGGCCTGCTACAAACCATAGCCTACATGAGACTCCCAACTACACTAACATAAGGGACCTGAGACATCTGCTCCACCTACTCATGTGTTGTAGGGCATTCCCTTTCAGATAACTTGAAGTAGCCAACTAATGGAGTGCTAACCGGCTTAGCCTTTTTTCATATTGAAACGCTCTCGCACCTTTTCAATATACTTCTTCTGAATTACCCAAAGTTTACCGGCATTTCTATCTCTAAGGAATTCCATGCCAAGGATCTTCTTAGCAGCACCAAGATCTTTCATCTCAAATTCAGCACTCAACAAAGACTTTAAAGAGACTATATCATGTTTGTTCTTTGCGGCAATGAGCATATCATCAACATAAAGCATCAACAAAATAATAGAATTATCACTTGACACTTTATAATAAACACAACTATCATACTCACTTCTTGTGTAGCCAATTTTCATTATGTGGGAATCAAAGCACTTGTACCACTGCCTAGGAGATTACTTAAGACCATAAAGTGACCTCTTATGCAGACAAACATGATCTTCCTTTCCCTACACCTTGAAACCTTCAGGCTGCTCCATATAAATTTGTTCCTCTAAGTCACCATGAAGAAATGCAGTCTTCACATCAAGCTGTTCAAGCTCCAAATCATACATAGCCACCAAAGCAAGTAGTACCCTGATTGAAGTGTGTTTTACCACTGGAGAGAATATTTCATTGTAGTCTATCCCCTCCTTCTGTGCATAGCCCTTGGTTATAAGTCTGGCCTTATACCTTTCACGCTCCTTCTCAGATTCTGCCTCTTTCTTACGAAAGACCCATTTACACCCAATAATTTTTCTTCCTTTGGGTTTTTCTATAATCTCCCAAGTCTTGTTATTCTGCAGAGACTCTATTTCCTCCATCGTAACTGCCATCCATTTATCATATTGTGCATCACTCAAAGCATTATGGTAGCAAGATGGATCACCTGTACCTACAGTGAGGGCATAGGTAACCATGTCATCAAACTCATATCTCACAGGTGCTTTATGAGTACTCTTCCTTTTACCCTTTGCTACAGTATAGGGAACTTCTATTGCTTCCTGTTGTCCTAGTAAGTCACTGGATGACTCATTTTCTCTTGTTGTTTTTGACTCACCTAACTCCACCTGCATAGTAAAACCTTTTTTATTTTCACCAACTGTTTGTGAATTACATTTTGACTTCACCATATGAGACTTATCAAACATAATGTCCCTGCTAACCACGACTTTCTGTGAACTTGGATCCCACAACTTGAATCCCTTTACGCCTTTCTTAAAACTAAGAAAGGTGCACTTCTTAGACTTTGAGTCTAACTTAGAACGCTGCTCACTCTACACATGTGCATAGGATAGACAACTAAATATTTTTAGAATAGAATAATCTACTAGTTTTCTTGTCCATATCTCTTTGGGAATTTTACAATCAATCACCTTTGATGGAGACCTATTGATAAGGAAACATGCCATATTCACTGCTTTTTCCCAAAATCTCTTACTCATCCCTGCATTCAGCCTCATACTCCGAGCTTTTTTCTAGAAGTGTTTTGTTCATCCTTTCAGCTACACCATTTTGCTATGGTGTCTTTAGAAGTGACGTGTAATCCCTTCAGCTTTACATAATTTTATAAATGGCTTGTATGTGTACTCCCCTCCATTATCTATTCTCAAGTACTTAATTTTCTTTCCCGTCTTCCTTTCTACCTCAGCCTTCGATTCCTTAAATTTAGTGAACACCTCACTTTTATGCTTCAAGAAGTAGATCCAGACTTTCCTTGAGTAATCATCAACAAAGGTCACGAAATATTCTCCCCCACCTTTAGATTTTATTGTTGAAGGATTCCATACATTTCTATGTACATAATCAAGCACCCCTTTACTCTTATGTTTTGCACTTTTGAAACTAACCTTGTACTGTTTTCTGAACACACAATACTTACAGAAGTTCAGTTTACAAGTTTCATTCTTTTCAATAGTTTTCTTTTATGAAGCTCCATCAATCCTCTTTTTCCCATATGCCCTAACAGCATATGCCACAGATATGTATCATCTGTATTAAATCCTGCATTTTTAACAGTGCTCCTTATGAGTCTGCATAGGTTTCCTATTAGTTGTCCCTTCATGACAACCAAAACACCGTTAATAACTTTGAGAACTCCACCTTCTGCTATGTACTTACAGCCATTTGAGTCAAGTGCCCCCAAAGATACTAAGTTTTTACTTAATTCTGGTACATATCTCACATCTGCTAAAGTTCTTACTATCACATCAAACATCTTGATTTTGATAGTGCCTATCCCAATGGTCTTGCATATAGCATCATTCTCCATTAGGACAGACCCACCATTATATGGTTGATATGTATCAAACTAATCCTTATGTGGATACATGTGATATGAACATCCAGAATCTAAAATCCAAGAATCAGAATATTGATTCTTACCTGATGATATAGGGAGTACATCTCCATCATCTCACTGTTAACCACACTAGCTTCCTTAGATGCATTATCTACACTTTTCTTCTTCAAGTCTGCCTTCCTCTTCAAGCACTCTCTCTTCAGATGACCTTCCTTCTTGTAATAGTAACAAGAGACCTTTGTCTTTGTCCCTTTTGATTTTGATCGACTCTTCCCAGATCTCTTCTGATTTGATCTCCCTCTTTCCTGCTTCTTGTCACCTCCAAAAAGACCTTCTCCTTAAGATTTCGTACTACTAGCCTTCTTCTTGTATCATTGGACATGAGGGCAACCACGACTTCATCCATCTCAAGGGTCTCCTTCCTGTACATGAGAGTCGTTACAGGTGATCATATGATTCTAGGAGCAATGGCAACAACAGTAACACCTTGTCTTCATCCTCGATCTTAACCTCTAGGTTTACAAGTTTACTTACGATCTGATTAAACATATTAAGATGCTCTAATAGATCTGTATCTTCCTCTATCTGTAGAGAATACAATTTTTCTTTTATGAATAACTTATTCATTAAGGACTTCGTCATGTAGATACTTTCAAGTTTCGCCCAAACTGAGGTGCAGATTCGATACCCATAACATATTGTAGGGCATCATCAGAAAGATTCAATCGAATAGCACTTACCGCTTTTTTCTCCATCTCCTCCCAATCTTTGTCAGTAATTTTTACAGGTTTCTTCGACTTTCCCAACAACGTTTTTGCCAAACCCTATTGTATCAAAAGATCCTTCATAATTTAACGCCAGAGAGTGAAATTATTCTTCCCATTGAACCGCTCGATATCATACTTGACATTCGATCCCTTCCCTGCCATCGTGATAGTAAACCCTAGAAAACAGAAGCCTAGAGCTCTGTTACCAATTTATAGAAACGCAACCCTAAAACGATGCAAAAGATAATGAGAAAATAGAACAAACAATACACATGGATTTTATGAGGTTCGACAAGGTTGCCTACGACTCTGGTGAGATGAGATCCTGCTTCACTATCAATGGAGAATAGGGTTACAGCGCTCGTCCTCACACCTCTCAATATTGCTTGCATTACAGAGAAAGAAACCCTCGCTACAAATATATAGCGAAAAACCCTAATTTAAAATTACACAATTGCCCTCAAATAAAAATTTGAGTCAGGGGTTGTGCCCCCTACTATGTAGGGGGCCTCCTGCCCCCTTGCAACCCCCACATCCCTCTAACGGCTAGCAGGACTGTAATATCCTACTTAAACCCGGTCTGATTACACAGTTGACCCGGTTTAACCATGCACGACCCGAACCGGAGAGGGTTAAGGTGGGTTCCTTATGGACCATGATGGCAAGGGTGACTTTGAACACCGGCTAGCCAGATAAGTATGAGTCAGTGCCAGAGGAGACGGGTGTACCCAAGCCGTGTACATGCACATATCATAAGGCCATATACGGATAAAGTAGGTATGTAGCCGTAACTTAAAGCGCATACGTATATTGTATCTTATGCCGAGAGTGAGATTCGTGCTGAGAGTCGAATTCCATCAAAATCCCACTTGGTGGCCAATTTTCGGCCCTCAGGTGGGAGGTCACAGGTGGGCGCCTCCGCCCACCTGAGTGACCCACCCATGAGGTTACAAGATGTTTTAAAAAGTATAAATAGCTATCATTATGTTTTTCCTTTTTCTCATTTATGACACTCGGGCGTTTGGTGAGAAGAGTAAAGAGGAGAGAGAAAAGAAGGGGAAGAAGAGGAAAAAGGAAGGAAGAGGAAGAAGAAATGGATTTCAGTGGCGCTAAGGTTTGATCTTCCCATTCCGACGCTGGAAGAGTGATCTCCAACACGAGATCTACGTTTAGAGGTGAGCAAAGGCTAGGTTCCTTAAACTTTCACCATAACCGAGTAAAACCCTTGATTGGGGTAGAGTTCCTTGAGGTCTTATAAATCCCCCTTGAGATGATGAATCTAAGGTTTAATAGATGGTTTATGTGTTGATTTTGAAGGATTTGAAGAAGTGTTTACAAGGTTGGAGAAGCATTGGTGATTTGAAGTGATTTTGGGGTTTTGAAAGTGTTCTTGAGCAAAGAAGGTAAGATGGCTTTCCATTCCTTAAATCTAACCTAGATCTAGGTTAAAACCATCTTATAAGACCTTGAATGTGTGGAGAATGGGTTTAGAAAAGCCCCATTTGATTCCCCCAAAGGTTGGGGAAGGTTTCGGGGAAAGTGGCATTTTTCTGCCAAGACCGGTGGGCCAAGATCGGTGGGCCAAATGGCTCGCCCGAGGGCACCCGCAGGTCCTAGCAGGGCCCTCAGGGCCAACCGACGGGCCCAACCGATGGGCCGAGCTGAGCTTTACTTTCGATACCGAGCTGAGCTGAGCTTCACTTTTGATACCGAGCTGAGCTTCACTTTTGATACCGAGCTGAGCTTTACTTTCGATACCGAGCTGAGCTTTATTTTTGATACCAAGCGGAGCATTACTTTTGATACTGAGCTGAGCTTTACTTTTGATACCGAGCTGAGTTTACTCTTTGATTTTTGATGATCCCTTTTGTGTACTTGATGTGTAAATTGTATTCTTTTGTGTAAATATCATGCCTGCGGGCCCACATGTACTTAACCTATGTATTACAATTTGGGTATCAAGTATAATGGGGATATTTACAGGTAAATTAAGTCTTCCGTAAAACTATTGAACATTTTCTTAGTCGTGTGTATGCTGTGGTTGGGATATCTGTATCGATGATCCCGGAGTTTGGGTTAACAGTGTTAACCGGCCATCGCTTGCTCGGTGAACGAGGTGTGACAACGGTGGTATCAGAGCGTGATGCTCTATTCCACTCACAGCATACCATTAGACCCCATAGAACCTATAATAGGAAATGGGATTGGGTTAACGTAAAAAAAAAAAACTTTAAAGAGATAAAAGCCAAAGAAAGAAAGTAATAAAAATGGTTGCATTTAGTTATTGCATTCATGGCATGCATGAGAGAAAATGAAAGATTAATTAATTGATGCCATAATCCATCGAGTACGAGTTTAACGAAATTTTGGCAGCATAACGGCGTAAAACGAGATTTTCAAAAATTTTCCACACAAACACCTGATAAACAACATATATATAAATATCAATGGTCATAATTAATAAAAGACACCACAACTAAACTACACAAGTTATCAAACATACAAATTCACCACAAACCACCATCAAAACACATCACCCCACAAATGAGTCCAGTTACAGAGAAAGTACAAAGAATGAGAAAAGAAAGAAAAATACAATAAGATCAACAACATGAAATAGGTGAGAAGCTGGTGTGGACGAGCTAAGTCCTCACTGATCATCGTCATCGTCCAATACTACTACTCCGTTCACCTGAGGTCTAGAGTTAACGTTGAGTCAATGGTCGTAGTAGTCAAACCTCGAGTTCACCAGCTGTACATCCCTCCGAAGTCGGCCAAAATCTGCTAAAATGGCATTGGCCGTTGTATCCAAGTCCTGGCCTAGTCTGAGAAAGGAATTCTCCAAAGTAGCCTACCTCTCCAGGATGTTTTCCTCCCTAGAAGCACTCTCATCCAGTCTCCTTAGCAGCTGATCTTGCCCTTCCTTCAAGGCCCTCATGGTAGTCATCATGCCCTCAAAATCAAAGGTGAAGCTCTCAGGTGGTGGGGCTCTATGTTGTGGGCCTGCAGCTCTAGTGAAGCCAGGATCAGCACCTCTCGACTCATGAGGCACCTCCTCAAGGATGTCCTCGTCCATAAAATCATCCTCCTCACCCTGAGGAACATAGTCCTCATCCTCCTCACTAGACTCCTCCACCATGGGAACATCCTCCCTAGGGGCAGCCCTCCTATCTCTACCTCTCTGAGCTCCTGCTCTCTGAGGTATATACATAAGAGTGTGGAGACCCATCCTCAATAGATTCCCCCTGTCAAACTTATCTGTTGGCATCTTCCCCTCCTCACCACTCAAGTCCACCCCAAATAACTCAAAGATCCTGGTGAGGATCCTACCATATGGAAATCCTCCATCCCCGGGGTGAGAAGTATGGTGCTCCATGGTCTTGAGGATGACGTAAGGTAAGCACAAGTGCTCGTCACCCCCTCTAAAGCTTTATAAATGCAGAAGCCTAAGAAGGCAGCCATGAAGCCCACCTGGTTTCGGTGACCTCCTCTGGGGAGTAGGTTGAACTGACCAAACGGGCAAACACATGAACCTCTGGGAAAAATGATGTCTCGAAATCTGGATGCTCCCTGCTACCACAGATGGTCTCATAGATGTGGTCCGGTGTCTCCGAACTCAAGAACGGGCCTATGGGCTTACTCCTGGGAGGACTGTAGAAACGGTGCCCAGCTGAAGAAATACCCAAAATACTAGCCAGGGTGTCCACGGTCAGCTGAATGTCCACCCCCTTCACTATACTAGTTATCGCATACTCTCCGTACTGGTAGGAAACCTCCAGGTTACAGTAGAATCTATGAACCAGCTGCTCGTAGCACGGACGGTCTATGTGGAGGATAGACTGCCAACCCAGTGCGGTGAACCTCTCCTGAAGTTGAACCTTGTGGAAGTCGTCAACTACCACAATCTTCTCCATCATTACAGACCTCTTCAAGAAGGCCTGCCAGTTGGTTGCTACCTCTGAACAGTGGAAGAGTTCCTCGTCATAGTCGAAAGGATCAATAGGGGCAGGTCCGGGTCGCCCTGTGCGAGGGGCTGGAGAACTAGTCCCCGCACTCTTTTGTTTGGAAGCGGTGGTCTTACACCGAGTAGAAGAGGATGCGGGTTCCTTGCCCTTGCGAGAAGACATCCTGGCAATAAAAGAGGAAAGAATGGTGAGTAAGGAAAAAAAAAAGGAATAACAAAGGGAATAAATAGATGGGTGAGCAATAAGAGGAAGCCCCAAAACCCAATTCTCGCAAAACAAAAAATGTGACAAGCGAGGAATGATAGAGAATCTATGGATGAAATGCATGGTAAGTGACAAAATAGAAATCATGGAAAAATAGAATGTGACAAAATGTGACAAGTGAGGAATGATAAAAAGTCTATGAATGAAATGCCTAGTGGGTGACAAGACAGAGATTATGGTAAAACAGCAATGTGACAAATGGCATATAAAGCATGGCAAGTAAAGAATGATAGAAAAATCCCAATTCTCATTGTGCAAGTTCAATCTAAGGAAAAAAAATGAAAAGACTCACAATAGAGTGAAGCATGAAGCTTACATGTTCATGGATGAAATGCCATCATTCTACAATTTAGAATATGCAAAAACATCTACTATTATGATATTGAGGTGAAAGAGAATCAAAGAAACCCAACACAAAGGGATGGATTTTCATGGGAAGGGAAGGGATTTCAAGCCTACCTGACCTTCCATGATCTCTACAACATGTCAAGTACAAATCAAACATAAGGCATTGCATTTGAGTTGTTAGTTGGGAAGAAAAGAGCAGAGATTGAAGAAATCCCCAAATTTGAGAAAACTAGGGCACGATTGGGGTTTCTCTCAAAAAATTGAGAAGTAAATCCTAAAACTGGAAATAAATCACGAAGAAAACATCACGTTTACATGAAATCACTGTTCTATGGAAAGAAACACGGAAAAGAATCGAGATTGAAGACTACATATGAGTTCTACCCCCAAAGTACATGTTCTGAGAAGAAAATGAGGAAGAAACTTACTTGTAGGTAGAGGAGTTGAATCTTCCCAAAACCGCCGGATCGTTGAGTGATATCGCGAGTGGAAGCGTCAAGGAGCTCTCAAAAATCGCCTGAGAGAGAGAGAGAGAGAGAGTGAGGAAGAAATGGGAGAACAAATGAGGAACAGGGGCTTAAAAGCCCTGTTTGAAATTTCCGCTCGGGTCGGATCGGCGGGCCGACCGACGGGCCAACCTGCTCGCCGGTGTCAGCCCGCCAGTTGAAGATTTGGACCGACGGGCCGACCGGTGACCCAACCTGCCCCCAGGTTGAGAGAAAACTTGAGAAAAAAAACCCCATTTCTTGAAGCACTAGCCCTGTATTTTTGGGATTAAGTTATGGCTAGTTGCAAACGGTCATACACGATAATACCCTGTGTGTTAGCATATAATTATGTGCCGATATCAATTCTAAGGTGTTTAACCAATGTGGTGTATGATATGTTTCAGGTACAGGGATACGATGGTACGTACTAGATCCGGTAGCAATGCACGAGGTACCTCGCGTGGTCCTCATCCGGTCGGTTGACCACCGAATCCCAGAAGGTCCCGCTCTGTAGGGTAAACCTCACTTCCACAACCTCCAGGGACCTTTGGCCAGGGTGGGGCACAAGGGGACCCACCTATGATTGCACTTTCGGACCCTCCACCGGTTATTACTCCGGGGGATGTTGCTACCATAATCCAGCAACCACAACAGGTTTTCCAGCAACAAATGCTTCAACAACAACAAGCATTTATGGCTACTATACAGCAACAATTGGACCTTTCTCAAACA
Organism: Macadamia tetraphylla; assembly: GCA_022985045.1. Taxonomy (NCBI): domain Eukaryota; kingdom Viridiplantae; phylum Streptophyta; class Magnoliopsida; order Proteales; family Proteaceae; genus Macadamia; species Macadamia tetraphylla. The sequence continues at coordinate 15,532,689 of CM040971.1, read as the reverse complement.
GGTCAACCTCCCCGGATACTTACTCCACAGGACCTGCCTGTAGGGTCTGGTACGGGGCCACAAGTGGGAGGTACACCTCCAATTCCGCCGTTCAGTGTTCCTCGGTATGTGGTGCCCCCTCCATACCCTTACTATCCAACTTATGCTCCCAATTACCCACCGATGAATAATACGTCAAAGGTAGTGGAGTCATTCAAGAGGAACTTGCCACCTGTATTCTCTAAGTTGGGGAGTAATCCTCTGGAGCCAGACCAGTGGATCCAAGAGCTGGAGAAAATATTTGAGATGATTGAGTGCACAGATGCATAGAAACTCATTTGTGCGGGGTTACAACTCAAGAAGGAGGCCAACTCTTGGTGGCAAGCCTCTAAGCCCATATTGTTGGCCGCAGATCCGGAACCCACCTGGGAACAGTTCAAGGAGTTGTTCTTGGACAATCATTACCCACGTAGCTTCAGAGACAGCAAGGAGACGGAATTTATGGCCTTAACTCAAGGAGGTAAGACTATCCTTGAGTATCAGCAGCAGTTTGAGAGCTTGTTCCATTTTTCCCCTAGGTATATGAGGATAGCTGAAGAAAAGGCTACAAGATTTCTGAAGGGCCTAAAGGCATCCATTGGGTCTGTACTTGAGGTCTTAGACTTGACAGACTATGGCCAGATTGTGCAGAAGGCCAAGACTATGGAAGATAAGCAGAAGGGAGAACAGTCCCTCACACCTGGACTGTGGAAGAGAACAAATCCATTTCCGGATATGGGCAACTCCTCCAAGGCATACCGTGGGTCGTACAGTTCTGGGCCTATATATAGGCAGCCCTATAGGCCATCTAGCTACCCTCCTCGACCAGCTGGTGGTTCGGTCTCTACATCTTTCCGCCCAAACACTAGTGCGGTACCTACAGTTCCAAGGCAGCCCCGACCTCCATCTACAGTGGGTCAAGTGCAGAGGGGCCCCGCCCCAGTTTTGACATCTCAGATCCGTTGTTTTAACTGCCATTCCTATGGGCACTATACTAAAGACTGTCGGGTCAGACCAGCCTTGCCCTCCAGTCAGCCCTCTGCGTACCGACCTCCCTTAACTCGGGGGAATCAACCGCAGGGAAGGATGTATGCCCTATCAGCTGAGGAAGCTGAGGCCAGCACAGAAGTGGTAGCAGATACATTTTAAATTTAAGAATTTCCTTATGTTAAATATTGATGACCTGTTGTACTTATATGCATTGTTACACTAGGTGTTCTACCTATATCAGGCATACCAGCCTATGTCTTATTTGACTCAGGAGCTACACATTCATTCATATCTAAGAGATTTGCTGGGAAACTTGGTATGTCACCCAGGACCCTAGATCATGGGATGATTGTTAGTATGCCTACTGGTAAGGTTACACAGTTGAAGGAGGTGTATGGGCCGTGCCCAGTGGAAATCAGTGGGAAGAAATTGGATGCACAACTCGTAAAGTTCAATATGCAAAATTTCGATGTTATACTGGGCATGGATTGGTTGTCGACTCATCGAGCTACTGTGATGTGTGCTGAAAAGCTGATTAGGGTGATAGATGACAAAGGAAGAGAATTGGTATACCGAGCAGATAAAATGAAACGGGCGAGAAAGGTCCTCGTCTCCGCCCTTCAAGTGGTAAAGTTGTTGGAGAGCGGATGTCAAGGCTACTTAGCATCGGTACTTGATGTTGATGCAAGGATTACACCTCTAGAAGAGGTAAAGGTGGTTAAAGAGTTTCCCGACGTCTTTCCAGATGATCTGATGCATTTACCACTTGATAGAGAGTTGGAGTTTGCCATAGACTTGGTTCCTGGAGTAGCTCCCGTGTCTAAAGCCCCATACCGAATGGCACCAGCCGAACTGAAGGAGTTGCAGATGCAGTTGCAAGAATTGTTGGAGAAGGGGTTTATTCGCCCAAGTGTTTCACCTTGGGATGCCCCAGTATTGTTTGTCAAGAAGAAGGATGGCAGCTTGCGTATGTGCATTGATTACCGGGAATTGAATAAGCTAACCATTAAGAACCAGTACCCATTGCCACGCATTGATGATTTGTTTGACCAACTGCAAGGTGCAAGGGTATTTTCAAAGATAGACCTTAAATCAGGCTATTATCAGCTCAAGATAAAGAGCAGCGACATACCCAAGGCAGCATTCAGGACTCGGTATGGTCACTATGAGTTCCTAGTGTTATCTTTTGGGTTAACCAATGCACCGACAGCATTCATGGATTTAATGAATCGAGTATTTCACGATATCCTCGATAAATGGGTAATTATTTTTATTGATGACATCTTGATCTACTCCAAGACAGAAGAGGAGCACACTCAATATTTGAGAATGGTGTTACAGAGGTTGAGAGAACAATAATTGTTTGCCAAATACAGCAAATGTGAATTTTGGCTTGAGCAAGTTGGATTCCTGGGGCACGTAGTGTCTAAGGCCGGAATCGAGGTGGATCCTAATAAGGTGAAAGTAGTAGTAGAGTGGGAAAGCCCTAAAAATGTCACTGAAATTAGAAGCTTCTTGGGTTTGGCTGGATACTACCGGCACTTCATTGAGAATTTTGCTCGGATCTCAGCACCAATGACTAAGTTGACAAAAAAGGGTGTGAAGTTTGACTGGGTAGAGGAATGCGAGACGAGTTTTCAGGAGTTGAAGAAGAGGTTGGTGTCGGCCCCTGTGTTGACCATCCCTGAAGGCACAGGTGGAATGACAGTCTACACGATGCTTCCAAAGTTGGGTTGGGATAGCGTATGCTTCCGACAACTAAAGGAGTATGAGAAGAACTACCCCACTCATGACTTGGAACTAGCCGCAGTCATCTTTGCCCTTAAGATTTGGCGGCATTACTTGTATGGGGAGAAGTGCGAGATATACAGTGATCACAAAAGCCTTAAGTACTTTTTCACCCAGAAGGATTTGAACATGAGGCAGAGGAGATGGCTGGAGCTCATGAAGGATTATGACTACGACATTCAGTATCATCCTGGCAAAGCTAATGTAATGGTAGATGCGTTGAGTCAGAAGGCACAGACTGTGTCACTCTCATACTTAGCAGTCAGCCCACCACTTGTACAAGAGGCGACGCTAATGGATGAAGCTCTCTTATATGAAGGAGCAACCTTAGAGTTTGAACGTCAACCAGAAAACCTTAAATGGTTGACTGTATCCTCGGTGGCTCTACAGGTGCATCCGACTATTAGGCAAGAGGTAATAATGAAACAAGCTTTGGATCCTGAATTGCAGCGGATCAGAGTTAAGGTTCAAGATCAAACAATGAACGACCCAGATTTTGTTTTAGCCAGTGATGGGGCATTGATGTTTCGAGGCAGATTGTGTGTACCCGATGATTTGAATATACAAGACAAGATAGTGCGAGAAGCACATAGCTCCAAGTACTCACTCCACCTAGGAAGTACAAAGATGTATAAAGAGCTCAAACAAAATTATTGGTGGCCAAGCATGAAAGTCAGAATAGCTCTATATGTAGCGACTTATCATACATGCCAGAAAGTAAAAGCTGAGAGGCATCGATCTTATGGTACTCTTCAGCCACTCCTAGTACCAGACTGGAAGTGGGATAGGATTACAATGGACTTCGTCACGGACTACCATGTACACCTAAGGGGATGGACGCGATATGGATGATCGTTGATCGGCTTACTAAGACTGTTCATTTCATTCCCATCAATACCAAGTTCTCTATGGCCAAATTAGCACAACTTTATATGGATAACATAGTGCGCTTGCATAGAGTGCCAGTGAGCATTGTATCAGATAGGGACCCAAGATTCACTTCCAGATTTTGGAAAAGCTTCTAGCATGCCTTAGGATCACAATTGAATTTGAGTACTGCTTTCCACCCGCAGACGGATGGTCAGTCGGAGCGAACCATACAAATATTGGAAGACATACTCAGGGCATGTGCAATAGAAATGTGTGGTAGTTGGGAAGATTATATACCCCTTATGGAGTTTGCCTATAACAACAGTTACCAAGCTACAATTGGGATGGCTCCGTATGAGGCATTATATGGTAGGAAGTGCAGGACTCCTCTGTATTGGGATGAGGTAGGCGAACACCGAATGTTAGGACCTAAAATGATACAAATGACTTGTGACAAGGTCGATGTTATTCGGGAAAGGATTAAAGCAGTTCAGTCACGTCAAAAGAGCTATGCAGACAACCACAGAAAAGACATTGAATTTCAGCCAGGAGAAAAGGTGTTTCTCAAGATCTCTCTACTAAAGGGTTGCAAAGATTTCACAGAAAGGGAAAGTTGAGCCCAAGATACATTGGCCCATTTGAGATCTTAGCCCAGGTTGGCTCAGTAGCCTACATGCTTGCTCTGCCGCCTTCACTTGGGGATGTTCATAACGTATTTCATATATCCATGCTGAAGCGATACGTTCACAATCCATCTCATGTATTACCCGTGGAACCAGAATATCTAGAAGCTGATATGACCAATATAGAGCAGCCAACTGAAATTTTGGACCAAAAGGTGAAAACCTTTGCAACCGCTCCATTTCCTACGTAAAGGTGTGATGGGCAAATCATTCACTTGAAGAAGCATCTTGGGAGAAAGAGGATGAAATCCAAGCCAAGTACCCTCATCTTTTTTAACAACTAGGTACGCCAATTTCAAGACGAAATTTTCAGAAAGGGGGGGTAAATGTAATACCCTACTTCTTAAACTTGGTCTGATTACACGGTTGACCCAGTTTAACTATGCAGGACCCGAACCGGAGAGGGTTAAGGCGGGTTCCTTATGGACCATGATGGCAAGGGTGACTTTGAACACCGACTGGCCAGACAAGTCTGAGTCAGTGCCAGAGGAGACGGGTGTACCCAAGCCGTGTACATGCACATATCATAAGGCCATGTACGGATAAAACAGGTATGTAGCCATAACTTAAAGCGCATACGTATATTGTATCTTATGCCGAGAGTGAGATTCGTGCCGAGAGTCGAATTCCATCAAAATCCCACTTGGTGGCCAATTTTCGGCCCTCAGGTGGGCGGTCATAGGTGGGCACATCCGCCCACCTGAGTGACCCACCCATGATGTTACAAGATGTTTTAAAAAGTATAAATAGCTATCATTATGTTTTTCCTTTTTCTCATTTATGACACTCGGGCGTTTGGTGAGAAGAGTAAAGAGGAGAGAGAAAAGAAGGGAAAGAAGAGGAAAAGGGAAGGAAGAGGAAGAAGAAATGGATTTCAGCGGCGCCAAGGTTTGATCTTCCCATTTCGACGCCGGAAGAGTGATCTCCAACACGAGATCTACGTTTAAAGGTGAGCAAAGGCTAGGTTCCTTAAACTTTCACCATACCCGAGTAAAACCCTTGATTTGGGTAAAGTTCCCTGAGGTCTTGTAAATCCCCCTTGAGATGATGAATCTAAGGTTTAATAGATGGTTTATGTGTTGATTTTGAAGGATATGAAGAAGTGTTTATAAGGTTGGAGAAGCATTGGTGATTTGAAGTGATTTTGGGGTTTTGAAGGTGTTTTGAGCAAAGAAGGTAAGATGGCTTTCCATTCCTTAAATCTAACCTAGATCTAGGTTAAAACCATCTTATGAGACCTTGAATGTGTGGAGAATGGATTTGGAAAAGCCCCATTTGATTCCCCCAAAGGTTGGGGAAGGTTTCGGGGAAAATGGCATTTTCCCGCCAAGACCGTGGGCCAAGACCGGTGGGCCAAATGGCCCGCCTGAGGGCGCCCGCCGGTCCTAGCAGGGCCCTCGGGGCCAACCGATGGGCCGACCTGCCCGTCGGTCATGACCGGTGGGTCAGGACCGGTCATGACTGGTGGGTCAAGATAGGTGGGTTGTCCGACCCACCCGAGAGGCTCCCAACGTGATTTTTACGTCTGAATGGACCCAAAACGGACGTAAACCTTCTTTTAGAATTCTAAACATGATTTTGCCACCAAATCTTGTTAGTTTTGACCCCAAAGTGGTGAAATGCTAACCCCATTCACTCATGATAGGTTCACCAAATCTTACGCTTCTTGCACCGGATCTCACCCGTACCAGGCGTGAGTCTTTGCACACTACAGGTAAGTGGGAAGAGGACGTTTGGCCTTGTTTCAAGGCTTGTTTGGCATTCATCTAATTGTATCTAGACTAGCCATATCATCATGCAAATGCTATGTAGCTTAGCCATCCTCATATTTTATGCCATGTGTGCTGTGTTTATTTCTCAATGCCAAATGATGATATACTTATGTGATGAATGTTGACATCATTGTGCATGATGCATTAATAGACTAGATGCCGTAGTCGGCTAGAAAACGAGGCATTGGTGGCCCGTGGAATGGGACGCGATGGCACTATGCAATCGTACTATGTCACATAGGAGCATGTGGTTTAGGATTATCATCTTCCTATGCTACGACCCTTCCCAACAGGGGTTGAGGTGTTGGGTTACCATTTGGGGGGAAGCAGTGGTCGCTGTTGTCAGGTCACTGTGGCGGTTAGACATACGCCCAGCTGGTCATTAGGACAGTCGGCAACCTCGGTGGTATATTTAAGAAGGCCAATCGTACTGCTTTTAAATTGCTGGAGTCAGCACCTTTAATTTCTGTTATTTACTTTATGTTGAGAGTCGGTGGTCGGCATGTTTTACTTTTCTGAGTACTCACGATGGGCCTTCTCCGACAGCCCTATGGGCGTATCGCGGGATGGAGTTCGCGGCTCATACCCGGAGTATACGCACACTGTGGTTGTAGTAGTACTAAACCAAAGACTTAGTAATGTTGTTCAGGTGGAAGTGATTAAAAATGAATTGCATAGCATATAGTGCATATGGTTGTGATTTGTTGTGTGGACTGTTGTGTGGTCCTTCTTTTCACTTACTGAGCTAGTGAGCTCATCCCATGTGTGCACCTCTTTTAGACGATTTTGGGCATCCACCTGAAGAGCAAGGGTCAGGCCCCACAGTTGAATTCCCTGAAGAGGATTGGTGGGTCCCTGAGGAATTAGAGCACGGCACGGATTGCTCGTGCTAGGGCTGTGCTAAGGGACCGCAGTTTTGATACCGAGCTGAGCTTCACTTTTGATACCGAGCTGAGCTTCACTTTTGATACCAAGCGGAGCATTACTTTTGATACCGAGCTGAGCTTACTCTTTGATTTTTGATGATCCTTTTGTGTACTTGATGTGTAAATTGTATTCTTTTGTGTAAATATCATGCCTGCGGGCCCACATGTACTTAACCTATGTATTACAATTTGGGTATCAAGTATAATGGGGATATTTACAGATAAATTAAGTCTTCTGCTGAACTGTTGAACATTTTCTTAGTCGTGTGTATGTTGTGGTTGGATACTGTATCAGATGATTCTGGCAGTTTGGGTTAACCGGTGTTAACCCGGTCCACCGCCCGTTCGTGAACGGGTGTGACAAGGACCGCTCCCGCCTGCGTGCTGTATTAATACTCCCTGGATTAAACTGCTGTGGAATACAAGACATCGTACACCAAAAATATGAGATACATTAGGAAAGAGCCACTTCCCAATGGCAGAGATGGCCTGGACTGTTCATAATGGACTTCTTCTGTATGTTCAAATGATACAATGATATAAGATACACCACTAGCTTCCTCTCAATCAACCATCCTTCCAATGTTTGTAAGGGATAGCTCACTTCCTTGCTCCAAAAGCAAAAAAAATCAAAGCATTTGTAATACAATGATCCGATATCCTCTGATTAGAAGTTCTCTTAGTTTTGAATGCCAACAGATTTGTCAATATACAAATGAGTTATTTTATCTACTGCAGAAAATATGTGCCTCAGGGAGTGCTCCCTTCATCTTTGTTGCTGAATTGTGGGGTGTACTGACTAGTTGACGAAGGTGAATAGCCTGGTGCGGTCGGTGAGTACCCAGCACTAGGACTGTGGTGATCAACAAGAGTTAAAAGGGTGTAAGAATAAAATCCATGCTCTCCTTTTTTCAATGACTTACAGAATATTTTGTTCAAATTTCTTTAAATAAAATTAGGCACCAACCTGTACTGAGGAGAACTTGGGCTGTAGTCTGGACTCACACCAGAATTATCAGGACTGCAAAAGGTAAAAAAAAATATAAATGGTAGAAGTACTGATCATAGACATAATTATATGGATTGACATAGGCTCACTTAGTTAACCTATATTTTTAACGCTTCCTTTCCCTTCCCTCCTTAATTTTTCATAGCATGCATGCAACAATGCAGACGTGCTTGGGTTTTTATAGAACTTGTACAGAGTATGAAATAAACAAATAGAATATTATGAATACCAGCAATGAAAAGGAAACATATAGCATATCAATGAAATATGAAATATAAGATAGACTTGAAACAGTAAGAAAAATAAAGCTTACCTGCTGGGACTGTATGAGGGACTTGGGGGGGAATAAGATGGAGAAGTTGGACTGCAAAAAAGTGAAACAGAAGTTGAGAAAACTTATAGCAGCCACTCTTAAGAAATAGTAAAAAATAAGTGGCCTAACTCGCAACACCATATCATATATAGTTATCAAAACAAGTTTAAAATCAAAGGAGGGAAAGAAAAGCTATGTTCAACTACAAATGCATCGGAAAGAATATTCAGCTAATTTGTCATTTCAACAGGAGGCACATTGCAACTTACCTGTAATTTGGAGAAGACCGACTATATGGACTAGAGGGTGACAGCCTTGGACTACTTGGAGAGTACGCCAAAGACGGACTGTATTTTGCTGACGGGGGATTGTAACTTGGAGATGTGGGGCTGTAGCTCCGAGATGTTGGACTGTAACTTGGTGAGGTTGGGCTATAACCTGGAGATGTTGGACTATATGCAGGAGATGTAGGGCTGTATGATGGAGAGGTCGGGCTATATGAAGGTGAGGTTGGGCTGTATGATGGTGAGGTTGGGCTATAAGATGGTGAGGTTGGGCTGTATGCAGGAGATGTGGGGCTATAAGCTGGGGAAGTAGGGCTGTAACTAGGAGAAGGAGGACTGTAACTGGGAGAAGTGGGACTATAACTTGGAGATGTAGGACTGTAACTGGGGGATGTAGGACTATAGCTGGGTGAGGTAGGGGAGTAAGATGGACTTGTGGGAGAATATGCAGGACTTGTTGGACTGTAACCAGGAGAGCTAGGACAGTATGTTGGGGAAGTAGGGCTATAACCTGGTGAAGTGGGGCTGTACCCAGGAGAGGTGGGGCTATAACCAGGAGAGGTGGGGCTGTATCCAGGAGAAGATAGACTATAGCATGGGGACGAAGTAGGTGAGAAGGCCATTCCACCAACATAAGGAGAAAACTGAGCATCTGTCATTGGCGAAGAACGGATATTTGGGCTCAACAAATAACTTGGTGACACCATGCCCTCATTATATGGAGTTCCTGTAATTGGTGAACGGGAAGGTGTCATACCAAGACCTTCCATATAACTCGGGAGCTGGAGTTCAATGGCTTGCTGCAGCATATGGTCATTCAGATACAAGGCACAACCACCAGTGCCAATTGGAGCAAGCTGACCCAGCATAATATTTTCAGTAACACCCCTGAGAAAATCTGTTTCAGCATAAACAGCAGCATCAAGAAGAATGTCTACTGTTTCCTCGAATGAGCATCTCATCATTGGTCCAGTATCATTCCGATTAATACCATGACGAGTGATGGCCATCAAGTGACCCCGATAAGTCATGGTATCACAGAGGATGGCCAGATGCCTATAATTAACATAAGATCCATCAAAAGAGATGACAACTCGCAACTCATCTAGCAGAGCTCTACGAACAGCCTCAATTCCCAGAACTTCAATCACTTCAATTAAGTGATTACTTGTTGTCCTTGTAGCATCAACATCCTCATGACACATAACAGCTAAAAGATTGACACCTTCAGTATCCAGCATCCACTCAACTTCTGGCTTAAACCCTTCATTCTCATCAAATTGATTAACCTTTCCTGACTTGATGAAAACTTTATTTATATCCGGATTCCTCGAAGGGCCATTTCAGTCAGCATGTTACTCTCAATCCTTTTAAGGAAAACATCATCCTCGGCAGATTCATCCTGTGATTCACCCTTTGAAGCCTCATCATTCATGATGCGGATGCGGAGAATCAGCTTCTCAGCATTGTCGTCATTAAATATACAGGTTAAATCATCATCAAATTCAAGGTTTATCTTCTCTGCTATGTCAGCCATACTCAACTTTTTATCCACCATCATCTCACGATTTAACTCTATACGAAGAAGCCATGGTGAAATTTTCTCTGGAGAGATCTCTTCATCTGGCATTTCATAGTATGATTTGACAAATTCAACATCCTCTTCAATTATGGTGCTCATTGGGTCCGGATCATACCAAACTTCAGTAGCTTGGGTTACACTCCGTAAAGTAGTGTATTCCAGAGCACACTGGACATTCTTGGCCTTCTCTTTAGTCTTATTCACTTCAGGCTTCAGGTAAACAGACAGTGAAGGGGTTTTGATTTTCTTAGCAACATTAATAATTTCTCTCAGCCTGGGAACACCAAGAGTGACATTCTTAGCACTGACTCCAGCATAGTGGAAGGTGTTCAAAGTCATCTGAGTAGCAGGCTCACCAATGGATTGAGCAGCAACGCACCCAATCATTTCGCCAGGTGCAACTAGTGACTGTAAAAAACGAGATTCTATCTCACCAATAACCCAATCAAATGCTTCACGTGTAAGCCCGTATTCTTTCAATACCCTTTTGCTGGCAAATGTACTGCGAAGCAATATGTTAAAAAGGAGAGTGGCATTTTTCTGGGCTTCCGTACTCAGAAAATCATCACCTGGGACAACCTTCAGCCTCTCCTGAAGTTTATCAACGGCCTCCACAATCTCCATTGGATGCATATCAGATGGCCTTCGCAAGTCAAGCTTAAAAGTCTTCTGTGCATTCCAAATTAACCTCTTGAGGTTCACAGGCATAGGCCAGGAGTTTTCACCTGTGGTGGCAATCTCTGTGCCAAGCTGGTATCTATCTGCTTCCAGTTTCTGAACTTCCGCATCAAATACATTGCGGAACTCCCTAATGGTTTTCAAATCTTCAACATGTTCTGGTAACATATAATTGGGGTTCCAGTTTTCATCATCAATCTCATATCTGAAAACCATATTAAACTCCGATTTCTTCATTTTTAAGGAGTCCAACTTCTGTGATTCAATCCAAACAGCATCCATACCATCCTCTCCATAAAGGAACTGAATTACATCCCCCAATGAGTTCCTGACAGTCCCATCATATTTGACCATTATATCCTCCATAGCCTTCACAAGTCGCCTCTGGATGTACCCAGTTTCGGAAGTCTTGACTGCAGTATCAATCAAACCTTCCCTACCACCCATAGCATGGAAAAAGAACTCCTGTGGAGTCAGCCCACGCAGATACGAGTTTTCCACAAAGCCACGACTTTCAGGCCCATTGTCATCCTTGGTGAAATGGGGTAATGTTCTGCCTATGAACCCAAATGGAATCCTCTTACCTTCAACATTCTGCTGTCCGACACAAGCAGTCATTTGTGAAATATTGATGAAACTTCCTTTTGATCCTGCCGTAACCATTGCCTTGAGATTGTTACTCTCTGACAAGCTCTTCTGGGCACTGCTCCCAGCATCATCACGAGCTTTATTCAACACCTGGACACAACAGACTTGATCAGAGAAAATGCAAAGTAGAGCCACTGTGAGAGAGGGGAAGGGGACAAACAAAAATATTCCACTTAAGACACCTGGTTCACTTTGTTTTCAAATGATTCCATCATTGTTCGACCAGGTTCAGCCTCCAGCTGACTTTCCTGAGAAGCCTTGATAAGTTCTTTCACTTCACTCTTTGCTTTTGAAATCGTTTCATTGATTTTTTCCATAGTTGCCGCATCAGCAATTGTGTCCCCTATTCCAATACTAAAACCATTCTGCAAAAGCCAATAGTTAACAAGCCATTGAGTATGTCCCAAAAATTTGCGAGCTGCATCTGGACCAACCTCTTCCCTGTAGAAATAAAAAAAAAAAAAAAGTTAAGAGTATCAATCATTACCTGCTTTCTGGGTCTCTTCTAATAATAATAATAATGTTTACCACATACCAGATGACATGAATAAGACTTCCAGTAGATGTTCCAAGTGTCTTTTTACAAAGAATTCCTGACAGAAGCTCCCCTTTCTCTATTCGAACTTGAGTATCAGCTGGAGTTATAAACCCTGTTTCAGACTCCGAGTGCCAAGCTGAGTTCCTCAAGAGATTTATCTGCTTTGGAATGATAAGATTAAACACTTGCTTTCCAGTCCAAAGAGGTTTAGGCTTCAAAATTGCTGGAGCAGGTATCTTCCCATCAAAATCCTCCCACCACATCAAAATGTTCATAAAAACATCCTGTGGAAATCCAATAACATCAGACTCAGAAGGGTGAAGAAATATAATACAGCAACAGAAGCAAAATTTCAACTTCCAGTTTCCATCACCTTCTCAATGAATATGTCTCTTTTGGTTATCTTACGGCATCCTAACAATGTATCCTGGACAATTCCCATAACAGGCCTATTTGCTTGAGGTGACACAATGCATTTAGGTACCATCATGAGCTCCAAGACTTCTGCCCTGGTTTCAAATGACTGAGGAACATGCATGTTCATTTCATCTCCATCAAAATCGGCATTATACGGGGTAGTCACTGACAAATTCAAGCGAAAAGTTGAGTATGGCATAATCTTGATTCTGTGTCCCATTATAGACATTTTATGGAGACTAGGTTGTCGATTAAAGAGAACATAATCTCCATCCTGTAGGTGTCGCTCAACCTGCAACCAAGATGTTTTAAAGTTCAGAGAACATTAAAGAACCAAGAAGAGATCAGGAAATTCTAAACAAACAACAACTTGCCTTGTAACCAAGCTCTAGGTGGTGATCACTACTTTTCTTCAAGTACCGTAGATCTAGCCTCTGTCCATCTTCTCTAATGATATACTTGGCACCGGTTTTTCCAGGTGGAGGATGAGGCCCAAATTCAACAAGTTCCTTCAACCTGGCAAGGTTGTAGGAATTACTTGATAACAGACAATATATGCAGATAAGTACATAGAAAAACTGAATAATATCCATATGGAACCTCATACCTTTCAATGTTATATGGAGTCACAGTTTCTGGATACGTTAAGTTCAATGCAATGCTCCATGGCACTCCCAGCTCATCAATGTTAATGGTTGGATCAGGTGTGATGACGGTCCTTGCTGAAAAATCTACACGTTTCCCCATCAAGTTACCTCTAATCCTACCTTCCTTAGCCTTAAGTCTGCTACATATCGATTTTATAGGCCGACCAGACCGCTGTGTAGCCTGAACAATAACCAAGATACTCAGATGATGATCCTAATAAAATGTAAACATAAAACTGGAAGTACATATACAAGAACACATACCCTCGGCTGACCCGGAAGCTCATTATCAAAATATGTTGCTATGTGAAATTGCAGTAACTGTGCAAATTCTGAGATGATGTGTGCAGGAGCCCCATTTTTTTCCTGTCTCCTCAGATTCTCATTGTGTCTAATTATCATTGCCAACTGATGGGTCAAATCATCCTGATTCAAGGAAAGAAAAAAAGGGGAAAAATTTTAAGATATTACTAGCCAAAGAATTCATTGATGTTGGCCAGATTAGAGCAAAGTGATTGCGCAGAATCCTAAAAAATCAAAAAGAAATAAACTGACATCTTGCATCTCGAATATTTTCTAAGAACCAAATACCATTTAATGAGCATGTAAATTAATCACATAAAAATAAAATCCTATTGAACACTCAAGAGAAATATCAATCCTAGAGCTAACCTTTTCAATTAAAGATGAGACTTTTACATAAAATGTAAGAAGGGGAGCTTGCCTCACTCCTGGAAGAAGTATCCATCATCACAGAAGGTCTCACAGGAGGAGGAGGAATTGGAAGGACTTGTAGAATCATCCAATCTGGGCGAGCATATTCAGGATCAAGACCTAATTTTACAGAGTCTTCATCCCTTATCCTTTTCAGAACACCTAGAACCTGGAACATATGCAGCAGAATGTTGACATGACTGAAAGTCAGCAGAAAGAAGTAGAAAAATGGATTGTGAAATGAGGAAGAATAAAAAAAAGAATTTGCAGAATGAGTTACCCTTTCTGCAGAAAGCTGTTGTTTTCTTTCAACAGGTTCAGGAAGCTGATCCTGCTCATCATTTTTCTTCCTTTGAGTCTTGTATTCAGCAACCATTTTCATACCTTCAACAGTGAGCTTTGGCTGTTGGGCACCACAGCCACCCTGACTCTTCTTCACTGGTTGTTCAGAATTTTGACCCTCAACATTTATATCCTCACCACCATCACATTTAGCTTTGTTCTTACAGGCATCCAAAATCTTCTTCATTCTATGTTTTGGATTTTTAATTCTGAGAGCTTGTTTAAACTTATGATCATCCTGGAACAGCCATTACGAAATAAGGAAGTTGCAAGCAACAATTATATTAATTTTATAACTGAATGAACACCACAACTAGAAATCCAAACACATACTTATTACAGAAGTGAGAAGGAGCAATGAAGACAAATAAGCATCCATGTTATTAGAAGCTACCATGTGGAAAATATTGTGCTGTACATCACAACTGACATAACATATCACCTGCTCTGCTAAAGGTGCAACAAATGCAATAAAGATGAACAAATTCAGAGTACATACAAACAGAAGTTCCATTGAAAAGCACCAAACCCTCACCCCAGGAATGGATCACCCAAGTCAGAACAGAAATAGAGGGTTGAACATGCAGCATAAGCAAGGAGGTACTAGCACCAATTTTCTTCCCCTCTCCTTCCTGATAGGCCACACCCAGTTTTTATGGGTCCAACCAAATAAAATTGTCTTAGCATCTGATCCTTCAGATTGTCCAAGAAACCATAATTAATTGTTCCATGATATGGCACTCTACAATTATATCTTTCTTTCTCTTCTTCATGCCTTCTGGCTTAGACGGTGTCAGCACTGCAGTCAGTTTCCCCCCAAAAAAATAATTCCTAGAGGTATTGTGCTTCCTACCTCAAAATGTTCTTATCACACAATTTTTGTGCTTTGGTTGTATGAACCTACCACAATATACACTCCTCCTTCCTGATGGCCCAAGAGGATGATGCACTCACCACATAACAAGGAAATAATATCTAGGAGCAATAGTTGCCAACAATCAATGACATATTTCCATAATGCACCACTTTGCCATTCCTATAATTGGGAAGTTAGAAGTTATTCCTGTCAGATGAAAATGAAGCTCATTGGCAGTTCTTCTTTTGAATCAGAATGAAATACAAGATTGTTGCAATTCTACCACCCCTTCCCCAAACTAAAAAACAATTTCAGGTATAAACCGAGGACATATTTATCATTTTATCAATACAGCCTCACAAAACAGAGTTAACATCATAAGACAAGCTTCAACCCCCCTCCCCCCGCATGTTCCTCCATAACAAAGTTATTGCCATATTGTCACGATTCAACCACCCCTTCCCCAAACTAACACACAATTTCAGGTATGAATGGAAGACATATATATATATATATATATATCATTTTATCAATACAGCCTCACAAAACAGAGCTAGCATCATAAGACAAGCTTCAACCCCCTCCCCCACATATTGCTCCATAAGAAAGTTATTACCATACTTTGAACAAATCATCTGAGCATGCAACATAAATACAACATGATAAAATGAGGCTGAAAATTCTTTCTACTCCGCTTCTTTTTTACCACTACCAAGGATCAGCCCTAACAAGAAGTGGACAAAATGATTGCATATGCAGCCAGTGATAATAGATAGATAAGCCTTCTGCATACATGCATAACCGATCCTGAAAATGAATTAACCAAAACATCCACAATTTGGCAAGGCATGCACCAGAAAAATCTGTCAAACATTTTAAAAGGACATCTCTCCTTGCATGTGTCAGTCAATTAAAACTGGGACATGTAACAACTCAAACTCTAATTAAGAAGATGACTAAGAAACTTAACAGAAATGTATACCTGGCTCCAAAATCAAAATACTTGCCCAAAAAAAAAAAAGGATTCAAACATGAAGGAAACCACTATATGCTTATCCATATTATCCAATGAGCCTTTTTTTCCATTAAGATTAAGCTATTGCTGGTCAGATAACATGACTTTCTTCAATAAAGCAACAAGGACTTTGATGCAAAGCTTGAACAAGGGCATCTTATAGTTTGAGAGTTAAAATTTCAGTCAATCATGTCAATGCTTCCTTATAAGGTAATTTGCAGAAGAATATCGGAATATAAACCCTGTAGTATCCAAACTTCAAGAGAATTATATATGAAACTAAATAAACAGGTCCAGAGCATATAGTGAAGAATCCAACAGCAGCTACAGAAAATCAACAAACATAGAAAGAAGACCTCGTGAAGTAGTACCTCATCGACGAGTATTTTTGAACAATTGAAGCAAACACAACGCATGATACTGAGTACAGTCTTCAAGAATCCAATATGAAACATTGGTTTAGCAAGCTCAAGGTGACCAAAATGCCCAGGACATTCCGACATGGTAGCATTACAAGTCTCACACTTCAACTTCCGATCAATGGTACCAAGTCGAGGGTCACTCAACCCACCAGGCTTCGGCTTCCCCTTCTCAGTGGTCTCACCATGCTCTACCTGCACCACTGACATTTGCCTCTATGGAGAAAATAAAAGAAATATGAAGATCATAATCAGAAGCTAAGCAAGAAGCTTATACCAAAACCAGAAATTTTAGAAGTGGGTAGTAGTTAAAGATTACAATTTCATCTGGACTTATTATGCCAAACTGAACTCGACGAACTTTCTTGACCTCAGCAGGGGAGAACTGGTATCGCATATCCATGGCGACTGATCAATCGAGGATGAAACTAAGGAATTAAACTGTTAGACTGTTAGATTTTGCTCTAATGCTGCTTCTTTTCGTATTAGTTTCAAAATTTCAATTTTCCTTTGTTTAATCATAAACATTTGTTTTTTGTTTTCAGTCGACGCTAATGTTTGTTTTTATTATCAGTGGACGCAGAGAATTTCCAGCCCTTCTCTCCATCTTCCTCTCCTTTGAAGAGAAGAGACACCCGCGGGAATCAGGAACGAAACTTGAAAATGAGCCCTTTGGGGGATATTTATAGCTCAAAAAGTCACGCTACGTTGTGTTTGGTAGCCAAGAGATAGAGGACAAAAATTATACTATTTTCTTAGTTTAAGAAATTTTCTTTATATTTGATATGTTATGAATAAAAAAAAAAAAAAATTTAAATTCAACTAAAGAATGATGAAGTTTATTGTCTAAACACACAAGAAAACATAAAAAAAACAAAATAAATAAAAATAAATTTCTAATCTTTTCTTCTATTAATAGTTAGATAGACATATTTATTTTTCTTTTATTTTTAGATTTTTTTTCTTTTCATTTATTTTCTTTTCTTCTCTTGGTTACCAAACACAGCCTAAATGCTTCACCGAAACCAAATGCTTATGTGTTTTATGCTAACGGACAGAGGATGTGAAGTTATCCATCTCAGAACACCTGTTCAACAGCACTAAACAAAATTCCTAACCAGGATGGTACTAACATTAATAAATGGGATGGTGCTGACATCTAATTTTGGTACAGAATAATAAATGGAATAGAACAGTTTTAAAACAAAATTCCTAACTGTATTAGTATCAAAACACCACTTAGTTATCCTGACCTTTCTAATCCCAGGGTGTCAAAATGAAACCAAAACTGTTTATTAGAATCGGAGCCAACCATTTATGATCGAACCGTATAACACTACATAAAAACAATCCAATTTTGATTTTATAAGTCATTTTCCTAGTTTTGTTTGATTCACCACAAAATAAACGGTTAACGGCCACCAATGATGTTACCGTGTTAATGGGTTTTCTTGTTCTGATGTGTCTCTATCAAAAATAAGAAAAAAAAAAATAAAAGTTTTGTGATACGTTAATCAATATTTCTATATATGATTATTTGTATTTTGATGCTATCGATAAGAATTACAAATCCCATCATGTTCTTACCGTAAGTCTCTAACTTCAAATTTTTACTTCTACTTCAACGTAACTTTTAGTCCTATCGAGGTAAATCTTCTATTGTTTCCCCCTCTTCCCATCTCCCTACTTCCTACTTCATACTCCATATCTGATCTCTGAATGTGAACTTTACAAACTGTTTTTCATAATTGACGATATAAATTTCATGTAAACAGTAAACCGATTGTAAATCAAATAATAAAAATCAATAAAATCAAAATAGAAGAAACAATTCTTATATCAGCTTATTTCTATCCGGTACGATTTTGGTTTCAACTTCTCAAAATGTAAACCAAATAAAAACCAGATTGAATAACCGAAACCACACCATTTGATACCCTTAGATCCACATAGGTTAAATCGTAATGAAAAATACTTTAAAAAAAATAAATCTGTCCAATACAGTTTAATCCAGATCGATATAAAACGATATTGAAACAGTATTGGCCTTGACCGTTCCCTTGTTTAGATCCTTGGTGGGGTTTGCGGCTTTAAGCACCCGATTCCATAGCTGACTAATTAATGGGCATAATTTTGCGGGTTGATCTATAATCGTCGCCAAAAGAAAGTGGAGAAGAAGAAAGGAGCTCAACATCTGGACTTCACTTGCTAGACCCTGCAGATCTCTTATCCACCGGATACCTTCTGCTTTTCTACTCCAAGGTATAACCTGCCTTTGTTCGCTTCATTTATCTTTTCTTCTTCCTTCAACATTTTTATATTTCTCAGACCATTTTTTCTCCTGCAATTTGAAAACCCTAAACCTAATTCATTTGGGTTCTTTATAAACTCTGTATATACGTAGATTTTAATCTTATGAACCTTTAATTCCTGGTTCTGATTTTAGATTATAGTGAACAATCTATCATTTCCACATTCCAACCCAAACGCAACAATCCCGAAATTTGAAAAAAAAAAAAAAAAAATTATTGAGGTTCTTACTACTGGATGTGTGGATATAGCATATTCTCAAATTCGAGCATGTTGTTGCAGTCAATGTTATGCCTTAATTTAAACGGTTGGCTTGTTTCTTAAGCTAATGTTTACAGAATAATTCCATGTTTTATGCCGTCTTAGTAACTGGAATAATATCTTGATGCATTTGTTTGGTGGTTGTTGCCCGGTATCTTACTTTAAAGCGAGTCTGTGTGGAAACTGAATATTGATTGGAATATCAAGAGATTTACTTTGTCCTTTCAACGAAATTGAGAGAATAAATCCCCAATGGCTGTGCTTTTTTTTTTGGTGTATTTATTCTTTATAATCTGATAACAAAGCTAATACTTCTTCAACCAAGAAAAAGAATCTTATTTTGATTTTCCGGCCTGTAACACTTGGGCTGCATTTGGTAACACTCTGTGGAAATGATTTCATTGATTTCTTGCCTACCCGGAATAGATTATGAGCAGAATCGTATTTGGTAGTATAAGAAAAGAATATGACAATAGGTATAAGGCTTTGACAAATTCAGAATAAAATACTATCATTTCTGTTGACAGTAATTTCTGAAACCAGAGTGATTTCTTGGATGGCATCAGAACCAGACTCAGGGTAGCAGCCAGGTGCAGGGTAGAGTAAGAACTGGAATTAGGATTCAGGGTTGAGAAGCAGGGTTCTTTTTATAGGGGTCTGAGTTTGGGCTTAAGCTTGGGGGTAATGTTGTGGCCAGGGAGAAGGTTCAGGTCCAGATATGGGAATAAAGATCCTGTCATGTGTTGAGGTAGAAATCTTACAAAAATTTGACTCAGAAAAACAAAGCTTTCTTCAAATGAGCAGGTGTCCAGATATGACACTAATTGTTGTGATATTGTGATGGAAATGTTATGAAAAATCAAGTTGAAAAATCAATTAGCAGTTGGGTGCCAGCTAAAGATCGCATCTTGTGATGTTGTGATAGAAATCTTACAAAAAAAACTTTTTTTTTTTTTAACTTAAAAAAATAAATTCAAACGAGTAGTTGTTGTAGTTAGTTGTAGAGCACAGATTTTCCATGAACTTTTTTTACTAAAAAGAGTGACTTGGGGATGAGCTGATCCTGTTGGACGTGATTCCTTTGAAGTGTCTCAAAAGCCATTCTGTTTTTTTTTTTTTTGGTTCCAGAAGCACTTTTCTTCTGGTTTCCAAACGCCAATCTACTCCCTGTAATTACTCTTTGTGAGCAGAATAAAAAATAAAGTTATGGGTCAAAAGTACTTTCTGAGAGCAGAATTGTTACCGAACACAGCCTTAAAACTGTGCTAATGTTGTTCCTGACATGTCTGATTGCTTAAGACTGCTGATTTGCTCTCACAGTTGTATGTTAGTTAATAGTATGGGTTCTTTGTAAACTCTGTATATACGCAGATCTTAATCTTATGGACCTTATGCTTGGTTCTGATTTTGGATTATAGAGAACAATCTATCAGTTACACATTCCACCCCCTCCCGAAAAAGGGAAAAAAATGCTATCGAGGTACTTACTATTCGATAGATAGCCATAGCATATTCTCGAATTTGAGCATGTTGCTGCAGTCAATATTATGCCTTCATTTTAACAATTCGCTTGTTTCTTAAGCTAATTTTTACAGAATAATTCCATCTTATGCTGTCGTATTTACTGGAAATCTGGAATGATATTTTATGCATTAGTTTTGTGGCTGTTGCTCGGCCATCTTTCCTTAAAGTGAGTCTTTGTCTCAAGTGAAGATTGATTAGATGATTAGAAGATGCACCTTTTGCCTGAAGAAAAAAATCCCTCAAGGCTGTAATTTTTTGGTGTATTCATTCTTTTCCATCTCATAATAGATCTAATACTTCTCCAACCAAGGAAAAGAATCTTGGTTTTGTTTTGCCAACTAGTTCACCGCTTAAAACTACAACTGTGCTAATGTTGTTCCCGAGTTGTCTGATTGCTCATGACTGCTGATTTTCTATCAAAGTTATATCCTAAATATTATGATTTTGGGTTAGTTTCTCTTGGGTGGCTGGTGTCAGTGCTTCCCTGAGATCAATATGGCCAGGGCAATTTTCTATGGAGGTTGTATTTGGTTGAAATTTTGATCCCTGATTCTGGTCCCTTATTATATCCTTGTGCCCCTTACATACTCTTTTTGGTCTTAAGAGAGGATGTAATCAACTCTGTAATCTTTGTGTAACTCTTTTCATTAGTGCCATCTTTCATTTGCTATTTCTCCCCCACTCCCTCTCCTGTCTACAACATTGATTAATGCTCATATTTGGATGAAATTGAACTACTTATGATGGATGTGATACTTCATACTGCATGGCTGAATTTTGGTCGTTCTTTCTCTGAGGTTGCTCAAATCTGACACCCTCTCATTTCATTAGATGAGGAAGGTTATATTGTTATTGCTTCAAACCCGTCTCAGTATTCTGAAGGGACATTTGTTCCTATCTATTTCTTTGTTTATTTTAAAAATAAACCAAAGGTCGATTTATTTGAGTTCTGTTTGTCCATTTTGTGCTTTTTATAAAGAATGAACTTTCTTACTTAATTCATAGTTATTTTTTCACGAATCATTTATTAATTTGGTAAATAGGAATACCAGGGTAGATTTTTTGGGATTTAACAATTCTGCCTCCCCTTTGTGACTTGTGTCCTGGATCTGTCACTCAATGGGTGCCATCAACAGCATCCCATTCTCCAGTATCTAATACAAATGCAATTTTAGCATTGAGACTTGAACTTCTCTTTGATATTTATTAACATACTCTTTACTGACAATTTATCTGGACGTAGTAAATCAATTGTTAGGATCATTTGATTTGCAAATTTAAAAATTAAGTGGCACATGAGGGGAAGGGTGAATCTAAAACTCCTAATCTCTCTGCAATATAGTGTGATGTGAGCTTTTCAAATTCATTGTGTAGCCCTAATGTAAGTACTGCTCATTCTTTTAAGTTGTTTTCTGACATCTTACTGAGTTTCCTTGTTTTTTGGTAAAAGTTCCCTCTATGATGGGACAGTAGTCACATTGAACCCATGTTTAATTCAGTTTCTAATTGACGTAGGTGTGGTTTTTGTTTACTTGAGTTTCCTAGTGACATGACTGCAGTTTTTCGGATTGATTGATATTTGTGATTTGAATACATTCTTCTTTCTGAATGAACTAGTTATCAGAGCTGTTTTGCAATGAGGCTCACATTATGCTTTATGAACGTACTGGTGACATGAAAACTTATTATTTTGGAAGAGAGTCAGTAATGGTTCTCTCCTTAGACTTGCAGGCTTTCCTTCTCCGGGCACGGGCGCTGAAGGTCTACAGACAAGCACTGAGAATTGCTCGACGGGCTCCTATTCATTCCAGAGGTAATGCTTTATAATTAGAATCATCGTCCTAATTAAATAGTTTTTGTAAACATTAAAGATGTCCAGCTATCTGTAGAATAGGCACCAACTTTGAGGATTATTTTTTTCTTTTTTTAAATAAAAATGAGCACCTATAGCATACGCTGTCTGTTTTCTCCGAAGCATTTTTTTTCTTTATTTTGGAGGGTATAATTGTGTAGGGTGTTCTCTACCTGAACTATGAACTGTAATTGACAGATGATTTGAGGCAGGCCATTCGACAAGAAATGGAGAATAACAGGCACTGTGGCGACAAGCTAAGGATACGTTTTTTGATTAGTGAAGGCTTGGAGAGGTTGAAAGGTCTGGATGAAATGCTTGATATGCAGGGCCATTAGAGTTGAATTGTATCATGTATTTGCTTCTGGAAGTGACAGGTTCACAAGCACAAGCAAATATTTGGTGGAGTTTCAAAAATACGTACGGTTTATGAAACTTGTGCCTCTTAACGCTCCAGGAAGGCCTGTATAAATGGTGGGGAAAAGAATGCACTTTGGTTGTGTGAACTGTGAAGGAATGGAAAGTGCAGCACTTCTCTGCCCCCTATTTATGAATGGTCAAATTACCCTTTATTGTTATGTGATACCCTAACACGATTTAGATTTAGGCCTGTTGCATTAATCCCTTCAATTTGAATCCAGATTCTCTACACACGGGTCTTCTCCACATGGGTAGTTACCAATGAAGTAGAATCTACTTCCTAATAGACATAGCTATAAACAAGGGAGATTTTATTTCATAGGTGACACCATAATATCATTTTTTTTTTTTTTTTTTGTTAATCAAGTTGTCCAAACAAGCCAGTTTACGCGCACCTCGACTAATCCTTGGGAACACTAGCACAGCAACCCACAGTCATAATATCACTTCACTAATAAATGTAAGCCACGTGACATCCAACTACTGACCAAGGGGTTTTTCACAACTTAAGGAATCTAACAAGGGCAAATAAGGTTTTTCACTTCTTATAGGGATTAAGGTTTCATTACATCTACTCTATAAAAGGGAAAAAAGATCATTCTTTCACCCTCTCTTTCCCCATTACTCTTTCAAGATTGAACCTAAGATTAATTTAGGCAACAGAAGCCTCATCCATCGGGGCCCGAGAAAAGAAGCGTCGAGCACTCCAATCGACCATCGAACATGACCTTATGAAACATAAGCCATAATAACCAAGTTCGCAAAAAAGGCCATGCTCATTAGCTCCCCAATTCTTGGCAATAAAATCAAATACTTCGAAGAGCAAGCTTCTCATAGACAAACACACAAGACCAAGGTCTTCACAGCCAAGCAAGTTTCTTACAACCGACCAAGCTCTTCGCAACCGAGTGCATTGCATCAGAACAACACTTTGAGCTGTCGATGTCCATCTCAGCTAAAAAACTCAACAAATAGGTCTCCTACCTAACTCGTGTAATTTTTAAGCATGAAAAATTATATATAATCGGTTGCTCTTGTTCTAATAATATTAGCCACCAAGACTCATAAGCCTAAAGCCGAAGGTTCGCCCCCCCCCCCGCGTCGGGGTGGAGGTCGATGCTTAGTATGACAATTTACATTAGCTATACCCTGGATGACCATTCCCACTGGCAGGAATCTACTCCCTTAACTAAGGGAGTGGGGGGTATTTGATACAAAAGTAGTGCAAGGTCTTCAACATTTGTATTGAGCATAGGCGTCTGGTCTTCGACACCCATTTCCACATCATAGATGTTCACCTTCGACATCCATATTTGACCCCTCCATGCTCATTCGGCAGGCAACTCAACATACAAGTCACTATTGAACCCAAAGAGGATTTGTGTTAAACTGACGAAAAGCAACATGGAGATGCGTCGAGCACGAATTTCTACATCCCAACACAATGGGGATGCGCCGAGCATGAATTTCTACACCATAACACAATGGGGACGCGCCGAGCATCAATTTCTACACCCCAACACAATGGAGACATGCCGAGTATGAATTTCTACACCCCAACACAATGTGGGCGTGCCGAGCATGAATTTTTACATCCCAACACAATGTGAACATGTCGAGCATGAACCCCAACCAATGGGGGCATCGATCACCTTCACCAGAGAAAGTAAGGTTACAAAAGAACATTTTGACAAGGTGGGGATAACAGTGAGAGTCAAGTTTGAGAATGTTGCCCCATCCCAAAGCATCAAACAGGTCTTTGATGTCATACCTGGACAAAGAGTCGGAATTGATGGTCCTACCTTGCTCTATGTTTCGAGAGATGTAGAGATCCCATGATTCTTGAGCAATGGAGGAGGAGAACCATATATCTTTGTCAGAGGCCTTCCTTTTTCCCTTCTGAGCTACTGTTTTCTTGCCTCTGTGGGGGTGAGAGTCCATGCTGATTGGAGGCGTAAGAGGGGAAGAGATGCAAGGGTTTTGGGAGACGGATAGGAAGGGATCTTGAGAGATCTAGGTTAGAAAGAAGTTCTAAGCTAGGGTTTTGGGAGAGGAAGAGTCGAAATGGGGTTTTAGGCCAAACAGGGTTTTAAAAGTGGAAAAAATGGTTCGAAAAAATCGATTTAAAAGAGTTCGGAATCGAATTTTTGGCGGCGCCGATCGACCGATTATATTGTGGCGGTCGACCGGTAACCCTTTTGTTTAGAAGCGGTCGATCGAAAGTTTTAGGCGGTCGACCAGTAATCTATTCGGTCAGTGCCAGTATATTGAGGCGGTCGACCGGTAGAGTCCAGAATGCTTGAGAACCTAGAAAATTATGGATGTGGAAAGGATTTTTCAAGTCTAGGCTTTTGGAAAAGAATATTCAAGAAGGAATGTTTATTTATTCAGCCAAACGGGTTGCAAATGCCAAGCTCCTTCCTTAGGAAACTAAAATGCTCTTCACCAAGTGGTTTAGTGACTATATCTGCGAGTTGTTTCTCAGTTTCAATGTATTCTAGAGAGACATCGCCATTTTGAATGGTGTCTCGTAGAAAGTGGTGTTAAATATCAATGTGCTTTGCCCTTGAGTGTAAAATGGGATTTTTACTCAAGTTTATGGCACTGGTGTTATCACACATGATTGGGCAAGATTTGAAACTCACTCAAGGTCTTGGAGAGTTTGCTTCATCCAAAGGATTTGAGCATAACATCTACCAGCTGCAACATATTCAGCTTCTGTGGTAGATAGAGCAACGGAGTTTTGTTTCTTGCTAAACCAAGAGACAAGGCAAGAGCTGAGAAAGTGACAAGTACCACTGGTACTTTTTCTGTCAATGTGACAACTCTGAAGTCGATTCGAAAAGTGACCAAGTCAAGGGGTTGGTTTTTGGGGTACCATAACCCAACATCACATGTGCTTTTCAGATATTTAAAAATTCTTTTTACAGCAGTGAGGTGAGATTTCTTAGGATCAGCTTGAAACCGAGCACATGCACATACACTGTACATGATGTCAGGTCTACTTGCTGTTAGATATAGAAGACTCCCAATCATGCCTCTATATCTAGTTACATCCTCAGAAGTTCCATCCTCATCCTTGGTTAGTTTCAAGGATGAGCTCATCGGAGTGTCTGAAGATTTTTTACTGTTAATGTCAAATTTCTTTAGTAGCTCCTTGGTGTACTTGCTTTGATTTATGAAAATTCTATTATCAGTTTGTTTTATTTGAAGTCCAAGGAAGAAATTTAACTCTCCCATCATACTCATTTCAAATTCATTGCTCATTTTGTTACCGAAATCAATACACATTCTCTCGTTGGTTGAGCCAAAGATGATATCATCTACATAGATTTGAACAATGAGTATGTCATTCTTCAAGTTCTTCAAGTACAGGGTTGTGTCAATCCTCCCCCTTGAGAAGCCACTTTCTATCAAGAAAGTACTTAATCTCTCATACCAAGCTTTAGGGGTTTGTTTGAGGCCATACAGAGATTTCTCAAGTTTGTAGACATGGTTTGGAAACTTAGGGTCTTTAAAACCAGGAGGTTGAGCTACATATACCTCTTCTTATGTATCCATTCAAGAAGGCACTTTTGATATCCATTTGATATAGTTTAAAGTCCTTATGGCATGCAAAAGTTAGTAGCATTCTAATGGACTCTAACCTTGCTACTGGTGCATAGGTTTTATCATAGTCTATTCTCTCTTGCTGAATATGTTGAGACCGGTGAGCATAGGGGCTCTGTATTGGGCGTCGCACCGGTGGCCCAAATTCTTTACCAGATCCTGGTTCGAACCGCGGTCCCATTGGCTGGACATTAAGAAAATAAAGTTGCACCTTCTCCACAAGTCCGGGCTTTTGGATGACTGGCAAGCGCTTGATCCTATAAGTGGTATCAGAGCAGGTGGTCGCGGGTTCGAGTCTCCCCAAGTGCATGGGTGCTTTGGTCTTTGGGCATCGCTTTGGGGGGGGATTGTTGGGACCAATGGGGCTCTATATTGGGCGTCTCACCGGTGGCCCAAAGTTTATGCCAGATCCAAATTCGAACCGCGGTCGCGTTGGCTAGACATTAAGGAAATAAAGTTGCACCTTCTCCATAAGTCTGGGCTTTTGGATGATTGGCAAGCGCTTGATCCTACAGATTATACCCTTTGGCAACTAATCTTGCTTTGTTTCTCACTATGTTCTCATCTTCATCTAGTTTATTGTGAAAGACCCACTTAGCACTAATGATTGTGTGGTGGTTAGTTCTTGGGGCAAGTTCTCATACCTTGCTTCTTTCAAACTGGTGAAGCTCCTCTTGCATAGCTATAATCCAATCACTATCTTTTAGTGCTTCTTCTTTGTTCTTGGGTTCGATCCTTAAGATAAATGCAGTGTGATTGCATACCTCTCGGGTTTTAGATCTAGTCTGGATTTCTCCATCTAGATCCCCATGATGTTTTCTAAGGGATGATTCCTATGCAGAATGACTTCCTTAGGTAGTGTTTCTAATTTTTCTATGGTAACATCATTTGTATCATCAAGAGAAATATCATTAGCTTTGTTCTTAAGTTTATCAATTATGATATCATCATCATCAACAGGAGATTTGTTTAAATCATTAGGTAAAGATTCATCAAATCGTACATTCATAGATTCTTCAACCATTAATGATTTTTTATTAAAAACTTTATATGCCCTAATGTTGAGTGAGTATCCTAAGAATATTCCTTCATCAGATTTTGCATCAAATTTTTCAAGATAATTTTTTGTGTTTAAGATGAAACATTTACATCCAAAGACTCTAAAGTAATCTACTTTTGGTATTTTACCAAAGTACAGTTCATAAGGTGTTTTAGAAAGTAAAGGTCTAAGAATTATCCTATTTAGTACATAACATGTTGTATTTACAGCTTCAGCCCAAAAGTATTTAGGCAAAGAATACTCATTAAGCATAGTCCTTGCTGTCTCTTGTAATGACTTGTTTTTCCTTTCAACTACCCCATTAGATTGAGGCGTTCTAGGAGCGGAGAAGTTATGGTCAATACCATGCTTGTTGCAGTATAAGTCAAATTGACTTATATTGTCAAATTCTCCTCCATGGTCACTCCTCACAGAGATTACAGTATACCCTTTCTGATTTTGCAGTCTGTTACATAGAGTTGTAAATTCATCGAAGGCATCATTTTTATTTTTCAGAAAAACAATCCAAGTGTATCTAGAGTAGTCATCAACGATTACAAAGGTGTCATTTTTACCACTCATACTAGATATATTGATAGGTCCAAATAAGTCTAAATGAAGTAGTTCCAATGGTCTAGAGGAAGAGACAATATTCTTCGACTTGTGGGAGACCTTAGTTTGTTTGCCTTTTTGACAAGCATCACAAAAATTGTTTATTTCATACTTGATTTTAGGGAGGTTCCTCACAAGATCCTTGGATGCTATGGTTTGAATCAACTTGACATTTATATGTCCAAGTCTTCTATGCCATAATGAAGACTCACTATGGTTAGAAATCAAGCATGCATTCAAGGAACTTGCTTCATCAAGCATACAAACATAAATATTGTTTTTCCTAGACCCTTTTAGTATTAGAGTATCATTTGCATCTTTGATGCAATAATGGGAGACATTGAATTCTACTTTGTATCCAATGCTACAATAATTGACTTACACTTAGGAGATTATAATTCAAAATTTTCACAAAGTAAACGTTTGAGATTGAAATACCTCCAAGTCTTATTTTTCCAATACCAGTAATTTTTCCTTTGCTGTCATCTCCAAAGGAGACCCATTCTCCATCGTAGTCCCGTAAGCTTGAGAATAGGTTCTTGTTGGATGTCATGTGTTTGGAGCATCCACTGTCGATGACCCATTCAGCTTCCACCTTATTCTTCAAGCAAACCTGTAACAGAAATTTAATCGTACATTGGTACCCATAATCTCATGGGTCCATCATTGTTAGTGTCAAACTTTTTGACTGGAACCCAAATGGTTTTGTACTTTTTAGGTGTTTGGTTCTGCCTTTGCAATGGCTTTAGGTTTCTTTGAGTCCTCTGTTTTTCATAAAATCCATTTGATCTTTGAGGAGTATAGTATCTTTGAAATCTATAGAGTCCTTGGTTTTGGTCATGGTTTTAAGTATCTCCGATACCGATACGATACCCTCCGATACGTATCTTAAATTTAGTCGGTCGATACGATACATTGAATTTTTTAAATCATTTCGTATCGATATATATCCTACAATACATACCGATATGCATCAATACACCACTAATACACATCGATACGATACGACATGCCTCGATACAACTCTATGAAAAATATAAAATTGAGGTAAAATGTACGTTTCGGTATGTATTGGTACGTATCGGTGAGTATCGGTATGTATCGATCAGTACGTATCGGTATATATCAGCATGTATCGGTGAGTATCGATATATATATATCGGTACGTATCGGAGTATCGATACGTATCGGCGCTACGGTCATATAATGGCCAATATGGGTAATTTAAAAAAACGATTTTTTGAAGGGTTTTTGTTCCAAAGTTACTGTCAGCCATATTTCTCTCTAACTAAAGTGGAAATCAATGTTGGAAACCAGGATTGTACATTTATGGGATAACTACAGACCTTGAATTCTTAGTACGATACCCTCAATTTAGTGTTTATGCATAATACATGTTATCAATAGTTTTTTTTAACAAATTCTTTATGCAAAAGTGTTTAAAAAAATGTTTCCTATCCATTTATGTGTGTATCTTTAGCGTATCTTAGTGTATCTCCGATACGATACGATACCCTCCGATACGTATCTTAATTTTGACCGACCGATACGGCGACCGATACCGATACTTTAATCCTTGGTTTTGGTATTTTCCTTGTGGTCTATAAGTCTCCCTAGGATAGTTCTTGTACCCTTGGAATTGTCTTTGGGGCCCCTCAATAGAGTATTCTCTTTGAGGTTGGGATTTTTTATACCTAGGCATAGGCCTAGAGTTTTCTTGAGACCTATATTACCTTCTTAGGGGCGTGTAGTAGTAGGCATGGCTAACTCTTGGTCTCTCAGTTTGAGAATTGGGTTTCTTCTTTTTCTTGGAGTGACACTGGTTTATGGAGTGTCCTGTCTTTTTACAAAAACTACATTTAATGTAAGAGGTGGATGGTTGGTTTCTTTGGTCACCCCTTCTTGGATTCTCATTTCCAGATGGATTTTGTCCATTATAACCTAGTCCTTCTCTTTCATTTGGACCTTTCCTTTGAGAACCAAGAAGATTGTCAAGGTTCTTTTGCCCCTGGGTAAAGGTGCAGAGGGTGGAGTTCAACTTGAAGTTTTCTTCCTCCAGTTCACTTACCTTTGAGGTTAGTGCCTCCACTCTCTTATTTAGTGTGTCAACCTCTTTCTCAAGTTTATTTTTATCATACGCTAATTTGATACTTTCTTCATATAAGGCCTCGAAGGCTTCTTGAAGCTCCTCATTAGAGTCCCTTACTAAAAGTTCAGGTCGAGTTTGACATACCTCTTGTTCTTCATCTCCGATGGCCACCAAGGCAAGGTTGGTGACTTCTTCTCCAAATTCACTTTTCTCCTCTTCATCACTTTTGTCCCATGTGGCTGCATAAGCCTTCTTCTTTGACTTATTTGGGCATTCAGTTCTGAAGTGTCTAGGCTTTCTGCACTCAAAACATACTATATCTTTAGAAGAGATTTCCTTGGGTTTAATTTTTTATTTACCTTTTTCCCCATAAGATTTGTCACTGTAGGATTTGTTCTTGTGTTGAAATCTTCCTTTCTTTTTGAGGAACTTGTTGAATTTCTTCGTGATGAGTGAAATTTCTTTTTCCATGTCGAATTCTTCATCTTCTTCATCATCGCTTACTTCTTCGATAGTTTGAGTTGATTTTAGAGCTATGGTTCTCCTTTTGTTCTCAGGATTTGGTTTGTCGGCGTTCAGCTCTACTTCATGAGTTTGTAGAGATCCAAGCAAGTAGTCCAAGGAGATTTTTGTCAAGTCTTTGGCTTCTTCTATTGCTGTTTTCTTGGGTCTCCAAGCTGCAGGTAAGGCTCTTAAGATTTTCCTGACTTTTTCAGCGTTAGTATAAGTCTTGCCTAAACCTTTGAGATTGTTCACAAGATCAGTAAATCTTGTAAACATAGAAGTTATTGACTCATTTTCTTTCATAAAGAAGGATTCGTAATCAGAAACGAGTTGGTCTACCTTTCTTTCTTTTACCTCTGCTGTATCACATGCTATGTCACATGCTATGACTCGGTTGAACTCTTGTTCATTGAGGGCACATTGAAGGAACGTGATTGTGCGGAAGTTGTACTGGATGAGAGTGATTCCCCTTCACTTCGGTACTGTCTTTCCATCAACTATTTTGGTGATGGTGTATGGTCCATTCTCTATGGCTCTCCATACAAGAATGTTGTGACCACACATAAAGTTTTTG
Source organism: Macadamia tetraphylla (assembly GCA_022985045.1). Lineage (NCBI taxonomy): Eukaryota > Viridiplantae > Streptophyta > Magnoliopsida > Proteales > Proteaceae > Macadamia > Macadamia tetraphylla. The sequence goes on along the minus strand of CM040971.1, from coordinate 15,501,386 downwards.
AATCTATACTTCCAGAAGGAAAAGTTCTCTCCATTAAAGTAAGGGGGTCTCGAGGCGTTCATGCCATCTGGTGGTCCTTGGAATGTGGCCATGGTCTTTGACTCACCTTTAAGGCGATATAGTCTTAAATAAATTGAGCTCCCGCTCTGATACCAATTGAAATAACCTAAAGGGGGGTGAATAGGTTATACTAGTGGAATTTAACTCTTTTCGATGAATAGGTCACAAGTGTGACTGCAAGTTAAAACAATGCAGAGTAAATAAAACAAGTACAACCACAAAACACAAGATTTATAGTGGTTCGACTCAATCCGAGTCTAGTCCACTCCCTACAAGAATCCTCTTGTAAGGTATTCTACTAGTTCTCCCTTTCAGTATGGTAGATAGGGAAGAAAACCTTTACAATCTTTTTCCCGGATAAGAGTATCCTTACAAATCCCCTTTACAGGCAGAGAGACGTTTTTACAATCTCTTTTGGAGGTAGAGAGACACCTTTCTCTTTTTAGGATAAGAGAATCCTTACAATCCTAAGTACAGTCTAGAATTGTAAAAACATAAATAAATAGGAAATAGTGGAATAGGAGGAATACCTCAAGTGTGGTACAAATGATGAGAATGAGAGATGAATGATGCACCTTTTTTAAAGTCATCTTTTATGGTTTTGACTTGCACAGGAGAGAGTAGAGGACTTTGATTGAGACTTGAGCCTTTTGTTGGGATTGGTGTAATCGAACAACTCAAGTAGAATATACTAATCTTAATAACTCTTGAATGCTTGCAATACTGCTCTTAAAGCTCTTTCTTAATGGTTATTTAATTAAGAACGGTTTGGGTATTTATAGGTGAACTTAGTGAAGCATTTTAGGTAGGAAATCAGGCTCTAACGGACGTATTCTGGGACCACCGGTCGATCGTCATCAGTAGCCGGTCTATCGCCAAGAGTCGTTGAGGCAAAATATAGCCTTTAGGGCACTTTCAGGCAGTCACCAATCTACCGGGACTTTCTATCGGTCGACTAGCTATGGTCTTGGATAGTTTCGATCGATCGGGGCTTCCAGCCGGTCGACCGCCAACATGACATACTCTGTTTTGACAGAATGCTGTCATACTGACCAGTCGTCAGTGTTTTGACCATAACGTTTCGGTCCGATCTCATATTGATCTGAGATCAGTTGCGTTGGAATCAAAACTCAATTTCCTACAACTTCTATGAAGGTTTCATCTCTTGATGCTAATTTAAGATTCCCTAAAATACCCTTGAGTTAGGTTAATGTGGTTTTCACAGAATTTCACTAGAACACATTTTTCCTAATATGTTCCTTACCACTTAGAGACTTTCCATACTTGGTCAAGGTATGCTCTATGGTCATTCTAGTATGATGCAATGCACATGCATATGGTGAGTGCATATATATATATATATATATATATATATATGTAGAAGTTACAAATTACATTAAAAATGACCAATCTATCCTAATAGTCTTCTTCTTCACTTGAACCTTCCACTCTTTGGCACTTTTTCTTCTTTTCTTCTTGTTTGTAATTCCATGTCTTTAAGCTTCATGTCTTGATTCAACCTTCTAAGTGTTTCTTCAAGCTAATTACACTTTCTTCAAGCTAATCACATTTTATCAAACCAAGTTAAAGATGTATGTTTGTTTGTTAACACTAAAACATAGCAAGGAGTGTGGACATGTTTCCCAACACTCTCGACCATGGCCGCCCTAGCTTTTGCTCTTGAAAGTTGCACTGCAATAAGGATGGTTAAGATCAGTACGAGAAAAAGAAAATTTGAAGCAAAAACAGTCTCGGGCAGACCTAGGACTCACCCGGGCTAAGCCCGAACAGGAACAAAAAGGCATCCGACTGGAGGCTACTGGACTCGACAGGCCGACAAAGTGTCTTGTCCTTAGCCATCGACAGTGACTCTGCATCTGTCTCGAAGATGGTAGGTGCAAATTTCACATCCTTCAGATCCGGGATGTCCAAAGTATTACCGAGGAGGAACCCCTCAGGCACCCTCACAAAAAAATATTTCAACTTCCAGCCATGTATTGAGGACGGATATTGGTTCAAAAATCGGAGGTCTTTCCTAGGGCAGAAATAGTACCTGCCCTAATCCCCCTTGCTGGAACTAAGAGACAGACAGTTTAGGAAGTGAAGAAGGGAGAGGGGTCTCTCCATCCGAGAGAAGAAGACTATAAAACTAAGAACCTATCGCCACCCATTCGGGGTCAGCTGGGCTGGACAGATGCCTTAGTGCCAAAACACCTGGCTGAAGAAGGGATGGAGAAGAAGTTGAAGCCTAGCCTTGAAGGCATCCCAATAGAAGCAAAGCTCCTCAGGGTTTCGTTAGCTAGCTCTATCCTTGGGCCTCGGAATCCGAATGACGAACTCGTCCAGGATACTACAAGAAGCACGAAGCTCCACTAACTTTTCTTTAGTCATTATAGACACTATATTCCTAGCCTCGACTTCCAGGGACTCGTTTGCCTGGGCCCTGGACTCAAGAAGCCCCTTCCTGATACCTCCACCACTCATGTCACTGGCAGTGGAGGAAGAGGAAGCACCCGAAGATGTGGAGGAACATCCCTTGGATCCGACCGGGGCTCCAACACCTATAAACGGCACCCTCAAAAGACGAGGGGCCACTGCCTAAAGAGCTAGACATAACTTACTTCTGAATACCTCTGGCCGAACCAAAGATCAGAGGACAATTAAGGACGAAGGGTCAGAGAAATTAGGAGAAGATGACAAAATGAGAGAAAGTGACACTATTTGTAGGTGGAGGTGCATCAATACGACTCCCTAGCCTCATTAATTGCAGTACACGTCATCTGTATGAGATTCCTGAAGTACACTCGAGAAAAGCACACGAGCGAAGTACCGCATCCACACCTCAGTTGGTCACTCAGGCCAAGGCCGAGTAGCTTGATCGAAGGTTAATACCTCGGTTGGGGGCTCAGGCCAAGGCCGAACAGACCTGACCGAAGGTCAACACCTCATTTGGGGCTCAGGCCAAGGTCAAGCAGACCTGACCGAAGGTCCTCACCAAGGTTTGGTGCTCAGGCTAAAGTTGAGCGGACCAGACCGAAGGTCCTCACCTCGGTTGGGGCCCCTGGCTAAAGCCGAGTGGACTTGACCGAAGGTCCTTACCTCAGTTGGGTGCTCAGGCAAAAGCCGAGCGGACCTAACCGAAGGTCCTCACCTCAGTTAGGGGCTCCAGCCAAGGCCGAGCAGACCTGGCCAAAGGCCCCTACCTCAGATAGGACGAAGCCTGAATCCAAATGAAGAGGGCCGAAGGAACATAAAGAGAGGAAAAAGAAAGGCATGGTTACTCCCACTAGAAGAGCTTCTTAGTGGCAGTAAGGGGGCTTCTGATACGCCCAAATTAGTCATCTTATAAGACAAGGGCAAGTGGCATCCAGGAAGGGACACGTGGCACCCAGCTGAGGGATATCCACCATGGCCAGGACTCTGGAGTCCCCCTCAACCGAGAGAGGCACGCGAAGGACTCTAACGACGTAAGAAGGAGGAGATACCCTAATAGAGAAGAATCCCCACAAGGTAGGAAGACGTATCCTAGTAGGACTCGGAAAGGGGGTAATCATATAAGAAAGAACCCTAAAAGACAGAAGGGGTAAGTCGATACGCTCACACAATTACTCCTATGAAAAAACTATTATGCCGGTCTCTAACTTGGGCGTAGGAGGACTAATCCCGGAGACACCTCCGGGCCTCTACCTTCTGTGCTTGTGCAGGATCGGTGCTTAGCCTCATACAGATTTTTGGCAGTAACACTTCCTTACTGATGTGGACTCGTGAGCCATTAATGGACCAATCACCCTTTGGGTTGAGGTGGCAAATCTTATAATGGCTAACCATTGTGGCAACGATCAACTCAATCGTGGTTACCCTAAGGTGAGATAACCGCCTAACTTAACCTTGGTCATGTCTTCTAGCCTTAGTTGGGTTTAAAAATAGTTATGGGTGTTACTATCTCATGATTAGGTGATGGGTCTAGGTGACATATGAACGGTAGATGCTGATTGCATGATAAGGCATCATGTTAGTATAAACCACCATTCGATATGAGGATTGTCGGTGTCATGAAGGACGATCATGCCTGGTTGATATAGGTTGAGGTTTAAGTTGGTTGGTCATAAGATAACTTATATGTGCCCGGGTATTAAGTACTGACCACGGATGTCATCACCTCATTTTGCCATCTCAAATGACAAGACATGATAACCCTTATGACAACCTATGATACTTGTCAAAGTTCCATTCAACATTACATTGGTTTTGAGAGATTGATTGATAAGATTGTAAGGAAAAGAGCTTTAGATCATTAACCCATTTATTAATGGTTTGAACTAACAAGGTTGGATTTGGATATTTTTATCAAAAACATAATATTAGGGGAGAAGAATGCTCCAGCACGGAGGTCAATGAGTGAATGCACATGGGCATTGACAGAGGGGTGCGTGACTAGGAAGTGTTCTTTGCGCATAACATTATTACAACATATTCACATGATGTATAAGGTAATAGCAATTGTAATGGCAATTTTTTTAATTAGTCTAAATAATATGGGCAAGAGAATCCTTTATGCTAGCGCGACTATGCCCGCACACAAGCCAATAGGAGGACGAATAAAGGCACTTGGGTCGGGGGCAACACGGTCTTTCCATGCAGACATTGTGCTAGTGCGTAGGCCAATGAGAGGCTGCGTGGACTCATTTGAGTAGGGGTAGCAAGGTCTTTTTATGGACGCCATATTGGTTAGAGGTTGATATTGATACTTGGCTACATTGGATACTCATCTAATAAAATGTTTCTGCGTTTTTTCATTTTATGGGAATAAGAAAATGGAATCTTTCGTTTGTTGTACACGGTTCTGCATTTTTTTTTTTTTTTAAGAACTGAATTAAAAGGAAAAAAAATGACATGTTTCAACATTTGAGAAACGTTCCATTTGAATAAAAAAAATCATATGTCCCCGATAATTTCCTCAAGGCCAAAACCCTCTATATCTCCTTGAAACCTTGAAAAGCCAAAACATTCTCTATCTCCTAGATATGCTGAAGAATTGAGTGGTGAAGAGTCCTTGAAGAACTCTCACTCGATCCCTGCTGATCATTGGTCTCCCCCATCCCTGTCTAGGTGAAATTGGACAAAGAAACCCTTTTTCGTAAAGGAGGAATCTCGTACGATGCCCTCTCTCCCTCATCCCTATCTCGATGAAATTGTTTCTGAAACAAGTTAACAATCACCATTTTTTAGGCAAAAAATGATTTTTAGCACAGAAACATAAATTTTTTGTTTTGACACGAAACGTTACCAAATTCATCCTAATAATATGGGATTTGAAAAAAAAAATCAATTTTATGTTGAGAGTGGGATTTGAACCCACGCCCTTTCGGACCAGAACCTTAATCTGGCGCCTTAGACCAACTCGGCCATCTCAACAGATGAAAGAAAAGCTCTAAAACTAGTTTATTTGATTATAATAATTCCTGGGTCATGACAACTAATATTTAATATCCTCATAGATAGATATATCTATTTTGGATATCCTTGTGGGCCTCAATTGGAAGGCAAATGAACGAGCATCTATTGTTTAAAAAATGTTATTCTTTTTCTTTTTTGTTGGAAAATGCAATGTTATTCTTCCGCTCAATGAATTCGGAGTATGACTTTGCTATCCGAAAACAAATTCAAGCATGGTTTACAATAACCCTCTATTGGGCGAACGAAAGAAGTTGAATTTCAAATTGATCGATTGAGTTCAAGTTGGTTTGGAGTATTGTGGATATAGTCCAATTGAAATTGGGGATGGAGGAGGTGTCTTCACTATCTCAGGTTGGGCGTGAGCCATGAGGTATTCGTCAAATCAATGTTGAATTATGAGCCTTGTGCAGTGAGTATACCCTTTAGTTTTTTATACAATGCTTTGATATTCGATCTTTTTTGTATTTAAGAAATAGGATTTCTGTGTGCTCACTTTTGGTGGGGTAAGGCAGTATATGACCAGAGTCGGTCCCTAATGTCTTGGGCTAAACTCTTCTGGTCAAAGGCATTAGGGGGAGGTTTCAAGGGAGTGAGTTACACAACAAGGCTTTATTGGTTAAGCTGGCCTGGCAGTTGTTAACTGAGACAAACCTAATATGTAAGAAATAGGATTCCATTGTTATTTCCCATTTAATCCTAGACCGAACCAAACCTAATATTTAATTTTGGAAAAATATCTTTGCCTGTCTTGCACAGGCGACACCCAGACTGAGTGGGTATGAAAAGATTATTGTGCCTCCCTTGCGTGTGCATTGGTGTTACCGGTGTCACATTGGCAGGATTCTTTGCCCCCCTCCCACTCCCCCTCCCCCTCCCCCTCCCCCTCCCCCTTTTATTTTTTTGGAGGAAATATCACACCTCTCCCTTGTACTTGGTCGTAATATCAAGTCCCCCCTTTAAACATCACTCCCCTCTCCCGAATTTGAAAGATTCTATATATCTATCATCCCTATTAGTGAGAAAGGTCTATTAAGTGATGACATCACTATTACTCCATGCTCTTCGTAATACCCAAACTATCCTTAAGATGAATAAGGATTTGAGTTCAAAGACATGATATTCAACAACCCTTCTTTTTCGTGAGTGAGTTTCAATCTAAACTGAAACCCTAGAACCTTCCTATTGGTGTCACCTAGCTTTCAGTTAAAGCTAAGGCTGCGTTTGGTAGTCACCCAGAAAAACGTTTCTGATGTTTTTCCATTCTATGGGAACACAAAAACAAAATAAAGCGTTTGATGTCAACTTGGTGTTTTTCCCTTATTTTGGAATGGAAAAAAAAAAAATGCAGAACGACAAAACCTTGTTCCGTTATTTCTGTTTAGTTCCAAATACAAAAAAAATGAACAACTAGGGTAAACGTTCCTGAAACAGTTTCACCAAACACCATTTTTTTTTTTTTTTTTTAAAACGACGTTTTGACACAAAAACTGAAAATTATGTTTTTGACATGAAACGTCGTTTCTGGAACTGAATGATTACCAAACATAGCCTAAGAGTTGGGTTGGAGCTCTTCCAACTTGAGCCCAACCAAAACCCTCTCATTCTATGCTGACAGGATCGATAAACAAGCTATTTTCAAGGGCTTTGATCTTTGTAAGTAAATCCGCTACTTGGATTTGATTCTCTTTCTTAGGTTGAAATAAAGTTGATGTCTATTGTTTATCTTCATCCCACACCAAGGCTGAAAATGTGTATTCTTCAAGTCGTTTTGCATTAACTGGTTCAATTAAATGTACATGTAGCACAACAGTCTTAGGAATTCAATTCAAATTCAGTTTAATTGAAAATAACATGCTGAAACAAATAAATTTTTTTGGTAAGGATTTATAAAGAAATTACAACTTCACTAAGGCACATGTTCCCCCCCGCCCCCCGCCTTTTTTTTTTGTGTCGAGGAACGGAAAAATGGCCTTGATTCCATTTGATAAACCCTGGTTGTTTCACCCGTTTCTATAGGGGTGTCAAAACTTAGCCTGAACCGATAAAACCAATTGAAATCAAGCGATAAAACTCGAATCGAACCAAACCGATCCTTATTGGATTGGTTTTGGATTGCGGTATGTTGGGACCGGCTAAAAATTGGTCTAGACCAAACTGACCAATAACCAAACCGAATGAAACCGATAAAAAAATAAATGAAGATGAGATTATAAATTGGTGAATTAGCCATCCATTTTTTACAATATTAGTGAGCAAATTTTTTATTGTAAGAGGAATTATTACAAATCATTGAATATTAGGTTATGAATAGAGAAATTGATTTGTAAATTATAATAATGCTTCCATTGATTTCCTTGTTCACCATAGAAAACTAGTTGGATAGCTAAATGAATGATTAGATAATAGGGTTCATTTTGTGATTCCAATATTAGTTATCTTTTTAGTAATTTGTTATCCATTGGTTTCAGTATTAGTTATTTTCCCCTTACAACGATAAACCATTATTTAATCATAAATTTAAAGTGTTTTTTTTCATCAAATCTTGTCAATATAAGTTATGAAGGTAAGATTCATTATGGTTGAAGCCCAATAATAAACCGATCTAAAATGGTATTAACCTGATATTAAAAAACCAAACTGGACTGAAACTGAAACTGATTGAAAACTGAAGTTCCTTAATAAATTGGTTTTGGTCTCCCTCATTCCTAGACTAAAACTGATTCAACCAGACTAAAATCGAACCGAACTATCCAATTGACACCCCTACGTTTCTAGAAACCAAAATCAAAGGTTGTGTTTGGTAGTAATCCAAAAAAAAAAAAAATTCATGAAGTTTTTCCATGGAAACAAAAAAATAGAATAAAGCGTTTTTGTGTCAACTTGGGTTGCATTTGGTAGTCAAGTAATAAAAACGTTTTTGGCGTTTTTTCGTTTTATAGGAGCAAGAAAACGAAATCTTCTATTTGATGTCTACGGTTCATTTTCACACATAAATGGAAAGTTCTGGTTTTGATTCGAAACATTATTTCTATAACAGAATAAGTTGCGTTTGATAGTCATCCGAAAAAATGTTTCTACCATTTTTTATTTCACAGAAATAAGAAAACAAAATCTACAGTTTGATGTCTTTTTTTTGGGTAATTTATAGCGCCACCCTCTTAGAGAATGCCATTATTATAAGAATACCCCATCTAGACAACAGTGCCTGATCTCCAACCCAATTCGTCGGATAGATGAATTCTGCTTTGCTAGAAGAATTTTTAGAAAGAAAAAAAAAAAGAGATTATAGCCCTTCGCCGGTACTTTGAACGATCGCGGGTAGATAAGCACCTCTCAATATCATCTTGATAAGAAAGTAAGCCAAAAGGAGAGGTTTCCTCCCATTCCGTGTTTGTCCAGGAGATGGCAAGGCCGTGATGCCAGATCCAGATAGTAGAGAGACGAGCTAAAAAAAGTGAAGAAGGTGTAGGAATCTTTGTTGTCGCCGTCGCCGTCGCCGTCGCCGTCGCCGTCGAGTTGCTCGTACTGAATATTCGAGGAAAACTTGGATTTTAGTGAATAGGGAGGGTATAACAGGCATTTTAACTATTTTTTTAACGGTGACTGACAGTAAGGGATCTGAGTCTAATTTGGTAAAACAGAGGGGGTGTCTCTCTAATAGTGGCATTCTTTAGGGGGTGACGCTGTAAATTATTCTTTTTTTTTTTTTACCGTCTGATGAAATTGGTGTTTTTTTTCGTTTTTTAACGAAAATATACGATTTAGAACGCCAAAAGTAGAACATGGGTGCTGGGGTAGCCTTGTTTAAAAAAAAAAAAAAAAAAAGAAAGAAGTTGAAGATGCCACGGTGAACCGTTCTCTCCCGCCTTCATCCATGCTCGAGGAAACCTTTGGACTCTTGAACCCTTCCCTTCCCGCCTTCATCCCTGCTCGGGTAGCTTCAGTTGTCACCTGCTTGAAGAACCGAGCCATTCCACTCTCGCTGGAACCCTATTTGGTAATTGGTGATACCCCGACACCCGCAAAAATCCCTGCTTGAAAAAGGAGTTCGGCTGCGTTTGATCCCTGCTCTCCCTCTACTCTACTCTACACTACCTTCGTTTCACATCGCTGTGAAGAAACCCCTAGACCCGACGATTTTGGCTAAACCCTCTCAACATCGGTAGTGCAAGTCGGCTGGAACCCTTTTGGTGAAATTTCTGCTCACCATCTCTCTCGTCTCTCAGATCTTCAAGGTACTGAAATCGTCTCGGTTCTTTTGGTGAAACCCCTCTCAACAATCAAACGTTTCGGAATATTTCTACCCTCTCTTAACCCTAGAATGTCTGAAATTTCAATTTTTTGTTCAACTCCTCTGCAGCAGGGACACTAGCACACATTATCAAAACTGAAGCTGTTTTTTGTTTGATTGATTATTGCTTTTCAATTATGTTTGAATGCTCTGTGTTCCACCCTCAACTGGTATTGGTGATATATTTTTTTGATTATTGCTTTTTGAATGCTCTGTATTGATGCTCTATTCCTACTGAGTTCATAGATAACTGTTAGCGGATGCACAAACCCAGGAGGACAGAAGTGATATGGTTATAGCTGCAAGCGCAACCAACTGATTATGAAAACAGGAAAAAGATACATTGATAAGGGAAGGTGGGAACTAAAGACATAGGTCATAAATATGATGTAGCTTACTGGAATATGAACATTTTTCTGCCCTTTGATAGGGCGTGAGCAAACAAAAAAACTGAATTGCATCTTTGACATTGTATTGGTGGTTGCATTGTCTAGCATCCTTTCACATTGAGAACTAAAAAAACTTTATGGACTTATGTGTTTGTGTGGGTATTGTTACTCCCTATGGGAGTATAGATGTTCTTGTAAACTGAATTGCATCATTGTATTGTTGGACTATTTATGTTTGCAAGTTTCCTATGCTAAAGGTGTACTTTATTCATGTTGTAATGAAGGGTAGGGTGTAAACTTGTTGGATTTAAAGTCTTTTCAGGAGCATTATTTTGCTTGTATCATTACACTAAGATAGTATGCATCTTTGGAAAGTTGTGTTGTAGTACTAGAGGGAATTATTTATTTGTGCTATAATGAGAGCAAGGATTTGCTTTCAGTCCATGGAATTGGAAGCTATTACTTGGAGAGCCTAAGATACAATGCCATATAAGGATTTGAATCTCGGGAACCGGATCCATATCCAAATCTATATCATCCTGGATTGGGCGAGGTATCAATCTGGTCGATCTGATACTGATATCATTCTATCAAGAGAAAAAAAAAACCGCATAATAGGTAATTTCAGGCTCAACAAAGACCCATGATTTTAGGGTTTAATATGGTTTAGATTTGGATTCCATTAATATGGGTTTACACTTATTCTGTTGGTTTGATTCGATTCAAACCGATGATTTTTATCTAAAATCAAAATAGAACCGAACCAAATGAAATTTCATTATTCAAAATCAGAATTGAACCAAATTTTTTTTTCCCATTTCAATTCGATTCAATACGGTTTTAAATGGCCGGTTCCGGTTCGGGTTATTAACCAAATTGACACCTATAAGGCTATGACTCCTCTCTCGCTATTTATTTCTGACTTTTCCCTGAATGCGGCTAAACCCTCTCGGGTCCAAATAGAGTTCGCTTCAAAACGCTGTGCCTGCAACACTCTACCCTACTGCCATTGCTGCTAATCGAAGGGAGGAAAATAGCAGAGAAGAAGACGGTATCTCCTACAGGTAGCTTTTCTTTCAACTCTCTTTCTTTCTCTGTGATGTCAATTGAGTATTTCAGCTACTTATTTCTGTGCCTGTGTATACTACTAGAACTTTAAATTCTGTTGTCTGGAATTTAAATTATTGACTGTCATGATCTGGTTTCTTGTTTTCAACTGCTTCTTCTGTATGAATTTTGGTTGTGCACCCAAAATTTGCCTTATTTTATTCTATTCCTGTTTGTTCTATGAACATGGTTCCCCCCCTTTTTCCCCCCCTCTTAATTTAGGCTCTCTTTTAGAAACAAACATTATTACAGTCCCTCATTGGCTTGTGCAAGCCAAGCTGGAGGATCTGAGAGAACTACACTTTAACTCTTCGATCACACACAATGTAAACTAGTTTAAATGGGTTAAAAAAATGTTGCAAAAGATACATCATTATCTGTCTTTCTTCCCAAAAAAGCACCTGCCTTCTCAAAGAACCTCTACTAGATCTCTTCGTTTGATCAAATTGCCTCTTTATAATCCAAAAGGCTTGCTCAAGGAGCATGGAAATTGGATTGAGTATTGTCCACCACTTTCCTGACAACTATTGGCTTTCTAATCACATGCTTATCTTATAAACTTTGAGTAAGGATTCCAAAAGCTATTTGGGCAGATAAGATTTTTTTAGCTCTTTCGCTTTCTTTGTGATAAGATTTTTTTAGCTCTTTTGCTTTCTTTGCTTGGGGTGGGGTTTCGAGGAAGTTGGGCTGGGAGTGATCCTTTCGCAAGCAATACTTTCAGAGATGTATTTTTATGATATCATTGATTTTTGGGCTGATTTGAACTTTGTAATCTGTGAACTATGATTCTTGCATGGGCAAATGTACATTGGAGAAAAAAATGCCACCCAAAGTGTTCATGGCACGTACAACCAGTTGGACAACAATTTTTGGTTGCTTGTTGTTACATCAATCACTGTGACAAACTGAAGAACAACAGTAGTCCAACATTCCAAACTATTTGCCTTTAGCCCTTCCTCCTCTTCAGCGGGAACTGTTGGGTTCTGGGGAAACTGCATTTCTCAAAAATGCAGTTATCAACCTCACAGAGCTCCAATGGAGCAGTTCCATCATCCATGGCTATCTCACCGGATGGCGTCATTGGTCTCACCATTATCTTGTTCACCTGTGCGTGGAGACGAAGATGTTGAGATGGATGAGTGGCAAAACTAAGAAGGAGAAATCAAGGAATGATCATATTAGAGCTGGTTTGGGAGTAGCTCTGATACATGATAAGCTACGAGAAAGTCTTTTGAGGTGGTATGGTCATGTTTTGCGGAGGCCTTTGAATTCTCTATTATGGAGGAGTGATTTGTTTCCGACTAAAAGAGCCAGCGGCTGACCTAGAATGACCTTAGGAGAAGTGGTGAGGAAAGACATGCATAGCTAAGGCCTTTTGACCTTGTATCACGTACAACCTCGAATAGAGTTGATTTGAGGGCAAGGATCCATGTACCTGACACCATTTAGTTGGGATAAGACTGAGTTGTTTTTGTATCTTGTTCACCTGGGCAAGAGCTTCGTACAATTAGCTTCTTTCTTCATTCTTTTTTACCCTTGTTTTACATTTACCACCTGAGAGTAGTGAAATTCAAGAGAGACTGATTGATAAATGCTTATACCTGTTCATAATGATATTTTTTTGAATTTTAAAAAACAGCGGGGAAGAAATTGCTCTCAATGTCTAGGGTGAAGTTTAAGGTTTGTGCAATTAAACTAGAGGAGACATGAGAAAGGATCTTCTCTTTTATCCTAACAACTCGAAAATTACAGAAATTAATCTCCTAGTTTCATTTGGTGAGATGACATCAAACTTGACGGGAATCAGAGTGAATCCGATCTGAAAGAGTTTTTTTTTTTCTCTCTCTTGCCAAGACTTAATTTATGAACTTGAGCTCAAACGAGTAAAATCTGAGATTATTTATATATTCATTCATATATATTGGATTATTCTTATTTGTTTTCTTCATTTGTTTCTTAGTTTTGTAAACCATAAAAACAATGAATTTTGTGTGATTTGAATTTTGGTAGTGCTTCAAAATGGTGGTACTTTCAAAGAACCCAAGACGAGCAGATCGATTACCCAAGAAAAAAAGACGACTGGATCACAAAATCTCTGTTTCAGAAGATGAAAGCATCCTGGAGGTTGAAATGGTTGTTTTGGCATACTTAAATTTATTTTGGATTTATTTTTAGATGTTGCATCTTTTCATGGATTTTATCAATTTGAAGTTATGTTATGTTGGAGGAGGGGCAGGAACAGGAAGAACCTAATATTTTACATGATGCTGAAATGAAGGAATTTTCAGAAGACGAGAGTGACTCGGAAAATGAAACAGTTGTTATCCGTATCTTAAGTGATTTCCTCCTATAATTGTTGTTGTTTCTCTACACAATGTTTATTAAATTCTGGTTTTTTCATATTGAAGGCAGAGGACGAGGAGCTGGAAAAAGGGGAGGAATTTTTGGAAGATGAGAGTGACTCAGAATATGAAACAGTTGTTATCCATATTTGAAGTGGTTTCCTCCTATTATTGTTGTTGTTTCTCACCATGTTTATTAAATTCTGGTTTTTTCATATTGAAGGCAGATGATGAGGAGCAGGGGGAAGGACATGGGAGCCGACAGGATACTGAGATGGAAGAACTTGAAAAAGAGTATTCAAATCTTCGTAACCAGGAGCTGTAAGATTTCTTACTTTTTTTTTTTTTTTTTGAAGAACATAATAAATACTGACTTTGTAATTTCATTTCTTTTTTCTTGAAGCTTTCACTGGGAAGAACATGTCCTACTAGTAGTGATGTCCGAAAAAAACTCATGTCCAAATGCATGCTTACGGCTTTCCCTGTTGTGAAGTTCTTTATTGCTCGCTGTTTTTTTTTTTTTCAAATTGCATTCATCTTGACTACTTTGATAAAAATAAGTAACAGGTTCAAGGTTCAAGGTTCAGTTGTATTTGTAGAGCAATCATTAAGATATGTACACATATCTTATATAATGGCATAAATGTAAATTTGAATTGAGGGTGTCAATATCTGAGTTTTAGAATCCATTTAATGCATCTTTTATCTGGATTTATGATGACATTCAATCAATTTTATCTAATAATATTTAGGGAGAAAGAAAGTTATCCGCTTGCATGTGTCTTCGCCTAGACACAGGTGGGCACAAAAAGACTGCGCTGCCCCCGCCTCATGTGCTGAAGACGCCACCAAGTGGCCTCGCATTGGTCTGGGCGCTGGCGCAATGCCACGCAAGCGGGTAGTGTTTTCTTTCCGTACTATTTATTAAAATAAAGTAGGAATAAATGTTTTCGAAGCTGATATTGTATTTGGTTATGCAAATAAATATATGAATAAATAGATGTGGATCTAGATAAGATCCAGATTTTCGGCTTGCTATTTACATCCTTAATCCTTTTGATGTATAGCAAGGAAGTCATCAATGACTAGCAGGCAAAAAAAGAAAAAAAAAATACTTTTGACTTCTAGATAATAAACTCGAAACAGGTATCACACAAACGTCAACAAGCTCATTTCTAGAGATCGACAGCTGTTTTCTAATTCCGGACTGAAAAAACCAACAAGGAATTACAAAGTTGAAAGAAGTACAGAAGAGCAATGAGCTACAACTCTCCTAGGATTTACTCCAAGTGCAGACTAGAACTGGAAGGCGCCAACCTGAAGAACAAGGATATAGATCAATGAGACCTCAATTCATTAAATAATCACAATACACCATTAAAAACTTTTATTGTCCTTTGCCTCTTTGCTGCTCTTTGATTGGCAACTTCTAAGTTGATAAAAAAGAAGAAGAAGAAGAGAAAACTAATTGTGAGACTTAATTTCTAAGTTTGAATCCAAGACTCTTTCACGTATTATCTTATTGCGACTTTGGCAACTGTCGTGAGCACTTTGTATTTTTTTTTTTTTTTTAAAGTAATTCGATTTAAAGCTAAGTTTGACTCCTAATTCAATGTGAAGTTTTAAAACAGAAATTCAGCTGCGGCGTAGCCATAGTTATCATGGTGCCAAGGCGAGCCATGTTGGTGCCGGCCTAAAGGTCAAACACGCCAAGATCGAAAGCTGGTAGAGAATAGGGTAGGTGCTGGACAACTTGGGGTCAGATTTGGCTCGGTTCTGGTCCCGCTTTGTTGGTGTTTGAATGATGAAGGTGGTAATAGAGCAAATGGTGTTGGATAATGATGGCTGAATGTTGAAGATAGTAAAACAACTTTGGCAAGCTAGAGTCCCACTAGTGCCCAGCTGTAGGATTCTCACCTAAGCCCATTTGAGTTGCACAAGAAAATACTCGGATTGATTCGCCGTATAGTAAAGACAAGATAGACTTTGACCAGAAAAAGCCCGGCAACATGACGTTCTTTCTTCTGTTGGGGAGCAGCTGCTAAAGGAAGAGGAAGAGTGAGTTTACATTACTACTGTTCACTTGTCCGAAAGCCAGGTCCGAAAGCTGCAAAGATACGGCTCACAACAAAGCCGTATCGCGCGAGTCACCTCGCACTCAGCTATCAAACTACTGCGCCCCTAACAGAGTCAAGGCTATGGTGTTCTACGATCAGCTCGACCACCGGGAGAGAGTGGTCGTAGATTAGCTCGATCACTGAGGGAGAGTGCTCGTAGGAAGAGCTGTAAGGCATTCCTCTGGTCTCACTAAATCTAGCCGAGCATCCATCAAACCGTACTAGTAAAATTCTGACATTCCACTTTCCGCCTTTTGGAATACGCTCTCTGCCATCTTTACCCAAAACAAGTCTTCTTCTTCCTTTAGCCCATTCCCATTTTGGGCGGAACAGACGCTTCTCGCAAGCTCCATTCATGCCCAACCATCGCACACAAGAGACAGCCCTTCGTATGGCGAACCCGTATCGTACTCTAGGGCGGTCTAGTGAGAGCAAATGATCAAGCAAGAATTGCCTACATCTGTTGATGCACTTCGTTGACTAGTGAAAGGAGTGAACCCTTGGGACTAACGTTGCCACTGGGGTCGCTCATCTTACTCTAGGGTAGCACTCTCTATGGAAAGATGAGTGGTTGATGAGCACATTTATGTGTGAAATCTAGGGTAATAAAACCTGCATTTTATATATTTAGAATGGAGCTACCTTGGGTTTTACTCTCTTTTTGCAGTTTTGTATTTTAAAGACTTTAAGCATTATTGAGCGTCATATCTCTCCAACAACTACCTAGTGTAGTTGGTGAGCTATGGTGTGCAAAATTCCCTTGCTCACCAGGAGGTCTCAAGTTTGAATCTCATGGTTGTTTTTTTTTTGGAGAATTTTGTTGAAGATTTTCTACTTTTCACTCACTTAAAGCACTAAGGGCATAGAGGGGATTTCCACATTAAATTAGAAGCAAGGAAAATCGTGGGAGGGGTTTCCTGCGCGAGAAGAGAAAAAAAAAAGGAAAGAAAAAAAAAAGGGAGATATAAAGCTTGTCCAAATCTTCTCTCTCCTCCACATCATCAGCAAAAGATTGTCCAAATCACACAATACAAAAAGGAAAATCGTCCCTTGGAGGGAGAAAAAGAAGAGAAATAAATAAAAAAAAAAAGGAAAGAAAATAAGCAAAAAAAAATTATAGGAAATTTCTCCAAGTTTATTTCTCTCTTCTCTCTCCTCCACCTTAGCACTTTTGGTCTCAAAAGATCTCACTACCAATTGTGGGTTTCTCCCTTTTAGGAAAGATAAATTTGTTACCCTACCTCCCCATTCCCTATAAATACAACTCATGTAAGAGGAGGGGGGACAATTCATTCTTATTCTAGGTTTTTTTTTTTTTTTAGTTGCTCTATCCCTTTCTCTAGTTTTCTCTTTCTCTAGCTCTAGTTCTAGGTTTATGCTTTAAATACTTTTGTAAGTTCTTTTTATTCAATTAATGCAAGCACTTTTGTTTTTGATTTAGTCTTTTATTTTTATTGTTTAAGCAATTCAAGTTGTAATTTTCAAGTTCTAGTTCTAGGCTTAGTTCTAGGTGACAAGAACAAGCTATGAAGCATGTCTTTCAAGTTCAATTTATTTTTTCTTCAGATTTGTTTTCTCTAGTACTAGAAATTTCAGATTTGGTTTATTCCAGATCTGGTTTTTAGTACTGGTAGTATCTCAAATCGATCAAGTTTTCAGTTCAAGGGTTGAAGTTCAAGTAAATAGGCTCCTTCAGTAGTCTTCTCTCCCCCCTCTCATTCCCTCTTCTGACTAACCTTTCTTTCTTAATTTAGGATTTTAATTTCAGTTGTTACATTATTGCTATCCCTTTCCCCTAAGGTTCATGGCTAGTGTATGTGTTGGCTTTGCCCCTCCTAGCCATAGAACCATCAATTTATTGCTTTTATTTTAATTGTCTCCCTTTCTCTTAAGCCAAGTAGAGTAACCCTTGTAAGAGTGACTCTCTGGTCAAGTAGGGAAGCTCATATTATGATACATCCCTCGGGCTAAGTAGAGAAACCTACTTGTGAGTCTCTCTCTAGCTTTATCCCATTTTTTTTACTTTATTTTTATTTCAGCATTTTTTTCCTTTATTGTTTTTTTTTTTAATTGCGTGGGTTGTTTATTTTCAGTTATTTATTTATTTAATTTTAATTGCGTGGCTTGCGTCTTTAAATTCTTAGATGATGAATGGTTATGACGTTATTTTAGATACATATGTTTAGGACGGTAATTAGAATTAGATCACAACCATTAATCAGTTCACTTTCGCATTATTAAAAGAAAAAAAAAATAAAGTGGTTGCTCTCCCTGTGTTCGACCCGTAGCTACATTGATCCGTACGCTTGCAGTTACATTTTAAAATCTCAAACAGTTGTGCTTCACTAGCCAAGTACATGCACCTACAGCTCTATCTACTAGTGCTTTCTTCGATCCTTCTAGGTCAAGACCTTGGTTGTCTTTGAGAGCAACCAGGATTTGCATTATATAGAGGTGCAAATCTTGAGTACAACACAATAACATTGAAGAGACTCTTAGAATTCCGAAACCCCTTTGGAATTTCCTATATATAGATAACAAATCCAAGACATTGAAAACTGTTCCCAATACATAGAAACTGTTAATGGAAAGGCACTTAATGCTACCTTGGAAGATGTAAAGGCATATGGACTATAACTAAACTAATGAAGTGAATCTCGTTTTTCTACTTTTTACCTATATTTAGGCCCATTAAAGTGGCCTGTTACAAAGAAAACTCATTGGATCAAGGGCCCAACACCTAGGGGTGTCAACCGGTCGGGCCGGTTCGGTTTCGATCGGGCTTAATCGGGCTTGAAGACTTTCAAAGGCTACACCGTGTCCGCCCATTTAACTAATCGGGCTTAGTTATTGAGGGCATGGTACACTTTATATTCGGTCGGTCGGTCTCGGGTTATAATCGGGCCACCTTAATCGGGCTTTAGTTGGGCCTTAACCGGGCTACGGACATGTTTAATGTTAAACGGGCTTTAACCGGTTTTTAAACGGGCCCTCTTTAAAATGTGCTATTATATTCCGGCCCACTTATGCAAGCCCAAAAAAATGACAATAAATCAATAAATGATACAAAATATAACCATTATTTAAAATGTGAACATGTCTTTACTTTTTAGTTTTTATTCTTTAATTTGGGGGGTAAAATAGGTATTCTACAATCATTAAAGGGTCGGGCCAAGTCGGTGCACAATAGGCCGGTCTCGGTCGGGCGTTATTCGGTCGGTCTCGGTCGGGCGCCCGACGGTTCAAGTAGCAAAACCGAGACCGACCATTTATAAACGGGCCGGGCTCAAGCCCGACACGTTTAATAAATGGTCCGGGCCGGGCCGGTCTTTAAACGGTCGGTCCCGGTCGGTTTACCCGGTTCGGGCCACAAATTGACACCCCTACCAACACCTACATAACCCAACCCAAGGCTTATTTCCAATAAATAAGCCCTTTAGGTGACTTATTTGCATCACATGGTGGTGGGAAGCCACCTTGAAGCCTAGGTGAGGAAAAGTGGCCAAGGCGAGCACCATATGTTATATCCCAGGCCATATTTTCTAGACCCGTGTCATCTTTTGTGTAAATATATGTATAATGTAGGTTTATAAAGATCAAAATATAGAAGATAAGAGGGATAAAAGTGAAATTACAGAAATTTATAAGGCTATAAATAAGAAGTGAATCAAGTGATTGAAATTTATAACATGTGGAGAGCAAGATCATCAGGTTTTGGGCCTGGGCTGGTCACCTTGGACCTTAAGAGGTGCTTTCATGCTTTGACAACCATGAGGTGATACATGGACAAGTTTGAGCCTAGTACTCTGCCAGTAGTTGGCCATAACCACCCACCAAAAAGAGTTTGGAATTGTAAGACTTTTATCTTGTTGAAAGGATAAACCTTTAATCTTTCAAATGGCACTAAAAATCACATTAAAGTGGTAAATTCTGACCTTTAAAAGTAATCTGAAGACAAGAGAAGGAAGTAACCCATATAATGACTTGAGAAGAAAAACACCTATAAAAATCTTTGCATGTTTCGACCTCCCTTGAGTTGAATGTATATATTCCAAAGAAGAAAGGTCGTTTGTATCTTGAGGTACTCCCTCATCATTTATATGACTAATTATGCCTAGTCATTACATTTGCTCAGTTTAATGACAGGTAGTGCATTCTTTTTTTCTTCTCACTTTTACCACGTGTTGTTCATTGCTTTACTCAACTCAACCCAGCCTTATCCCAGCTAAATGGGGTCAGCTACATGGATCTTACCCTCCAATCAGCTCTATTCAAAGCCTTACTTGTTATTAGGCTTAAGCTATGCATGTCTTTCTTCATCACTTCTCCTAGAGTCATTTTAGGTCTATCGCTGACTCTTTTGCTCCTTCAATATGAATCAAATCACTCCTCCATACTGGTGCATCTAAAGGCCTCCATTGTTCATTGGTTTACTGAAGGAGATGTACCGCGGTATTGCAATAAAATGGAATATTAACAATTTTTTATTTCTTAGATAACATTACTTAAATTTCTTGAGTTGCATTATTTTAGCTTGGTCCTGGGGTAATGATTGACAACCAGCATCATATCATGGTGATTATACAGAGACAAACCATTAGCATTCATATAGGAATATTGTAATGGATGAATGTGTTATTGGAAAATACCATGTATGAGTGCATGAGGTCTAGGTTGTCAAATAGCAAAAGTTTCAAACCCTGGTAGTTGACACCTGGATGCTCAGCTCCAGTAAGAAATTTCCATACTAAATTTTTTGTATGTATGATAACTAGCACATTGTGGTTTATGAGAGTGAAATGAATGAGGTTTAAATAGCAACTATACCATCAGATGTTACTCAATATGTCCATACCCAATTTCCAATTTTGTTTGCTTCGAATTGGTTAAAAGATTTATAAGTGATGAATTGATCACTTTTGGTTCTCATAATATGTTATTTATGAAGTATTTGTATTTTTTCCCTAATTTTTTATGCAGAGATCTTTTGAAGAATTTGAAGCGCCATAAGGATGATGATCTTCTGAAAGGTCAGGCTGTGAAGAATCAGAAGGTATGGATCAACCTATCCCAGTGATAGTAACTCATCAAAATCCTGTCTCAATCTTGATGTTGACATGATATTTTTTGACAATGTACCTCTTTGCCTTTCACTTACTTTTGTGCATCTGTTGGTGACTTGCTCTAGTTTGGCTTAGAGTTCTCCTTGAGTATTAATTTCATTTATAGGCATGATTACATATTGTGGAGTAACTAACATCAATCTACATTCTAGTGTTGCATTGTTAGTAATCCTATTCTACTTGTTTCCTCCCCGAAAGGTTCTCTGGGACAAAGCGCTCGAGTTTAGGTTTCTGCTGCAGAAAGCATTCTCAAGTTCAAATAAACTGCCACAGGTTTGCTTTGGTTGTGACCCTTAAAAAGGATTTTCAAGCATTGACCTTGAATTGAATTATTGCTTTCTATTCTGTTGTAACATTATAGTCATTGAATTAATGAAAAACTTCTACAGGAGCCTCTTAGATCTTCATTCCTTGGGACAAATAAAGCAGTTGATGAAGCATATTCAGAACTTGTAAACTCATCCAAGCAGACTTTGGATTCTTTGCTGGAACTCCAGGAGGTACAACTCTTCCAGGCATTGATGCTTTCCTGCATCTTGATGTCAGTTGGTGCTTCATAGGTTTTGGGTAACTTTATAGGCAGTAGATGCACCTATTATTATGTAAAATTGTCATTGATGTGGATCCGGGTTCCAAAGACTGAAATCGGATCGCTTAGGGCCCACAATAGAGTAGTAAACTCAAATAATAAGAAGTAATGTCAGTCCTGTAAATAAATAGAAGTTTTAAGGGAGGTGGCAGTTTTGTAATTAGGCTGAACTTATAGAATTAAGCAATGGATTCAACAATCGGCCAGTAGCAAGGGTAGTTCAAGAAATTACAATTAGAGTTAGAAAAAAAAAGAATAATAAGTGAAGGGGGGTATAATGGTCAAACCAGGGGGGCTAAATGCCCTAACAGCCCACGATGCTTCAATCTTCTTCTTGTCGTGAGACCCAGAAACCAGCAGGAAGAAACTTCAGATGGATGGAACTCCTTCGATAGGCCTCGGTTTGGTCTGAACTTCCAAACAAAAGTTGCCAACTCTAAGGTCTCTTGACTCCGATAGATACGCACCTCAAACAGGAAGCAAGAGGAACTGTACTGTCCCTGCAACTCAAGCCTGGCTGAAAAAGGGGAACCAGACCTGCAATCGGTTGATTTGTTCACACAGAGGATGACTTGGGGAAAGGGACTCCAGGGTTCTGATTGCCTATGAGGTTCCTACAGCCCACCCAAATCTCAGGGTCAATTGATTAGAAACCAAGCTTCAGTGAAGTTTCCTTTCAGATCTGCTACTGTCGCCCAGAAGAGAGAAAAAGGGCAGGAAAAAAAAAACAAAGAAGAAGAAGAAGAAGAATAATAGAAAAAAGATGAAGAAGAAAAGAAAGAAGAAGAGGAAACAATGAAGAAGAAACAAGAATGGAGAGGAAGATCAGAGAAAGAACTTCAAAGTGGGAGAACAAGCTTCTCGGCAGCCATACCATTCATTCCAAAAATTCAATTCTTCAAAAAAAAAAAACTGTTCATTACTAGAGTATTACATGGCTTATAAAAGAAAACTCAAACATCAAAATGGTAACTAATTTAAAATGGAAACTAATCTAAAATTAGAAGCTAAATAATACCAAAAGAAATTGTTTCTAAAACCAAAAGGAAATCAAATCAAAGGTAAGCTTTCCCTAGACCCATCGCCCAACTGCATCAGTCATCAACATTGTCTATGCAGCTAGTCAATAACTAGGTGTTTGGGCCTCTGTATGAAACCAAAAACACATATGATACGTAAAATAAGTGGTGGTATCGCATATTGATCTTGACACTGACTGCAAAATACAGTGAAACTTCAAAGTATTAAATACTAACAAAATCCATGAGAGGGAAATATTTGTTTATTGAAGTAGTGAGTTAAAAAAAAAAAAAAAAATTGTAAATGGTAAAACAAAATTTTTTGGGGCTCAATGACCAACAAAGCGAGAAGTTTTATGTTTACAAACTTACAAATTCTTGTTTTGGAAGAATGACTCTCAAAGTATAATAACATACTATAGTTTGTTTTTATTCCTTTCTGTAATATGACCCCAAAAGAGTATCAAACAACGTTAATAGTACTAGATAATGTGACACACATACTTGTTAAGACATCACCTAGGTTCCACCTAGGCGACAAGGTGGGCCTTGTTGCCAAGGAGACCATTTGCCTTATGTATCAAGGTGCTAGACCCAGAAGATGAGGCAAACATACCTGGAATATGGAAACACACCTGAAAATATGCCGCTTTCCTAGAAACCAGTGCATATTTATGATACCAAGAGAAAAAAAAAAGAAAAAGAATTTGCATGATATTTATTAATTGTTTCATTACTTAGTGAACTACTAGATCAACTAGTGAGTCAATTCATAGATTAGTCAGATGAATTCGATTAGAGACTCCCCCCAAAGTTACTAGTCTGTTGACTAGCTCATGTCTAGTCAAAATCCTTCGACAACTATCATTGCCATTGGTATTATGTTGCCGCTGTCTTGGTGGCTTACCTTTTGTTTCCTTATTCTGACAGGCTTTACTTGAGAAGAATCCTTCCATTGCAGAAGCTACAAATGGTATGGCCTGAAACTTTTACATAGTTTTCTCTTACAAAACTTCTGAGTTATGGGTTATTCTCTCTGAAATACTCTGATAGATTCATAGACTCAGGTAAGTTGGATGTAGTATTCCAAACCCCCCCTTTTGTCAGATATTCTGAATGGAAGTTGTATTTCGCTGCCCCCGCCTCAGGGGGGGGGAGTGGTGGTGGTGGTGGAAGGCTTTCAATAGTTTGTTTGACTGAATGGTCACTAAGCTGCGCTTGTACCTGATCTCATTTTTCCATATCGCTGATACTATTGCAAGAAGCTGAAGAAGATGAAGTGGTGGAACTAAAGTGTAACGCTATTACATCCAAAGCATCTTCATATCTTGATTTCTGATTTTTCTCTTTGTTTTTTTTATTTCCTTTTCTTCTGGTGGTGGTTGGTAGGGTCTGTTTAGGGAAGGCAGGGTTGTTGAAGTTCTAATTGTTCAAGTGTGTTATGTTTTGAGAGTATGTCTCTTGGGTGGCTGTGGATCCTCTTTCTTCTGCTCTCATGTGTTTTTCCTGTCTTGTGTAGCTTTTCTTCTTTCCTTTCATCTTTTCTATTGCTGCCTAAAAAGTTAGTTTATTCTGATTCAGCTTTATTAGTTAGAAACATATCCAGAACCATTTTTATTTACATGGCTATCTGATCCTAATTTTCAGTTTTGGACTACGTCCCGTTGCTAGTTTTATAGAACTGTACTGTAATGTTCAAAGGGTTGCCAGAGCTCAATATAGAGTTGAATTGCGAAACAGCATCCATGATTCAGAGGGCATTGACATGGTTGGATCAGCATGATTCCCTATGGTAGCCCAAGCCGAGAACGAACCGGCGCTACCCATATTTTTTGGGCCAAATGGGCTTGGTAGATATTAATTTTTTCTCTATTGGGATATATAGTGTAATCTTATTTTAGGAGATAACTACGTGGTTGTTAGTTTTGGTTTCCTATTTAGAGCTTCTAATTTTTAAGAGTTTATTTTCCTATGTATACATGTAACTCTATGATAGAAAAATCAGAGAATAGATTAGATTTGGAATTGGAGTTTTACTGTGGTGTGTTGCGAGGGCTTTTGGCCAGCTGTGTCTATCCTTCTATCCTTTCCCTCCCGTGAATTGTTATTCTTCCAACCATGTGGTGCGGACCATTCTTTTCCCTCTTTCCCTTCTTCCCTTCTGGTTCATACTCCGTCTCATGTACCCTGCTCTATTCTGTTTTGGGAATAGTTGCAGCTTCAAAGGGTGGGATCAATATCCTTCATTTATTCCCCCTTTGGCCTAAATTTTTTGTAGAAAAGTTATAAACTCAAGGGTGATTCAAAATGCTGAACTGGTGTCCGAAACCTACCGGGGTATTGAGAAGCAGAAAGTAGTACAGACCTGGTTCACTTCCTACTGCCAGGTACTGTTTCTGTTGGTTGAATATCCTTGCTTCCATTGAGGGTTTGTCCATTCATTTGTTGGATTCAAGAGGTCTAGTAGTCAGGGACATTCCCTTGAAAACGCATGTCCAACCATGGTTTCATGAGGGAGTCCATCCTTTAGCATGGCTGCTTTCCGCCTGTGTTGGCTGGAGGTTGAAGAAGGTTGCTTCCCCCTCTCCATTTGGTTGTCTTTATTTTATTCCCCCACTTTCTTTTAATAGCCCTCCCCTTTTCTTTTATTCTTCTCTCTTATTTTAATTTTTGACCAAGTCTATTCACAGTTAATAAATATAATCCCCACTTCTATCCTTTCCTATTGAGTTACCCAATAGCCCTTGCAAATTCTGGTTGATCACAAGTTTGCCACTGGCCCACTACCCTTTGAAAACTTGTGCTAAATTATAGATTTCCACTCCTTATTACTTGGGTATTTGGCATTTGGGTGCCCATATTGAACCCAACAGTGTATTTTGACCCTGGGATCGCACCAATCCATGTAGCTGACTCCCATTTAGTGACATAAGGATAGTTGAATTGTACCAATTTTGTTTCATTATTACTGTCATTGTTTAGGTTTGATATTCTTATTCTCAGCATGTTTGAAGATGACTTGATGTTGTTTGTGTTAGGGATATGCCCACATTCCTATAGATGGTTTTGATGATAACAAACATATGAAGGTATTTCTCAATTTGCCTTCAAGTATTATTTTGTAGAGACTTTATATCAAAGATCGAATTTGATGGATGAAAGGAAAAATGAAGATTAAAGTCATCAAATGAGTATTAGCAAGTTGATATCAATGCTTGAAGAAGGTATCCGATAGTATCCGACTTTATAAGATCAAGACCTCAAAGTATCAAAGTTTGAAGTGAATTGAAGTACATTTGAAGACATCAAGCATGCAAGGTCAACATGAGGACTCTTGAGGACTAGCTGCAAGAAGAATGGAAGACCTTATGGCATCGTTTGATAACGTTCCTGCTGTTTCTGTGTCTAGAAACAGTAGAAACGGATTTTCACGTTTTTGGAAACAAAAACGGATTTTTTGGTGTTTGATAAACCTGTTTCTCGAAATGTTTTTTACAGACATAATGCCACTAAAAAACCCAATAGTATCATCGGATGCCCAAAAGAGAGAGAGGGTTTGGTTGTCTCTTTTTAGGTTTAAATAGTTGAGAGATTTATTGGGCACACCATTTTTTTCCTCTCAAATTCATTTCTAGAAACGACGAAACAAGTCGGACTTGTTTCGTCAAAGTCGTTTCTAGAATTGTAAATAGGCATAAATTTTGATTTATGTTTCGAGAAACGGGTGAAATAGAATGACAACTCTTTCTAGGCTGTTTTTCCGTTTCTGGGAACAAGAAAACGTAGAAAGGGAACGTTGTCAAACGGTGCCTAAGTGTAGCTCAATGTAATAGTGCACACATCATACACAGGCACTACACTGCATCTCATAATCATGCATTACATATTGCATTCTTTAGTTTATGTTAATTTAGAATGACCTTAGGATGTACCTTGACCAAGTGTAAAGACCTAAAAGCTGTTAGGAACATGTTAGGAATAACATGACTTAGAAGATTGCCGAGAAAACAGCAATGTCTATATTTAAGGGCATTTTGGCCAACCCTAATATAGGTATTAGGAGATAGTCTCTTCATGAAAGTTGTAGAGATTCAAGTTATGAATCCAACGTAATTGGAATCGGGTCAACCCGATGTCAGACCAGAAAGTTACAGCCAAAATACTGACGATAGGTCAAAATTACAGAACCTTATCAAACATTGGTTCTGGCTGAGCCTGTGGGCAGTTGACCGGCTGAAAGCCCCGGTCAACCGGCACCTGTCTAGACGATGTGTCCGGCCGACCGGTGCCAGTCCGGCTGGTTTACAACTGGCTCCAACGGCTAGTTTTGTCCAACGGCCCTTTGGTGGTTGATCGGCTACCGATGGAGGTCGACCGGTAGACCCAAAAAGTGATTGTTTGAGTGAGATTTTTTGCCTATTTTAGCACCCTAATCTCACCTATAAATACCTCTAATGCTACTCATTAATTAACAATGAGTCATTTGGAGAAGCATTATTTGAGCATTAGAAGTGAGATTGGTCTATACCATCTCTTGAGTTCAAGTTCTTTATTTTCAATTCAAGAGGAACTCAAGGATCTCTACAAGTCTTCATCTACATCTTGGTATTTACATTGCAAGCATTAAGAAGACATCAAAGGTGCATTCTTTTATAACATTGTATTTCATTCACGCACCACACAAGAGGTAACTCTAAACCTTTCTATTCCACTTTAAATTTGTTTTTGTCCAGGAGTTGGGTTAACTCTAGAATTGAACATCTTATTTACACATTAATCTAGACCATACTTAGACAAGTGTGTAGGACCCTCTCATCCTTAAGAGATTGTAAGGACCCTCTCATCCTTGAAAGAGATTGTAAGGACCCTCTCATCCTTGAAAGAGATTGTAAGGACTCTCTCATCCTTAAGAGATTGTAAGGACTCTTTCATCCTTGAAAGAGATTGTAAAAGATCCTCTCATCCTCTAAAGAGATTTTACAGATCCTCTTAGCCGTAAAAGAGTTTGTAAATGTTTTCCTCCCTACCTACTTTATTGAAAGGGAAGAGCTAGTGGAATACCTTACAAGTGGAACTTGTAGGGAATGGATTAGACTTGGATTGAGTCGAACACTATAAACCTTGGTGTTGTGTGATTGTGATCATTTTATTTATTCCGCATTTTTTAATTTACAATCACACTAGAGATCATTAATTGAAAAGGTTTAAAATTCACTAGGATAACCTATTCACCCCCCCTCTAGGTTATTTCAGTTTGTTCTGGTTTGCAGTATTGTCTTACCATCCTGTTCGATTGGATTGGGCTAGGACACTGTAATAGGATAAATAATACACTGGGTGCTGATTGATACCAAAGGGGCGTGCAGCATGGTGGTTGGTGTCTTGCAAGCAGTTGTGATCTTATGTTAAAGTTAGACTGAAAAAACAGTTGGAAAAACAAAGGATACATAACACAAGAGGTCTCCGTACATAGAAACTTGTCATCTGGAGCAGTGGTGTGTTTCTTTTTGTAAACACTTATCTTGTGTTAGAGGCACATTAGCCTCAGTTTTTTAGGTTTTTAGCTTTCTTTTAGTCTTTTTTTTTTTTTGTTAAGTTTCAAGTTTTCAGATGCTAATCCGACAGTTTAATGACTGTCTAAACTAAAAAACCATATTATGCATTTGACTATTTCAACAGTTAAAGGTTATCTCCAGTCCTTGGGGCCTTTTTGAGTTTGTATGGGATGTGCCCTGGTAGCTAGGGGTTCGACTTCCAGCCGTTCCAGGTTAAGTGGTTAATACATGACCGTGTCAGACACTCTCAGAGGAATAAATTAGTGTTACTTCTTTCTATCCTTTCCCTTGGTCACAGATTCCTTTATCATCTACTGTTGCTATCATCCATGATATAAGGGATCTCGTATCTTGTTGATGCCAGATCAAATAGCAGGATCTGCTGGTGGTGAGCTTACTTTTCTTATATCTCGAGGTATACCCAAGATATTTTATAGAGAAACCCAGAAAGAAAGTTGTGATTGATAGAAGTAAAGGTTAGCTGTATCAATCTGCTAGGGAGAGAAAATAGGATGAAAGGAACCCATTGGGAGAAGGGGTGGGGGGAAGAGGAAAGAGAAGAGATCACAAGGGGAGAGAATCGCCCAATTTCAAATTTCCCAAATCTATTCCATTTTCAAATCTGTGGGGATTGTGAGCCTTTACATGTATTTATAAAGCTGTAAAATAAAAGAAAATCAAAGAGTAGCTCTAACTCTCTCTCCTTCGTTGGCTACTCTTAGGAGTCCCTAACAAAACTAGTTAATAATGAAAGAGTTAAAAGATCCAACAGAAAAGAGAACCTTCTTTCTTTAACCAGTTTCTTTTTAAAATTTAGTGAGTGGAATTTCTACGTTTTAAAATCTAGTGAGTGGAATATTTGTATATAATTTTTTTTTTTCTTGTGTGAAAATTTTCTGTATCAGTAGAGCAAAAAGTGCCTGCACCGGTGGGTTTTTATGCTTGGAACTGCTAAGTTGGCTGGTCCATCGGGAGGCATTGGCTGCCTTCTATGAGATAGCTGGTGTTGCAGGGTTATCTTTTGCTGCACTTTTGATGCAGAAACCTGAAGGAGCAAATTGGCAGTTTGGGTTTGGAGAAATCAAGGCCAAACTGAAAACTAAAAGCAGCGAAATTCTAGTTTGATCTGAGGGTTTCTAACATGGGTGTAAACCTGTAATCATGTCTATGAGCTAACTATAACCCAATTGGGATTAGTTTAGGCTAAAACTAACGAGACATGTTACAATCTTAATTTTATTGCCTGCTGAGTAAATATACTTGATGACAAGACCTACAACTTCAATTGGTTGTATTTTCTTACCATAGCATTATGCTATAGTAGTATGCATTATCTGGAACCAGTGGCTACAATCCAAGCCAAATCAACATTGGTTCTGTCAGGTTCCCCTGTCATGGCAGTAACCCTTGGAAAATTTATTTGTATCCCCAAGAGTTTTCAGGACTCAAGAACTTAGTGTGGATTTTTTGAGGATGGGATCCATGATTCAGATATGACTATGTACTCCCCCCCCCCCCTCGTCTCTCTCTGTCTCTCTCTGTCTCTCTCTCTCTCTCTCACACACACACACACACACACACTCACAAGTCACGAGACTCACAACCCATTATTGTGGCACCCAAGTCCTATTCTATATGAGAAAAATAGTGTTTCATATTTATAATTTCTATGCATGGAGATATATTGATATTATCTGTTTCTTATCAAGGGAACATCAAGGGATCTTCTAAGGATACTGAAGAATCTAAGAATTTGGATGTGGGGAGTGATGCCGAATGGTCACATATATATCAAATGCATCTGAGGTAACATGCTCAGTCACTGGATGCATGTTCTTCCAATCTTTCATTCTATGCTTGTCCTAGCCATTTTTTTGATTGCAACTTTTAGGGAGAACATAGACAGGCTATCATTTCTCTCTTGACTTGATATTGGTTTTGATTTTTGTTGGGTCGTATGGCTTTAGACATGGTTGAATGGAAAAGTAGAATTCATGTAGCCAATCCCGTTTAGTTGGGAGAAGGCTTGGTTGAGTTGTACTTAGTTATAATTTGTTACTACCATAGCCCATTGTTTTTTAAGTTGAAGTGCATTACTAATTCTTCATAACTTACTCCTGTTGCTATTTACACTATTTCACTTCTGCACACCTTTTGTGATCCCATATTCTTACTCTCCATAACTTGCAGAATAGCTCCATTTAGAAACAAGTCAATAGATAAATGGCAGAGAAAGACTCAAGTGACAACTGGTGTAGCTGCCTTTAAAGGAAATTTAAAAGCTTTTAATCAGGTGCATCTTGAAGGCTGGCTTACACATGGTCTTCATGAACTATAAGACTTACTCTTTTTCTTTACCTGAGTGCAGAATATTAGTGAACAAGTAGCTGATTATATGAGGAACCCACGTAAAATGCTTAAGAGCATGCAATTTCATAGATCAACAGTGGGTGTCTTGGGATCTGTAAGTTTTCTAATCCCTCCCGAAAATCTGAATCTTTTGTGCTGTCCCTTGGAAAATGTATATGGTACTGGCTACATGTCATATTCTGTCTGAAATTATATCTGTGTCTAATTACTTGATTGTTGCTCCTGCAGGTCCCTGAGGCAGAAACCAATGTTAAGGAAAAGGTTGACTTATCCTACTTCTGCCAATGCACTTCAATTTTTTTGATTTGAGGGTCATGTGACGCTCAATATGATTTGAGCTTGTTTTAAAGAGTAGATGAAAGAATAGCTTGTGTGCGTGCAGTTATCTGTTTTGTTGGTCTATAAACATTCTGACATTGAAGGGAAATTGACTTGAACTTAGGAAAATGAACAATGCTTGGTGTTGTTAAAACAATTCTTGAAGCTGGGGAGAGGGGGGGCAACTGTCAGCCATTTTCCATCCTTGATGGCAGCCCAGCCTCTAAAAAAGTGTGAAACACTTGAGGCAACCATCAGACATCCCAGGCATTCCTGACGGAGTCCCAATGCCCCTTTAAAGAACTGATCATGCTTGAACCAATTGTTAAGTAATAAAAGGAAGCGCATATATTGGTGTTACCTACCTCTGCTTCATGAGATTTGCAATTGGATGACAGAGACCATCCATGTTGAAACAGCTGTGTCTGGATTCATTTCCCTCTGCTTACAGCTTTGGTCATAAGAATTTTGCTTCTTTTCTCTCATCAATGGTCATGTCTTCCAAAAATTGAGGGAAGTTTTGGAGTATGTGCTCCAAAAGGGCATACTTGAGTTTTTTAATGAAACTTTAAAAAAGATGAATTACCATCCTAGCATGAAGAGGCATTTTGCTTGAATCAGGAAAATGTTGAACATTGTATTGTGTTGCCATCTTTGTTTATTATTTCACTCTATTTCTGTTTTGCTTTTATGAATGTGCGTACAGATTTTTGTCAATAGATGCTCAACTCTTTTTATCCTTGCTTGGGCAATTATGGTATTTATTTATCTTTTTTACTGTCTTTAGGATGTAAGTGTGGGTGGAGACCCTGAGCTTTTGGATGATTCCGAATTTTATCAGCAACTCCTCAAGGAATTCTTTGAGACTTTTGATGTGAAATCATCTGGTAATGCTTTTTCTCCTGCACTTTCTTTTCACTAGAGAACTCTTTCCTTATGTACTCTTGTTAGTTAACTAATTATATGGAGAGGGGAGGGTTTCCAACAACAGTGTGGGAAGCCATTTCAACACCAGTTCTTTTTACACACAGAAATATCTCCCATGCTATCTGTAGAAAACCTTTCTGTATGGGAGATCTCGTATACTTTGTATCTTCTATCATGTCACCTGGAGGTTGGGATGTCTGGATGGTTTCTCTGGGGTTGTTTCAGACAGTTCTCGAATCGCTTGGTGTCTTGCACTTGCCATAACTTAATAGTCAGTGGAGGCATGAATGGAGCACTAGTTTGAAACTCCGATTATTTAATTTTTCCACAGAGACCGCCTTATATGCTTTGAAGAGATTGCAAACCAAGAAGCGGAAGATTGTAGACAGGCGTGCTTCTAAGAGCCGTAAGATCAGGTTATTATGCAGCTGACTAATGCCAGCTTTAGTAATGAGCGTTTTTAGTCTTTTCAGGGAGATTACTAAGAATTTTCCTTTCTCCTTTCCATCATTGTAGGTATCATGTTCATGAAAAGATTGTCAACTTCATGGCTCCTGAACCTATGAAGCAGCCTCCAATGGCACCAAAGTTGTTTGAGAACTTGTTTGGCCTGAAAAACCAACAGCCTGCTTCTGTGGCCTAGTCTACTAGTCAGGGGAGGATAATGGCAAAATTTTATGGGTGTTGAAATTGTGCGATATTATTTGAATTGATTTCAGAGCATACTGGATTCCGGAGAAAGGCCATTTGTTTTGCAGCAAAAGCTGGTGCACTCGCATGGCTGAGAGAATGCTTCTGCTAAGTACAGAGATAGCATCTACAGAGTAATTGATAAATGAAATGTTGTTTTCAGATGTGATTCGCGCTATCAGTTGGTGCAGTTAACTAGTCATTGCCTGGGATGAGCAAATTCTAAACGCCACACCTCAATCTCATTCTTTGGATATGCAATAGAGACTGTTGGTTTATTCTAAAATGTATCATGTGGCCAGTGAATTTTTTGGCTATCCTTATGCATAGTCATTTATTAGTGTATTCTGAATTAATGTGGTAGCCCTTAAATTTTGGAATTTTATGACATGCTATGGAAATGTAGATGATGTTGTAGAAGTCTATAGGAAAAAATTAGAACTTAATTTCAGGGGAGCTGCAATTACCGCACAAAGCTCGTGAACCCCAGTCTGAATAAGATGTGTGACCTATAGACTAAGGACTACATAAGATCTATATTAGGCTCTATTTGGTTGCAAGAGAAATTAAAAGATAGGATGTGAATTTTTTTACTATAAATTAAGTTTATTAAGTTTTATATCTTCTCTATAAATTCTTCCTCCAAAGGAAATCTACTTTACATGCTCTCATTAGGTAATTTGGCACTTGATAAGTAGTTGCGTTACCTTTCTTAAAAGCATAAGAAATATAATTATGGAAAAAAGAATGTTGCCCACTTGTGCCCTCTATGCCTAAACAATTGGATGTGAAAATACCCTACTGCCCCCCTCAACGCATGTTGAATATGCTTCTGCATGGGCTCTCATTTCGCCTGCATGTTAGCACAGTAGCCACGTAGGTAGGTAGTGTTCCTCACCTCATATGTCTTGGCACAAGGGTCACGTTGCCTTTTATAATTCTTTTTACCGAGAAATAATTATATGGAAATTTAGAAATTCTTAGGATCTCTTTGGAATGATTTATATTATATGATAACTAACATATAAAATAGATTTTAGAATGAAAAATAGGTTTAGTATACTCATGTGCAGAATAAATTCTGTGACATAGATATTAACATGAACAATATCTCAATCACGTTTGCTTCCCAATCTACATTTTTCTGTAAATATTGACTTGAGTTTTAGTTTCACGTGGTTTGGGATGATAAAATTTGGTGGCGATTTGAATGAGCAATTTTATTTATTTAGTTATTTTTTTTCATGTGATTTGTGATGATAACAGAGGGCTTGGCCCCTCCAGTATATTACGACCTGATTGGATGCGACCTGATGGGTTGACCTGATTTGGAGGAGTATTATATGTTATGACGTCTTGTTCTGTAAGCAAGTGATATTTAAGGTTTTTCGTGTTACGGTCTCTAGACGAATGTTCTTGCCGCGAGTTTGGGTGTTGTTGAGAGATCTCCATTGTAATTTTTTCTTCCAAAATAGTGGATCATCTTCTTTGACGCCTTAAGACATAGCACATCACATTAGCATGCGAACCTTCTTAAATCTCTCTAGCATCTTATGCGAATCTATTTTATTTTTTCCTTTTCATTGGTGTGTTCTAACACAAATTGGTTCATGCTCAACATTGGCCTGAATGGACGATCTCTCCTTGAGGGTTGCTCCAAAGCAGATATTGGTTCTCTTTGGAAATCAATATTGAAAGCAAAACACTTTCCACTTTCAAGCAAAGTTCTTGAACTTAGCTTAAGGGCTGTCCGGAACCTAGAGTACAGGGATTAAAAAGAAAAGTACTTTAATATAATATAGTTCTAGATAACTTTAACCATATCATACAACTTTTTTTTTTTTTTTTTGGTAATGAAAAATGGTGCTCCATGGTAGTGATCATAGCCCCCATACGGCAAGCAAGGCTTCCGTAGGACCAATGAGAAATAGTGGGCATGTCAAGACTTGAACCCACAACCAACCGACTCAAGCGGTGATGGGTTGAGGACATTTTTACCCCTAGACTACCAACCCCATTGGTACCATATCATACAACTTTGGGTTATAACTACTGTTTCCATTATATTAAATCTCTAATAGTATATTGACATTTACAAAACTAAAAATAAAATAGTATGTTGATATCATTGAACCCATTTTGTGAATTCACCTTCTTATCTTGCTCTTCTAACTACTGGATATCCTTCTCAACCTACAAACTAGGTGAGAAGGAACTCAATACAAGCTAAATGCAAAAGAATATCTCAATGGTATATAGGATTGTAAATAAATTTTCTTACATTAAAACGCACCAAAGAACAAAGAAATGAGTTCTTTTTTGTCTTCTTGATACTAGGCTTGAAATTTATTACCCCATCTCAAAAAGATTATCCATACAAAAAATGACACATTTTAAGGATATATTATTATTATTGCTTAACTTCATACTTTGTTTCAGATTCTTTTCCAAATTTTCTCTTTTGTTTCTGTGACATAGATTACAAATGTGAGAATGCATAAATGGGAAAACAAACCAAATCAATGCATTATATTCTTGAAAATGGTTAAGGTAATAAAAAAAAGCCCTAAGTGGTTATTCTTTGAGAAAAAATGGCAGACCCTATTTGTTGTTATGATGGGGAATTTATGTTGAATCTTTACCTTTTTGAACCAAAATGTCACCAATTTAACCCTCACAAATATGTAGAATATTTTTTTTGTATTCTTTTGTATTTATTTTTGTATTTTTTTTTTATAAGAGATCTTAGTCTGTGTTAGATTATTTAAATTTATTTATTTATTTATTATTATTTTTTTTTACAAAAATAAAGTGACATACCTTCCAAAAGAACATATGAAAGGACTGCACTGATGAATTGTCTGTGGGCTCTGTGTGTCGAGAATGGTTCCAAAAAACTAAAGCAAGTGCAAGGTGACCCAATACCTACATGCAAAGAAGTTTTAGATTATATATGAAGGGCATGTGTTTTCTATCTAAGAGGTCCCCCTATGCCATAGACACAAGGGGGTAAGATGGTCATTTAGTGTGCCCTATGTCTGTGGCAAAAGTGGAGCTCTCGGACTAAAAACTTTGTCCCACATATAAAAATGTCACTACGTGAGACTAGTTTAATTATATTAGTTTAAGAAGAAATGCAACCCATGAATAAAAATAGCAGGGAAAAATTACATACTGCTATATGCTTGCCAAACGAAAGTGATGATGATAATCCTAAATCCTAATACCATAGTAAGACCAATTTGTGCAAATACGATACTGAGACCAATAGCAAATGCTTGGTCAATAAAATACATGACTTATGAGAATATATCTCATATCTATTTTTGTTCATTAAGCTATTATTGATACGTAACAACTAGAACAATAGCCATAACAGAATCACAAAGAGATAGAAAGAAAAGTATTTTTTGGACAATAGCTTTGTATTGACAAAATATATCATATCTTTATCATATAAAGCCAATGATGCACTAATTAGTAGTTCCTAAAGTTATAGTTTATTGATTAATTGAAGTTCACATTTCAGGAGAGAGAGAGAGAGAGAGAGAGAGAGAGAGAGAGAGAGAGATTTTAAGTAAAGAATAATTAATTTCTTTGAAAAAAAGCCAACTTTCTATGTATTAATGGTGGTCTGAATAAACCATAAATTTAAGCTCTATTCCCAATAGATTAATTGAAGTTTAAGTTCTAGCTTCTTTGGGTGACAATTGAATACTCCAGGATCTCAGTTTTTTGGAGTTGAGAGACAAAAGAAGGGGAAAGGGTGAGGGAGAGGGAGAAGGAGAAGGAAGAAGGGAAATTACCAAAAAAAAAAAAAAAAAAAAAAAAAGTAAGGTGGGCAGATAATTAAGTCCGATTACAATAATGTACCCGGATTAGTTACAATTATTAAAGTGTTATTATTAACACTTTAATAATAACATATTCAAATATGCATATTAAGGTTACTTACATATAAGAGATTATTAGTCATGATCTAATGAACTAAGTTTCAATATATTAATCATTAACTATGAGATATTAACTTTTGAAAGATGAAAAGTCAATATAACACAACAATATTTTTCTCATCAGTCATTTGAGTGTGAAATTAGTAACTAAACTTATTTATAAAATTAGAATAAAGGTGAGATTTTCATCTAACTCTTTCTCTGTCAAATCGAATGCTTAGGGTTTCCATGCCATTATCTCTATCTCCATCCGTATCTGGAATGTCCTGTTAATTGAAGATAGTATTAATATGCTATAAGATAAAATATGGTTGTTATCAAAGATTTATCATGATAATTGAAAAAAAAAATTAGTATATATAGTTTTGAGGTAATTTAAATTTTAAAAATGGTTGTATGATTAATATGACATAATATCCTAAAGTCTTCTAGTTAAGAAGTATTGATGTATATTTTTAATTTTGTAACATATTGAACTTACTCCTATTATAGTATGCATGTCGTTGAATAATAAGTGATCAAGCGAAGTTAAAAAAAAAAGTGACCTAGGATCAAGTCCCACCTCATTGGTTACAACTATCTAATTCTTTTTTAAAAAATAATAAAAGATAGAAAGAAAAAAAAAAAAATAAATAAAAACAAAAGCAAAAAACACAACCAAAATGCAAGTTGTCTTTCCTATCTATCTAAATAAATAGATAGAATATCTTCCTTGAGAAATACACATTCATTTATGATATAGAGAATGTTATCAACAAAATATATGACAAAAATATTGATCTATTAAGTTATCTTGAAGGAGAAGATAAGAAAGGGTTGGGAGGAATTGGCAAAAATTCAAGGTTTCCTTTCAACATATCCACCACTGTGCTCACTAGTGGTCGATTTACTAGATCCAACAACATGCACCATAAACCCACTAAAACCATATTTCTTGCTCTTTCTTCTTCCTTTAATCATTTCTAGTACCATCATTCCATAGTTATAGACATCCGACTTGTGTGAAACTGCTCCAAAGTTCCGTGAGAATACTTCTGGTTCAATATATCCTACTCTCCCTCTAGCAATTGCCATTGATATGATGCTATCTTTTCTAGAACATAGTTTGGCAAGACCACAGTTGGATATCTTTGGACAAAAATCTTCTTCTAGAAGAATGTTATGAGGTTTAATGTCTGAATGTAGAATATGAGTATTGCAACCACCACGTAAATACTCTAATCCCTGAGCAATGCCAACTGCAATTTGATGTAGTTTGTCCCAACCTAGGTGAGAGCAAGTTTTCAATGTAATTGTATAAGGTGCACATAGTATATCCAATACATATTACTGTTTGGAAATAGTCCATTCTTTTTCTTCCTTCTTTTTTAAATACAAAGAACTTAAAATATCTTAGAATTATAATAAGAAGTTCAAATTTTCTTTTCAAAAATATAAAATACAAAACAAGTATTACCTAGTATAAGAAAGATTTCCCAAACTGGAATTGTGCTCCTAGCTACCACAAAATCACTAGAAACAATAGATTGTTAGTCAAATAATAATGATTGTAGTAGGGTAAACTCTAAATGCAGACTCCTCTTCAAAAATCTCAATTTGACCAAAAAAAAAAAAGTTTAAATTTTGTTCTTAGATTTTAGTTAGAAATAAGGAAAATTTACATCCACCACCCCTCGCCTTTGCCTCAATTACATCATCCCCCTATAGTTTCATTTTTTTACATTTAAACCCAAAAAACTAACACTGTGAAGCTGGTGTTAGCTTGAAATTAAAAAGACCTAACTACCCTTCACAGAGATACCCTACCTTTTATAACCTTTAACACATTTCAGCCTAAAATAAATTCCTCAAATCCCACCTCAACTAAACCATTACCTTCTCCATCGAAGGAGAGTAGCTCTAGTTTCCGGCCAAGTGAAGAATACCCTCCGACAAAGTTAAGAATACTATCCGACGAAGGTATGAGGTCGCATGTGTTATTTTTTCCCCCATTTTTGCTCCTTTGAAAGTTTATGATCATCCACGATTGTTAGGGTATGACTAAAGTTTCTACTCCTCGATTGTTAGGGTCAGTGTACCCCATATTTTCTGCTCCTTGATTTTTAGTGTCAGTCATGAAGAATTTGTAGGTGGGGTTGCTGGGGGTGGATAGCAGAAGAAGGTTGTATATCAACAGCAAGTGATTCAAATTTTTCTACTCACTTGTATGTTTCGGTAGAGTGAAAGAATAACAGAATAACAGTAGAATAGTCTATATTAGAATATGAATATGAATTCAGAATCATATGGCTTCCTATTGCTGTAAGAATGGAACATGGTGTTGTTCCATTTCTCAGACCTCATTTCAGAATCATATTGCTGTCCATTTTCAATTCTGAACTCAGAATTTACAAGAGAGTTATTTGCTAGATAGTAAAGCTGATATATGCTCAATTGCCCTTTAACTACTAAGTCCCTAACATGTTGTTGTCATTAACAATCATGTGTTTTAATTAAAATCATCTAGCAATGTCATAACTATGAAGAGCTGTAGTCTTTCCACTAATGGTCAGAGAAGATATAATCTAATTTTTATTTTCAATGTATATCATCTAGTGTGAATAATAGCAACCAAGGTTCATCTCTATAGTATTTGAACGCTGTGTGCTACTATCTGAAGAGGGCACTTGTTAGAATATCAGAGAATGTTAATAGCAACCACAAATCATACTATTATTGCCCCAATACACCTCATGGTTGTGGATTCTTTTCTTGGTGTGACCCTGTGGAAGAACTAAGAGTGAATCTATTACCAGAGACAATATCAACCCAATCACTCACCAGACAGCCGTAGGTGAGATAAGTCAAGAAAATCGACAAATGAAGGAAGAGATTAGTGTCTTAAAGAAAAGAATGAAGAAATTGGTTTACGAGCAAATGAAGAATTAGGGAAGATGATATATAAGTTGTAATTTTTTTTTTTTTTTGGTTTTTTTCCCCTAACCATGGAAGGAGTACATTTTGGGATTATTGCAATGGTTTTATTATGTTAAACCTAGTATGTTTATAATTAACTAATTGGCTACTTTAATCAAATAGGCAACATTTCCCTTCAATATAGGACAACCTGGACTTAAAAAAAAATGGACAGAATTTCGTTTGAATACGATACCTTATAAAAACATGTTAAGACTGCATCCATGTAGTAATAAGACTATTCTTGATTTTAAAAATCTTCACCAACATAAACATCAACATCAACATCAACATCATATATATAATATGTTCAAAAAACCTGTTAAGATGCACCCATACAGTCTAAATCTCATTAACATCAACACATAAATATTACAAGTCACAACTCTCACTTTAAAGTTGTTCCATAACCCATTAAAATTCATTCATCCCACGATCGTGAAAAAAAAAAAGAGAAGAAAAGAAACAAAAGTGCTCTAATCAGCAGCAACATCCTTCTTAAAGATATTATGCTCTCATTAGCAGCAACATCTATCTCTCTACTTCTTCTTAGTATGCTTTGCCTTCCATTTTGCGTACTTGGCAGCTTTTCTGTCTAAGGTTTTCTCTTGAGTTGTTAGCTTTGTAGGCTCGATAGATGATTGTGACCTAATCAGTATCTGAGAGCTGGTGTCTTCATGTTGACTCTCATCCCTTTGCTTTCTCTACACAAATCACTAAAGGACACTTTAAAAGTGGAGCATACAGATAAGTTAATTAATATTCAGTTGTAAAATACTTGTGAGGAGTCATATCTTCATGCCTGTTGTTTTCTTGTTCTTCGGTTGTTCTCCATCTCGAGGATATGTTGTCTTGTTGTGGCCTACTAGTTTGCAAATATCACATCTGACACTTGATGTTTTATTCCTGAACTCTGCAACAGGACCCTCATCAAATTCTCTTTTCTTGTTTTATGAGGCCTACCAGGCTTCTTTTTAAGACTTGGAGGTTGGACCAACATATTAGAACCATCAACTACTAAATCTGCCAATGCTGAGAGTGGTTGGAGGAACTCACTATATGCTTAAAGGTATGTATTGACACCATAGTATGAACTGCAGTAAGACTCCAATGACCCCTAGTGTGTCTGATAGCTGCTACTGCATGACTACATGGCAATCCAGTACAATCCCAAATCCTACAACCATATATCCTCTCTGATAAATTGATCATAACCCTGCCACCATGAATATCCACCACCTCAAATGCATGTGTGTTACCTTGATACACTATGATTCCCTTGCTTTTTGTTGGACATTATCTAAATGTTTCTTCATATCAGATGTGACTAGGCCACCAACTAGGTAGTTGCAACCCTTTTGAAATTTCATAAACATCCTATTCATGATTTTCAGTCTTATCTCATCAATTATCAACATAATAGGCTTGTCCCTCACATCTGATATCCAATGGTTGAATGACCCGGTCATGTTGTTGGTTATTTGAGGACTCTTTCCTATAATATCAATGTATGCCTTGCCCATAATCTTTGATGATTACTCATCAACCAACTATATGCATCATCATATATCTCTTTAATGGAGGTCATTTCCTTCTCAAACTGGAGGAGAGTTGTTGTTGATGCTGCTGACCAAAAGTGTTTCTTAAACAATTGTCCTGAAAAAAAACTAACTTGAAGTTCTGGTACAGATGTCTCCCACAGTATCTCTGATGAGTATTAGGGAATAATTTGGTAATGGCATCTGATAAACCATACAAAACATAAAAAATAAATTAAAGTTCATCTAAATATAATATTGAAGTATGGAGTAAATGGTAGTTACTATAAATTAATATCCTGTACCTTTTGTTTGTTTGACATAAAGGTTTAGGGCTAACTCATCAGGTGCCTGCCCAAGTGCTTCATGTAGAATTTCAAGGAAAAAAAGTCAACTTTCTTTGTATTCAACCTCCACAATAGCATACATCACTGAGAGCAATTCATTATTCTCATAAAAAGAAACTACTGACAAAAGGATGCCTCCATATCTACCCTTTAAGTTCCAGCCATCTAGACCAATAAATGGTCTACATCCCTTCAAAAAACTAGTTATACAAGCTTTAAAGCTAACAAACATTCTCTTGAACACTGGGTTCCCTAACATGTCATGCTTTTCATAGTACTGGATCTTGAAAAAACTATCTGGCATCTTCTGTAACACCAAATTATCATATGTAAGTAACAGAGTAGAGGAATCCTTTTTTTTTTGCTAAAAAATTTTATTTCATAAAAAGAAGAAAAATCCATCGATACATAACGAAAATCAAACACCGCTTGCAATTCTTAACCTCCCACCTTCGGCATTGCCATCAGCGGGAGAAAAGGAAAGGCACACTAAAAACAATAGTGAGGTCTCCCATCCGAATCCCTTGCAAGATGATCCAAAATGTGAGAGGGAAAACCCACATTTTTCCCTGAGCATCTAGACTTTGCCGTGTCTCTAGCCAAATAACCCGCAATGGTGTTCCTTTCTCTATAACTATGGGAAATTTTCCAGTTGATGCTATCCAGGTAGGGCTATAGAAACAACCATCTTTGAAGGGCATACCATGGAATCTTCCTTTGTTGAAACGAAGAAACTACCGCACTGGAATTAGATTCTACCCACAACTGATGAATGTCTATGTTCTTGGAGCACATCAGCCCCTCCATTAGACCCTCCACTTCAGCTTGGAAAACCCCTGTCACTCCTATAAAATTTTTATAAGTTCCCGAATGATCCCGAAAGATGCCTCCCGTGTCTGCACGACCAAGGTTCCCCAGAGAGCTACCATCGAAGTTTAATTTGACCTAATTAATGGGGGTTTTACACCAAAAAACTTCTAATATATCTCTATGAGTAGCGCCCTGAATTTGAAGACCAAGCCACCTACAACACATCAGATCTGCCGAGGATTTGACCTCTCCCATAGTCATAGGCTTATTTCTTCTGATATCTTCAACCACCATAAAGAAGACATACCTGGGCAAGCGAGCTTTGCACTCAAATTTTCTATTATTCCTCTCCCTCCATAGATGATCCGTCACTATGGTCAGACCCATATTCCATGCCTCCTTGCAGCAGACTGATTTAATTTTTTTTCCACCACTGCGTAAGCTCAACCAGAGACCCCTGAACTTACCATCTAACATTAAAACACTCGCACAATAGACTCCATATCTCAACAAAGAAAGGGCAGTTCCGAAAAACGTGACCCATAGATTCCTCATCAGATTTGCATAACTCACACCTAGAAGTAAGGGGCACTGACCTCTTTTTCACTTTGTCATCAGTAGGCATCTTCCCGTTAAGCACCCTCCACACTTAGGTGGAGGCCCTCAGTTGCTGCCTTTTGCACCAGATTAAGGAAGCCCAAGGAGCAGGAGGCTTCTTCACTCTTAAATCTTCCCACGTAGATTTAGAGCTAAATTTCCCATCAGTTGTTAAACTCCAAACGCACCTATCACGACACATATAATCTAGAATGGAGATCGTCTTGACTTCTTCAAAAAAATCTCTCATAACCAGAGAGTTCACTGTTGGTAGCCTCCACTTGAAGTTATCAATGAATCGATTCACATTACCATCTAAAGAGCGAGAGTCAATACCCTCCATAGCTATGCTATCTTCCAACACTGCTGAACCGACCCAAATATCTTTCTAGAATTTCATATCGTGACCGTCACCAACTACCCATCTCTCCTTAGTGGATATATAATTCCACATTCTCCTAATGCCAGGCCAGATAGAAGAATTTTTGTACCCTTTCTTTGGCATGCCTTCCTTGCTGAGAAATCTAGCCCTAAAAACCTACTTGCCATGGAGTCTTCGTGCTTTATTCTCTAAGCTGTTTTATATAGCATGGCCATATTAACCTCTCTCAATTTGCACAGACCAAGCCCCCCTCCTCCTTAGGCTTGCAATGTTGGTCCCAATTGACCATAATTTTCTTCGAAGTGTCTACCTCTCCTGTCCAGATAAAATTTCTCATCGTCATCTCTAAAGTCGAAATAAGGGACGCCGGCCACCAGTAAACAACAGAACTGTGAGTAGGCATACTCGATATAATTGATCTCACCAGTTCAACCCTGTCTGCCATTGAGAGAATTTTCCCCTTCCACCCTGCCAATCGGTCCTTCACCCTATCTATGATAGGCAACACATTCTCCTTTTTAACTCTATCCTTGAAGATCTCCACCCCTAAGTACCTCGTAGGGAAGGTACATAGGGGAATTCCC
This sequence comes from Macadamia tetraphylla, assembly GCA_022985045.1. Classification (NCBI taxonomy): domain Eukaryota; kingdom Viridiplantae; phylum Streptophyta; class Magnoliopsida; order Proteales; family Proteaceae; genus Macadamia; species Macadamia tetraphylla. The sequence continues at coordinate 15,457,866 of CM040971.1, read as the reverse complement.
AGCTCTTCTACAATGGTCTGCTTTCTTTGTAACGAAAGGGGACCAACAAATAACTTGCTTTTCTCTAAGTTAATAGTCTGACCAGAAAACTCCTGATACCTCTGAAGGAAGCTCATCAAGTGCCTTACATACTTGATAGATGCATTAGCTAATATAAATATATCATCCACAAATAGATTGTGAGCAGGAGTAATCGCTCCATGAGGACCCTTGAGCGGTAATATCTTCTTATGAACCACAAGCTATTGAAGACCTCTACAGAGAACTTCCCCAGCCACAATAAATAGCATGGATGATAGAGGATCCCCTTGTCTTAAATCCCTCTCCACCCCAAAGTACCCAATTGGCCCTCCATTTAAAAGGACAAACAGCTTGGCCGAGACCAACAATTGGTGAACCCAAGAGACCCATCTGTCAGAGAAGCCAAATTTTCTCAAAACCTGATAGAGGAAACTCCAAGAAATTGTGTTGTAAGCTTTCTGGATGTCAATCTTCAGCCCAATTCCTCCCCCTCTAGTCTCAGTGAACATCATATTGGATAACTCTGATACCAATATTATGTTGGAGTGAATGATTTTACCTTTCTGGAAAGCCCCCTGCTCCTCTGATCTGAGCCTCGGCAATAAAGCAGAAAGCCTCATTGCCATAATTTTTTAGACTATTTTATAGAAAAAATTTCCCAAGCATAGAGGTCTGAACTTATCTAAAGACATGGTCCCCTCTGTCTTAAGAATTAAAACTAGAAAATTGCTATTCAATCTATATGGCATTAACCCGCAAGTGAAAAAGCCCCTAACAACATTGCATACATCTCCAGAAATAACATGCTAACATACTCTATAGAATATACCTGGGAATCCTCTAGGCCCGGGGAGCTATCAGGCTCGAGCTCCCATACAACCCCTTTAATCTCAGCATTGGACAGCATCACATCCATCCTCCATCTATCATGATCGGTCAGCACCACAGGAACACAATCTAACCTTTCCAAGTGCTCCATAGTAGGAGAGTTCTTACAGAAAGTCTCATAAAAACCACTAACATAGTCTTCCAGCTGCCCCTTCTCTAAAATAATCTAGCTAGCTCCATCTTTCAGAGACCGAATAGCGTTCTTAATTCTTCACACTTTCGTAGATACATGGAAGAATTTAGAACATCGATCACCCTCTAACCTCCATCGCGCTTGTGACTTCTCAGCCCAAAGGTTATCATAATTCTCCATTGCTTTTAGATACCAAGTTTTTGCATCAGCTTCGTGACCAAAAATATGATCATCCATACCATTCAAGTCAATCTCCTACTGCACCTCTTCCAACTCTTTCATCATCTTCTTCATTTCCAAATTAATATTTGAAAAATTTTCTCTGGCCCACGACCTGATCACACCTTTTAACCTTTTTAGTTTTTGGCTGAAGACATAAATGGAAAATCCTCTGATGCATTCACCCCAAGACTCCCTCACTATATTAAAAAAAGATTCATGCTCTGTCCAAAACCTCTAGAATAAGAAAGGGCAGTTCACCAGGTGACTACATGCCTCCGAGACCACCAACAAAGGGGAGTGTTAGATGCCGCACTAGTTAGCACCTTTTGGTGAAATTCCTGAAAAACCGAAAACCAAGAGTCAGTACAAAAACTTTTGTCCAACACAGCCACCACGTTTCCTCTTCTCCTGTTATTCATCCAGGTGAACTTGCGCCCCTTTGAGGAATCTGAATAAGCGAGCACCCATCCACCATCGCCCCTACTCTACAGCTGAACCCATATTGAATGATCCATGCCCTTTTTTTTCATTGGACTGGAGAGTTGCATTAAAATCACCTAGCACCATCCATGGCATGCCTTAACTAGGACTAGAGGCGGCCAAGTTTGTCCAGAGCTCTCTTCTAGTCACCCTGAAGCAGTTCGCGTGCACTGTAGACAAAACAAACTGTTTCTGCTACCACACCATTCTAATCGAAACATGCTAATCCAACAATGATATCACCGTCGGCTTACTAATATCTCGCCTCCACACCACCCAAAGATTTGGGACTTTTTCAAGTCTCTCATTATGGATAAAATCCACGTTGAAGCCATTCTTATTAAAGAACAACCTGGGAAGTTTCTGTAGCTCCATCATTGGCACTGCGATACAAACTATCTCAGGGTTGTTCTCCCTCAAAATCTTCCCTAAGGCCAATCTGGCAGCCTTCTTCTTCAACGCTGTAATGTTCCAAAAGAGAACCTTCATAATCACTTCTTTAATAAAGCCAGCCTATCAGACTTTCGAGAAGCCTGCTCCTGGAAAGCCACATTTTTCCCTTTCTGCTTTCTCCTATCCTCTATACCACGCTCAACCTCACCAACAACCCTATCCACCTCCTCCACATCCTCATGGTACACCACCATCACCCCATCCACACACTACTGGAAGCTTCTTGTGTGAACAGGCTGATCCTCTCTGTGACTTACTCCCCTGCCAAGACCATGACCACCACCTCGACCCCTAATAGCGTAGGTCGCATAAGCATCTCTTCCATGGCCATCTAGCTCCTGCGCCTATTCCTCCTCCATAGTAAACTCTCCCTACCAATGATTCTCCTCCACCAGCTCCTTTCTAAGATCGAGTAAGGATTCCTGGTCTGACCCAAAGTCCAACCTAGCATATGACCTACTTTGATGAACCGTTTCTATCTCAGTCAAATATTTAGGACCACTAGATGTTACCTTATTTGACTCCATCACCAAATCCTTCTCTAAAGGAAGGACAATCGATAAATCCCCCATCTCTTAGTCTCTTTCCTTTGTAGAGAGAATATTTTCCCTGGAAAGAGATCCCGATATGGTAACCAAATTATGGTAACCAAATTCTCCTTCGAATGGGAAGAAACCCTCCCCAAAAAGGAAACTGGGATCTCAGCCTGACCACGGCCCCCTACACTCAATCCTTGCCCAAAACCTCCACTAAAAAACTAGGATCTCAGCCTGACCACCGCCCCCTACACTCAATCCCCGCCCAAAACCTCCACTAACATATATTACTACCACCCCTGGTGCTCCGTCCATGCGTCTCTCCCTACCCTTATCGTCAACTGCCTTTTTCTCCCAGCAATCAGAAAGAGAATGACCAATTTTTTTACAAAACCCATATTTGGTTATTCCACCTTCATATGTAATGAGTTGTTTAGACCAGAAAATCTCTCCATACCTTGGCTGTCTCCTCTCCACCTGAATTTCCTCTACCCTTTTAGTGCCTATAATGACCTCCACCTGGACTCTCGTAAAACTGCCCATTGCAGCTGACCTGGTGCCTTGGTCCAAAGCTATAGGCCTGCCCGCCCCCTTGGTCATTGATAACAGAATCTTCTCGTGCCAATACTCTAAAGGAAGGTCTGGAAACATAATCCACACAAGCTTAGTAGGGAATTCTTTGCGTGAACATCAAAGTCTAGTTTCCACCATTGAAAAGGAATGAATTGACCCCTAACCTTAATGAAGTTTCTTCTCTAGATTGCTGCCATGTCCCCTTCTAACTCAAACTGGCAAAGAACGTACCCTTTCCCCATTGGTGCGAATGCTATCTTACCCTTCAAATTTCACCCCTTTGTAGCAGCCTTGTGGATATCATCCATGGATAAGAACCGAAAGTTTTCCCTCCCTATTAGAGCATAGTTAAATCTGTCTAATCTTTCCTCGTACGCATCTTGTGGAATCACAATCTTAGTATTTGTACTAGCGTGGATAGGCTCAGACAACTGATCCACACCGGGGAGAGCCCTTCCCATCACCGTGGAGAAAATTTCTTCTGAAAATATGGTCTTCCATTATCCTGAATGGTAGCTCCATCGTCTTCTCCCAAAACTGTTTCTATCGCCTGCCTCAAGAAGTCATCACCACCGATCACCTCTGGTACCAAGGAATCCTTCCTATGAGGCTTCCAAAAATTTGTCAAACGAAGCTGACTTCCTTGATCCGGTGGTTTGCCTACACCAGGACCGTGGCCAGGTTCTACTACCCTATACAGCAAAGCAGTCTGATGCTCCATCTCCCAATTATTTATCCCCCTATAATCAATGTATGTGCAAAAATTTTTGATCAGTAGAGGAATCCTTATGACTACCTTGTGTCATTTCTAGGGCAATGATCCGTTTTTACAACTTCATGTAAGGGGGTTTAATCTTGTATGTTTCATGCAAGAAGGTGGCCATGGACTTTACAGTCATATTTGGCTCAACCTTAAGGTGAGGAGCAAGTGTTTTTGCAATCCAATGTGTTGTAATATTTGTGATATGTTGACAATATACAAGCATGCTTTGGATTGTATGACTTGATCATAAATGTCGTACCATCCTTAACCCCCTTCTTATCATCAATTGGTGAAGCATGTATTCTCCAAGTATAACCAGGTGCCTTGCATACTGCAGTAACTCTTGTTTTCTTATTCTTATGTTTCAATATATCAAAACCCTTTTGAATAAAAAACTATTGCGGGGCAGCCCTAAATTGATTTCTACATCATCATATATATTTCCTATGGCTAACTTTATCTTACCATCCTCAACATCATCTTCAGAAGGATATTCAACCTCACCTACATCATAATCATTATCATCCTCTACATCACACTCATCAGTAAGGTTGTCATCACTTTCACTTCTCTCATCCACAGACTCATCATTTTGACGTACCCAATCTTCATCACTTGTAGAAAGATTTTGGATTTGAGTTGAATCATCTCCCAAATCAGCAATATTACTAACTGTCCTTACTCCCATACTAGAAGATACCTAAGGTCCTTTTAGTGATTCATCTGAACTGTCACTTGCAATGTTATCTTTCATTTATTCTCCACTAGTTACTGCATCAGGTATTCTAGTTGATCCATCTATATTAGCAGAATTATTACTAATAGCCTTCAATTCACTAATGTGAGCAACACTTGCACCAGTGGATCTCCTAGGTAAAGCAACGGCATTAGCATAAGCTTTAGCTTTACCCTTGCTAGGAGCATTAGCAATGACGCTATCACGATCATCACTTCCGTCACTAATAGCACTTGTATTAGCTCTACATACCCCACCACCTCTTCTAATAGGCTACTTTCCCCTTCTCTTGCTATCTGCTTCAGTCTCCACACGTTGCTTTCCCCTTTTTAGGGCACCTATACCAGAACCCAATTGACTAGCTGAAGTGTGTGGTACATCTCTCATTGTCCTCCTACTTGTTTCTTTGTAGACAACATCATTGGAATACTTGTCAACTGTAAACTTGTCAATATGATCACTAGGGTTATCTTCAAGGTCATACACTACTAGTTTGATGATATCTACCCCATATAAACTAAACAGGTTGTATATGCTAGCATTATCTGTCACTTGCACATGCAACTAAGCAGAGATCTCACATCTGACTTTAAACCTTATATTACGGACTTTAGGTATATGGTTAGTGACAGAATTATATATGTCACAAACCATGTCCATGTGGACATAACAGTCTAGATCAACAAATATTGTGTGAATTCTCCCACACCAACTAAACTAAATAGGACATCTCACAACCATTGCTGTAAAATTCAACTGTAAGTATGGTTAGCAGTTACAAGTAGAAAGAATGAGAACAACATATGAAAAGCTATGAAAACAACATGCTCCATTTGGTTGGATGTAAAATGTTGTATAGCAGCGAACATCCATTTACTAGAAATGAGGACTTTGCATTAAGGTTTTTTTTTTTTTTTTCATACAAGACTGAAGCTACAGAGAATGTATTTTATGGAATATGATGCAATCCCTTCCTGATATAGGGCTAGGTTCACTTAATAGTTAAAAAAACCCAACCAACAGGTAGGGCCATTAGGTACTAATTTATAGCATTAGAAGACCCATAATAACAACCACAATAATGATTAGATCAGTCCCCAAATTAGGTTCAAAGCTAGGTTAATAGTATGGTCACATCAAAGATGTAGAAGGAGCTAATCTAGGATAGTGGCTGGGGGGTCAGCAACTGAGATACAATTTTAGAAACTAAGAATAACCACCAATCCCCAGGACAAATTGAGTTCTCCTGTTACGTCAGTCATCAATTCTTCAAATCAACAATAAAATCTGAACTACCAGATGTTGCTGGAATATCTATCCAACACTGAAAACCTAGAAACAGAGGTGGCACAGGTCTTATATGGTTGCAAAAATAACCAAGAGAAAATTTTGATTTACATATGTTAACACCCACAATATACAGATAGCTTCATCAAGAATCGAATCAAACAAACAAAATAGAGCTAGATCAAATGGATAGGAAAGGGGGAACAATAAACTCACAAATGGATAGGAAAGGGGGGATAATAAACTCACTTGAGATGATGGTTTCATGCATATAGATCGTAGCAGAGATGCAAGGAAATTTTTCGTAACCCAAATGCAGAGGAGACTTAGGGCTTCACCAACAACTGAGAAGAAAAATTGAAATAGTGGAAGATTAGGGATCATTAGCAGGGCATTAATCGTAGATAGGTTACAACATCATTACAAATATTTCCTCACCAAAGATTGAATGAATATTCACAGCCTTTCCTCATTTCGAACGAACATGTCAAGAGAACCTCTTTACTCACTGGAGAATGAGATCTCTTCCTCACTATAGCATAAACAGCCTTCACAGAACCAGTTGTTGTCAGATAGCAAACAACCAAAGCAGGCCTTTCCTCGTCAAAACAATCTTTCCTCATCGGAACAACCTTCGGTGACCTGGATAGGTTGAAGAAACCAAGTTCAAGTGATATGTTTGCCCATTGGTAGGTTGAAGAAACTAAGAAGGGTATTGCGGGGATTAAGAAAATTTTGGTTCAAGTCAATAGATAACACCTCAAACCAGTCTCACAGTGTTAGTTTATTGGGTTTAAATGTAAAAAACGAAACTACAGGGGGGTGATGTAAGTGAGGCAAAGGCGAGAGGTGGTGGACATAAATTTCCCTAGAAATAATGGACAAAGTTTTCCTTCATCCATAATGAATGATGTATTCCTTCACCCCATGATGAATAAGGTATCTCTTTGCCCAGACAAGAAATTAGTGGCAGAACAATCTCCACCCCCTGCCAAAAAAAAAAAATAATAATAATAAATAAATAAATAAAGGATTTCAAGGGAAGAAGAATTGCCAATCATGGACGAGAAATATGAGATGGGACTCACCTGTGCAACTTTGCCGGTGAGGTCCATTAAGGCAGAAGCACCAGAACTCTTTCTTTTCAAATTCACAACGGCCACCGCTTTCTTCACAGTCACTGCAATTACTATTCTTAGTCCATTTCAACAGAAGCCCTCTACTTAATAAACTCGAGTAATTCATCTCTTTTAAATCCTCCAGATTTGTACCATTCATGTCCATTGGCACACTCATTGTCGACTTGCATCACTGGAGAGAAAAATTCAGATTAGGGGATCTCAAATCTTGTCATAGTGACATTGATCGCACAATTAACAGGGAATGATTGAGATTCTAAGGAGATGGAACTTGTGTAGTTATAGAAGAAGAAGAGATTAAGGGGTTTATGGTTGAAATCGAAAGGAGTATCTTTGAGTGTAAAATTATGCAGAGGAACAGAGCAATTAGTTGACTTTTCCTTCGCATTCACTACCAGAGGCGAGTTGTTATTGTAGATGTCTTTGATGAGGTAGTTGTCATTGGAAATCAAAATGGTTGGTTCCTCATTCAAGCAGGATACATTGTAATATAGGTTTCAGCAGCAGCTATTTTGGAGGAGAGGAATCCAGAAAGGATAACTTATGTTAGGACCATGGCTGTAGCTCTAAGGTTTGCAAGCTTTGAATTTTGGGTCCAGTGATTTGGTTTCTTGGATTATAAGTTTATAACAGTGAGGAGGATGAGGAGGAAGAGAGTTGTGTTGACCTTGGTCCAACTCATTTGGAAAGAAGGCATGAGGAATACAAGGGAGAGAGAGAGAGGAAAAGAACAAGAGGAATTAAGAGGGAGGAGAAGAGGAGAAATCTAGTTAAGAGTTGATACACCATAATATTATTTCACCAATAAGTGTAGACCACATGGCACCCAACCACAGACCAAGGGGCTCTTCACACCTCAAGGAACCTAACTACAAGAGAAAATAAGGTATATCACCCCTTATAGAGATTAAAGCTTTATTACATCTACCCTATAAAAGGGAAAAGAGATCACTCTCTCACACTCTCACCCTCGCCCTCTCTCTCCCCACTAGTCTTTCAAGATTGAACCCAAGAATAACTTAAGCATTGAGCTAAACCGGAATCTGCAGCAACAATAGGTACTACCCCTATGGGGAGGAACACATGTAGGTAGAGAATCTAGACCCAATTGCTTGTGGCTATTGCGGATTCTAGCTGATCCTCTTCCAAAATCTATGGTTAGGATACATTTGTCAAGTATGATGTTTGCCTTTCTATGAAAACTTTTAGGGATAATTACTTGGACACCCCCTTGTACTTTGTTGCTTGCCATCTTAAACGATTGAACATATTAATTGAAGCCCTATGAAACTTCACAGTGTTAGTCTACTAATAGTGGTTGAAATAGAAAAGAACATTTTACTCTTACGAGTTATTCTATTGAAATTGGTGAAAATAAAATGACCAAATTACCCTTTAAATATATTGACCATTAGTGGATGAACGGATTCTCCTTTCACCCGCCTTTCAAATCAATTAATTATGAAGGCTGAGTGTAGTAACTCATAAGGATAAAATGATTTTTTCCATTTCAACCACTAACAGTAAACTAACATTGCCAGGTTTCATGGGGCTTCAAGTAATATGTTCAATAGTTTGGGATATCAAGCAATATAGATAAAGTATAAGGGGTGTCAAGTAATTATCCCAAACTTTTATTATAATAATAATAAATTATTTGCTGAAACTTATAAAACATATATAAAACACACATCATCTCAAGGACCAAGAAGGGTCTTCCAGAAATGGTGAGATCAATTTTAACTAGCCCATTATATGAGGGATCTGGTGTAGATGCAACCTGATTTCTTAATTCACATAGCTTATGATTCATTATTTAACAAGATTTCTATTGTAGTTAGTGGACTACGCCAACACCCCATGTGCCTATCTTTCTCCTTTCATTGTGAAAAGATTACCCCTTATTTGAGAGAGGAGAGAAATAAGACACATGAAGCATTGACTTAGATGGTGCACTCAAAGAGAGAGAGAGAGAGAGAGAATCATTTCCCTGTTATATATTTCACAACATATAATAACCTTCAATATTTCCAATTTAAAAAATTCTTAATGAATTAATTTGTTTACTTATTTTTACTGCTTATTATGATTGATCCTGACAATGACGATGAAGATAAAAGAAGTAATGAATTAATTATTTCTAAAATTTATTTATTATATTTACAGTGAAGGGTTCGTGTGACAGCATCACATAAAATTTTCAGTTTTTGTGGAGCTAAGGGATGCAAAGGAATAGGACGGACTATGAGGGCTTGAGTACATGACATAACGGCTTTGAAGATACTGAAAATCTCAAGGAAAGGGGTGAGGGTTAGTATATCTAAATTGGCCTAGATGAAAGGTTATGGAAGTTTTATTTAGTTGTCATTGGACTTGTTTATTGGTTATTTCTGGGAAACTTCAATGTGTGTGATTGGGTCGTAATTCTTCATGAGATGGTTATTTAATTGTTACTTTTAATTAGATTTTTATGATTAATTTGACTATATAATGTGATTTTGTGTGCTTGCAAGATTTTCAAGAGATGTGCACATGTTTGATGCTGAGTGGATGAAGATGGTTCAGTCTAGAAGCAAGGTTAAAGGAACAAAGGTACAATTGAAAATTTCAAGAGAAGAAGAGAATAAAAAATAAAATAAAAATTGAGGAGAGAGAGACTCTCTCTTTCACACATCCTTCTCTTCTCCTTCTCCTACTTTCTCTCATTTTTCCCTTTATCCTACTTTTTCTCATTTTTTTTTCTCTCTCCTTATCTAAATTAGAATAGGGTCCCTCTTTGTCCGAAAATTCCCCTCATCTACTACCTCTCTACCACGTTCTCTCTCCCTCTTATTTCTCTATCCCCCACCGAATCCATCTCTCCCCTATTTTTTCTCTCTCTCATGGTTCTCTCTTCTATGATTTCCCCCTTTCTCTTACAATATCTTTCGGTCCCTTGTTTTTCTCCCTAACATCTCACACATGTATCTCCCCCACTCTCATTCTCTCCTTCTCACGTCTTCCATCTCCCTCCTCCTTTTTCTCTCCGACGCCAATCCATCTCCCACGTTCTACAATTCATTGCCCACGGGTATCTATCTGTCCCCTATAATTTCTCTCTCTTCCAATTATCTCTTCCCTCTGCACGGTTACCTCCATTACCCACGATTTCTCTCTCACTCACAACTCTATCTCCTTTTTTTTTTTTTTTCTCTCTCTAAATCCAATTCCATCTCCCATCATGCGCACCCCTCTCTCCCTATATATATATATATATATATATATATATATATCTCGGTCCTTCTCTTTTTCCACACTCTTCACACTCATCCTCTAGAACATACGCTGCCCATATCACACCCCTCACATACAACATCTCTTGCTGGTTTTTCTTTCTTTGTTCTTAGAGTTCTCATTTCTTCTTAGATTGCACCTTCTTTGGGACGGATTTTCCCGGACAACATTGCACAGAGATCATTATCATTATACCAAGGTTCCATCGCCACCATCATCATTGCTGCCTTTCGTTCATTAGCACCATGAATGAATAAGTCTCCTTTCTATCTTTAGATTTAGATGAAGTTTTGATTTATTGTTTTTTAATTTCTAGTTGGAATTCATATTTGATAGTTTGATATTAAAGACCCCTTCACATTGTAGATGATTTTTAATAGTTAAATTAGTTTAGAATTTTTGTCTTTATGATTCATTTATTCTATTCAAACAATAGTATTTTATGTTGATTTTTAGCATACACTAAGATAGCCTTTAACCAATCAAACTAAGCGTGCTAAGCGAAAGTGATAGATGATAGCGCTTGACAGGATAGGTTATACTTAGGATAGCCAGAGATTAGATTTTTGTGGTTACATTGAAACTTGTAGTTTCAGTGAACCGAAGTATGGACCAGAGATTGGTAATAATACCAAAACGGATTTGAGACCTGATGATAGTTTCTTCTCAATATGTCTTATCTTTGTCAATTGGATTACTTAGTTTAATTTGAATTCTGATTTTTATATTTAATATTTTCAAAGCAACATTTACCTCAATCTTAGTAAATTTAGCCTTCTAATTCTATGTGGGTTCCCCCTTTCTTACCACTATCTCATAGTTCAATTAGGGTTTATTTTGATTCGTTCATGACTGCGATTTGTGTGTTTAAATAGGAGAGGGTCAAAGAGAAATATTTAAACATCCCTCTTGTTTATAGGGTATGAAATGTACACACCTCCATTTTTGTTGCCCCGGAGACATGTACATCAATGGTTAATAGATACCCTAGGATAGAGTATGAGTTTCAATTTATAGCTTTAGTCCTTTGGATATCTTGCGTAATCTCCAGATGCTATTTTAATCATCCCATAGTGGTCAAGATGATGTGACTTTGTAAATTACGAAACTGACCTTAGTAAGATTGACTAGATCAAAGCTAGTCAACCGATATTGGAATCAGATCAAACTTTATGGTTAGATGAGTTTTATCATAGAAAACCTAAATTTAAAAATGAGCTAAAAAAAAAATAATATTTGACATTATATTATGAAATTTCTATAACCTTGGACTGTTTTCAAATAGTTATAAACTCATTTTTCACTAAACTATGAGAAGTTTTAATGTGTATGATTCTTTTGGCTAAAGCTTCAAAGCTTGGATCACATCCAAAACTCAGTTGCTTTGGCAAGAATTGGGTCTAGGTTCATTACTTAGCTCCAAAGGACTGTTTTGGATCTCTTTGATGTCATTGAAGGAGATTAATCTCTTCTTTTTTAGGGAGAGTGTATTCTATCCTATTTTAGACCATTGATCTTCGATCTCATCGAATCCAACAGATTTGAGTGTGCGTGGGTGATTTCAAAATGACGCTAGGAGGATAAACTACCTCCTCATCTTTAAATTGAGAATCATATCTACATTCTAAGGCAGCTTATAGAAGTGAGAGTATACCTTGAGTTGCAAAGGAGAGGTGACTTATGATACTTCTCCTCTGAATTGTGCTTGGTTATTTTGTCCATTAGTAAGCCTTCCTCCATACTATTAAATTTTGAATTATTTTATCTTAGCATAGGGAATTTTTTCAAGAGGAGGAGGAGAGAGATAGACACAGATTTGAGTATACCGCTAGCATACCTATCCTTTTTCCTTTAATTTATATTATATTAGATATAAGGTTTTACTTGAAGATATATCACTAGTACCTTAAAATGAGGTAGCAATGAAACGCTCCTTTTTGATTTATCGTCTACATTTTGTTTTAATTTTTTTATGTTTAGATATTTTTAGATTGATCTTAGGATTCTAGTAATATTCATAGAATTCTTTTAGCTAGATATTTTTCACAATTAAGATGGAGTTTATTTTTTTGGGGAATTATTATTGTTACAAGGGTTTGTTGTTTTTCCAAATGTTACAAGGCATCTATTCTATCATATGGATAAATGATGTGTCTATTTCGACTGTTGGATAGAAAAGAAATAGTTTAGATTAACCATGTGTCTGATTTTGAGTCTATTCCAATCAAATATCCCATTTTATATTGGCATGCATCTTGCATATGTCCATGCATATGTATTAGTACTCTAGGCTAACTATGCAGTCTTCCTACTCTAAGTGAAAACAAACAAATACTCTAGGCTAACTATGTACTCTTCATTTTTTATTATCATCTTCCTTCTTCTTCTTCCCTTTTTTTTCCCCCAAGTTTTTTGTTAGGTTTGTCTAAATATTCTTTTGTTTTTCCTTCATCACCTATAGGATTAAAACTTTATTTTTAGGGTTTATATGTATTATTTGCATTACAAATAGATTTTTAGTAATTTAGGTCTCACCTCCCCAGAAAAAGTTTCCCCTACCCTTCCCATCCCAACCCTCCGTTGGTTGATCCGCTAACTCTAGGAAAGCTAGCGGCATGCCCAACCTCCGCCTTTTTTTTTTTGCGAGAGATAGAGATGGTCCATTTATTAAACTCTATAAAAAAAGAAACAAAAAGGACATAGTACTATTTGGAACATACATCACAAAATAGGCTATTAAATATGTGTGTGTGTGTGTGAGAGAGAGAGAGAGAGAGAGAGAGAGAGAGAGAGAGAGAGAGTAGGAACTATGAACTGAAGATTCTATGGATAAGGAGAAGCCACATTTTTTTTAAAAAATTTTTAGATTAAAGAAAAAACAACCAATTAGAGAAACAATTATTGCAATCCACATTTATTTTTTTATTTATAAATAATTTACAAAATTGACATTGAGCTTAGAATTTTGTCTAATCATTATCTGTAAATTCTCTAAGGATATTCTCCTTAATCGAAAAATATGTTCAATGTTCAGTATTTCCTCTACTCTCCAATAAGCATCATGAATCTGACCAATCGACATATAATCAGTGAAGGAGTCCACCAATGGCACACTAAGACACGCAAAGTATATCTATAGGAGTAGGGACCTCTCCGGTATGAGGACCAAAATAACTATCAAAGAGCCTTATTGCATAAGTGATTGATAGTGATCAATACAAGACTCTCACTTAGATCTTTTTCAGGTAACAGACTCTCACTTAGATCGTGTCTAATATAAATACAATATGAATGTTTATATGTCTATACTATTTTATTGCATTCCAAAAAATATACAATGTGACAACCCAATGAACGATATGACTAATATTCTCCTAGTTATGAAACTTTAAAGTATAATTTTATGATAATACATTTCACATAAATGTTAATGCAAATTGAGAGGCTTAAATAGGCACTAAAAATTATGTGATACATAGTTAAGCCATTTTCGTTTGGTAATGAACATAGTTTAGTCATCTTGATACACACTTAGGAGGTAGGTTAAAAATCAAAGTGAAAATAATGAAAAAATGCCAATGAGAGATAATCAAGGTAGTTTAAAAATTAGACAAAAGTTTGCTTTATAAGGGAATTAGAAAAAGAAGTATTTTGTATCGGAGTCGAGGTGAATATAAGAAAAGTTTGAGGAGTACTAAAAATTTTCATTTTTTTTTTTTTTTAATATTTATACTTTTGTATGAGAGAGAGAGAGAGAGAGAGAGAGTGAGTTGAAGGAAGTTTTACATCTATCATTACGTATACTCCAATTAAAAATGAAGAGGCTTAACTGTTATTAGTACATTGGTGACATTTGACTTTTGTAATTTTATATTATTTTTTCTATAAGACAACTCAAGTGGGGCTAAAATTTTGTGGGCTTGAAGATACCATGGTTCCTTGTTGATATTTCAAATTTCAACGAAATTACAGTTGTAAACATTGTAGAACATACTATTAAATTTTCAAGATTACGAAGAAGGGTAAATGATTGGCTTTGATGTTGAAAAGTAACATGTGTGACTAATCCATATCTTTGAGGAAACACCATTACATGACAAGGTAAATGATTGACTTTGATGTTAAAAAGTAACATGTGTGATTAATCCATATAATTTTTTAGATATTCAACAGTCAAATTTGGCATATCAAGTTTTACATAATAGAAAAAAACAGATGATCATAATGCATTTGTCACCACTCATGGTGATAACAAGACTTTACCAAAAAATAATATAAAAAAAAAAAGAATTAAGTAGAGTTGACTTTTAACAAGACTTTACCAAAAAATAATATAAAAAAAAGAATTAAGTAGAGTTGACTTTTGAGTATGACATAGAGTTGTGGTTGGAGGAAGGGTGTCAGATAAATTATCTATCATTCTTTATTTTTTATTTTTCGTGAGAGAGAGAGAGAGAGAGAGAGAGAGAGAGATGACATTAGGGGATGGAAAGGATGTGGATTGGGGAAAGTCAAATAGTCTACAGTACTCTTACTTTTGCAAATTGGGGTGGGTGTCAATTGATCCGGCTAGGCTGGTCTCGTCGGGCCTAGCCAAGCCTGGTGGGCCTATACCTTTGGACCATGACTTATCTATTGAAGAATTGAGTTGGCCTTGGTTGGGTTATGGGTTTGAACCAAACTTCTTTTAATCGGACTATAATCGGGCCTTAAACATGCTAATGTACCAATAAAGCTTTAAATGGGCTTTAAATGGTTTTTAATGAACTTAGATTTAAGATATTTTAATATTTTTTTATTAACTCATTAATAATTTAGAAAATATATTACACTTAATTACATTCAATAATTGATCAAAATATCAATATATATATATATATATCCTATTCTATCAAAAAAAAATAATCAAAATATACATATAATCGGTCGGGCCGAGTTGGGCTTGTAAACGGGCTAGGCCTGTCGGGCTTACCCCTTGCACCATGTACTGCCTATTTATAAATGGGCTGAGTTTAGGTCCGACACGTTTACTAATTGATGCATATCCGACCGGTCTTTGAACGGCAGTGCTTGATCGATTGAACCAGTGCGGGCTTGGAATTGACACCCCTACGCACAAAGATAGTGATAGGACCACCCCCGATGATCTACTTACTTATTAGAAGATTTTATGGGGGTGGGTGTGGGGGGAGTTGTGTTGATAGGAGATGCCTTTGGTTATTTGTTAGTAGTGAAAAGTAAGCATAGTGAAGGCCCTCTTTGGTATCATTTTCTTTTTTTATTTTTATCTATTTAATAAAAATCATTAATGAAAACCATTTTTTAACAAAACAAAAAAATGTTTTAGTAACTACTTGACAAAAATGATTTTTTGTGAGAAAATGTTTGGTATGTCTATGTGTAAAACAGTTTTTTAAAGAAATGAGGGAAGCGATTCCCTTCACCCATCTTTCTTATAACTCTCTTTCTCCACTTTGGACTAAAGAAGAGAGGCAAGGGGCTTGGATTTCTAATTACAAAAAAAAGAATACTTTACCCCTCTATATTGATCCTTTAAGCACATGCTCATTAATGTCCAGCGAAAAAATAATTGAAAATCATTTTGACAAAAACACATAAGTGACTCTTGATCTCTTTTTGGTTTTTGTGTTTTACCAATTTTGGGCGAGTGGTAGTAGGACGTACGTATTGCAATCTTATTTTCACTTTCTTTTAATATTAACCGTTCATTTAAGTTTAGATTAATCTAAACCATCTATTAGTTTTTTATATTGTAACTGATTCCTAGTTTTTAGGGTGGAGAGATGACGGATGTGATTACTTAACTTGTCTAATATTTTTTTATATAAATAAATAAAAATCCAATATAAATGGACTCCTCCTTCGATTTTATTGGGAAATCTCAATTCTCTCTCTCTCTCCTTGCTTTTTCTTCAACGTTGTTCCTTCTTTTTACAACCGCCATCATCATCATCATCTCTCTCTCTCAAAATAGGATGAGATAAGAAAAAAATCAACATAACTATTTTGAACATATGAGAGACTTGGTCATACATATCCAAATACCATGTTTACATATTAATCATCAGGGAAGGGATTTGGATAGTAAAGTTTGCATGTATGACAAAAGACAAATTTGAATTTGTAAAGTGAACAAAGCTGTTGAATATCTAGGGTTTTATTATTACTTATTGGGTAGATATTATTAACCTATGAGAATTTACCATGGATGCAAATTTTCACTGAAATTGGTAAACAAAACTTCAACTAGACTGGAGAGCGGTGAAAAAGGAAGAAGAAAGAAGGAACAACCTTGAAGAAGAAACAAGGAGAGAGAGAAAGAGAGGACCGAGATTTCTAAGCGGAATGAAAAGAGGAGTCCGCTTATATTGGGATTTTTATTATTTATTTATTTAAATATTAATAATATTAAACAGAGTTGTAACTGTTTACAACTCTGTTAGCAGGATTAACATATTTAACACGTGTCAATCATATCACTTACGTAAACATTCACCGAGCTCCAAATGTTCTGCATTCCTATTTTTCTACACGTACCGCGACCATTTTGCCTTTTTTAAATAGAAAAAAGCTCCATAAATGATACAAAATGTAGCCAAAACCATTTTTGTGGACAAAAATCAAAAAGAAAAATGATAACAAAGAGGGCCAAAGGTTTTTCCACCTCTTCCATAGAGGCTAAAGCAATTCGTGACGGTACAATACCTTGGATTGGGCCACCCAATCTACACCATCATTGATGACATTCTTTTGTTAATACCTCAATTTATATCTGGTTATCTTTCATTTTATCCCTTGTTGTTGTAATATGACAACTATATTCTTGCTTCTCCTTCACCTAAAAAAAAAAAATCTTACTTCTAAGGCTTCATCATTACATTTGCCTAAAGTTGGTGGTGGTGATCTACCCTCTTTCTTTCTACATATGTTCATGTGAAAGAAAGAATGCAACCTCATAGTGTCTACTTGCATTAAGATAGAGCGGGTGTGAAAAACTGTGCTACTCTGTATTGAAGATGTTAACGCAGGCCCTCCCACTGGTCGCTGGTGTTAGTGTGTATATGTGCTATTGGGTAGTGTTTTCTCACTCTTAACTCTTTTTAGGGAAAAGGCTGGGTATAGTAGTATACCCAAATCTGTCATCTCTCTCTCCTCCCGTTGGAAAAGTCCCATATGTCCCTCCCATTTTAGCTTCCAATGTTTGAGCCGTTAGCTCCGAGAAAGTTGATAACAAACCTGATCTCCTCCCTTTTCTATACTTTCTTTTATTGAAAAAAAATAAAAATGATATTTTCTTCCTTTTAAAAAAAAAAAAAAAGTCCTAAATCATAATTAGATTGTAGTTGGCTTTCCTTCACAAACGTGACAATATTCTCCTACTCCCAATGCAGGTGTGGAAACTACGTACTACACTCACACTCATACTCTATCTTCTATCTTCCTTTGAGTCCTCAGTGTAATCCAACTCTCCCTTTCCTTGAGAGCAACCCCTTTTTATATCCTGAGAGACTCCTCCTCTCCCTCAACTTTTCGTCAACGTCCAACACCAAATTACAAAGAAGGAATACTAGTGTCTCCCCCTATCCGTAGTACACATATTCTTTAAATATTGCATAGGAGCATTAGAGAGTCTATTTTTATACAAAAACTTAATGTGGCCAAAACTTAATGTGGCCAAACTTAGCATAAATTTCCCAGAATAATCCAATGTTGTTCAATGGCCAACTAACATGACAAGGAGTCGGAATAAGCTGAAGTAAATTTTTGGAGGAGAACCAAACTTCAGAAATAGTCCAACCCTTTGCATCGGCCATCTGTATTCCATGCAATACCCCTGCAACTTCTATTTCATCCAAGGAAGTAGATAGATAAGACCCTCAATCAATAAGCTGGAATCTACCTGCAAGAGAGCACCACATATCCAAAAGGAATCTGATCGCAAAAAGTTGGTAAATCCAAGTCAAACTAAGATATTAGATGGCAAAACAGGCAACATCCCTGCTCAAGATGATCGCTGGAGTATCTGTGGCAGAGGAAGAAACATCATTGGATGCTGAAAATACCCTTATATACGCCTGAATTTACCTATATGCCATTCCATTAAAACAAACAAAAGAGGGTTGAATCTCATCTTCTCTCTATGCTTCTACATCAAGCTCTGGAACGAATTCGGCGAAGTTAAGAATAGCAGAGAGCAACGTCGAATAGACGAATTCGGCGAAGTTGAGGCAAAACAACTTCCATGCTTCGTGAAGTACTTGCACCAGTGAACTCCCTCCACCCCATATGCACCTCGTACCGTCCCCCTATTTCATCACCAAACCCAAGAAAGAAGAGAATAATAGACCACTGCCCTGGCTTGTAAACTCATCTCCCCAAAACCGCATCAGCCACCTTTGGCCTAGAATCCCTCTCACTCAACTTTTTCCCAAACCGCATCATGGAGCGAAGTTGATGGGGTTTGGAGGCCACATGGGAGAAGAAGAGGGCCACTGGATGGAAAACAAGAAGCTTCCTCATTGGAGATTTCTAGGGCAGAAATCGCACTTATTTTTTGTTCTTCATTCTGACTTAAACTGCAAAAATGCATGGAGAATCAAGTCTTTGTTTGTCATGGCTATGGTTGGAGCTCTCACTGCTCGAGAATCGAAGTCATTGCAATACCTTCTATCTCTACCACCCTCTCACTCTTCCTCTCCCTTCTCCATTGATCTTCCAAGACTTCCGTCTCTCTCCTCACTCTCCCTACTCTGGTTCCCTAAAATATATCCAAACGGTTAGGAATGGTGATAAATAGGTACTATTTGACACTTTTCTATCTAGTTTCTCACCCCACTAGCATATGGGACCCATAAGTCAAGGATTCCTACCCCATTGTCCCCTCTAAACAAATGTGCCATTAGGGTTTGAGTATTTTGGTATATGAAGTACAAAAAGGTAAAATTGTCTAATCATATTAAGTAATATGGTCTATTAATGTTTAAAATTAACATCATACTAACAACTTCAGCGCCAAGGGAGGAGGCATTCCTTCAAACCTTTGGACCACATGTAGTTTTGGCAAACTACAGGGGAGGGGGCGTTATTTTTCCTTTTCTTTTTAAATTTTGTTCACAAAAACGGTTTTGGTTGCATTTGGTATTATTTATGGAGCTTGTTTCTATTTAAAAAAATATTTTTGATAAAACAAAAAAATCATAAATTAATCAAGAGTCATTTATGTGTTTTGGCAAAAAAAATGATTTTCGGCCATTTTTGCGTTGAATTTTAATGAACATGTGCTTGTAAGCCCCAATATGGAGGGGTAAAGTAGTCATTTATTTTGTAATTATAAATCCAAGCACCTCTTCTTCTTCTTTCTGCAAATTTTTTAAAGAAGAGTTTCTAGTTAGTTGTGAATTACAGGGTGAAAGAATGAAAAGGTTGCTCTTTTGAGGACTTAGAGCAGTAAGGCTGAGAAGATGGGTGAAGAATGAATCCCTTCACCTATTAATTAAAAATTATTTATACCTATGGTAATTACCAAACGATTTCTCATTGCTTACTCTATTATGTCGAGTGATTACCAAATGATTTTTAAGTTTTGATAAAAACTGGTTTTCGTTAATGATTTTTGTTAAATAGACAAAAATAAAAAAGAAAAATGACACCAAAGAGGGCTTGGTACAAGGGTGTAAATTTGGAATCGAAACCAAAACTGAAATTGATACCAACCTCAAAACCAAACTGAAATCCATCATACAAAAAAATGAGCTTGATCGAAGGTCTAAGCTGACATTTAGAAAAGGATGCCATGGAATTTTGATGGTGTTAGGCATTGGCGAAAATCAACTATAAATTTATATTTTTCATTAAAGGAATTATCACTCCCCTCCCCTGAACTTTGGGGAAATATCAAGTTCCCCCATGACTTTTTAATTAATTCACTCCCCTCCCCCAAAATGAAAAGATTCTATCAACCGTGTCCTTAGGCATTAAAATTGCTATTAAGTCTTTCATTTTTTTTATAATGACCGAAAACCCCCCCATCTCTTTAGACAACAGAGGAATTTTCCTCTTATGGAAATTGAGAAAGATGCTGGTGGTTGCGTCGGCAGATCAAGTAGCTCCAGTAGTTCTAGCAGTGGTTCTTCCTCGTCCAGTGATTCGTACTCGGGGAGCTCATCTGGCAGCGATTCTGACATAGACGATGCACAATCACCGTGTCCGGAGTCGAAAGGCTCCCCTAGGACCAAGGAGGAATGATGTGCGCAACAAAACAACTTGAACTCGGAGGAAGACGAGGCAGAAGAAGAAGTGATTGAAGATGAGTGTGATTTTGGTATAGTTTTTAAAGGTGAAAGGGGAGGAAGGTTGGTTATTAGGTGGCTTTGTTTCGCATGTACCATATGTGTAAAGATGAAGATCAACATGTTACGGTGAGCAGAAGATGAAAACAAGTAGAAGAGATAGAACTGGCAATAGTGTAGTGTAGCATTTTTTTTTTCTTCCTGCTTTGTGGAGAAGAACAGAAGCACAAGAGAAGAAGGGGTTACAACGATACCTTTTTGTAATATACAGAACACCGTCAAGGATTAAATAAAAAATTGCATGATTTTGCTTGTCTACAAGCAGAGGGGTTCCCCATATCGACACCAACTCTTTAAATCGAAGGTGGTGGCATAGCATCAGCTATTTCTTCCTCTTTCGTTTCAGCAAGTTCCGCAGAAGTTGACTCTCCCTCCGCTTCCTTCTCTAGCATTGCCATTGCCGGTTCCTCAATCAGGGCTACAGGAGCAGATAGTGCTATGATGGTTTCTTCAATGGGCTCAACGGTCTTGGCACTATCTTCATCAATGGTGGTTACCGTCTCAACCACCATAGCCACTGATGCCTCAGCTTCCGTTGCGGCTGTCGCTTCCCGTTTCGATGCCGAATCTAGTTCTATTGCCATCGCCTCTTTCTTTCTTCTCTTCCTTCACTTCCTCCACAAGTACCGGCTCTGCAACATCGCTAGTCTCCAGCCTCAAGGGCTCTTCCGTCTTTGTTGGTGTCGACGCCTCGGCAATAGCTTCTTCAATAGCTTTTGCCTTTTCCTCAGCAGGAGCAGGCGCAGGCGCAGGGGTCTCTCCAATCTCGGTCTTCTTCGCCTCCTCTGCCAACTTCTCTTCCTCCATTGCGGCAGGTGGATGCAGTGGAGGAGCAGTAACTCCGCAATTTCACTGCATTGGTTGCCTGAGTTCTTCCCCTTGTTGAGGGCATCTTCACTTTTGTACCAGTTCACAGTGCCGGCTCTAGTGCTTTTGCTTGTTTTCAAAACAGAAGCATTGTATGCGAGGTTTGAAGAAGGAAGGAAGGCACTGATTAAGGTGATTTCTGGTGCAGATGAGATTGCTCACCATTCAACTAAAGAAGAAGACGGAGTCGCCGTTGAGCTCTTCTCGGTGAAGAAAGGGGCGGTTGTAAGATGGGCTGGCTCTCTCTTCTTCCTTTCAACGATTAAGTAGAGGGGCATTTAGGGTATTTGTGAAATTAGGTTGGGCACTTAACAGCAGAAACTAACATTCACTAACGAGTGGTAGAATCTTTTGATTTCGGGGGAGGGGAGTGAATTAATTAAAAAGTCGTGTGGGAACTTGATATTTCCCCAAAGTTCAGGGGAGGGGAGTGATAATTTCTCTAATAACAAAATTTTTCTTGGCTCGGACTATATAGCAACCTTGAAGAAGGAAAAAAAGTTATTATAAAAAAATGACACAACAGAAAGAAACAACAAGAAAAAATATTTTCTGAGCATCATAATAAAAAAGTTCAGTAACATGTTTAATCCAGTTTACATATAGACTATGGATTAGATGAATAATATGTCACTGGATTAGATGAATATGTTTACATATAGACTATGGACTATAATATAAAGGTAAGAACCTGTTTTGTTCTTAAGAAGAGAAGTCAGGATTTTGACCTTGTGCAGATGCCATACATGCATTTCTGTTACATATGATTTGATTCTATTACTTAGAAGGTAATGAGCTCTTCTGTTCTGTTGGAAAGATGAACAACGAAGGAGAGAGTAGCTCTGACGTGGAGGGAATTCTGGGATCCCATGGGGACCAGCCACCGGATAGAGGTAAACAAAAAAAAATTACTGATTTTTGGTCGGCTGTACATAGGCAACACACCCTCCAGGATCCTGGGTAGGGCCCTAGCATACAACATGAGGCTGGAATAGGTTCTGACGGAAACACAAAGAAGGGGAATGAGACTCAGTCTCAGGTGGAGGCTACCATCGAGGCTTTACCTATATCCAGGGATGGCGGGATTGACCAGAGGAAGAAATCCTATGCTACGGTGACGAAGAGATCTCTACCTAACATCGAGAACTTGCCAGATCCGATTCATGCAGGGCCCCTCACTAAGGTAGTTATCCCTCAGGAAGCATATGAGGAGAAGCTGCAAAGTTTCAACTTTGCACTAATCGGAAGAGTCATTTTTTGATTTATTTCGATGAATGATGTGCGAAGTGCTGCCAAGGAAGCCTGAAATCTGAAAGGTAGAGTAAACCTTGCTCCCTTGGGGAAAGGATTTATTCTTCTCCGATTTGAAATCGAAGGGGACATGTCCTCCATGTGGAAACGAGGCCCAGTTACGGTGAAGGGACAGGTCATTCGTTTTTAGCAATGGCGCCCAGAATTTAGTATTCATGATGGGCATACCCAAACTAAATTAGTGTGTATTCGCTATCCTAAACTGCCTATGGAATATTGGCATGAGCGAATTTTATTATCAATGGCCAAGGCATCTGGATGCCCTATGGAGATAGACCATAGGACGAGGAACGCCACTATGGGCAGCTATGCGTGTGTCCTCGTAGAGGTGGAACTAGGGGCTCTCGTGTGGAGGAGATCCAGGTGGAGAGAAAGCAACCGAGAATGAACAATCTATTCTGGTTTAAGCAGAGAATCTTGTACGAAGTCGATATTGGAAGATGCTTGTTTTGTAAAAAACTGGGTCACTCTATCACCCAATGCGGGGAGAAAAAAAGCAAGGAAAGGTCCGATGAAGGATTAAAGGGAGATGGAGATGAGAATCTGAACCAAGGTGGTGTTGGCTGGACAGAGGAAGGGAGGATCTCACCGGCGGCAAATCCAGATGCTTCCAGTGACATTGGAAGGACTAATTTGGAAGGAAATATTCCGCCCCTTTTTTTTAAGGAAAATGCCATAAACAATGGAAATCCTCCAATGGGAGATTCCCCTCCTATTTTGGAAGGTCAACTGGATAGATTGAATCAAGGTGATTTAGAGATATTACTTCCAATATCTCACGTCCCTACTAGTAATACTGATGACCCATTTATGGTGGATAACCCACTCGGTGAAGGTGGATATGAATATGGATCAGACCCAGCTGAATCCGAATTCTCTTCCTCTGTGAAGGAATCGCAGGCCTCCGAGGAAGAAAATATGCATAAGGCTGCAGTGCCAATCATGGTAGGCATGCCAGAGAATGCAGGGAGTGAGAAGATGCAGCGTAAGATACGACCACACAAGAATAGAGTGTCGTATACCGCTGGCTGCGGAGGAAGTGCCCAAGTTAGAGGCGGCAAGAGTGGGAGAACTCAGGACTAGGGCGAGGAGGTTCATGTGGTCTCTCGCATGGCGTTATCTCAATATTTAGAAGGCAAGATGATCATTCAGCACCAAGAGATTATGGAGCTGGATAATGCCATATGCAGGGCAGAGGGAGAAAGTAGAAAAGGGAAGACAATCGCAGTGACGGGGCAGGCTTCAAGGTCTGACCGTCAGACTGTGCTCCATATGTGTTTTTATGAAAATCCTATTTTGGAATATTAGAGGGATGCAAAAGGCGGTCGGTAAATGTGCCTTGAGGGACATTATAAATAAGAAGGACCCAGACCTTTTGTGTATTACAGAGCCGATGATCGCTATGAGTGATTTCTCGAATCTATTTTTTAATAAATTGGGATTTCATAGCGATGTTATCTTTAATAATAGAGCAAGTAGAGTCTCTAACTTGTGGATTCTATGGAAGTGCAATTTGAGAGCGCCTGTGGTTGTCTCTAATTCGGAGCAACACATAACTGCCTCTATGACTTGGGGGGCCCATCGAATCCAGGTGACATTTGTGCACGCCAGCTGCTTCAGAGCAAAGAGAAGATCCTTATGGACACTTTTGGCGGATGATTCCCCTTTGGTTCCTACCCCGTGGGCGATGATGGGTGATTTCAACACCACTCTCCACTCACATGAAAAACGAGGTCTAGGGAACTTTAGTGTGGGCTGTGCAGCGGAATTTGGAGCCATGGTAGATGCTTGCTCTATGTCTCAGGTTTCGTAGATTGGCAGAAAATTCACTTGGACAAACAATCGATGCCGTGGAAATGTTTGTCCGGTTTTGGACAGAAGTTTCTGTAACAAAGAATGGCTAGATAGTTTTCAGGACTATTCCCAACATGTTCTTCAACGCATTGGTTTCGATCACGCCCCATTGATTCTTATGTCTGAATTTGGTCAGAGGCCTCGAAATTGCCCATTTAGATTTCACCGATTCTGGATGGATCACGACGACTTTGATAGAGTGGTGGCGGATTCTTGGTTGGAATGGATTTCGGGAGCTCCTATCTATGTTCTTGTCAATAAGCTTAAAAAGCTTAAGGGTGTGATCAAAGATTGGGTGAGGTCTGTTTTTCCTCATCTGGATAGGGCGCTGGAAGAGGCAATGAGGGGTCTAGCACAGATTCAGAAGTAGATTGATACAGAAGGTATGGATGATCAGTTGTATGCCTTGGATGCCGTGGCTAAGACTACCCTGATTAAGGTCATGGAAAATCATGAAAAAATGAGGGCTAAAAAAGCAAGGATTAGATGGCTGAAATTTGGTGATAGAAACTCCAAATTCTTCCACCTTTCTACCAAAATGAGGAGGAATAAGAACACAATCAGATCACTTAAGAAGCAGGACGGCTCCATGGTTGATGATCCCATCCAAATAGGGAACTACATAGTTGACTTCTATGAGAATTTTCACAAAGCTACCTCGACTGTACAATATGAGGAATTACTGGACAATATTCCCTTAATCCTGAACCAAGTTGATCGCTAACACATGGATGCCCTTCTTGGCGATGCAGAGATTAAATGGGCTGTGTGGGAGCTTGATCCGAATAGCTCGCCAGGTCCTGATGGCTTCCCTGGGGCCTTCTTCAGAAGATGCTGGCACATTGTGAAAAAAGAAGTGAGCAACGCGATCAAATATTTTTTCAGCTCAAGCTACATGCTGTAGGGTGTGAACAACAATTTTCTTGTGCTGATCCCAAAGGTAGATGGGGCAGATAACCTAGGTAACTTCCATCCCTTATGTATGGGAAACTTCTTTTGCAAAATTATTACAAAGGTGATGGCATTGAGGTTGGAGCCTCTTCTTCCCAGATTAATATCTAATGAACAAGACGCTTTCCAAAAAGGAAAGATTATCCATGATAATATTATTGTTGCTTCAGAGCTTGCGAACTTGATGTTCTCGTCCACCAGAGGAGGGGGTATCGGCATAAAAATTGACATCAGAAAAGCCTATGACACAATTGACTGGAAGTTTATTATTCAGGTTATGCATAGATTTGGTTTCTCTGAGAGATGGATCGGATGGCTCAACCAAATTCTGATATCTACTAAGATATCAATTCTAGTTAATGGAGGACCACAAGGGTTTTTTAATGTGGAACGAGACCCGAGATAAGGTGATCCGATATCGCTGATACTGTTTATAATTGCAGAAGAAGTTCTATCTCGAGGGCTGAAGGGGCTAATCCAGTCGAACTAAATAAGGTCAATCTAGGGCCCAAGAGGCGCTGAAACCCCAGGGCACATCTTGTTCGCGGATGACATCTTTATATTCACCAATGCTTCCCAGAGGTATGTCAATAATCTAAAAAATTTTTGACCAAATATCAAGAATTTTCAGGTCAATGCATCAATCTTGACAAAAGTAAGCTTTTCCTCGGCAAGATTGCTTCAACAAGGAAGCAGAGTATCTCTAATATTTTGGGAATTCGGAGTTGTAGCTTCCCTACAAAATATTTAGGGGTTGAAATCTTTAAGGGTCTGTTAAAAAAGAATGCTCTCATGCCTGTTATGGACAATGTGAAGAAGTGCCTTGCAAGGTGGAAGGGTAAGCTTCTTTTAATGGCGGGAAGAACAGAGTTAGTCAGATCTGTGATCTCTAGCATCCCTACTCACAATTTTATGGTATACTGGTGGCCCTCATCTCTCCTAGCTACTATGGAGAGATGAATGCGAAACTTTATATGGACAGGGGAGGTGGACAGTTCGAGAGCAATTACAGTGAAGTGGAATTCTCTGTGCAAGCCCAAAGAAGAAGGGGGCCTAGGGATCAGGAAGCTAAGAGACTTGAATAAAGCTATGTTGTGTAAAATGGTTTGGAGAATAAAATGTGGGAAATCGAACTCTAGTTCTTTCCTTCGTGCAAGATTTATTAAGAAAGATGGTAAATTTTCCAAATGAAGCAGGCCTTCATCAATTGCCTTGGGGATTCGAAAGTCTTGGGACTTTATGTCAGAGAACGAGAGGTGGGTCATTGGCAACGGCAATTTGACAAACTTCTGGAAGGATAAATGGTGTGGTTCTAAATCTTTGATGGAGGAGATCCAGACTATGGATGTCACACCCCGTTCACACTGAACCGGGCCAGTGACCGAGTTAACACCGATTAACCCAAACCTGCCAGGATCATCAGATACTGTATTCCACCACAGCATACACACAACTAATATAAACTCATCAGATCAGCGAAAGACTAAGTTTTACCTGTGAATAATCCCATAATACTTGATACCCGGGTAGTGATACAATAATTATATACATTTGGGCCCGAAGGCATGATATTTACACAAAAGAATAAAATTCAAATATCAAGTACATAGGGAAATCCACCAAAACAATCAGAGTACACAGCTCGGCTCGGTATCAAGGCTAGAGCTCAGCTCGGCCTCAGAAGTGGAGCTCAGCACGGCCCCAGAACTGCTGTCCCGCAGCACAACTCTCGCACGAGCAGTCGGTGCCGTGCTCTAACTCCTCAGGGGTCCACCAGTCTTCTTGAAACTTCATTGTGGGACCCACCCGTCTCCTCGGATGTATGACCGCAAAATCATCTAAAAAGGGACGTATACGTGGGATGAGCTCACTAGCTCAGTAAGTACAAAGATGGACCACACAGCAGTCCACACATCACAACACATCATATGCACTACATGCCATGCTATACATTTTAAATCACATCCACCTAAGCAACATTACTAAGTCCTCGGTTTTAGTGCTACTACAACCACGGTGCTGTATACTCCGGTGCAGAGCGAACTCCCTCCGATCGCCCATAGGGTTGTCGGAGAAGGCCCACCGTGAGTACTCGGAAAAGTAAAGACAATGTCGTCCACCGACTCTCAACAGAAATGTAAATGACTGAGAATAAAGGTGCTGACTCCAGTAATTTAAAAGCAGTACGATTGGCCCTCTTGAATGTACCACCAGGCTTGCCGACTGTCCTACATGACCCGTCGGGCGTTATGTCTAACCGCCACAGTGACCCGACTACCGCGACCACTGCTTCCCCCCAAATGATAACCCAACACCTTAACCCCTGTTGGGAAGGGTCGTAGCACGGGATGGTGAAAATCCTAATACCGCATGCTCCTATATGACAATAGTATGATTGCATAGTGCCTCCGTGTCCCATTCCACGGGCCACCAATGCACTCATCTCCAAGCCGACTACGGCATCTAGTCTATCAATGCAACATGCACAATGATGTCCTCATTCAACATATAAACATCTCATTCAATTGGCATTTGGAAAATAAACATAGCACATATGCACATCAATGTGTGGAATGAATAGTCTACATAGCATATTCATGATGGCATGACTAGACTAGATATATTTAAATGAATGCCAAACAAGGCCTTGAAACAAGGCCAAACGTCCTCTCCCCACTTACCTGTAGTGTACAAGGATTCCCGTTCGATACGGGTGAGATCCGGTGCGAATCGGGTAGGATTTGGTGAACCTAACATAATTGAGCGGGGTTAGTACTTCACCATTTTAGGATCAAAATTAATGAAATCCGATGACAAAATCGTGTTTAGAACGTCAAAATAAGGTCACACGTCCGATTTGGGTCCAATCGGACGTAAGGATCACCTCGGGCCACAGGGTGGGTCGACAGTGTGGTGTCGCCACGGTCCTACCGGTTGGGACCGGCGGGTAGGGGCCCGCCGTATGCCTACGGTTCCACCCGCCGGTTGGGCCAGAGGCCCCTGCTTGGACCGGCGGGTAGGATGGCCCGCCGGTTGGCCCGTCGGTTGGGCCCGTCGGTTGGGCCCGAAGGCCCCCCTGTCTTCTCAGGTGGGTGCCCACAGGCGGGTAGGGGCCCACCGGTTGCACCCACCGGTCTTGGCGGGAAACACCCTGTTTCTTCCCCATTTTCTCCATTCTTTGGGGAATCAAATGGGGCTTCTCCCCACCCATTCTTCACACCTTCAAGGTCCTATAGGATAGTTCTAACCTAGATCTAGGCTAGATTCAAGGGATGGAAAACCATCTTACCTTCTTTGCTCAAGAACAACCTCAAACCCTCCAAATCACTTCAACCCACAATGCTTCTTCCACCTTGTCAATATCTCTTCAAATCCTTCAAGATCAACACATAAATCATCTATTAAACCTTAGATTCATCATTTCAAAGGGGATTTTACAAGATCTCAAGAAACCATACTCGAATCAAGGGTTTAAAGCTTGGGTATGGTGAATGTTCACAAAACCCAACTTTTCTTACCTCTAACTGTAGATCTAGAGTTGAAGATCACTCTCCCGACGCCGGAATGGGAAGATCGAGCTTCGACGCCACTGAAATCCCTCTTTTCTTCCTCTTCCTTCTCTTCCCTTCTTCTTCCCTTTCTTTTCTCTCTCCTCTTTACTATCCTCACCAACGTACGGGTGACATAAATGGAAAGAAAAGAAAAAACATGAAGCTATATATATAATTCCTAATTAAATGAATAGTGCACATGGATGGGTCACTCAGGTGGGTGGGTGCACCCACCTGTCCGCCCACCTGAGGGCCAAAACTTGGGATTTTGACAGGGTTCGGGCCTCGGCACGAACCCCACCCCTGGCATACGATATAGCATACGTATATACCTTAAAATACGGATATAATACCTGTTTTATCCGTACATGACCTTATGGTAGGTGCATGTACACGGCTTGGGCACTCCCGTCTCTTCTGGCACTGGCTCGGACTTGTCAGGCCAGCCGGTGTTTAAGGTCACCCGTGCCATCATAGCCCATAAGGAACCCGCTCTAATTTCCTCTGGCTTGGTTCCTGCATGGTCAAACCGGTTCAACCACGAAATCAGACCGGATTTAAGAAGCGGGGTATTACATTACCCCCCCTTCTGAAAAATTTCATCCTCGAAATTGCGTACCTGGTTGATCAAAAAGATGAGGGTACTTGGCTCGCATTTCATCTTCTACCTCCCAAGATGCTTCTTCAAGTGAGTGACCAGCCCATCGCACCTTTGCATAGGAAATGGAGCGGTTGCGAAGGGTTTTCATCTTCCGGTCCAAAATTTCAGCTGGCTGTTCTGTATAGGTCATATCAGCTTCTAGGTACTCTGGTTCCACGGGTAGTACATGAGATGGATCATGCACGTATTTCTTCAACATGGATACATGGAATACGTTGTGAACATCCCCAAGTGAAGGTGGCAGAGCAAGCATATAGGCTACTGAGCCAACCCAGGATAAGATCTCAAATGGTCCAATGTATCTTGGGCTCAACTTCCTCTTTCTGTGAAACCTTTGCAACCCTTTAGTATGAGAGATTTTGAGAAATACCTTTTCTCCTGGCTGAAATTCAATATCTTTTCTACGGGTGTCCGCATAGCTCTTTTGACGGGACTGAGCTGCTTTAATCCGCTCTCTAATAACGTCGACTTTGTCACAAGTCATCTGTATCATCTCAGGTCCTAACATTCGACGTTCACCTACCTCATCCCAATACAAAGGAGTCCTGCACTTTCTGTCATATAACGCCTCATACGGAGCCATTCCAATGGTAGCTTGGTAACTGTTGTTATATGCAAACTCCATAAGAGGTATATATTCTTCCCAACTGCAACTCATCTCCATTGTGCATGCCCTGAGCATGTCTTCTAATATCTGTATGGTTCGCTCCGACTGACCATCCGTCTGTGGGTGAAAAGTAGTACTCAAATTCAGCTGTGATCCCAAGGCACGCTGTAAGCTTTTCCAAAATCTGGAAGTGAACCTTGGGTCCCTATCTGAAACAATGCTCACTGGCACTCCATGTAAACGCACTATGTTGTCCATGTAAAGTTGTGCTAGTTTGGTCATGGAGAACTTGGTCTTGATAGGAATAAAATGAGCAGTCTTGGTAAGCCGATCCACGATCACCCATATCGCGTCCATTCCCTTAGGTGTACTTGGTAGTCCGGTGACGAAGTCCATTGTAATCCTTTCCCACTTTCATTCTGGTACTGGGAGTGGCTGAAAGTACCATAAGGTTGATGCCTCTCAGCTTTTACTTTCTGGCAGGTAAGACAAGTCGCCACATACAAAGCTATGGTGACTTTCATGTTTGGCCACCAGTAACTTTGTTTGAGGTCTTTGTACATCTTGGTACTTCCTGGGTGGAGTGAGTAATCGGAGCTGTGTGCTTCTCTCACTATCTTATCTTGTATATCCAAATGATCGGGTACACACAATCTGTCTCGAAACATCAATGCCCCATCACTGACTAAAGTAAAATCTGGGTCGTTCATGGTTTGATCTTGAACCTTAACT
The DNA here is from genome assembly GCA_022985045.1 of Macadamia tetraphylla. Lineage (NCBI taxonomy): Eukaryota > Viridiplantae > Streptophyta > Magnoliopsida > Proteales > Proteaceae > Macadamia > Macadamia tetraphylla. The sequence continues at coordinate 15,426,458 of CM040971.1, read as the reverse complement.
CTGATCCGCTGCAATTCAGGATCCAAAGGTTGCTTCATTATCACCTCTTGCCTAATTGCCGGATGCACCTGTAGAGCCGTCAAGGATACAGTCAACCATTTAAGGTTTTCTGGTTGAGGTTCAAGCTCTAAGGTTGCCCCTTTATATAAGAGGGTTTCGTCCATTAGCATCGCCTCGCGCAGTGGTGGATGATGCTAAGTATGAGAGCGACACGATCTGTGTCTTGACTCAATGCATCTGCCACTACATTAGCCTTGCGGGATGATCTTGAATGTCGCAGATCATAATCCTTCATGAGTTCAAGCCATCTCCTCATCTCATGTTCAAATCATACGGGTGAAGAAGTACTTCAGGCTTTTGTGATCACTATATATCTCGCACTTCTCCCCATACAAATAATGTCGCCAGATCTTAAGGGCAAAAATGACTGCAGCTAGTTCCAAGTCATGAGTGGGGTAATTCTTCTCATACTCCTTTAGTTGTCGGGATGCATACGCTATTACCTTACCGCGTTGCATGAGAACACAACCCAAACCAACTTTGGAAGCATCGGTATAGACTGTCATTCCACATGCCTTCGGAATAGTTACGAGGCGCCCACCAACCTTTCTTTCAATTCCTGGAAGCTCTTCTCACATTCCTCTGCCCAGTCAAATTTCATACCCTTTTTAGTCAACTTGGTCATTGGTGCTGAGATCCGAGCAAAATTCTCAATGAAGCGCCGGTAGTATCCAGCCAAACCCAAGAAGCTTCTAATTTCGGTAACATTCTTGGGGCTTTCCCATTCCACTACTGCTTTCACCTTAGCAGGATCTACTTCGATTCCGGCTTTAGACACTACGTGCCCCAGGAATCCAACTTGTTCAAGCCAGAATTCACACTTGCTGTACTTGGCAAACAACTGTTGATCTCTCAACCTCTGTAACACCATCCTCAAGTGTTGAGTGTGCTCATCTTTGGTCTTGGAGTAGATCAAGATATCGTCAATAAAAATAATTACCCATTTGTCTAGCACATCCTGAAATACTCGATTCATTAGATCCATGAATGCTGCCGGTGCATTGGTTAACCCGAAAGATAACACTAGGAACTCATAGTGACCGTATCGAGCCCTAAAGGCTGTTTTGGGTATATCATTGTTCTTTATCTTGAGCTGATAATAGCCGGACCGAAGGTCTATCTTTGAAAATACCCTGGCTCCCTGCAACTGATCAAATAAATCATCAATGCGTGGCAATGGATACTGGTTCTTAATGGTTAGCTTATTCAACTCCCGGTAATCTATGCACATACGCAAACTACCATCCTTCTTCTTGACAAACAACACCGGGGCACCCCAAGGTGAAACACTTGGGCGAATAAACCCATTTTCTAATAATTCCTGCAACTGCATCTACAATTCCTTCAATTCGGCTGGTGCCATCCTGTATGGAGCCTTAGATACTGGAGCTGCTCCAGGAGTCAAATCTATGGCAAACTCCAACTCTCTATCAGGTGGTAAATGCATCAGATCATCTGGGAAAACATCGGGAAACTCTTTAACCACCTTTATCTCTTCTAGAGGTGTAATCCTTGCATCAACATCAACTACCGATGCCAAGTAACCATGACATCCACTTTCTAGCAATTTTACCGCTTGAAGAGCAGAGACAAGGACCTTCTTCACTCTTTTCATGGGATCTGCTCGGTATACCAATTCTTTCCTTCGTCATCTGTCACCCTTATCACTTTTCAAGCAGATCACATTAGCTCGATGAGCCGACAACCAATCCATACCCAATATAACATCAAAATTCTGCATATTAAACTTAATGAGTTGCGCATCAAGATTCTTCCCACTAATTTCCACTGGGCATGGCCCATACACTTCCTTCAACTGTGCAACTTTACCAGTAGGCATACTAACAATCATTCCATGGTCTAGGATCCTGGGTGACATCCCAAGTTTCTCTACAAATCTCTTAGATGCGAATGAATGAGTAGCTCTGAATCGAATAAAACATAGGTGGTATGCCTGATATGGGTAGGATACCTAGTATAACAATGCATATAATTTCAGCAGGTCATCAATATTAATCATAATGAATTTCTTAATTTAAAATGTACCTGCTACTACTTACATCTTGGCCTCGGCTTCCTCGGTGATAGAGCATACATCCTTCCTCGGTTGATTCCCTCGAGTAAGGGAGGTCGATGCGAGGGCTGACGGAGGGCAAGGCTGGTCGCCCGACAGTCTTTCTATAATGCCCATAGGAATGGCGTTGAAATTGAATCGAGGCGTCGGAGCGGGCGGGGCCCTCGCACTTGACCCGTTGCAGATGGAGGTCGAGGTGGCCTTTGAGCTAGGGTGCCACACTAGTGTTGGGCGAAAAGAGGTGGAACCCGAACCACCAAGCTGGCCTAGGAGGGTAGCAGATGGCCTATAGGGCTGCCTATATAGGCCCAGAGCTGTATGATCCAGCGGTATGCCTTGGAGGAATTTCCCATATCAGGAATGGATTTGTTCTCTTCCCGATCCGAGTGAGGGATTTCACCCTTTGCTTATCTTCCATGGTCTTGGCCTTCGACAATCTGACCATATTCGGTCAAATCTAAGACCTCAAGTACTGACCCAATAGAGGCTTTTAGGCCTTTTAGGAACCTTGCTGCCTTCTCTTCAGCTGTCCTCATATGCCTTGGGGAAAAATGGAACAAACTCTCGAATTGTTGTTGGTACTCAAGGGACAGTCTTACCTCCTTGAGTTAAGGCCATGAACTTCGATCTCCTTCGGTCTCTGAAACTGCGCGGATAATGGTTGTCCAAGAACAATTCCTTGAACTGCTCTCAAGTGGGTTCTGGATGAGCAGCCAACAATATAGGCTTGGAGGCTTGCCACCAAGAATTTGCCTCTTTCTTGAGTTGCAAACCAGCACAAATGAGTTTCTGTGCATCCGTGCACTCAAGCACCTCAAATATCTTCTCTAATTCTTGGATCCACTGATCCGGTTCCAGAGGATCACTCCCCACCTTAGAGAATACAGGTGGTAAGTTCCTCTTGAATGACTCCACTACCCTTGACGTATTACTCGCCGCTGGGAAGTTAGGAGCATAGGTAGGATAGTAGGAGTATGGAGGAGGCATCCCATATTGAGGAACACCGAATGGTGGGATTGGGGGTGTAACTCCACTTGTGGTCCGTTCCCGACCCTACGGGGTCTGTGGAGTGAGTACCAGGGAGGTTGACCGGTTGAGAAAAGTCCAAGCTGTTCTTTGGATAGCAGTCATAAATGCTTCTTTTCTTTGAAGCATTTGTTCTGAAAAGCTTGTTGGGACTGCTGAATTATAGTAGCAACATCTCCCGGTGTAATGACCGATGGAGGCTCCGGGAGTGTAGTCATAGGTGGGTCCCCATGTGCCCCACCCTGACCAAGGGTCTCTGGAGATAGTGGAGGTGAGGTATGCCCCACAGAGCGGGACCTCCTGGGATTTTGTGGTCGACCGATCGGACGAGGACCCCACGAGGTACCTCGGGCATTACTACCAGATCGGGTACGTACCATCGTATTCCTATACCTAGAACATATCATCCACCACACTGGTTAAACACCGTAGAATTGATTTTAGCACACAAGTTCATGCCATCACATAAGGTGTGGTAGTGTATGATAACGTAAATAACCATGACTAATTCCAAGATACAGGGCAAAGGCCCCAACAGATATGTCAATGGTCCCACTTGACCATAGCACATTAGTCATAGGAATAATAATCAATAATGAGGATCAATGTAATCATGCTAGGAGGAGAGAAGGAAAGAAAAGAAAAAGAGAAAAAAAAATTTTCAAAATTTCCAAATTTTCACAACCGGTGGGCTGCATCGGCGGGTAGGGGCCCGCCGGTCGAGCCCGCCGGTCCTAGTGCCTCACACCGGCGGGTGGCACCGGAAGGTAGGGGCCCGCCGGTTATACCCGCCGGTCTTGCCCGTGTAAAAACACGAACAGGGCCCTACAGACCCTGTTCTGTTTGTCTCTTTCCCCATCTCCTTTCTCTTTCTCCCTTTCTTCCTTGGGCGATCTTGGAGGTCTCCTCGGCGCTTCTACTCGCGAGTCTACTCATCCACTCGGCGCTTTAGAGAAGAGTCAACTCTCCCTCCTTCAAGTAAGTTCCTCCTTTTCTTTTCTCAGAATTTCCATTTGGGTAGAATGCATGCATAAGCTTTACCTTTTGGGTTTCCTTTTCATATTTTTCACCATAGAATAGTATTTCCATGTGATTGTGATGCTTCTACTGTGGTCATTTGTAGTTTATAGGAATTTTATCTCTTCATTTGGAGAAAACCCCAAATCGTGCCCTAGGTTTCCAAATTTGGGGGTTTCTTGAATTTTTACTCCTTTTCTCCAATTGATAACTCCTTTGTGATGCATTCCATTTGATTTGTGCTAGATATGCTTTAGATTTCATGAATCATCCATTATGCTTGGTATCCCCATGTATTTCCATGAAAATCCCTCTTTTTGTATTGATTTCCTTGATTTTCATCCCATACTTGTATTCATGGAACTCCATAGTCTAATTGGGTATGTTCTTGCACTTTCATGATCCCACTACTATGTCATTTCGTCTTAGTCCTTTGGTTTCCGGTTGTTCTCCATTATGTTCGAATTTGCGCATTGGACTTGAATCCCCTCGTTTTATTTATGCTCTTTGTTTTTGCTGTCGTTTTACTGTTTTGGCATGCTTCTCCTTTGTCGCTTACCGTGCATCATGTCCATAGGTTCCCTATCATTTCTAGCTTGTCTCCGTTTCCATTTTGCGAGTATTCGGGTTTTGGGATTCCCCTTTCTAATACTGTCATTTTCCATTACTTACTAACCCCTCTTTCTTTTCTTATTGCCAGGATGTCATCTCGCTCCGGCAAAGGACCATCTTCCTCTGGCTCTCGACGTAAGACTACCGCTTCTAAGTGGAAGAGTGCGGAGACCAGCTCTTCAGCCCCTCGCAGGAGACCCTTGCCGTCGACCCTTGGACTATGATGAGAGCACTTCCTTAGTGCGGAGGCAGCCAATGGCCCAACTTCGAAGGGTCGGTGATGATGGAGAAGACCGTGGTAGTCGAGGACTTCCACAAGGCTCGGCTTCAGGAGAGGTTCTCAGCATTGGGCTGGGACTCTATTCTTCACGTAGACCGACCATGCTACGAGCAGCTAGTCCGTCGGTTCTACTGTAACTTGGAGGTGTCGTATCCGTATGGGAGTTCACCATTAGCAGCTTAGTGAAGGGGTGGGCGTCCGAGTTGGCGGTGGGCACCTTGGCGCATCTGGTATATCGGTGGACACCGATACTCTGATCCTCGAGTAAGCCTCTGGGACCGTTCATGAGCCTGGCGACGTCGGACTTCATCTACGAGACTATCTGCGGTAGCAGCACCCGTCCGGAGTCCGAGACGTCTTTCTACCCTGAGGTTTGCTTATTCGCCGGTTGGTCAGTTCAACTGCTCCCGAGGAGGTCATCGGAAACCCAGGTGGGTTTCATGGCGGCTTTCATCGCTCGCATCTTCACGGCCGCAGAGAGGGGCGAGCACTTGTGCCTCCCTACATCATTCTCGGGCGATGGAGCACCACACTTCCCACCACGAGGATGGAGGATTCCCCTATGGTAGGATCCTCACTAGGATCTTCGAGTTCTTCGGGGTGGACTTGAGGGCGAGGAGGGGAAGACTCGGGCTGATAGGTTTGACCGGAGTAACCTCCTGAGGATGGGTCTCCAGACCCTCATGGATTCACCTCCGAGATCGGGAGCTCAGAGAGGTAGGGGTAGGAGGGCTGCCCCTATGGAGGATGTCCACATGGAGGAGGAGTCCAGTGGGAGGATGAGGACTCGTTCCTCGGGGCGAGGAGGAGGATCGATGGGTGGCGGCATCCAGGAGGCGCCTCGAGTCGAGAGGTCCGGCCTAGTTCTTCGAGGCTGCAGCCTTACCACACGGAGTGGTGCCTACGACTTGAGGGCATGATGTCCTCCATGCGGGCCTTACAGGATGGCGGGTTCAGCTCTTGAGGCGGCTGGGCGAGAGTGCCTCGGGAGGCGCATCCTGGAAAGGCGAGGCCACCTTGGAGGATTCCTTCCTTAGGCTAGGTGCGGACTTGACACCACGGCCAGCTATCTCAACAGATTTTGGCGGCTCGGAGGAGATGCGGTGGTGAACACGAGGTTCGATTATTACGATCACCGCCTCACGTCAACTCTAGGCCTCCGTGACGTGGTGATCATCGATGATGATGCGACGACCGTGAGGCTTGGCTCGCCACCGTTGTTTACTGTTTTCCCTTTTGTAGACTTTGTTGTATGTTTCATTTCTTATCATTCCTTGTATTTCTGCATGTGGTTTCATTTATGGAATGATATATTTTTGGATAGTGGATTTGTGGTGGAATCGGATGTTGAACACTTGTGTCGTTTAATTGTGTATTTGCTACTTTTGGTCATTGTTATATCATATTATCTTGTTTATCGGTGTTTGTGTGTAAATTTTTGGAAATCCCATTTCGCCGTTATCTTGCCAAAATTTTCGAAATAGTACTCTATAGGTTATATCACCAACCTAATCCCTTTTATCTATACTCACGCATGCCATGAATGCAACATATAATGCAACCCTTTTATACTTTCTTTCTTTGGCTTTTAATCTTTAAAGCTTTTATATTAACAACCCCATTTCCTATTATAGAGTCTCGGATTCTATTGGTATCTTTGTGAGTGGAGCGAGCATCACGCTCTGATACCACCGTTTGTCACACCCGTTCACTGAACCGGGCAGGTGACGAGTTAACACGTTAACCCAAACTGCCAGGATCATCGAATCTTGTACTCCACCACACATACACACAACTAATATAAACTCATCGGATCGCGGAAGACTAAGTTTTACATGAATAATCCCATAATACTTGATACGGTAGTGATACAATAATTATATACATTTGGGCCGAAGGCATGATATTTACGAAAAGAATAAAATTCAAATATCAAGTACATAGAAATCCACCAAAACAATCGAGTACCAGCTCGGCTCATATCAAGGCTAGAGCTCCTCGGCCTCGAAGTGGAGCTCGGCCGGCCTCGAAGCTGCTGTCCAGCACAACTCTCACGACGATCGGTGCGTGCTCTAACTCCTCGAGGTCCACCGGTCTTCTTGAGAACTTCATTGTGGGACCCACCCGTGCTCCTCGGATGTATGACCGTAAAATCATCTAAAAGGGCGTATCGTGGGATGAGCTCACTAGCTCAGTAAGTACAAAGATGGACCACACAGCAGTCCACACATCACAACACATCATATGCACTACATGTCATGCTATACATTTTAAATCACATCCACCTAAGCAACATTACTAAGTCCTCGGTTTTAATGCTACTACAACCACAGTGTGCGTATACTCCGGGTATGAGCCGCAAACTCCCTCCCGCGATATGCCCATAGGGCTGTCGGAGAAGGCCCACCGTGAGTACTCGGAAAAGTAAAGACAATGCCATCCACCGGCTCTCAGAAATGTACATGGTGAAAATAAAGGTCTTGACTCGACAATTTAAAAGCGACTGATTGGCCCTCTTGAATGTACCACGGGTTGCCGACGTCCTACATGACCCGTCGGGCGTTATTTCTAACCGCCACAGTGACCCGACGACCGCGACCACTGCTTCCCCCCAAATGATAACCCAACACCTTAACCCCTGTTGGGAAGGGTCGTAGCACGGGATGGTGAAAATCCTAATACCGTATGCTCCTATATGACAATAGTACGATTGCATAGTACCTCTGTGTCCCATTCCACAGGCCACCAATGCACTCGTCTCCAAGCCGACTACGGCATCTAGTCTATCAATGCAACATGCACAATGATGTCCTCATTCAACATATAAACATCTCATTCAATTGGCATTTGGAAAATAAACATAGCACATATGCACATCAATGTGTGGAATGAATAGTCTACATAGCATATTCATGATGGCATGACTAGACTAGATATATTTAACTGAATGCCAAACAATGCTTTGAAACAAGGCCAAACGTCCTCTCCCCACTTACCTGTAGTGTACAAGGATTCCCGTTCGGTATGGGTGAGATCCGGTGCGAATCAGGTAGGATTTGGTGAACCTAACATAATTGCTTCTCCCCACCCATTCTTCACACCTTCAAGGTCCTATAGGATGGTTCTAACCTAGATCTAGGCTAGATTCAAGGGATGGAAAACCATCTTACCTTCTTTGCTCAAGAACAACCTCAAACCCTCCAAATCACTTCAACCCACAATGCTTCTTCCACCTTGTCAATATCTCTTCAAATCCTTTAAGATCAACACATAAATCATCTATTAAACCTTAGATTCATCATTTCAAAGGGGATTTACAAGATCTCAAGAAACCATACTCGAATCAAGGGTTTAAAGCTTGGGTATGGTGAATGTTCACAAAACCCAACTTTGCTTACCTCTAACTGTAGATCTAGAGTTGAAGATCACTCTCCCGGCGTCGGAATGGGAAGATCGAGCTTCGGCGCCGCTGAAATCCCTCTTTTCTTCCACTTCCTTCTCTTCCCTTCTTCTTCACTTTCTTTTCTCTCTCCTCTTTACTATCCTCACCAACGTACGGGTGACATAAATGGAAAGAAAAGAAAAAACATGAAGCTATATATATAATTCCTAATTAAGTGAATAGTGCATATGGATGGGTCACTCAGGTGGGTGGGTGCACCCACCTGTCCGCCCACCTGAGGGCCAAAACTTGGGATTTTGATAGGGTTCGGGCCTCGGCACGAACCCACCCCAGGCATACGATATAGCATACGTATATACCTTAAAATACGGATATAATACCTGTTTTATCCGTACATGGCCTTATGGTAGGTGCATGTACACGGCTTGGGCACTCCCGTCTCTTTTGGCACTGGCTCGAACTTGTTAGGCCAGCCGGTGTTTAAGGTCACCCGTGCCATCATAGCCCATAAGGAACCCGCTCTAATTTCCTCTGGCTTGGTTCCTGCATGGTCAAACCGGTTCAACCGCAAAATCAGACCGGGTTTAAGAAGCGGGGTATTACAATGGACCTTACCCCCCCTAACACTAATGCCAAAGTGTGTGATTTTATCCAGGATGGTCAATGGAACTTCCCTATGGTGCAATCTGACCTTCTAAATAATATTTTTAAATCTATCAAGGAGATAGCTATTTTCCTTACTCAGATGGAGAATTTTTGCGCCTGGAAGTTATCTCCTATGGGGAATTTTTCTATGGCTTCTGCATGGGATGAAATTAGAGAAAAATCCCCAAAAGTTCCTTGGTTCTCTTTGATTTGGAGGAAAGGACTTCCCCCGTGGTACTTTACTCTAGGATGGCGGCTTGCTCATAGGAAACTCCCAATGGACGAGCTGATCAAAGCTAAAGGCATTATGATGGCATCGATATGCTTCCTCTGCAACCAAGATGAAGATGGCATTGACCATGTATTTATTCGCTGTCCATACTCAACTTGCATATGGGAAAGGTTCTGTGCTTGTTTTGGGATTTCTTAGCCGATGCATCAATCTATAGAAGATTTGATAAAATGGTGGAAGTCCAAGGCAAGAATCTTAAACTTAAAAAACCCATGGCTAATGAGCTTCTCAATCATTGCAGCTAATATTTGGTGGGAGAGAAATAGAAGAAGCCATGAGGACAAGGCTCAATCCGATGCGCATATTTTTGAATTTGTTTGCCAAGAGCTTGGTCTTTGCTTGGGTAGTTCGAAGGGTGAAGTGAAAAGCATCACCGATATCTCATGCTGCAGGAAATTGGGGTTATATATAGAGGCCCCTAAGTTTATTCCGCCTCTGGAAGTGCATTGGTGCAAACCCCATCCGAATTGGTTTAAGATCAACGTCGACGGGAGTTCTCTGGGGAACCCAGGAAGGGCAGGCGCTGGCGGCATTGCTCGTAACAAAGAGGGTCAGATTTGCAACTCATTTAGTATTTACTTAGGCATAAAAAAAATCTTCGAGGCTGAGTTTGAAGCGGTTTTGGAAGGTCTGATCATGGCAAAGAGCTACGGAGCGAGAGAAGTGTGGGTAGAGTCAGATTCTACTGGTGTGGTGTCTGCTGTGCAGAAGAACCAAGTCCCATGGTTTGTGCTCCAACGATGGAGGGCTATTCTCCCCTATCTAAACTCTATCGCGTGGAAAATTTCACATTGCTTTCGCGAGGCAAATGTGGTTGCAGATTATTCGGCAAGGAAGGCTTCAAAATCAGGAATCACAAAAACCTCTGTGACATTCCCAAGTCATATTATGATGGAGATTGAAAATGATGCAATGGACAAGCATAGATTCAGATTCTGCTAGGGTGTTTCTTGCTTTCTCTGCTGATGGTTATGCCGAAGGTGGAGAGAGCAAGTTTCTCTAGCGGTATCAGCCGTGTTTCCATTTTCTTTTCTGTTGATGTATTTTCCCCTTTTATTTTAATAAAAGCATCTTTTAGCAAAAAAAAAAAAAATGAGTTCTTTTGTTGTCTTTGGGAAACCGAAATTCCAATGGAAGAAAACAATTGCCTTGCTAAATGGGATGGCTAAGGTGATAAAGAGTGTCTGAAGAGACGGGGGAAGTTCATTTTGTGGGCTACTTATGCGCTAATCGGAACTCATTAAGTGCGAACATTAAAATGAGACTAATTATAAATGAAAAGATTAACATTGGAGGGTCAATTACTTCTTGTTTTTACTAAAAAAAAAAAATATTAAGAGAAAACGATACCGAGCCCATCAAAAGCTTTTCCTCTCATCCTGATTTCTGGCCCATTTTCTCATCAATTGCTCCAATGAGTAGAAGGTGTGCTTCAATGATGCAAACATCTTTCACCAAGTAGCCCTTCGATTGATCTCTAAGACTATTGAGAGAGAGAATCTTTCCAACCCCAATTCTTACTTGAGCCATTAAACCACTGCTGCACTACACCCAAAAACAAATGGTAATGAATTTGGGAACAAGAAAATGAATCGATCTTACTAGATTTGACCTATACCTGAAGAACTAAATCAGGAGGTAAGAGCAATGGAGAAAAGCAAACAAACGCTTACAGTAGTACCGACTCACGTCTATTTTCCACGTGCTCGCTGCCAACCTGGTCCATTATTCGCAATTGTGCTTACACATAATTGGTACCAATCATGACCACCAACAGTGAACACTTTAGAGAAATGGGATTCCTCATCCAATTCAGAGAACTTGTCTATCTTCCATGTATGATTACAAGTGTCAGGTCCAACTGTCATCAACAGACACTCCCGTTTGCCTGCAACATTCTCTCTATGGACGAAGACTTCAGCTCCAAACACACAAGTGTCATTCACCAAGTATCCATTAGAAGGGTCATTGAATTCCTTCAGAGTAATGAATCTATTGAACCCGGATTGAGTTTTTGATACACGGAATCTTCTTGCTCTTCCATTGGCATCTAGTGTCCTCATATATTTGGCAGTTTTTCAAGCGCAACACATTAGACAATTAAATGACAATATATATAAATCTAAGTTGAAGACGAAGTTCTATTAGATTTGAGTCTTGTCATTGTCACAATCATTAAACAAAAGGCTATAGTAGTAAGAAAGATTATGAATGAATTTAAAATTTGATAAGTGTAATTGAAGAGAGCCACCTTGGATGCTCAAGTACTTGTCCCTATGTTGGTCAAGCAACAACAGCCTGAAAAAGACATGGACCTCCCAACCTGGAGAGAGGGAGTTTGTCTCTGACATTAACAAGTAGATAGAGATGTGCCCTTCCCCATTTTTGTCCTTGTTTCCTTTTGGGTACAAACAGAGTTTCCTGGAATGCACCAATTATATGTGTACACATGCATCATTTTTCTCATAAGGGGAAGAAGTGGGGAAGCTGATGAAGACCTAATAAATGTGATGAGAAAAGTACCATTTGTACCCACCTGCTTCGAAATTTCCAGAATCGTATCTTTCAAGCGAGGACTTGGAGAGCAAGGAAAACGACTTAATCCTAAGCTCGAAGTGAGTTGGAGGTAGGAAATCACCATCTGGGTATGATTTAGTTATTCTGATTCTGTTGTCATACATAGAGACTAGAGACTAGAAGTTAATGGAGAAACTAAAAAGACGCATTGGGCTGTGTCAACTCTAAATGCCCAACAGCGTAATAGACGATTTACGAGGCCAGGTTGACTGAGTAGTACTCAGTTCTATATTGGAAATCGCAATTTGAATTGGAAAGGTACTTGCTGATATTCTCATAAAGCCCTAAAATTGAATTTGGTAAAAGCTCTAACAGAATTTGTACTCATGAATTTTAATAAAAGAGAATAACTCTATGATCAACACAACATCTCTACTTAGAAACAATATTGAGAGTAACTGCACTAAGTTCTTCATACAATTAACAATCTTTCCCTTCAATACTCGGCTATTTAATCTGATTGCCAATCTATGATAGCTTCTCTCAACTAGGCTGTCAATATTTTGGATTGGGCCACCTAACCAATACTGTCATTGATGACATTCTATTATTAATACCTCAATTTGTATATTTTTGTTATTTTCCATTTTATCCCTGGTAGTTGTAATAGTGATAACCATATTTTTGCTTCTCCCTAAAATAGAAAAAAAAAAAAAAAAAATTTACGTCTAAGGTTTCATCTTTACATTTATCCAAAGTTGGTGGAAGTGATCAAAGCTCTTTTTATGTACATAAGTTCATGTAAAGAAAGAATTTTACCCAATAGTATCTACCTCCCCACTAAGCGGTTGAAATCGTCTGCAATTCCGATCTTGTACAATTTCGTGCAATACCACCTTCAGGCGGTGACACGTGTATTGATACCAATACAATGGTCCAGATCTGGTACAACTAATAAAACATTAAATCAGTGAAGAGGTATTTAAATCAGATCTGGACCATTGTATTGGTATCAATACACGTGTCACCGCCTGAAGGTGGTATTGTACGGAATTGTACGATATCAGAATTGCAGACGATTTTTTTCCCCCCACTAAGACAGAGTGGGTGTGAAAAATTCACGTTGCTTCATTGTAAGGATGCTCAAGCACGACTTCCCATTGGCTGTATGTGCTATTATGTACGTGCCCTATCCGGTTAAATAATTTCTTCTTACAAAAAAAAAAAAAAAAAACCCAAGTAATTGGCTTTCTCTCGTACTTTGGCTTTCCTTCACGGTAGGCCCCACGAGATGAATCTGGATCCGACTGGATGATATAGTTGATGACATGGCACAGTCTAGAACCATTCATCCTTAGTAACGGGCAATCCCCTCACCGTCACAGTCAGTCACCTTCTATCTTCTATCTTCCTTGAGTCCTCATTCTAATCCAACTCTCACTTTTCCTTCTCTTTTTATATCCTACGAGGCTCCTCCTCCTCCTCCTCCTCCTCCTCTCTCAACTTTCCATTAACGTCCCAACACCAAATTATGGTACACAAAGGAAACACCAAACCTGATAATCCCAATTTCCGCCTCCAATGGGAAAAGCCAGACTAAATACTATCAGTATCTTATCTCCACAACCCCAAGATTTATTACTCCCGGAAAAGATTGGATCCACCATTTTAATGGCGAACCACTTCAGTTTACCATTAACTACAAATTCTTCATCCCTGGATATAGTATCGGTGAAGTCCTCCTATACGAGCCTTGAGGATCTGTTGCCTCTTTCTTCTCCGATAGGAATTTCATGGGACGAGATTCCTATCAAGAACAAGCTTGTGAAGAAGGCAGCTTCGGCTTATTTGAAGCCAATGTCATCGTCTCGTGAACGAAAGAATGTGGGGGGATTCTTTAAGTGGTTAGGGAAGGTTTGTTCTTTCAATTCTCGTTCAAATTCAGATAATAGTGTCAATGGTTGCGGATGTTTCGACTTTTTTCAACACATAATAAGAGATTCCTTTGGCCGATTCTTCAGAACGAATCGGAGCAGAGGAAGTGTGGATTCGGATTCTCCGTTAAAGCAAATGGTGGGAGAGAGGGCGAGAGAAGAACAGTAGTACCGGCCGGTAGATTTATTTTTCTGATTCTGTACATATTATGCAAATGGGACTTGTGTAGCTGCATCATCTTTGGATCTCGTACTAGAGACTCTTAATGTACTTAAAAAAAAAAAAAAAAAAAAAAAAAAAAATTGAATTAGTGAAAAAAAAAATTCCCAGCAAATCATTGGCAAGCTGGGGCATTGTTTTATTTATTTATTTATTTATATTTTAAATATATTTAAATTTCATTAGTTTCATCTTCCATATTTTCCATTTTGTTGATTTAGGGAAGAAGACATTTTTTTAGTTTGGTAATCATATTTATTTTCAACGTTGAATTAGCGTAATTGATCCATAGAATTGAACTTTTGACTCAAATTTTATCGACACTACCATAAGGAGAGGGTTCCATCTTACGCATGTGGGTAGTTTTTCATTTTATTATTATTTTTTTTTTTTTGGAGTAACAGAACCTGTTACATAGAGGTGGTATTTATGATCTTTTATAAGAGATGCTATAGTGTTTCATGTGCAATTTGGGTGAGACAAAACAAGAGAGAAAGGATCTTGATGGTCCCTCGCCTATGAGCCCCTTCCACTCTTATTAATAATAGGAGAAGGGTTTTGTGCATGGCCATGCATGAAGATGTTGGATGGGGGATGAGGGTCTATGGTGTACCACTGCACCCCCTCAACCTCATCTCACAGCTATTGCACCATGCAAAAAACCTTTGCCTTATTATTAAGGAAAATGGTTTATGTGAGGGTTGCACCTAGACACATGGTTGGGGAGATGACTGTCCCATCTCTTATGAAAGGCAATACTACCCAGTTGATGCTATTACATGTTTTTCCATTGGTCCATACATTGATGTAGACACCGCATTTTTAGACAAAGGACTTACCCCTTATTATTAATATGGAAAAAGAACTTTTTCCAAGAGTGAATTTCATTGAAAGATATAAAACTAATATGAAGGAAATGAATTCATCCTCTCCTTTTTAGCAATCTGCAAAGTACAAAGGAAAGTCGGACTGCCCGTACCGAAAAAATTTATTGTTCACAATTTACCACTAAAACTAGTTCAAGGGAGAGAGCTTCATACAATTGCAAGGAGAGGAGAGACTGAGATTTGGTCTCCCATCACATATTAGAAGTGTACCAAAAAAAAATATATTATATATATATATATATATATATTTATATATATATTAAATGAATAGGATACTATGTTTTTGTCACAACTATCTTAGCAATAACAATTAGCTGACTAGTCCCATCCCTTCTCACATTGGGTGGCTCAAACATCTTAGAACACTATATGCTTGTACTTAGGGCCCGTTTGATAATGTTTCAAGAAACACGTTTCTTCCGTTTCTTTCGAACAATGCAAGATAAAAGCGTTTGATAAAACTGTTCGTTTCACTTATTTTCAGAAATAGAAATAGAAATTTTTACTTATTTATGGTTCAAGAAACGACCCAGGCGAAACAAGTTCAACTTGTTTCGCCGTTTCTGGAAACGACTTGTGGCCATTCTTTCACTGGTTACTATCGACTTCTAAAAACATGACTTATCAAACACCTTCAATTCCATTTCTGTTTCTAGAAACGGAAATTTATGTTTCTACCGTTTCTTGAAACAGAAACGACAGAAACGTTATCAAACGGGCCCTTAGTTCTTCCCCCACCCCCATCCCCATCCCCATGCTAAAAAGTTTTAAAAGAAGATAAAAAAAAAAAGGATCAGAGAACTGTCTAATCGAGTCAGATACAATAACACAAAGAAGACAATACCCCCACCATTGGCAAGGTCAACAGCAAAGGGGAAATCTCCTAACAAAAATCAATCATACACATCTCTAATCTAGAAGAGAACTTATGCAAATCACTTTCATGGCGAGGCAAGACAGTCAGACTTCTTGCAAACCTTTTCCCCATTATCCTTTACTTTGCCTTTTTTTTTCTTAACTTTCGTAAAGCCATCGATTTCTTCCCTTAATCTAGCTACTTCATCGATAGTACCAATCTCAGGGTACTTCAAAATAATAGCTCCTCATAGCAGACTACTTGGCATAACAGATTCTACCAAGTCATTCTTTCCCTCAACGATCACACAACCTCCCCTAAAATTAGGACCCCTATTATGACCACCTCAACTGTCACTTCTCTCACATATAGAAATGATCTTTCTGCAAAAATAAATTGTCGGCTTCCCACGTCTAGGTTGATTTTCCCCTCTAAATGAGCATAAATTTCTGCAACGGTCTCTGGCATTTCCGGACTAGCACAGAGAAATCTATCTTCCCCTGCATCATCATTTGCATTCAAATCCTCCTCCTCTCCCGCCATCATTTCATAACTACACTACAAAAAAGGAGGCCTATTACTGTGGTTTTTTTCCGCAATAAAAGATCAAAAAATCCGCAGCAATAGGCTATAGCAACGGATTACCTGCGGTTTGCTATCCATAGCTACAAGCATCGTCGCAAAGTCTGTAGCTATGGATTTCACACCGCAAGGACAAGATGCTCTATAACTGTGGATATTTAACTGCGAATATTTTTGCAGTAAATTTATTGCTGCGGATTATTAACTGTGAAATTTTTTCATAGTAAATTTATTGTTGTGGATATGTAGCCGTGAATATTTTCGCTGTAAATCTATTGCTGCCGAATTCTAATTGTGTATTTTTTTCCACAACAAAATCTATAACTACAAATTTTAGCAGTGAAATTTTATGCTCCAAAATTTATAACTATGATTTTATAGTGATGGAATTTTTTGTGCAGCAAAATCTATAACTAAAAAATTTAGATGTGAAAATTTTCACCTCAATTTGTAGTTGCGCTTTTATAATGAAAAATATGTTGTGTAAAAAAATTTATAGCTATGAATTTTAATTACGAATATTTTATTATGAAGACATAGATGCTGGATTTTTGAGTGGTGACAGTATATAATATCAATTTTTTTTTCTTTTAATATTTTTATACAAATATACCTGTTACTTGAACCTAGATAATCCATTAAATACACAATCTACAATAACTTATATATATAGTACACATAAACGCATAAATCATGCTTATCATTCAAATCACTTAAATAAAAAAAAAAAAAAGAATAACATTCATGATCATCATCCCAATCAACAATCATATCCTAGAATACTTAACTCCATCAAAAATTCTTATTATATGCTAAGGAAAAGAAAAAAAAAAAAAGACTAGACTAATAGTTGAATGCTCCTTGTTGTTTCGATCTTGAATGGGTCGAAACTTCCCAAGCTCTATTTTGTTGGGCAACTTTGCAACAATCTTATCACCTTGAATGACTTGAGTCTTTGGGATACTTAATCAATATTAACACAATTAACACATAATAATTATTATTTAATATACTCATGAAAAACCATAAATTTTCACTTATTTGAACCAATATGACTCACTAAAGAGGAGCACATTCTTTGCAATGGTAATTCATTGTGACTACTACAAATATTAGGTACCTATCACACATATATAGATAAAAAAATAATTGTTCTCAAAGCAATAAATAGTTAAAATAATTACCAATAAGTTATAATATACAATAAAAAAAAATATAAAAATAAAAATAACTCTTAAGACTGACAACATTATTCTACAAAAATAGAATACATGCATCATAATAAATAAGGGATAAGAAAGGAAACTTACCCAAATCCCAGGTAAAAACAAGTTTTGCTAGTGAACCTTGAAATATATATACATAAATCTCTTTTATCAAGTCAAGGAGGTACTTACAAATATTTAGCTCCCAGCTTATTCCATGTTTAGTACAGAAGAAAACCGCCATCTGAAGAAGCCCTACCACGAGATGTTTAGGATCTTGCAGGGGCAGTATATTATATAACATATGCGGTATCTAAGCTACTCAAACAATGTCATAGGGTTTCACTATCCATACTTGATTTTCAACTAAACATCTTGTTTGTAAGAAGCATCTAAATTAACATTGACTTAAAACTTAACAAAAGATTTAAATGTACATTTTCAAATACACCCACAATACATGCTCAAACATTTGCTTGGAATAAACTTAAGTTGCCTGTTAGATCCAATAATCAACTTTTGAAAATGTAAATGACAAATGCATATAACATAGAGCACAAAAAATATAGGTAATTGAAACATAATCGAACGATGAGAACGCAGATGAGCATAGTGTTGAGAGCACAAGAAATATAGGTAATTGAAACATAATGCGGTCTTAACTACTACAGCAATAAGTATTCCATATTATTGCGTTTTTTAACTACGGTTTTATTTCCGCAGTTACAAGATTTTCTATTACTGCGATTTTATTGCAGTTTTATTTCTGCACTTACAAAGTTTTTGTTACAACATTTTAAATTCTGCAGTAATAAGTATCCCATATTATTATGATTTTTAGTCGCAATTTTGTTTCTGCAGTTACAGGGTCCTCTGTTACTGCGATATTTAAATACTGCAACAATAGGTATCTCATATTACTACACACGAAAAAACTGCAATTATAAGACATTTATAGTTGCAGTTCAGAAAATCATAGTTAAATATACATAGCTATTAGTGTATTTTGGTGTAGTGCTAGAGTCTGATGTAGACTCCCCGATCCATCTTCACTAGCCATAGCCAGACAATTTAGTCTTGCTACACTCGACCCATGCTTAGTAGTCAACCCACCTTGTTTGAGCAAGATTCTCAAAACCGTGCACACTACCCTCTTCACGATCCTGGAATAGGAGGTTGTATATACCAATTTCACTGTCTTACTTGATCCCAATCGATCTCACCTTGAATGGAAAGAGACTCATATCTCACTTGAGAATGGTAAGGGACAATCATTCCTTTTTTTTTGGTAAATCGAAATGTTTAATAAAACTCTGAAAAGCGAAGTTACATACTTGCCGGATTTTTTTAAAGGTAACACTTAAGGAACAGAGAAGAACAGAGGATCCACTTCCAAGAGATCTGAATTTCCAATTGAGATAGAGAAACGACAAAATATGGATAGCAGATCGATGAACTTACAAAAAGTTGACGAAGAAGAAGATCAAAGAAGAACGTATAGATAATTATAATATTTTGTACCGGAATTCAAGATTGGAAAAGCTTCTACTGTCAATTCAAGTCTCATTCATGGCGATTTTTCCTTTTTTAACCATTTTGGATTGATTTTTCAGTGCTTTTGATTCTAATGAAATGAAGTTATAGTTCTATTGGCTGTAAGTCTGTTGGGTGAACTTTGATTTTTGTCATGCGTGTCTGTAATCTGAGGAGGTTTTATCGCAGTAGTGAACGGAGATGAAGGGGGAGGAGGAAGAAAGAAGAGGAAAAGGATATTAGGGCATATAGTTAAGTTCATGTATATATATATATATATATATATATATATATATATATATATATACATATAGAAGGGCAGTTTCGGAATGAAAAGGTATGATATTAGGTGATATCACCAACTAGCAGTCCCAATTTAACGAAGACTAATGGATTGGACCTAATTGTAAGAATTTTAGAAGATACATGGGAGGGGGCGTAATTCCTTCAAACCCTTGAATCCAAATGTAATTTCGGTGAACTATAGGGGAGGGGGACGTAATTTTCCATTAATTAATTTAATATCTTAATTACTTTCTTATCTTGTTTGTATGTATATGATATTCATGATAGTTGTATGCAATGATCCCATCCCCATGTCCACGATGTCGTTTGCATTGTGTTTCATGAGATGAATACTATGGCTAGCTTTTGTTTTCATTTCTCAACTATATATCATGTATGCTTTGCATTCAGTATACTAACCGTGCAAAGCAGCTGGGTATGGGTATGTGGATTTGAACCCATTCCTTATACATCTTTTGGCCATGCTTTATTTTTAATATGTGTATGTGATATTGATGCATATGTATTTAAACTTAGATGGTTCATTCAATAATAAGTGTATTTACGTAGAGTTGAAGTCAAGTTTTTATCGTGGACCATGGTATCTAACCCCTTATCGGATCGCCATCTGACATGATCCCTAACCCATGGTTAGACAAGTTCAAATGGAGTCATTTCAATTTCAATTAATAATGGGTCTTAGGCCCTAATCTAGATTGCGATTCCCAGTTAATAGAGTGTTGGACCCATACCACTCTTTTCACAAGGAAAGGTCCGTGAAACCCTGTTGGTCCTCATATACATTTTTTTTTATTAAAATCTCTTTCCCTGTAGAGGAAAGGATATTTTCGTTCCATCTGGATAATTTTCTTGAACCATCTCAAAATATAAGAAAATTAAGCCTTTTTTGATCGGCCAAAACTGGTGGGAAGGCCGAGGCAATTCAAAAATCAGTAATATGAGCTCTATCATTCTGAACACTAACAAGGACATAGGGTGAACACTAACAGGGACATAGGGCTTTAGTCAAACAAGACAATAATCCCTAATCGAATTAATAATTGTTCAACATTCATGAAAACCCCCATTAGAAAAGATAAAGCAATCATCTGCAAACATCAAATGAGAAATAGATGAAACCGAACAACTAGTGCAAATACAAGAAATGGTCCTAGTCATTTCAGCATGGGTAAAATAGGCAAAAAAAGCCTATTGACAAAGAATGAATAGATAGGGGTGAAGTGGGCACCCCTACCTAAGCCCTCTTTAAGAGGGTAGAATGGACCAATCAGTTTACCCTTAATTTTCACAAGGTAAGAAACAGAAGTAACGTAATTCATAACCCAATTTATCCAAAAAATATCCCCTCCAATCTATTATAGGCTTTAGATAAGTCTGATTTTAGATTCATATGGTCCTCTTGTTACTTGGTTTCATATCTGAGCATGTATTGAACTATCAGGGGTCGACTGTATCCCTCATAGTTCCAAAACATGAGACTCATGGCCCCCTTGGGGGCTGAGTTTGGGCATCTAGCTACAACCGATCAGAAGGAGTAGAAACGAATGGAAAGGAAGCATTTGTAATGTTGAAATCAATGTGACACCGGCGAGTTTGGTCCTCTGTACATTGCCGTGATGGATGCTACTCAAGCAAATCTGTATGATTAGCTGGGATTTCCCCTAAAATTGGCCCTCAAGAAATGTGCAATATTTTGAATTTATAGAGGTCTGGGAACCTCCCTGTGTGATCTCAGAGCCAGCCGTCGTGGCTTAGAAAGAGGTGGTGGGGATGGAAATTATTCAATAACCACTGTTGAACGAATAACTAGCTAGTAACAACTGGATCCGTAGACACAAGAACAATGGTGGAAACTAGGGGTGTAAGTTTAGTCCTGATGATTTGAATCCATCTTAACCTGTCCTAAGTTCGAACCCTGTCTAATCGGACTATGAGGGTCAACCCAGGCCAACTCGACCCAACATTGTGTGGGGTTGAACTGGGCCTTGGTTGAGGCATAGAAAACCTAGTCCGATCCTAACCCACCCTGAGCCAAACTCTGATTATTATTGTGTTTTATAGAATGCAGTTGTCTCTCCTAGCTAAGGGAGTTTTTTGTTGTTGTCATTGAGTTTCTTGTGTAACAAGAATATGATAGAGAACAACATAGCCAAAAGAGACAGCACACAGCCAAAGGAAAAACCCATATCTACAACCATGAAATAAGGAATGAGGAGAGGTGGGGGCTTGCAATACTTGAGTTTTTTGGTCTGTATATATTTGAAATTGAACATTATTGTAGATCAAGATGAAATTTTAACAACATTGAATGATTGGATTATGTCTTACTATGTTGACTTTTGATGGAGGGGATTAAAAAAAAAGGGTCACACCCCTAGTTAGTTTATTCGCGTTTAAAAAGCGTTTAAAACGGCGTCCCGTTTTTTTTCCGTTTTAAACGCCGTTTGCCGAATTTTTCACAGAAATTCGGTAAAAAACGGGAACGGGGCTATTAAAAGTTTTTTTGCCGTTTTAAGCGCATGCTTTTTTGACAGAAAAACGGATTTTAAAAAATATAAACGTTTTAAAATAGAAACGTTTAAAACGGGGCTATTTTTTTTTTATTCTTATCTAGGTATTTAGAGAATTATTATGCCAATTTATGTCTATATATTGCCCTTTTTTTGACACCGTATTATTTAAATATAAACGTTTAAAACACGTATCGTCCGTTTTTTATTTTTTCCCGTTTTTACCGTATTTGACCGTATTTTTGACCGTCCCGTTCACGTTTTGATCCGTTTAAAACATGCCCGTACCGAACAATGTTTTTTTGCCGTTCCCGTTTTAACTAACAGAGGTCACACCCAAGGATTAAAGTATCGGTATCGATTGCCGTATCGATCGATCAAAATTAAGATACTTATCGGAGGGTATCGTATCGTGTCGAAGATACGCTAAGATACTCTAAAGATATGCACATAAATGGATATGAAACACCTTTTTAAATACTTTTGCATAAAAAAATTATTAAAAAAAGCTATTGATAACATGTATTATACATAAACACTAAATTGAGGGTATCGCACTAAGAATTCAAGGTTTGTAATTGTCCCATAAATGTAAAATCCTTGTTCCCAACTTTGATTTTCACTTTAGTTAGAGAGAAATATGGCTGGCAGCAACTTTGGAACAAAAACCCCTAAAAAAATTGTGTTTTCTGAAAAATACCCATCTTGGCCATTATATGACCAGAAGCGCAGATCGTACATACCGATACTCACCGATACGCATCGATCGATACATATCGATACTCACCGACCGTATCGATACTCATCGAACGATCGATCGATACATACAAATACTGATACTTACCGATACATACCGAAACGTATATTTCACCTCGATTTTATATTTTCCATAGAGTATCAGTACGTATCGATAGTGTATTGGTGCATATCGATATGTATCGTAGGTTATATATCGATACGAAATGATTTTAAAAACTCCATGTATCGTATCGGTGTGTGTCGTATCGGTTGGCTAAATTTAAGATACGTATCGGAGGGTATCGTATTGGTATCGGAGATACTTTAAACCATGGTCACACCGAAAAATAGGGGCACATGAAACCTCCATGAAAGAATAATAAAATATCATGTTCAGTATAGTTTAATGGAGGAATTCATTTTAGGGTTTTAATTAAAAAATTGGGTTTCAATTCATTGTAGGAATTGAATCGTACTTATCGGAATGTGATTCCACTAAAAAGACTAGCTAGGGTCAACCTGACCCAATCCAGCCCAACCCTGAGCTCGGTAGGGTTGGGTTGAATTTTGGGACCTAGGCTTGGGTTAGGGTAATAAGAAACCCGGCCCTATTTCACCCCTAGTGGAAAACTTTGGAAAGAACCAATTAAAGTCCTTAGGATCCATTTGATTGTAATGGGAATTTAAAGAGAAGAGAAGTGATATTTTAATACTTTAAAAAGATATGTTTATAATCATTACCCCATGTGATTTTATAAATTACTTAATTTTTTTACTCATATTTAGTAATGGTATATTTTACATATTATAGCAAAAGGTTTTGGATGCAAATTAAAATGAAATTTTATAACCAAATATGTGATGTTTTGAACTTAATGTTAAAGTTACATGGGTAATGATTACATATATTTCTTTGTGAAGTATGAAAATTTCACTTCCTTTCCCTTCAATTCCCTTTACAATCAAACATAGCCTTAGGGAATTCTTTCTTTAAAAGGACGAGTTCGAAACTCATAGCCAATGACATCCTAGAAAAAACAGAAAAGAGGAAGTATCCCAAAAGAAAAATTTCAACCATAGATGCTTAGGCATAGGGGCCAAGTTCTTTCATAGAAATCATTTTTTTTCATTATTTTTAGGAAAAAGGTTGGGTATGCTGCTAGTACATCATATATTAGCACCCATGTGTCTATCTCACTTTTCTCCTTTTTTTTTTTTTCTTTAAATGATCCCCATATCCTCCCTCAATTATACCCCATCATGTACTCCCATGAGTGTTGTCCATGATCTTATTGTACACCGTCAGGACTCAGGATACCTATCCCTCCCTCCCTCTCTCTCTCTCTCTCTCTCTCTCTCTCTCTCTCTCTTCTCCTTTAGTAAAAACATTATTAAGGATTAAACAATTGTTTTAATTTTTAGAATATTAGTGAATCCAAATACAGAATGGTTAGTATCCTTTCCTTTTTCTTAGAAATATTGGTATCAATATCCAAATACAACTGGGGTATATGATTGATTTAGATCAATTTGAATTTAACATAACTTATTAATTTACAAAGTTTATAAAATTAACCATTCCTCAGTCCTCACACTCTTGGCATGTTATCATTGGGGGGTTGGGTCAAGCCCTATCCACTACGGCGTAAGCCGACCATGTCTTATGGTCTCCCCAACAGCCCAACTCCGAAACACCTATTGTATCTTACCAGAAGAGAACACGCTTTTCCCAGGTAGCAAACTCCGGATTTATAAAAGGATTTTCTTAAGAATCTTCCAATGGGGGCAAGCCGGCTTGGCCAGTCTCCCTTTGACGAAGATGGGTAGTTCTGAATTCTAATGGTTGGGAAGTTTCTCCCAGCTTTCCTTCTCTATTTGGTCTTTGGTCAGTTGTTCGGTTAGCCTGCGTTGAAATTTCTTTTCTTCGCCGCTTTATATATAGAACTTCAACTCCTCTCTCTTCGCTTCTGTTCCTTTTGTTTATCAATGGCTTCAATTTACAGTTGCGTGGACTGCGGAGCCAATTTGAATCTAAGGACCAGCCAGCTCTATCCTCCAGATTTCTATTTCGAGGCAGGGAACAAAGGGACTCTCTCTTTTGCTGCAATTGATGAATCCAAATTCAGATTTAAGAAAGAAGACAAATTCATCCCTTTCTTTGAGACTCTGAATTACTGGGGAATTCAAAGGAAGAGAACCAAGATCAAATGCAACAGCTGTGGTCATCTTGTTGGGTATATTTACGATGATGGTCCTCCTCTCACTGACAGTCCTGGCCAGTTTCATATGGGTCCAAGTCAGGTTATTCCTAGGGCACCAAGGTACAGGCTTAAGATCAAAGCTCTCAAGATTACTGCAGAAACCTAGATTTCCATACTGGGTTTTATAGGTTTGAGTATATGGGCTTTATTGCAATTCAGTTGTTGTTCTTTTACTTTTCTTTATCCTTCTTGATGTAGATATTGGTATAAAATACAAAGTTTCCTGTATCCCTTATTCAATTGCGATTAATTTTAGATCTTGATTTTGAGTTTTTTTGTGTTCCTTGTGTTGTTCTGTGTGGACTTATTGCTGTTTTACATTTTTTTTTACATGGATGTGCCTTTTTATATTTATCGTTTATCAGTCTCTGAGATCAGTCTTCTATTTTCCTTTGTGTGGATATGGGAGTGAGTGAATCAGGGGGTTCGTTTCTCAATTATGCCTTGGTTATATTTTCTCAGTTAGTTTTGAGTTTTAGGAGTTTCTACTTCTACCATGAAATGGGATTGTGGACTGAGAACCTGATATAACCAAAGCCCTCATCAACTATGGAGCATCTACTTAAGTGATATTGGCTATTTTTCTCTTATTACATAGAGTGAAAGTTGTTCAAATTGGAGGTTCTGCCTATTGTATACATCAAAATTGCCTATGTTAATAAAATCTCGCTTCTATGTCCTGCTGAATTAAGGATTCGTGCATTTATCTTTCCTCAGTTATCTGTGGACTATGAATCATTTCAATTTTCATTTCTTTTTACCTTTTAATCTTCCCTTATTCGCCATTAGCAGCATGGGATCTGGGTGGGCAAGAATAAGAAATTATAATTCAAGGACTTCTACTGCTAGAGGACTTGCTTTAGTACACAAGAAAATTTGAAAATTTTGATGTATATAACTATTCATTTTTTGTTTCACTGATTGTATAATCTGCATTAGTTGTTTCCTTAAAGTTTGTGGCTTTCATTCTTTTGTTAGTTGGTATTAGGATGTAACCAGGGGTTGTGTTAAAATTTCTAATTGCATGGGATCAATATTCTTCTTGGTAACTGTGAATCATTCCTGTTTTATTACCTTAGGTTGGAGTTGTGCTTGAGAATATAAAACATTCTATGGGAATTTAAAAGTGTCTCTGAGAAGTTGGATTGAGGATGCAACATCTATTGATCTTAGTGTTGCGAAAAACCAAGATGATCTAAGAATAATAGGTCATGAAGGGAATTTGAGGATTAAATTGCATAGAGAAGATTTTGTACTCAAATGGAGACATCTACAAAAGTTGAGGAGTGCAAAATTTGGTCTGTTGGGAGGACAATTGTGTAGGTTTAGGCTCCATTTGGTTAGTTTGGTAAAGTCAAACACAATGAAAATGAATGGAAGTTACTGAGCCGAAATTGTCAAATTAAAATCAACACATTTTATACTGAAAATCAGTTTCCATGTGTTTGTATGTCATGCAAATTTTTTTTGGCCTCAAGGTTTTTATTTTTTTTCCTTTTCTTATTGGTTCATAGGTCCAATCATGAATATCATGAATAAAGGAGAAATAGAGGATGATGTTACAAAAAAAAGTAGAAAAGGGTGGATGAATCGGAGGGGTGCATCCTGAATGTTATGTGATTGGCATCTTCCTTTAAAATTCGATGAAATTTTTTATCAGATGGTTATGAGACCGTCAATAATGTATGGAGCTGAATGTCTGATAGTAAAGAAACAACATATAAACAAACTTAGTGTAACTGAAATGAGGATGCTGAGATGGATGAGTGGTAAAACTAGAAAAGATAAAATAAGTAATGAACAAATTAGAGCTAATTTCGGAGTAGCTCTAATACATGATAAGTTTCAAGAAAGTTGTCTAAGGTGGCATGGACATGTGCCACGGGGTCCTTTGAATGCTCCAGTACAGAGAGGTGATTTGATTCAGATTGAAGGAGTTAAATGAGCTAGAGGTAGGCCTAAATGATTCTAGGAAAAGTGGTGAGGATCCACATGCAAAGCTTAGGACTAGTAACAAGTATGGCTTTGAGCTGATTAAAGAAAAGGGATACAAGTAGCTGACCCATTTAGTTGGGATAAGGCTGAGTTGAGTTTAATATGTTACCTAAAATGACCATTTATCGTTTTCAGCGGAAATGCAACTGAAAAGATTTTCAACTCTTAATTTCTCTATGTTTTGGGACCCACATGTTTTGCTTACACTTTGCATTGGCTTTACTTCCAAACAAGCTTGAAAATTTCCTCCATTTGTTTTCTATTTTTATTTTTCATTCCGACTGACTTCCCTTTCAAATAAACATTTAATTTTAATTCATCCATGGTTACATCCTAATCACAGATCAGTTTCCTCCAGGCAGGAAGCAGAACCTGTTCCAACCAGCTACATGCTGATTCACATTTCCTGTTCGTTCATTTGTTGGAAGCCAAAGTAAATAGTGGGGAGACAATATTTGATAGAAATGGAGATCCAGACACTATAGCATAGTGCTTTATAGATTTCCTTCTGGTTTAGGGTTTAGGTAAAATCCACTGTTTGGAAATGTTCACAAAGTATGCTGAATAACTGTATTTCTCTAGGAAAGATTTTGCTAGGTCAGAATGGGTTGATTTCTGAAATGTGGGTCACAGGAGTCTCTGTTATCTATGATAGCTTTTAGAGGTGGAGTTGAGACACATGCAGAAGGCTAAAACATGTTTGTTGCATTTAAATCTGAGAATGTGAATTGAATCAAACACGTAAGGGCAGTGGTTAGAGTGACACACCTGCCACTTTATATTGACAGTCTTTTGAGTATCAATTGTAATGGCAGCGTGGCACCATGTGGCGGGAGAGAAACAGTTTTCTTGCTGAATTGGATTCCTAGTTTCAATGGAATTGACTACTGACTAGCAAATTGAAATAATATGACATGAATGGGAAAAGCAAGGAAAGAACTCAATAAACTTCTGCAAGTCTTCTCACCAGTATTGATTGCATGGAAGTCAATAGAGATTGTTCAGCCATGCATAAGTAAAGAGTAAATGGGTGCAAGTTGAACTTGTTAAAAGGACAAGTGGAAAGTCAAAATTGAATTGAGTTGAAGTTGTCATAAAAAATTACAGTACTAATGAAATAACAGAAATCCTGGTGCTAAATAGATTGGAATGGAGAAAAAGATCCATATTACTGGACCAAATAGCTAGAATGAGGCTTGATTGAGTGGAGTCTGTAGCTTCTTTTTGGTAGATGAGTGGACTCTGTAGTTTCCCCATTGGGTTATATCACTTCTTATTCTAGAAGAGCTACTTTTTCCAGGCAGCATTGCAAGAGTAACAGTTCATCAGGTTGGCTGCCCCTAAATGCAATCAATACCATCTAGGTGGCACCACATCTTATGTTAATGAGGCTTTGAGCTGTGTTTTGATCTACTTAGTTTGTGCAGTTTTTTATTCATCATCACCCTTCTGAACTTAACCTTCCTGATCATCCACCGTCTTGTGTCACTAACAATTAAATTTTAACCAAGCAATCTATAGAAGAGCAGATAAGAAAATCTATATTCAACCCGACAGAAGTATCTGAAATGATGATACAATTCGTTTTTGATTATAGTGACGATGATCCACATTTTTAGCGAACAATTACAGAACAGGGGGGGAGAAGCAAATCAAAGCCATCAATTGCAGAGAATGAAACCCTATCTGAAAGACCTTAATCTACTTGATCTACAGGGAAATGAGAACCATTCCTGCCTATGTTTTCTTCTGTGTATGTGTAGGATCAGCTCTTGCTTGAAGTAGAGGA
Source organism: Macadamia tetraphylla (assembly GCA_022985045.1). Lineage (NCBI taxonomy): Eukaryota > Viridiplantae > Streptophyta > Magnoliopsida > Proteales > Proteaceae > Macadamia > Macadamia tetraphylla. Next base: position 15,397,716 of record CM040971.1, on the reverse strand, counting down.
AGGTTTACAACGGCTCTTAAGTACTTGTACATTGCTGAATCAGAGTGATCATCTGTGAGAGATTCACTGATCAATTGGGGAGTCTGCCAACCCTGGGGGTGTGGAGGTGGGAGGATGAAATGAAAATCTATTGGGGGCTCCATATTGGTGGCTTAAATGAAGAGGATTTTCCAATTCTTTTTCCTTATTTGCATATCGTACTCCTTCAGGCAAAATTTCTTTAGAACTGAGCAGAGCCAAATGTTAATTCAATCTGAATTCAAGGATTTGAAGGGGGAAAGGAAACATTCTTAAGAAATGCTGAATAGAGTTGGGAAGAGTAAAGCTACATCTTCCTCCTAAAATGAACAATAGATACTAGTCTCTTTGGTCAAAAAATTAATAATAGGGAGAAAGAATGCTACCTAGTAATGGGGCCATTACACCAGTGGGAATGGGAGTGCATACACAGGCATCCAACGAGAGGGACAATGGCATCTTTTCATGGCATCCAGTGTCTAAGCATAAACGGCTCAACCAGGTAGCTTCTTTTTCCCCCAATAATAATATGGGAAAAAGAAGGTTGCCTGATCATGTAGCCACTGTGCCTGAACACATGAGCTCATGAAATTATTAACCTTCTCTGTATAAAATTAAAATTCTCCTCTAGGTATGCCCTTGCACACTCTCATTGGTCCATGCTGGTGTAGGGGTTATGCGATCACATAACATTCTCGTTTTAATAATATGGGAGATTGTTTTTTGTTTGGGAGTGTAGGGCTGCACCTTGACATAGAGGCAAACTCAATGATCACGCCACCCCATGAAAGGTGGAAATGCCCAGCCTATAGATGTTGTGCAAGCCCTACGCTCCAGTAAAAAAAATGTTAGAGCAAACACTAAGAAATATGAAAATAAACAGACAATAGATCCGCATAACATATAGATTAAACGAGGTTCACACACTGGTGTGGTGTGTTACGTCCTCGGGTGAAGAAGAAGATGCTTTACTATGTAGAAGAGAGATTACACCTAAGCAGCAGCGAGAAAACTTGCCCCGAAACTCTAACTCGAAAATCCCCAAATTACAATGACAATGCTCAACAAGACAATAGTACATTATATACTCCAAGTCCCCGGTCAACATTGAGTCGTGGTCAATCCGGTCGAACGATACCCCTCTGCTTCCATCACAGATCTCAGAAAACTTCCCATTTAAGTTGCCACCAAAATGTGTCGGAGCGGATCAATCTTCAAAACGGGTCAAGAATTCGAGACAAACTTAACAGAAAATATTCTCCTTAATAATATTTATTTGTTGGGGAGTGGTGAAGTTGAATTATTTGAATTGATTGGACATGTTTAAATCACTAACCTTATGTCTTTTGGTGATTTGTATAAGGACGGTAGTCATTATTGACCAACTGCAACTCTTGTTATCTTCCAAAGTTCCAACTTAAAAGCCAAACTACAAACCTACCAGTCAATTACCCTTTGATTATCTTTACCCTTTTGCCATCTGAAAAAGACCGGAAAGTAGGAAGGGAGGGAAAAGAATGGAGGAGATTGCATGATCTGATACAGTGGTCACGTTTGAAAGTTAGGTTGGATTAGTAGCCCAGACATTGGACGAATGATAATGGTAGTGGTTGGGTGAGTGGGTAGGAATGGTAGAGATGGTTTTTTGAATCCTTTTATCATCTCTCAAAAGTATCACTAGTCACTACTGGACTACAAGGCCCTGCAGATTCAGAACCACAACCCCATCTCTTGAAGAAGTAGGAACCAAAGGAAGACTAGCTTGGGAGATTAACAGATGAAGCAAATGGATGTGGACTGTAAGGTGGGTGGCGTGAAGACACCAACGCCAATGAGTTGTCCGCTGCCGCCACCGCCACCGCCACCGCCACCACCACCACCACCACCACTGCCGCCGCTGCCAAGATCATGGGCAGCAATTAAACCAGCTGGAAAGAATAGTAGTGTAGAGAGCGTGACGAAGCAGGAAATCGCCAGGTTCTGGATGCAGAAGCGTATGAAGGAAGAGGATCACCTCTTATCTGCTCTCAAGGCTGCCGCTATTATCAGAGCCCGTAATCTTACCGTAAGATTACATACCCACTACTCTCTCTCTCTCTCTCTCTCTCTCTCTCTCTCTCATACATAAGCTACTTCACTCTTCAATAGCGAGAAAACCCATGCTCTTACCTTAGCAGAACTTATGCATAAGGCCGCTTGGTTGCCTGACCTTGTCCAATTGCTCGTCTACTAGGTTTCAAAACTTGAAATCGGGTCGGACTCGGTTGGAATTGGCTGGGCTCACTTGAATTCGTCCTAACTCAATCATATTTGATACATGTAGAATTGGAGTTAGTTGATTTCGAGTTAAATTGGCCGATTCCACTGATGAACCTGAACTCTTTTTTCTTTCTTAAAACCTTGTTACGACTAAGGAAGAAAATAGATTTTTTTTCTTTCCTTTAAAAAAAATGAAAAGGCCTGAAACAATAATGGAAGTTGGAACCTGGTTTAGTGAATGGAAGTCTGCAAGAATAACCTTGGAAGCAAGGGGACTCTAGCAAGTTCATAATATAATGGCAGGTCTTCCCGGTCGGTAGACCAGGTAAGGGGTAAGGGTATCTTTCGTCTAGAGACCTAAGTCCACCGCATGGAAGGTTTAAATGGAAACTTTGACCATTGGATGGCTAGGAGATTGTTTGAATTGATCATATGTCAAATTTTAGACTCAAATTCAATCATTCACCTTCTCATGTATTTGCATGTATTCCCGTGTATGTCTATGTATATCTACTGATACTTTGATCACTATCTTTTATGATATATCAATGCTTTGTTTTGCCATATGACAAACTCTATTTGTGTTGAAACTTGACATGTGAGCAAGGGACCTTGGGATCTACTTATCCACAAAATTGCAGCACAGTCCTTTGTCTTCCATGTGGCAAAAGTAGGCACCTAAAAAGGCTTGTTTATGTGGATTGCCAAGGCAAAAATATTTCTCCATGTTATTATATGGGAAGAGGTTTTCTAGACTACCCAAATTTATGTCACTTGGCATTTCAAATAGGGCCCAATTTTTATGAATAGGTAAGACCCCAAGGTTCCTTTCTAACATGTCAAGTTTCAACTTGATCGGAGTTTGCCAAGTGGCAAAATAATGCATTAAAAAATCAGGACTATAATAGAGACCAAGGACTTTGAGATGATGCATGGACATACATGAGAGGGTATATGATTGAATTTGAGTTTGAAATTTGACATGTGACCTCTTTAGATCTTTCTTCCAAGTCCCGCAAATGTGGAGGGTCGTTAGGCTCTGATTGAGTTAGGCTGAACTTATGCATCAACCCTAACCCAACTAAATTTCTCAACCCTAGCCTGATCCATGGGTTGGAACTTGTAGCCCAAGCCTTGAAAAAGTTGAGCATGCAAAGTTGGGGCTCGTTTTTTTTTTTTTCCAAGTTACGCCCCAAAGACTTGTCGAGGATAACATAGACAATATATAATCAAAAGTTGGCCTTTAATGTATTATGGATGGGCTCATCATACGGAATATATGGATGGGCATGTCTACTTTTGCCACTTAGAAAAGGGTGATGTGGTCATTCCAAACACTGGATGTCTAGGGGTTGATTGGATTGATCACTTGTCAAATTTAAGACTTAAATGTGATCATCCACCCTCCCATTTATTATGTTTTAAAGAATTGGTATCAGATCGACTGTACTGGTTCTACAAGTATCGATATCATAATGTGTAATAATATCAGCCTTTAGATCAGATATCTATCTAGATAAGCTGATCCAAAATGATACAATCAAATTTCATCTTTTTCTCTATAAACAACTTATTACCCTTCCAAATAGCAGATCTCCCTTATTGTTTATCAAATTGATGTGGAACTTGGGGTTTCCAACTTTTTTTTAAAAAAAAAAACATGAGCACTTTTAGGATTTATGATAACCCTAAGTTTAATGGATGAAAATCTGCAAGAATAAACGTTGAAGCATTCATAGTATATAGTTTATGATCATAACAATCCCCAAGTTTCTAAGACAAGTTCAAAATATAATGGAAAAGTCTCCATGATCAATAAACCAGATAAGGTTATCTTTGGTCTAGAGACCTAAAACCGCCACATGAAAGGCCGGGTTAATGGAAAATTTGACTATTGGATGCTTAGGAGATGGTTTGAATAGATCATATGTCAAATTTTAGACTCAAATTCAATCATTTACCTTCTCATGTATTGACATGCATTCTTGTGTATGTTTATTTGCACTTACTGATACTATGGTCACTACCGGATCTCTTGTGATTTATCAATGCTTTGTTTTGCCACATGGCAAACTCCATTTGGGTTGAAACTTGACATGTGAGCAGGGGACCTTGGGGTCTACCTATCCACAAAATCTCAATCATGTCTTCAATGTGGCAAAAGTAGGCACTAGATAAAGGCTTTATTATTTAGATTGCCTTCTTCCTATTATTACATAGGAAGATGTTTTCTAGATGGCCTAAATAATTGTCACATAACATCTCAAATAAGGCCCAATTTTTTTTTGGATAGGTAAAACCCTAAGGTTCCATTTTGACATGCCAAGTTTCAACCTGATCGGAGTTTGCCAAGTGGAAAAACAAGGCATTGAAAAAAAATCAAGACTGTAACAGAAAACAAGAACTTTGAGAGAGTGCATGGACATACATGAGAGGGTATATGATTGAATTTGAGTTTGAAATTTGACACATGACTTATCTAGATCATTTACCCCAAATCTAATGGTAAGAATTGCCATATCATTCTTCCAAGTTCCATAAATGAGAAGGGCCATCAAGAGATTTCTTTCCAAGCTTACATAATTGCATATAATAAGGCTTTGATTGTATTAGGATGAATTTGATGAGTCAACCCTAGCCTGATCCATGGGTTGAAATTCAAAGCCCAAGTTTGAAAAAAATGGAGTAGGTGGAGTTGTGGTTCAGGTATTTTGAATCCAAGTTATGCCTCTACATTCATCAAGGATAACATGACCAATATCTCATGAAGTTGGAGTTTATGTCTTATGGACGAGTTCACCCTTATGGAATATATGGATGGGCATGTCTACTTTTGCCGCTTGGAAGGCTGATGTGGTCATTCCGAACATTTGATATCTAGGAAATGATTAATTTGTTTACGTGTCAAATTTAAGATTCAAA